>CM065803.1:107448750-108649000 GCA_033398695.1 Orobanche coerulescens
AACACACGTTTGCCAAATCAGTTTGACTCAAGAACACAATACATCTCATTCCAGAGAATCTCGTTAACACCATTTGGAAAAGTTATAACAAGCCCAGTACGATACTGGCAAATCCGATAACGCACAAGCCTGAGTGAACAACAAAGACTCACGGCTCTAATATTTGTCAATCAACAACTCGAATGACGCAACAAAAACACGACCGAACTCGACCCAAATGCCTAGGTTTTCTCAACCTAAGCTCTGATACCATAACTTGTAACACCCCCAGATTTAACCGGAAATATTACAGTGCCGTGGGCCCCGAGATGGAACCCACAAGGCTAAAAGAAATTTTCGCAAACATTTACAAATGCCCAAGAGGCCAACGACGGTACTATCTTTAAAAATTCACAAAGACTTATAAAATCCATTTATCAAAAACCGTCGTAAAAACTCATTTGAAATCGCAAGGCCAAACAGCCGACACTCAAAAGTTTAGAAAATGATTTCCAAAGTAACCTCAGTTACTAGATACCAAAAGAGCATTTCAAAATACTCACGCAACGGAAAAAGACCAACCATAAAGATACTCTAGCAGCGGAATACAAGAACCAATCAAGAACTCAATGCACACAACATGTCCTAGCGAGTATCCTCCGGGAAGCTCATCTCTTCACGACCGCTACAAGCTCGATACTCCGAGAACCTAAAAAGAAATCCCACGACGGGGTCAGCCATAATATCCAACAATGATAACCATCACATCACATTAATAATAACATACCAATGAGAATACAACATAAGGATACGACCAGCATAATCTTACCGCCATAACTTTGCTTACTCAAGTAATTCTCATCAGAATAACCATTATCACATTTCACATCTCGTACTCGATTAACCAATAAACTCGAACATAATATCTGAATTGTACCTCAAACAATACTCAAGATTCTCAAACTATCATCACCAACTCACGATACGGAAATATACCATTACTGACCAATACGATTCGTCGAATAACATCATCAAATCCCAAAACGATAACCGATTGTCCATCAAAGACAAATACCCAGGAAATACGGAATGTAACACCCCGAGATATTCGGAATAATTACAGCGCCGTAAACCCTTTAGATAAGGATTTACAAGGCTACTTTTAAAAGAAGTGTAAAAACAATATAATCGAACAACTGAAGTTCAAATACAGATTAGATTCAACCGATCAAATGAGTAAACTTATACAACCATATCGAATTGACCTTATTAAAACAGACGTACTCGAGTACTAAACGAACCAAAAAGACAAATCTCAATAGCAATAACATCAATCACATCACTGAGCCATTCCATCGTCCTGTCGATACTGTGGTTGCCTCCCCGCTCCTCGGCTACCTGAACATCAAAACAATGTCCACCCCCGAAGGGGTTAGCAAAACAATGCTAGTACAAGTATCGTCAAACAATAAATCATCAATGCATCATAAAGCATGCAAAACGGACTTCCGCCACCGGAATCCAACGATGCGAATCCTCACAATTCCATCAACACAATACAAGGTAATCCAGCGATCCAGCGCCCTCAGCATAGATCCCCATGATGATCCCGTCGGACCAACGCATGGTGGACATTCGATCCAGCGCCCTCAGCATAGATCCTCATGACCCCCTCGGATCATTTATACCATAATCAATCAATTATGCATACACATATGCATTTCAATATGTTCATCAATACGAACAAACAACAACGAATATCACGAGAATTTCCAGAAATACATCTCATATTCAACAATATGAACAAAACCACAAGCATGATAAATCGAACTCGACATATGATACTTGCCTCAAAAATGGCAAGGACGAAACACCTCGATGATTTCAACACACTCGAAGGCCGCCTCCTTCGATCAACGTAACGAGCTCGAACCTTAACAAAAGGAATGATATAAAAATCATCTCAAGTCGAACGATGGCCTGACAATTCGGTCTACGGCCGAAAAGCTCAAAATAAACAAATCGCTGGATCGCTTAGCGTGCGCTACGTACTCTACGTAACGTGCGCTAAGCAGGCCTGTTAGCGTACGCTATCGTGTAAGACTAGCGTGCGCTAGTTACGAACTATCAGTTTGAACCGACCGATACATAACGTACGCTACGTACGTTTTGTACGTTAACTGAACCCCGATAGCGCACGTTAACTCACATATGTTAGCGTGCGCTAACGTTGCATGGCAGAATACTGCTAACGGAAAAACTGGGTTGAACAGTGGTGAATTCATGAATTCTATGTTGATACAACAATTCATCCTCAAGCATGTCATGCTAATAAGGTTTGTGGAAGTTCCATGATCATGAGGTACAAATATACGGATAATCAACTCAACATCATATCTTATCTTCGATCTTCAAGAAATATTTTAAGTTTCGATTATTCCAAGTCCCAAAACATATGATTCCTTATGTAAAACATACGAACTAGGAAATCTCCGATTACTGATCATAAATCGATTTGAAAACGCTCAGGAGTCCACAAACTGAGTTGGTTCAAAGGTTCATACGATAAATAGTGCTGATACGTGAAAGTATCCTTCTAACATGTGATGACCGATCATAAACGAAATAACTGGCTATCTAAGCATGATCAGACGTCCTTAAGAACATTACTAACATCGGTGAAGAATCACCTACCTCAAAGTAGTGAAGAACACGGAGGAAGTCGAAGCAATCCAACACCGAAGGCTTGAACACCAATCTCCAACGATGTATGATCTTCAATCACGAGCTAGGGTGTTGATATGAAGTGTTTAGGGTGAGGGAAGTTATGTTCTAAGTGTAAGAATTCGGGTAATGGGAGTAGAGAGAACTGAAATCACGAATAGGATGATGTCCTATTTATAATAAATGGCTATTAGCGCGCGCTAGACCCTGCTCGTAGCGTGCGCTAACGGCTCACTGACTAAACTGTACTCAGCACTTAGCGTGCGCTACGCATATACCTGTAGCGTGCGCTAAGGCGTTGACTCGGCTTTTCCCCGAAAGCCGTCCAGGTACATCCCGACACTATCCGACAGGGGTCCCCCGGCCAGATCTCACCTACCGCATGTCCCCATCACATTGACCACGCATAGCGTGCGCTAATGACCCTCAGTAGCGTGCGCTATGAATCCACGTTAGCGCACGCTAAACATAGCCGGTAGCGTGCGCTACATGCGCAGATTTACAATCTTTAAGCCACAACCACGAAAATAAACGCTCGACAACATCGGATTATGAAATACGGAGAATAGTACTCAGACAAAAGTACAATCATTTACAATATCGCAAGTTCCAATTACATAACAGAAATCTCGGGTATTACATCCTTCCTCCCTAAAAAGAAGTTTCGTCCCGAAACTTAAGATGAAAACAACTCCGGATATCTAGTCTTCATACTGTCCTCCGTTTCCCAAGTGGCCTCTTCGACTCCATGCCGTGACCATTGTACTTTAACCAAGTGTATTGGTTTATTCCTCAATTGTTTGATCCGGCTCTCAAGTATCTTGATTGGTCTCTCTTCGAAGGTGCCATCATTAGCTATCTCGATCTCGTCGAAATCAATGACGTGACTGGGGTCCGGTACATACTTCCGCAATTGGGATACGTGAAACACATTGTGAACGTGACTCAGCGATGGCGGTAAGGCCAACCTGTATGCTAAATCTCCCACTCTCTCGAGGATGTCGAATGGTCCGATATATCTCGGACTAAGTTTGCCTCTCCTCCCAAAACGGAAAATCCCTTGTGTAGGAGACACCTTCAATAGTACATGGTCTCCTGCGTCGGACTCTAAAGGGCGACGACGTACATCTGCATAAGACTTCTGTCGACTCTGGGCAGTCAACAGTCTCTCTCGAATCGAAGCTATCTTCTCTTGAGTCTGAATAATCAATTCCGGTTCCGTCCCGATCAAATCCGAAAAATCATCCCAACACAGGGGTGATCGGCATCTTCTCCCGTATAAAGCTTCAAATGGGGCCATCTTAATAGAAGCATGCCAACTGGTATTATAGGTGAACTCGATCAAGGGCAAGTGAACTTCCCAATCAGTCGACCAATCTAATGCACAAGCGCTAAGCATGTCCTCTATTGTCTGTATAGTTCTTTCAGACTGACCATCCGTTTGGGGATGATAAGCTGTGCTAAAGTTGAGCTCAGTCCCCAAAGCCCTGTGAACTGCTTTCCAGAAGTGTGACACGAAACGACCATCTCGATCCGAAATAATGGTCTTCGGCGTCCCGTGCAATCTGACTATCTCCGCAATAAATATTCGTGCCAATCTCTCGGGTCCCCATGTATCTTTAATTCCCAGGAAATGAGCCGACTTGGTTAGTCGATCAACTACAACCCAAATCATGTTCATTCCCGTTCTAGTCCTTGGCATACTAGTGATGAAATCCATCGAGATATCCTCCCACTTCCATTCAGGGATCGGAAGCGGCTTTAACATTCCGGCAGGTCGCTGATGTTCAATCTTAACCTGCTGACAAGTCAAACACTTCGAAACGTACTCTGCTATGTCCTTCTTCATATTCCCCCACCAGAAGTTTTGCTTTAGATCCTTATACATCTTACTACTGCCTGGGTGAATAGAATAGGGCGCGCTATGAGCTTCCTTCAAAATTGTCCGTCTCAAATCATCATCATCGGGAACGCAAAGTCGACTCTGAAATCTCAGAACTCCATCGTCTTGTATTACGAATCCTGGGGCTTTTCCTTCTTTTACTTCGTCACATAATCGAAGGATCAGAGAATCGTTCAATTGTTTAGACTTGATCTCCTCGACTAGTGATGAAGTCAGTTCCATCACATAAAGTTGCCCTTGGATTCCTGGTGCCCATAATTCAATCCCCTCGCGGATCAATTCTCGTTGAATACTGGTTTGGGACGTAAGTGCTTCCAACACTCGAAGAGAAATAGGTTTACGGCTCAAAGCATCAGCTACTACGTTTGCTTTCCCCGGATGATAGAGAATCTCCAAGTCGTAATCCTTGATCAATTCCAGCCACCTTCTCTGCCTCATGTTTAACTCTTTCTGACTGAAAATGTACTTGAGGCTCTTATGATCTATAAAGATCTGACAATGAGTGCCATACAAATAATGTCGCCAAATTTTCAAGGCAAAGACCACAGCTCCTAGCTCCAGATAATGAGTAGGGTAATTAATCTCGTACGGTTTCAATTGCCGAGAGGCATAAGCAATCACTTTATCCTTCTGCATCAACACACAACCCAAAACCTGATTTGAAGCGTCGCTGTATACCATGAATCCATCAGTTCCCTCTGGCAACGCTAATATAGGTGCTGTCGTCAGCCTCCTCTTAAGTTCGTCAAAACCAGCCTGGCACTTCTCATTCCACATGAACTTTTGAGTTTTCTGTAATAGCTGAGTGAGCGGACGAGCAATTTTGGAAAATCCCTCTACAAAGCGGCGATAATATCCAGCAAGTCCTAAGAAGCTTCGGACTTCTTTCACGTTTTTAGGAGCTTCCCAATCCAAGATTGCTTCGACTTTCTTCGGGTCCACCTGAACTCCGTCGGCTGATATCACATGCCCAAGGAAGGTTACTTCCTTAAGCCAGAACTCGCATTTAGAAAATTTTGCGTACAGCTGTTCCTTCCTCAAGGTGCTTAAAACCACACGCAAATGCTCGGCATGCTCCTCCGCGTCCTTCGAATATATCAAGATGTCATCAATGAAGACGACCACAAGTTTATCCAAGTATTCCAAGAATACCCGATTCATCAATTGCATGAATACTGCAGGAGCATTGGTAAATCCAAACGGCATCACTACGAATTCATAATGCCCGTACCGGGATCTGAAAGCAGATTTCGGTATATCCGATTCCTTAATTCTCAACTGGTGGTATCCTGATCGCAAGTCAATCTTCGAGAATACCCTTGCCCCTTGCAGTTGATCAAACAAGTTGTCGATCCGAGGTATAGGATACTTATTCTTGATCGTCATCTTGTTGAGCTCCCTGTAATCAATACACAGTCGGAGGGATCCGTCTTTCTTCCGGACAAAGAGAACGGGCGCTCCCCAAGGAGAAACGCTAGGTTGGATATAGCCCTTCTGTAACAATTCCTCCAGTTGCTTCTTGAGTTCATACATCTCGGTTGGCGCCATGCGGTATGGTGCTCTGGAAATAGGAGCTGCTCCAGGCTCTAATTCGATAGTGAATTCCACTCCCCTCTGCGGAGGTAGCCCAGGTAGTTCGTCAGGAAATACAACTGAGAACTCATTCACAACTGAAATAGACGAGAGCTCTACTCCTTCCTCTTTCCTCATGGCATAGCACCAAAGTCCGTGACATCCCTGCTTCAATAATTTCACGGCTTTCATTGCCTTGATCAATTTTCCCGAGCTTCCCGGTCTCCATCCTCGGAATAAGTGTTCAGATCCGTCATCAGCAATGATGGAAATGACTCTCTCTCGGTAATTCAGCACAGCTCCATAACGGTTGAGCCAATCATCTCCGAGAATTAAATCGTCACCGTAGATGTCAACTACAATAAGATTCAATGGCCAATCTCTTCCTTCTATAGATACTGGGAAATCCCTAGCTTCTAGTGTTCCCACAATTTTCTCTCCGCTCGGTAATCCCACAACATAAGGTTCACAATTATACAAGCATGAGATTTTCAAACGATTAACACAGTTCAAAGATATAAAAGAATGCGTAGCTCCCGAGTCGAACAAGACACTAACTGGTTGCAAAAGGATCTGAATCGTACCTGATGCAACAGCTGTGTTTTGATCATCAGATTTCCTCATTTCGTACAGGCGTGGAGGAACGGACCCAGCACTGGATGCCTCTCTCTTCCTGGCGTTACTGCTGAAATCCACTTTGCTGCGTCTGGTTCACACTCGTCTCCTTCGGGACTGGAGCTGGAGTGCGAGTACCAAAAGATCGGGTCGAATTCCCACAAAATGTTGCGCGATGTCCTTCCTGTCCACACTCAAACAGTCCACAGTGCGAAACAATCACGCCGAACATGTCCCGCCTTGCCACAGCTTGTAACACTTCTTTCTGCGTCAAAGCGATCGGTCTTGCCGGAACTTCTTTCCACCTCGAGAAGGATGCGGAGGTCTCCTGGATGTATGAAAATAGGACTGACCCTTGCGAGGTCCGCTACTCTTATCCTCCGTGAAGTTGCCAAACACCTTCTGTTTCTTTGCTTCTGTCGCTTTCTCTACTGCTGCCTCCTTCATGTCATAGGCCAACGCCTTGTCCTGATACTGTCGCAAGGTGGTACATTCAAATCCGGACATATACTGCTGAATTTCCGGCTTCATTCGCATGTCAAAATGAAAAATCTTCTCCGCCTCGGTCCTGACCAAGTGGCGCACATAAGTCAGCTGGTGATTAAAAGTCTTAATCACGTCCGTCACAGATGCTTCCGAATTTTGTGGTGAGAAAAACTCCCGAACTCGGGCTTCTCTAACTGGGCGAGGACAATACTGCGCCTCCATCATCAATTTGAATTCCGTCCAGTCAACATTGTGCTCCTCCGGTCGAATGGCCTCCCACCAGTCGAAAGCCTCCCCGGTCAAAAGATACTGGGCGACCGGAACCTTCCTATTGTTGGGACAGTTAATCCCTGCAAAAATCTTTTCTAGTTCCTTTAGCCAATGATCCCACGAAAGTGTTTCAGCGGAACCGTCAAATTTCGGAGGATGCAATTTGACCACCTCGGTAAGCCATTTATCTCCCCGATTATCCACGTTATGCTGCTGTCCCATCGCCGTCTGCATGCGATCCACAACTTGAGCAAACTGGTTTATCTGGGCAACCACCTGCTGAAGCACTCCCGGCACGTTAGGATCTGCATTATTATTTGCCGATCCCTGCTGTCCCCCGGAATGTGAATCCGTTCGACTAGCGGCTATCTCTGGGGTAGATACTGACTCTTCTTGCCTCGCATTTCCACGTCCGCGTCCACGACTGCGTCCGCGTCCACGGCCTCCTCTCAACATACTGTAAACATAAATACTCAATATCCAGGACAAACTTTCTCAAAGTACATCCATTAATGTTTACAAGACATGAATTAAATAAAAAGTAGTATTCGAGATTAGGAAACTTACAACCACAGTCCACTCGACGATGCTGGCTCAGCAGTGATGTTACGAACGACCAATAATCAAATAACGTAAACAGACCCAACTAACCCGACTGCCAAGATATCCATAATCTTATCTCCGATACCATATTCTGTAACACCCCGAGATATTCGGAATAATTACAGCGCCGTAAACCCTTTAGATAAGGATTTACAAGGCTACTTTTAAAAGAAGTGTAAAAACAATATAATCGAACAACTGAAGTTCAAATACAGATTTGATTCAACCGATCAAATGAGTAAACTTATACAACCATATCGAATTGACCTTATTAAAACAGACGTACTCGAGTACTAAACGAACCAAAAAGACAAATCTCAATAGCAATAACATCAATCACATCACTGAGCCATTCCATCGTCCTGTCGGTACTGTGGTTGCCTCCCCGCTCCTCGGCTACCTGAACATCAAAACAATGTCCACCCCCGAAGGGGTTAGCAAAACAATGCTAGTACAAGTATCGTCAAACAATAAATCATCAATGCATCATAAAGCATGCAAAACGGACTTCCGCCACCGGAATCCAACGATGCGAATCCTCACGATTCCATCAACACAATACAAGGTAATCCAGCGATCCAGCGCCCTCAGCATAGATCCCCATGATGATCCCGTCGGACCAACGCATGGTGGAAAACCCGTCCAACGATCCAGCGCCCTCAGCATAGATCCCCATGATGATCCCGTCGGACCAACGCATGGTGGACATTCGATCCAGCGCCCTCAGCATAGATCCTCATGACCCCCTCGGATCATTTATACCATAATCAATCAATTATGCATACACATATGCATTTCAATATGTTCATCAATACGAACAAACAACAACGAATATCACGAGAATTTCCAGAAATACATCTCATATTCAACAATATGAACAAAACCACAAGCATGATAAATCGAACTCGACATATGATACTTGCCTTAAAAATGGCAAGGACGAAACACCTCGATGATTTCAACACACTCGAAGGCCGCCTCCTTCGATCAACGTAACGAGCTCGAACCTTAACAAAAGGAATGATATATAAATCATCTCAAGTCGAACGATGGCCTGAAAATTCGGTCTACGGCCGAAAAGCTCAAAATAAACAAACTGCCTGGACTGCTTAGCGTGCGCTACGTACTCTACGTAACGTGCGCTAAGCAGGCCTGTTAGCGTACGCTATCGTGTAAGACTAGCGTGCGCTAGTTACGAACTGTCAGTTTGAACCGACCGATACATAACGTACGCTACGTACGTTTTGTACGTTAACTGAACCCCGATAGCGCACGTTAACTCACATATGTTAGCGTGCGCTAACGTTGCATGGCAGAATACTGCTAACGGAAAAACTGGGTTGAACAGTGGTGAATTCATGAATTCTATGTTGATACAACAAGTCATCCTCAAGCATGTCATGCTAATAAGGTTTGTCGAAGTTCCATGATCATGAGGTACAAATATACGGATAATCAACTCAACATCATATCTTATCTTCGATCTTCAAGAAATATTTTAAGTTCCGATTATTCCAAGTCCCAAAACATATGATTCCTTACGTAAAACATACGAACTAGGAAATCTCCGATTACTGATCATAAATCGATTTGAAAACGCTCAGGAGTCCACAAACTGAGTTGGTTCAAAGGTTCATACGATAAATAGTGCTGATACGTCAAAGTATCCTTCTAACATGTGATGACCGATCATAAACGAAATAACTGGCTATCTAAGCATGATCAGACGTCCTTAAGAACATTACTAACATCGGTGAAGAATCACCTACCTCAAAGTAGTGAAGAACACGAAGGAAGTCGAAGCAATCCAACACCGAAGGCTTGAACACCAATCTCCAACGATGTATGCTCTTCAATCACGAGCTAGGGTGTTGATATGAAGTGTTTAGGGTGAGGGAAGTTATGTTCTAAGTGTAAGAATTCGGGTAATGGGAGTAGAGAGAAGTGAAATCACGAATAGGATGCTGTCCTATTTATAATAAATGGCTATTAGCGCGCGCTAGACCCTGCTCGTAGCGTGCGCTAACGGCTCACTGACTAAACTTTACTCAGCACTTAGCGTGCGCTACGCATATACCTGTAGCGTGCGCTAAGGCGTTGACTCGGCTTTTCCCCGAAAGCCGTCCAGGTACATCCCGACACTATCCGACAGGGGTCCCCCAGCCAGATCTCACCTACCGCACGTTCCCATCACATTGACCACGCATAGCGTGCGCTAATGACCCTCAGTAGCGTGCGCTATGAATCCACGTTAGCGCACGCTAAACATAGCCGGTAGCGTGCGCTACATGCGCAGATTTACAATCTTTAAGCCACAACCACGAAAATAAACGCTCGACAACATCGGATTATGAAATACGGAGAATAGTACTCAGACAAAAGTACAATCATTTACAATATCGCAAGTTCCAATTACATAACAGAAATCTCGGGTATTACACGGAACATACCTCGAGATATGATGTGCCACGACATCATATCAGTCTAATCCGAGATCAGATCAATGCAATACGAACACGGTCCTAACACAAGACCTACAAATGCATACTCATATGACCACGTCAATATGCTCACAACAATAACAATGATGTATACTCAATGGAAATCCGACGATCCAGGCTTCTCAAAGATAGATCCCTTTGTTGATCCTATCAGATCAGCATAAGGTGGATAACCAACAATACACATATGAACAACAACACATGATAAAATCAATGATGCGAATTCACAAGATTCCATCAACACAATACTGGTAATCCAACAATCCAGCGCCCTCAGCATAGATCCCCATGATGATCCCGTCCAACCAACGCATGGTGGAAAACCTGTCCAACGATCCAACGCCCTCAGCATAGATCCTCATGATGATCCCGTCGAACCAACGCATGATGGACATTCGATCCAGCGCCCTCAGCATAGATCCTCATAATCTCATCGGATTATTTACACAACATAAACAACACAATATGTGTAATATCCGTAATTTCGAATTTCGGTAATTTTCTTTTTTCGGCGGAAGTCTGTTTTGACGACTCGCTCATGACCGTTTCGTCATTTCGAGAATGATTAATTCTGCACTTTTTGTCATCCGAGTTCGTTTTGGTATCGTTTTGTTGAGTTCCGAGCTTTTTAGCGACTTTTCCGCACTTGAGCTCGATTCTTGCGAATCTCATCCGAAACTGTTGTTTCGAGTTTCTCGTAAGTTCATTTGATGTTATTATTCATGTTGCGAGTTTTGGTTTGGTGTTTCGATTGCGTATCGTGATTTTCGGACGTTTTGGGTCATTTTCGTAATTTCCCAAAGTTTTAGGTAATTACTTCCGTTGTTGAATTCCGAGCATTCGGGTGGTCAGAATTGTGTGTTCTCTTAGCTCTTAGATTCGTCTTTGCGAGTACGTCGTAACCGTATCATCGATTCGTATTCAGGTTCGGGTTTCGGGGTCGTTCGGGCCGTCGGAGTTGGCCCCGGCCGACATGGCCGGCACTGGGCCTGTGCATCGCCGAGTCACGGCCGCGGTGATCGGCAGCTCGCCGAGTCACGGCCGGTAGTGATCGGCAGCTTCCGGCCGAGCAAAGCCGTGCCCTAGGGCCGCGGCACATGCCGGCCGGGCCATGCACACTCTGTGGCATTTTTCGCCAAACTGACCGTACTGGTGCCGCGGCACACTGCCGAGCCGCGCACACCGCCGACCTGGGAGCCATTTTGGGCTCGTGCCGCGGCACACTCCGTGGCCGCGGCACACTTTGCAGCCTATTTATGGCCCTGCAGACGGGTTTTTGGCCTTTTTTTCTCACTCGTTTTCTTCCCTTCCGCGGCTGGAGCTTGATTAATCATGGAGAGATGTTGTTGGACAATCAATCCATGAAGTTGTGGAGTTCATATCATCAATCATCCATCCTATAACATCCTCCGATCTACCGAATCAGGTCAGATTTTCTAGAAATCTAATTTTGGGGATTTTGGGTATTTTGTTCGTTTTCGTCCATTTAATCCGATTTCCCTTCAAATGATTTTGATGGATTGATGATAATTTAGATATATTATATCATTTACTTTATTATTCCATGGTTGGATCGTATCGATTCGTCGATTTGGTCGAGTTCTTGATCGATGCCTTGAAGGTGTCCGGTAAAATGTCATAGAGAGGTTTTCGGGCGTTCTACGATTATTCTTCCTCGTATGATCAATGATTTATTGATTATATGTTGTTAGGGTCGAATTCTTGTGAAGAAATCGAGTCGGAACCTTTCCGTTCGTCGTTTTCTTCAAGCTTCTCGATCGTGGGTGTATTCTTTTCCTTCGCCGGGGAATCGTAGGTGTTCGAGGTGTCCCGACTGAGCCGTGATTGTAGGAGTGTCCGGTATCGATTATCGAGGCAAGTATCTTGCCCATACATTACGTGTTTTGTGGATATTATGGTTGTTAATCATCGATATGTGCTAAATAAATATTAATACCCATTTTTCAAAAGAATCGGAATATTTACCATCATGCTTTTTGTAAAGGTGACCCGTGTGTGTCGGGAATTAATGTGCTTAGTTGAATATGTGAGCTAGTGTCGAGTATAGAATCACCTTACTTTCTTGTGATGTCATTGCGTATGATTATGTCGTTGGTAAATGTAAAGTGTAATTCTTTTGTCAAATTATGTGCTTGGAGTCACGTGTTTATGGATGAATATGTGAGTTTGTGTGATACTAGTTGTGTCGTTCGGTGCTGTTGAAATCTTGTGCTTCCTCGTGAATCATATCATTACTTGGTCGTCAGTATATGTTGGATGAACTGGCCATTCTAGTAAGGTACCTCGACTATATATACTGTGATTGACCTTCGAGGCTTGTGGTTTGCAACTGTGATTTTGGAACGTGTGTGTGTCGCTTCCTTCCACCCGGAGTGTCCGACGGGATGTCCGGGGTCGATACTAAGGGGTACGGCCACGGAAGTGGACTTGGGTGCGTGTGTGGATGAACTTCCACCGGAGTGTCCGACGGGATGTCCGGGGTCGATTAAGGGGTACGGCCGCTGAAGTGGTTTCCCACCCGGAGTGTCCGACGGATGTCCGGGGTCGATACTAATGGGTACGGCCGGGTTACTGGGGCCAGGTTTTCATCTTGAGGATGACGTTGATGTTTTCGTTAATTGTGATATTGTCCGGAGTATCACAATGCTTTGTGCTCGGGGTCGAGAGACATTATATATCGAGTCTTGGTGCTTGGCTAGAATGGCATAAGAATAATGTGTTATGTGTAATATGTCCTTGTAAGTGAAATGAAGTGAATGATCGGGTCGTGGACCCTGTGTTTTGTGACCGGAATGGTTGGGTCGTGGACCCCGTGTTTTGTTAAACGGATTTGTATTTTGGAAAAAAAGAACTTTGGGGCTGTGACCCTAAATGGCTTTCGAGGAATTAAGAAATTTTCAATTTCTGATGTTTTCAAAACTCCCGAGATTTAGAAATGTTTTCAAAATGCTTACTTGCTTCGTTTCTGCTTTCAAGACTTGAACTATATTTTAACTAAATATATCTCGGGAAGTCTTTCGTTATATTCTCGGAATGTGTTGTGTATGGCTCGTATTTGCACTTTATACTTGCACTAGCGAAACAGTGGAGTTTTGCTAACCCCCGAGTAATCGGGGGGTGGATATCTGTATTGTGTCCAGGTACATGCAGGTTTTCGGGAGCAAGACACAGGATTGGCACGAGGGATGATGAAAGACGAATGATACTAATCACACGAAGGCCAGTTTTGGGTTCAGTTAGTCGGAGTCCATTGTATTGTCTTTTCCGCTGTCTTATTGTTCGTTGTTGCAAGTATTTTACCCTTGTGTGGGTATGAGTCTGTATGAGTTTATGTATTTTGATTTGTAAGTCAGTGACGAAAGACCAAATCGGTCTATTGGTCCGTTATTTGGATTCGTCGGTATGTAATGTAATGTGTTGTTTTGAAGTCTAGCCTAGTGGATCCTCACGGAGAGGGTCTGCGGCGTGTAATATTCCCGGTTTGATCTGGGGGTGTTACATTTATGGTATGAGAGCCTAGGTTGCGGAAACCTAGGCTGTCGGGTCCAGTCGTGTATTGTTGGGTCTTGTCTTGTCAGATTGAGTCTGACTGATGTCGTGTCGCGACGCGTCGTCTGGGATGTCGGTCGTGATTAGTATCAAGGTGCAGCCATCATCTTCGTGCGATCTGTGGATGTAAGTCTCCCTACTACATGTTGTACCACGAGCTATACGAGCCTGTATGATTCTGTGTTATGTAGTAGTATTTGAAGGTGCATCGTGAGTAAGTGACATATATTTGTTAATTCCTGTTTTGTGCTAGAATGAAGAATGATATGGCCAAATGTATCCTTGTATGAACTGTTTTGCTTGCAAGAGCAACAACCTTGGAATTTTTAGTTTCGAAGGCTTCCGGGGAGCCACGTAAATTTTTAAAATGTTCTCCAAGGGAGGAAAAATTTTGATTTTTGTATGATGACCTCAAGGTCAAAAATTTTTAGACTTCAAACTACCGATATTTCATTCTCATCTCATACTATAAGTTTTCAAAACTCGAGTTTTTAACTCAAATAAGGTCTTCAAAATATACTCAAGACGTGACTCTCGTTTATAACTTTTCGGTTTCATGAATGTTGGTTAGAAGATGCGTATTGATGATGCTCTCGTTGCTGAGCATGTTGGAATATAAAACGCAGCGGAAGCGAGTTGGTGAAGGTAATTTAATAAAAGGTTTTATAAACTAATCAACGTAAAAACCGGATCTATTTAGGCTTGTCAACTAATTAACTAAACAGATTAATAAACAATTAAATAAACATATTTACGCATGGGAGTCGGTAATTTTACCTTTGACGCGAAGTGGTAGAAAATCCCTTCTTGATCGATTTATGTCCTCTTCGTGTTCCTCTCCGATCTTCTTGTATTTCTACCTCAAGATCTTCTAGAGTATATCCCGCCTACGTCCGGATGTCGTGTGGGCAACAATCTACTAGGACTAAATTTGCACTGACAAGGGGATCGGCCGAATTTCCTCACAAGAAAACTCACGATTTTGTTCTCTCTATTTTTCTTGAATATTTTGAGTATTTTAGAAAAATATTGTGTTTACCAAATTATGGAATCCAAGACACAAGTCAAGATCCACAATTAAAACACACACACAAAAATCGATTTTCTTGGGCAATAATTAAAGAATAATTCGCCACCCCTATACATGTATTTATGGGTGTTTTGGGCTACTCTAGGGACCTTAAGGAGGATATGGTAAGGACTCTTAATAGATATCTTCTTCCCATATTAGGACTCTTCCTAATATTAAGACTCTATTAATATCAACTTAGTCCACTAATAAGTTAATATTGCACTTCCTACCAAAATCCCAAATTACGAAATTGGGCTCCTTATTGAATTAATTATTTCCGTGTTTAAGATATTCCATGTCCATTAATTAATTTAAGCTAATGATACTTTTAATTAATTAATGTATTATACATGAGTATACCACTCGACCTTTATTATTATATCGGAAAATTAATTCCACCTGCAGGGTTTGATATAATAATCCTTTCGAGTGCCTCAAGGGACATGATCAACCCGATCGGGTCGACACGATTTCTAGCTATAATATTAATTATCATATAAATAATAATATTGCCCAAAATATCAAGCATATTGAGTCAATCATTGTGGCTCTCACCATGATAAATCAAAGCAATAAATATTAAATATATATAATTAAATATTAATCACTGGAATTAAGAAATAATAATTATCCGAGATGTACGTTCTTCTTATAGTCAAGCAGAAGAATCTATCTCACCTCGATCCTGTTCAACGTATAACAAATACGCTAATATATGCTAATGGTCAAGACCAACCAATCTCAAGCATATACTACAACCTCTCATATAACGGTCTAATGTTACATAGGTTGTGAACAAAATATTACTATATAGGGAACCGATAATGTGATGTTCTGTGTGACACTACACACCACATTATCTACAATATAAAGTAAATTAGACTGTATTTGCATAACCATAGCGTGAATAAATATGCAAAACATGTGATAAATGAATTAAATATTCTCATAGATAAAGACCGGGAAATTAGGTAATACAAGCATAAAGTATGCTTTGACGTATACAACCCTAACAATCTCCCACTTATACTCAAAGCATGCTTTTGAAGTATACTATCTAGACTATGTCTATCTATCTCCCACTTATACTCAAAGCAATGCTGCCATACATCTCAACCCCATTCCTTCCACATGCCCTTCAAATGATTTTGAGGGCAACCCTTTCGTGAAAGGATCAGCTAGGTTGTCTTCAGATGCTATCTTGGAGACAATGATCTTCCTTCTCTTCACAAAATCTCGAATGATATGATATTTGCGCTTGATATGTTTGCTTGCTTTGTGGGCTCGTGGTTCCTTCGAATTTGCTACAGCACCGGTATTATCACAATACAGTGTAATACTCCTGGGCAAATTAGGAATCACCCCCAAATCCTTTAGGAAGTACTTGAGCCATACCGCCTCTTTAGCTGCCTCTGAGGCTGCTACATATTCGGCTTCCATGGTAGAGTCCGCTATGCATTTCTGCTTCACACTCCTCCAACTGATGGCTCCACCTCCCAAAGTGAAAACATATCCGGAAGTTGATTTCGACTTTTCTTTGTCCGCACTGAAATCCGAGTCAGTGTAACCCAAAGGACAAAGCGTATCTGATTGATATACAAGCATATGCTCCCTAGTCCTTCTCAGGTACTTGAGTATATGCTTGACAGCAATCCAATGTCCCGGTCCTGGGTTCGACTGATATCTCGCCACCATGCCTACAGCTTGACAGATATCAGGCCTAGTGCAAAGCATAGCATACATGAGGCTTCCCACTGCCGAAGCATAAGGGACCAGCTTCATGTCATCTATCTCCTTCTGTGTCTTAGGACACATAGCCTTAGATAGTTGAATTCCATGTCTGTAAGGTAAGAAACCTTTCTTGGAATTCTCCATGCTAAACCGCTTTAGCACCGTATCGATATAGGATGCCTGAGATAAGCACAACATCCTTTTCTTGCGATCTCGAAAGATCTTAATACCAAGGATGTGTCCAGCTTCTCCCAAATCCTTCATATCGAATCGCCGAATAGCCATGCCCTTACGTCGATAATACCTTCACATTGTTTCCAATTAGAAGTATATCATCTACGTATAGTACAAGAAACACCAGCACGTTTCCATCACACTTTTTGTATACACAAACCTCACTAGGACACTGTTCAAAACCATATGATTGAATGACCTCATCAAATCGCATGTTCCAAGAACTTGATGCTTGCTTGAGACCATAAATGGCTCTCTTAAGCTTGCACACTAAGTGCTCCTGACTTCAGCAATGAATCCTTCAGGTTGGCGCATGTAGATTTCCTTATCAAGACTCCCGTTCAAGAACGCAGTTTTGACATCCATCTGCCAAATCTCCATATCCAAATGCGCAGCTATAGCTAAGAGAATCCGGATCGATTTAAGCATGGCTACTGGCGAAAAGGTTTCATCGTAGTCGATGCCCTCTTTCTGAGTGTAACCTTTCGCAACAAGCCTTGCTTTGTAGGTTTCAACCTTCCCTTTCGATCCTCTCTTACGCTTGTAGACCCACTTACTTCCAATGGGTTTTACCCCATTGGGTAGTTCTACTAGCTCCCACACTTGGTTAGAATCCATAGATCCCATTTCGGATTCCATTCCGTTTTCCAGGATTGACATCCTTGTCTTGAATCGCCTGTTTGTACGTATATGGATCCGTTTCATCCTGGTCCGGGGAGTGGTCCGAAGATGCTCCCACGCCGATGAAACGTTCGGGTTGACGAACAACCCTCCCACTACGACGAGGCGTGTCCTTAGTTTGCGTATCCACAATAGTGTCAAAACGTGGTACACTAGGTGTTAGTACAATTGGTATTGTCGGAATCTCGCCCCTAAGTTCTTCTAGAATGACCTCACTCCTAGGCTTGTGACTTATCACATAATCCTCCTCTAAGAACCGGGCATTGGTGCTAACAATGACCTTCTGGTCTTTAGGATCGTAGAATAAGCCACCCTTCGTTCCCTTAGGATATCCTACAAACACTCGTATTTCCGTACGAGGTGCCAACTTATCAGCTTCCTTATTCAGCACGTGTCCGGAGAACCCCAAATCCGAACATGTCTAGATCGGCTTGCGCCATTCCACGGTTACGTGGGTGTTTTTGAACCGATTTCGAAGGTACCAAGTTTAGAATGTACGCACTGCTTTCCAAGGCGTATCCCCAAAACGAAATAGGCAAATCGAATAACTCATCATTGACCTAACCATCTCTAATAAAGTACGATTCCTTCGTTCAAAGAACACCATTTTGTTGTGGTGTACGGTGCGCCGTGAGTCGGGAAGTAATCCCCTCATGTGCCAGAAATCCAAAACTCTCCACTAAGGTATTCGCCACCACGATCGATCGTAGTGACTTGATACTCGCCCATGACGCTTCTCCGTTTGACCTTGAATTCTTTGAACTTATCAAAAGATTCGGACTTACGTCGCATCAAATAGATATATCCATATCTCGAATAATCATCTATAAACGTGATGAAGTATTCGAAACCACCCTTAGCCTGGATGTTCATTGGACCACATACATCGGTATGAACCAATTCCAACACCTTTTGTGCACGATTTCCTTTGCTTTGAAAAGCCCTTTTAGTCATTTTACCTTCCAGGCAGGATTCGCAGGTTGGAAATGACTCAACTTGGAGCGAATCCAATGGGCCATCGCTCACCAATCTTTGAATCCTTCCAAGGTTAATATGACCCAATCGTAAATGCCACAAATACGTTGGATTTATGCTCGAAAGTTCCTTTCTTTTATTAGGATTAGTCAAAGAATTAAGCGATTTATGCAAGGGAGTCAAAAGGCATTGATGATATAAAGTTCTTCATTATAAGTACTCCCGCAAATATATTCACCATTTCTTTTAATAATTGCATTGTCTTCAAAAGAAACTGAATATCCATCACGACGCAATTTAGAAACTGAAATCAAATTCATTCTAAAATCGGGTACTAATAATACATTATTAAGAACTAAAATTTTATCATCAACTTTTAGCTGCACGACTCCACCGCAATGTGACCTTCACTGAATAGTCGCCTACTTATTGTAATCTCATCCGCACTAAGTACCTTGGTTACTTGGAACCCCCGCGAGTCATAACAAACATGACTGGAGCCCGAATCCACTATCCACGAAGTGATGGAACAGCAAACCAAACATGTTTTGACTACTAGTGCATGAGACGTACCTTTCTTAAGGCGATCACTCTTGAAATGTCCTTTCGCATCATAGATTGAAGCACTTGCCCTTCGGCTTTTGTTCGCTTAGGTTGAGGAGCCTTTGACTGAGGAGCCTTGCCCTTAGCTTTGAAAGTCGTCACTTGCTTCTGGCCAACCTGCTTTTTCTTCTTTCCCCATTTGGGTTTTGAAGAAGCAGTACCGGGTGCCGCAAGAATTTGATGATAACCTTGTTTGAAGAGACCTTCGCGATTGAAGCTCTGTCGAAGTTCCGCCAATGTGTAAGTCCTACGATTCATATTGTAGTTTAGGCGGAACTGCTCAAAGCTTCTTGGTAACCGCCCAAGATAATATCGACTGCGATTCCGCATCGATAGTTGCCCCCAAAGATGCTCGCCTGCTCAAATGAGACATCATTTTAAGAACGTGATCCTCACGGGTCCCTTCGACATTTGGGTTGTCATCAAAACCCTCATCGCATTTTGCCTAGCCGCCTGGTTCGATGACCAAACATCTCGGTGAGATTTTTCATCATTTCATGGCCGAGCCCATCGTCTCGATGCCGATGCCGCAATACATTTGTTAATGAAGCCAAAATGTAACAATGAGCCATCTCATCGACTTTTTCCATTTCCGGAATTCAGCCAACTCTTCAGAGTGGCATCCGGTTCGTTCCAAAGGACTCTCCTCGCTTAAAACAAATTTATGCCCCTCGCCAAGACAATATCAAGATTTCTTTTCCAGTCGGCAAAGCTAGTGCCATCAAGTTTGTTTTCTTTGAGAATAACAGCTAGTGGATTGAAAGACATCTGAGAATAAAATTAAAACACCATTCATCACATAATTCGACGCAAAATATATTGAAAAACCTTTAAACAATATATATGCAATCAACCAACACCTTGAAAAACCGCACATGCAAGCCACGATAGTGTGGACGTTTACATATACTTTTTCAAGTAGATTTTAACGTCTTTAATTTTACTATCTAGCCAAGACACATTTTGACAAGTAAAATTAATAGTTGGTTCCTCTTGGCCATGTATTTAATTAACATAGACTCCGATGGGGAGCTTATTAAATAATACACCTAAGTGAACACCATAATTTAACAAACCTTAGAATATTATTTAATGATAATAGTCCTACAGATGGAGAGGTCCTATCATAAAAAATAATATTCACCTTTTTGTTATCAAATTTGAAGTTTAAAACCAGTGAGCCAATAATTTAGCACATCCGATGTGGAGGAAGACTCTAATGTCAACGCGCATGCTAATTATTTCACAATTTAAACCAATTATGGAGGCCAATTTGATTTTGAAAAATCAATTTTAAAATCACTTAGTTATTTTGAAAATTAAGGTTTTTAATTTTCTCGTCCTAACATGCAAGGAAACATATCACGCATACATTCCATACATGTCATACATCAAAACAATAAAAACCAATAAATAATAAAAAATTGGATAATTAAATCCAATTATCATGGCTTTTATTCCTCGTTTTGAATAACGAGAAAATCTTCTCTGCTTGCTCCCACCGCTTCAAGCATCTCGCGAAAAACGAATCGACGACCGAACTCGAATCGCCGCCCATTGCCGGCCGCCCAATCGTCCGTATCGCCGCCCGAGCCGACCGAGTGACCGAGCTGACTGAGCTGCCCGAGCTGAGTGAGCTGCCCGAGCTGACCGACCTGCCCGGACCGTACTGCTGGCCGAACCGCCGATCGGCTCCTTGCTGGTCCCGGTTGGTTCGTCCGATCGGGACTCCTCTTCGCGCTGGACTTCTTTTTCTTTCGTACTTTGAGTGTCCCAACTCGATTACAATTTTATTCAAAATAAAATACATCGAATTTACATCAAATTACAAGAAAAAATAAATCCTATTCTACCCGTGGATTTTCTCACGGGAAAAACTTATACATGCCACAAAAACGGGCTAAATTACCAAAACGCGTAAATAAATAAAACATCACATAGCCATGATAATTGGATCATATTTTCCTGCAAGACAAATTCTAGCAAAATATTCCAAAAAATCATACTATACGAATATTTAATTGCTAGCATATTAATCACCAAATTAATTAAATTGAACAGAACCTAAAGACCGCTCCGATACCAATTGTTGGAATATAAAACGCAATGAAGCGAGTTGGTGAAGGTAATTTAATAAAAGGTTTTATAAACTAACCAACGTAAGAACCGGATCTATTTAGGCTTGTCAACTAATTAACTAAATGATTAATAAACAATTAAATAAACATATTTACGCATGGGAGTCGGTAATTTTACCTTTGACGAAGTGGTAGAAAATCCCTTCTTGATCGATTTATGTCCTCTTCGTGTTTCTCCGATCTTCTTGTATTTCTACCTCAAGATCTTCTAGAGTATATCCCGCCTACGTCCAGGATGTCGTGTGGGCAACAATCTAGGACTAAATTTGCACTGCAAGGGGATCGGCCGAATTTCCTCACAAGAAAACTCACGATTTTGTTCTCTCTATTTTTCTTGAATATTTTGAGTATTTTAGAAAAATATTGTGTTTACCAAATTATGGAATCCAAGACACAAGTCAAGATCCACAATTAAAACACACACACAAAAATCGATTTTCTTGGGCAATAATTAATGAATAATTCGCCACCCCTATACATGTATTTATAGGTGTTTTGGGCTACTCTAGGGACCTTAAGGAGGATATGGTAAGGACTCTTAATAGATATCTTCTTCCCATATTAGGACTCTTCCTAATATTAAGACTCTATTAATATCAACTTAGTCCACTAATAAGTTAATATTGCACTTCCTACCAAAATCCCAAATTACGAAATTGGGCTCCTTATTGAATTAATTATTTCCGTGTTTAAGATATTCCATGTCCATTAATTAATTTAAGCTACTGACTTTTAATTAATTAATGTATTATACATGAGTATACCACTCGACCTTTATTATTATATCGGAAAATTAATTCCACTGCAGGGTTTGATATAATAATCCTTTCGAGTGCCTCAAGGGACATGATCAACCCGATCGGTCGAACACGATTTCTAGCTATAATATTAATTATCATATAAATAATAATATTGCCCAAAATATCGAGCATATTGAGTCAATCATTGTGGCTCTCACCCATGATAAATCAAAGCAATAAATATTAAATATATATAATTAAATATTAATCACTGGAATTAAGAAATAATAATTATCCGAGATGTACGTTCTTCTTATAGTCGATGTAAGAATCTATCTCACCTCGATCCTGTTCAACGTATAACAAATACGCTAATATATGCTAATGGTCAAGACCAACCAATCTCAAGCATATACTACAACCTCTCATATAACGGTCTAATGTTACATAGGTTGTGAACAAAATATTACTATATAGGGAACCGATAATGTGATGTTCTGTGTGACACTACACACCACATTATCTACAATATAAAGTAAATTAGACTGTATTTGCATAACCATAGCGTGAATAAATATGCAAAACATGTGATAAATGAATTAAATATTCTCATAGATAAAGACCGGGAAATTAGGTAATACAAGCATAAAGTATGCTTTGACGTATACAACCCTAACAGAGCAGTGGTGCCAGTTTTATGATTAAAATAGTGACGTGAATGTTGAGTCCATCGGTATGTATGTGTTGAGATAGTCCTCTTTATTGAGAAGTAAAATTTTCATTTTTGTAGGATGATTTTCTTTTGATGGTTGCTTGTGAGATGTTATAATTATGGGAATCGATGACATTTAGACTCGTATATTGTTGCTTATTTTTAACCTTCGAGTCTGGTATTACCTCATATATGTTTGCAATCGTGTTGGTGATTAGAGCAGTTAGCACAGGCTTAATACGAGCCTAACGCGCGCTAACGTGGCGTGTTTAGCGCACGTTAAACTTTGTTGTAACGCGCGCTAATCAACCTGGGCAGAGGCTATGGAACCGCATTATAGCCGTTAGGTCTAACTTTTGCGGCCAATCACCTGTAGTTGTATTCTCTACGTGGTATCTAGTGATAACAACTGTTGTGCGTGAATGTGTGTTAAGACTTTTCGTATTGCTAGGTGATATTTGATTGCGTTTGATGAATTGATAAATTATGTCTGCTGTGTGTGTTAAAAAACACTTTCCTGGAAACTTCACAAAGTTTTGACGGTTCGATTAATTGGCGGCTCCGTGTATACTTTGAAAATTATTTGGAATTGGCAAGCCGGCCTTGGATTCTCAAATAAAACCTCGATGGTATTTGAAAGAGTTGTTTTAAAGTACATGTAGACATTTTGTAAAATATTACCATCGTTGATGTTTGTGAAGTGTTGGGAGAATTTTCGAAAATGATTTTTAACGTATTGTTGTATTTTCAAATAATTCGAGTGAATGATTTTCGAAAATCTTTCACACCATAAAAATATTTTATTTCAAAAACCAATGCGATTTTTATTTTCAAAAAAAAATATAGTGAAAGATGAAAAATCTCACTCGATGTAAAGTTCAAACTCGGATTTGGAAATGTTAGAGTATGTAAGAATGATTTGATGATCTTGCATGGTTAACTTGTTAGTTGTTAACGGTGATGATGATACGTAGAGGCATGATGACTTCAAATGATTTCAAATGAGACGGTTAAAGTATGTTGTTTACAAGTTTGATGAAACAACCCGAGGTACCAAAAGTACTTTTAAAGTTTATTTTAAATAGATATACAAATCGAGGATTTTCAAAAGATTTCCTTTAAAAGGATACCTCGTGGATTTTCTTTTCGAGTTGTTATTGGTTACCTTATGTGATATGTCGTGCTGAGTTGGTACTTTAGTATAATATTTTGCGAAGTTGTGCAATCGTATTGAGTGGGAATCCGCTTAGTATGCCGATGGGCAGAGGACGCAGTCGTGACCACGATACTAATGGCCATGAAGATCGGATGTGGACCAAGAGGATATGGTCGGGAAGGTTGCTATTCCAGCACTTCGTTCTCGTTGTTTAGGTTTCGGGACGAAACCTCTTTTAAAGGTGATATGATGTAATACCCGCATTTTTCTTTCTTTCTCTTCTGTCTCGTCCAACCGTATCGACTCGACTGTGTTCGTTGATGCTTCTGACCTGGTGTTGTTTCTCACCTTTGTCATTCGAGCGAGTTCTGATATTGTCCCAAATTGATCTATATATCGTTGTGACCTTTCCAAGTTCGGAAAATTAGTCTCGTTTTCGATCTTCCAACCCTTGGGCGGTGGAATTCTGTATTTGTTCAGCGATTGGCTCGCGTTTTGATTCTGTATTTGTCCATTCCTAGGATTATATCGACATCCCACATCATCATAACATTCAGATTATTAGTTACCACTTTAAGGTTTTCGAGTTCTAATTCCAGATTAGAACAAACATGCGTGGTGGTTGAAATTTCTCTTGGTGGTGTAGATACTCTCATAACATGACTAGCACAGTCCGGTATAATGTTAAGATTATCCACACATGATCTAGCAATAAATGAATGTGATGCTCCAATATCAAACAAAACAATTACAGGTAAGTTAAGAAGTTTGCCCATACCTGCGGAGTTACCCTTATCCTTCTCGGGTTGCTTCTGATTGATGACATATGACCTAGAATTCTGATTTTGTTGTTTAGGTGGTGGCGGTAGTTGCGGCTATCCTTGCAGTGCCCTCAGTGGCTGGGGTTGACCTTGGTGGTTTGGTCTCTCTCCCTGTTGCTGCTTAGGACAATTCCTTATAATATGGCCTTTCTGACCACAAGTGTAACAACTTCCAGTGCCTAACATACAGGCACCATGATGCTACTTGTTACACTTGGGACATACAGGATTTGCAACTCGTCCTTGATCATTGCCTCCCAGAGCAGGAACCATCTGCCATCCCTGATTGTTGCCTACTTGAGCCTGAGGTTGTCCATGAGGTATATTTCCGTGCCACGGATTTCTGTTATCCTAGTTTATGCCATTGTGGATGTTATTGCCACCATTTTCCGTTCTTCCCACTTACGCTTCCCTTTATATTCATGGGAATTTGTCTGAGTGGGTAGTGGTGTAACAGTGGGTAGCCGTTTCTTCTCTGGTATTACTGCCTCGATATCCAGAGCTCTGTTCAGTGATTCAGTGCAGCTCAGCCTTTCATGGTTAGCTAAGGACATGGCTATCTCATGCCTCAATCCTGATCTAAATTTCCCGGCCATCTTCTCATCAATATAAACTTGGTCTAAAGCATACCTTGCTAACTCACAAAACATTCTGTCGTACTCGGCCACTGACATCCTCCCTTGCTTCAGATTATAGAACTCAGCTTCTTTCTTGACCTTGAAGGTTTTTGGAACATAATTGTCATACAGTGCTTCCTTGAATTCCTCCCAAGAGTACTTTTCCAGTTGCTCAGGTGTCAGTATCTTCCTGCATGCTTCCTACCAGAAGTATGCAGATCCAGTCAGTTGGAAGAGTACACAAGAAAGACTCTCTTGTTTGGTACACCTTAGGAAGTTAAAAATCATTCCATAGCTCTAACCCAAAGTTCAGTATTGCTCGGGTTTCTTGACCCATTGAGAGTAGTCAGATTCTGCTTGAGGAAAAGCTCTTAAATAGCGCGATGGGGTGGAGGAGGTGATGGTGTAGGGTCACGTTCATGCCCTCCTATCCTTCTTTCCCTTCTGGGTGGCATTCTGTGGTTCACATAATCATCATTGGTTCAATCTCATCGGTCCAAGTTATCGTCATACTTGGTCATAGAAACGAGTTCGCGACTATATGATCATAACGCATCAACACATACTCATAGATAACTCTAGTGGCAAGGTTGAGAAAGGGATCAGAAAATAACAACATCATACTTATGAGAAGAAAAGCCCATAAAGTATCAAAATATATATATCAATATATCATATGCATCATAATAGAACAATTGCCTTAAACGAGGTCTTATTGACTATCAAGCTATATAGGCTGATCTAGGCTACCTTCCTGCACACATACCAAAATACGGGATGCTCTAACAAATAGCATTGACATCAATAAAATAATAAAGTTCAGACATCGGAACGATAATATAAGCAAAATAAGTGATGCTCCTCACACAAAATACAAAATAAATGTCTAGCACCATCGTGAACTATCCAAAGTCGCCCTTGACTCGGCGGTCGAGCTGTCTCCCTCGAAAACTCCTCCAGATCCTCTTCCGGTTCTTCTTCTGACTCCTCGTCTAAAACTGGAGAGATTGCAACAGGGTCTTCAATGACTCTACGCTTCTTTGGGAGAAGTAGATGAGCATCGTCTGCGATCGGTCATGGGTGGACTGGATCAATGACTGGCACATTTTGAAATGGTGGAGATGTCCTACTGAGAATAAAAGTCTAGGTCCTCATGTCCATGGGGTGAGGTGCTGAGGTCCCTACCTCCAGGTCTAACCCACCCTGAGTATGAGGCGGTGCAGCAAGAACCACCTAGCTGGGTAGAGGTGTAGCTAGCCTCTCTGGAAAAGCTCCCCTAGCATATGGTCAATACATGCAAGCTCCAGGGGGAGGTGCACAGTGCTGGAGGTACTGAGTGGTGATCCGGATAGCAAAGGCCATGAAATATCAGGACGGTACTAAAGTGGGCTCACACAAAAAGATCTAGCACCATGAGACTTTAGCATCCAACTCCCTTCAATCGATCGAAAGGATGTCGATAAGGCGCTGAATGCCCTCGTAGTCTGAGACACCATAAGGAGCAGCTAGGCGCCAGGTCGCCTCGAGGTCTGCCTCACACTAGGTTATGGTGGCACCCATGCCTCGATATGTGATGCGGAAAGCCTCCACAAGGTCGCACGGTGTCCGCCTTCTCCTCTCTAACTTCTGCGGTGTCGTCTTCGTGGTCGCCATCTTATGAAGACGGTATACGTATAATACATCAACATGTCAACATAATATAAGCACACTACTAAAGGGTTCTGAAAACAAAAATTATAAATCTCATCTTAAGTTCTCGACTCGAACTCTGGACTCTGAGAAACACCTAACAAAAGAAAAAAAAATACTCTCTAATGGGGTACGTTATGGAAGTTATTCAGATACCGCCATAAATCGACATCCCGATAGAATATAACCATACTCACATTACTCTTATGTAAGTGATACTTGTTGGAGACGTCACTGCATCATTGATCCTCGTTATTACATCGACATTGTTTGTATGAATTTTTCGCGTTATTTTATCTAAGATATACTGGATGGCTTGGTGTCTATACAGTATAGATAAAATAAATTGAGAACTGAGACAGTTGTATTTGTACTCGTATAACTGTCGTAGTGGTTCGACAATTATTTTGAGGATACCGTGTATCAGGTTATCGTACTTTTGATATTGGATATATCGTATGATGATGTTATTGGATTCAGTACATATATTCAGTATGCAGTATGTTCGTATTTTGATATGTCGAGACGGACGAGGAGAATTGGAAAATGGCTAAGTATAGCCTGATTAGCGCGCGCTAATGCTCAAGTATGGCGCACGCTATCGTTCATGGTTAGCGCACGCTAGAGGCGGAATGTAGCGCACGCTAAATGCAGTCAGATCGGAAGGAATCTGCGTGTGGACCCGGCTGCTTTCGGCGCACGTTCTCGTAAGTCAACGGTTGTTGTCTTGAAGTATTAGCGCATGCTAAAGCATGAGGCTTAGCGCACGATAATTGTAGATCGGTCAAAGGGAATCTTATCCTTGTTAGATCGGCATGTGGGGGCACATGCGGTACGTAGACTGTAGCAAGTCAACTGATATTAGCGCACGCTAAATGTAAAGACTTGCGTACGCTAAACAGTGTGAAATACGTACGCTAATGCATGGGCATTACGTACGTAAGCTCATGTTCGAGGCAAGACAGTGGCCTCTGGGCTGCGATAGCGCACGCTAACAAAGTCGGTTAGCGCACGCTAAGGCCGTAGCGCACACCAAACATAAGGTTTAGCGCACGCTAGTAATACACTTTATAAAAAGGGGACAGACGGGTGTTATGAAACATTCTCGTCCATTTCTTTCCTTTCACTCGATAGAGAGAGCTTTGGGAGGTACTTGAGTTCCTAAAACACTCTGAGATGATGATCTTTAACGAGATTAAGATGGAGAGCATGGATTCAAAGATTTGTTCTTGAAATTATTAATGAGTCTTGGAATGGAGTTCATAGAGAGAGTCTTGAGGTTCCAAATACTGGATTATGATGGAGATGAGCGTCCTTATCAACATTTGGAGCTTGGAAATGATTGGGAACGGATTCAACCTTGATAATCCATCCTTTTCTTCAAAGAGGTAATTAATCTTCACTTTGGATTTCGTTTTGGGGATTGAATATTAGTGTTCTTGAAGTGATACTTATCATATTAATGAGTTGATAAGTATGATTTCGAGATGGCTTCCCGGGTAACGTTGATGTTATTATTGGTATGCGGATATTGATATGTTTTGTATGGTTTTGAATGGTGTTCAGGAGATATGTCGATTTATGTCTCCCTTCATTTCGGATTTGATGTTAAGATGATATACGGATATATATGACTTAGGTGATTAATTACATGTTAGCATATCGGATTATGATGGTTGTCATGAACGTGATTATGGAATCATGGTACTTTTAGTGTTCTCGGTATATATATCATCAAAGAGGAAGGATATATGTTGGTGTGATTATTAACATGGATAAGATAATTGAAACTAAACATTATGTTGATTGTAGTGATTGAGTTCTTATGATAAGATATGGATCATGATGATGAGTTTTGATCTGGAAAGTTATTGTTAATCTTAGAGTAAGATTTCCTTTTCATTCGAATTCGTAGTCGCAAGGTGTTAGTCGATGCTTGGAATGCATGCCACTGTACAGCATTAGCGCACGCTAAGCTTACTGGATAGCGCACGCTAACGGGAACAACTTAGCGCACGCTACGTTATGCGTTTAACGCGCACTAAGTAGGCAGACAGTGTAGTATTTTCGTGTTGTGATTATGAATTCGTGATGGGTTTAATTGGATTGTTTAAGACTGTGTTTAATCGAGATATTGTGGAACTGTTGGGTTATTGATCGGTTATTGATTGATAATTATGATTTATCGGATTTCGGCTTGTATTGTTGATATGAGTTCGTAATTGTTTGAGTTGTATTGTTCGGTTGTGTAAATGATCGAGGTATTGTTGAACCGTTGAGTTTGATTGGTTGGTTATACCGGTTATTGATTATTATCGGATGTGTTGTCATTTGATTATTGCATTAGGTCGCGATAATTGAGCGTTGATTATGGCCGTTGTGTTGTGGTCAAGGTTGGAGAGTTCGTAGGTTGCTTTTGGTCGGGGCTGAGGAGCTCGGAGACGAAGGCAATGGATTCTGGTAACAGCTTCGTGGTATCGGTATCGAGGCAAGTTTATACTTGTTCAGTTTATAATATTTGATGAATGGTATCGTTTTCATTTCATTTATAATTCGTATGGCGATGTTGTTAGAAAGGTAAGTTGTCGGTTAACGAGTTGTATATCGTGATCTGGATTTTATTAAATCATAAGGTATATGATTTAATTGTGTTCAAGGAAGACGTAAGTTATCTTTGGTCAAGGGTATAGTATATCGGATATCGAGGATAGTTAACGTGATGACATAAGTATCGGGATAAAGGTTTATTGTTATTGAATGGATGGTACCTTATTTGAGATTATTTGAATAACTGTGTATTCGTTCAGGGATGTTGCTCGTGGAAAGAATATTGTCTTCGGCTTTTAGGTAATTCTAGTATTATTCAGTTATGAGGATAATTGTTCTGCGAAATTATTGTATATATGTTGTACGTTGATGTTTCGTATGCTGGGATTCGTATTGATTACTTCGCTGAGGGATGATGATCCCAGGGCTGATTGTATTGAGATCATTGATCGTGTTTCTTATTTGTCGGGGATGATGATCCCAGGATTATTGTCTTGAATATTGATTAGCCGTGTCGACTTTTCACTGTCAGTCTGTTGTTTCACTTCGGTGAGTCTTTTGATCCTTATTGGATATGTGATTCTTTGAGTTTCGTTATCATGTTGCATCATGACATATCTGGAATCATATCTGCGTTCCGTTTGGTTATTGTGTAGGATTTTTAGCCAGGCGCATGATGGTTATGTGTGGATATTATTTCCGCATTGAACCGTGCACACGAGACGTAGTTCGTGAGGCTAATTAGGTACAAGACCGCACGTGTATTTGATCGATACCCGGGGTGGCTTGTGCATGGACACATTTCCGGATCGGGCGTACTGTGATGTCCATCTTTGAGCCATACCGTTTGGTCGTTCATACTTCCATGTATGATTGGATATGTTCGACGGTTTGCGACTGGTTGTTCATACGCCCGAGGGGTATGTTCGACAGCCAGAGTTATTTCTTTGAGATCCATTATTGTTGTTCATTTGGAGTCTACCTTGTTGAGGGTATTCTCGGTTATTGTTGGTCCTTTGTTGATCATTTGGAGTCTACCTTGTTGAGGGTATTCTCGGTTATTGTTGGTCCTTGTTGATCATTTGGAGTCTACCTTGTTGAGGGTATTCTCGGTTATTGTTGGTCCTTTGTTGATCATTTGGAGTTTATCTCGTTGAGGGAATTCTCGGTTATTGTTGGTCCTTTGTTGATCATTTGGAGTTTACCTCGTCGAGGGAATTCTCGGTTATTGTTGATCTTTGTTGATCGTGTTTGGAGTTTACCATGTTGAGGGTATTCTCGGTTATTGTTGATCCTTGTCGATCGTATTGGAATTCATCATGTTGATGATAATTTCGGTTGTACTTTGACCTTAGGTTGGTCATATTGGAACTCATCATATCGATGATATTCTCAGTGATGTATTGGTTGATCATTGTTATTAATTGTATGAGCAATCGTACTGAACGTCGATGTTCGGGATTTGTTATCATTATCATGTGGTAGTTGATCTACAGATATGTTGTGTATTATTGGTTTATCTAGGTTGATATTTGCTTTTGTAATCCAGCGGACATGATTTGGCACAGATTGGATTATTTTCGCACTTATGAGTTATGAGGATCGATTTGGTATGGATTGCCATGGATTGGTAAGGTTATGACGGTAAGTTTACATTGGTAGTATTCTTACAGTATTATTACATTGGTATGTAATTATTTATGATGATGTGATCGTTATCATTATCGAGTATTGTGGCTGACCCCGTCGTGGGCTTTATTTTTAGGTACTCGAAGATTGAGCTAGTAGCGGTCGTGAAGGGATGAGCTTCCCGATGTGATACTGGCGGTGGCATGTTTTGGAGTATCGAGTATTTCTTTTATGGTTATTCATTTCCGCTGCAAATGTGTATTTTGAACTGTGTTTTTATCCGCTGCGTGTGTATATTTTCAAAATGGCCTTTTGGGCATTTTACGAACTTTGGTTATTTTCGTCAAACTCTTTTTCCCAAATTATTTTATCAGTACGTTTAAGTGGTAGCTTAACGTACATTTTGAACTATCGAGAATTGACACTTCGCCTTGTATTTTCAAATGGTATTTTATGACGGTATTTGAGAACTATGCTTTTGAAAATATTTGAGTATTTAAAATATTACCGTCATCAGCCTTTTGGCATTTTTGAATTGGTTTTGTAAACGATTTTTAGCCTGGTGGGTTCCGGCGCGGGACCCACGGCGCTGTAATATCCCGGATGGTTTTGGGGGTGTTACAGAATATGGTATCGGAGCTTGGGTTTTGTGAAACCCGGGCGTGTGTGTTATGTGGCTCTACCGGGACGGTAGTAGCGTGACTTTTGAAAACGATTTTTTTTCTGACTTTTGAGTCAAACCGATTTTGGAGTTTCCAAAATTTTTGAGATATTTTCCAATTGTTATTTGTGATATTGGCGTGTGTTGGTATTGTTTTGAGACTTCGTGTGGGAGTCGTGTGCTAGTATCACGGGAGATCATCGGCTTCACGCACCTGTAAGAATATTGGTTTGGTTATTCGCTTATGGCGACACTTGATTGTTTTGTGATGAGTTGGAAAGTTTTGGATTTATCTGTTGTTGGTGGCAGGTTGCAAGTTTCGAGGACGAAACTTATTTTAAGGGGGGTAGTATGTAATACCCGAATTTTCAGTATGAATTTTTCGCATTATTTTATCTAAGATATACTGGATGGCTTGGTGTCTATACAGTATGGATAAAATAAATTGAGAACTGAGATAGTTGTATTTGTACTCGTATAACTGTCGTAGTGGTTCGACAATTATTTTGAGGATACCGTGTATCAGGTTATCGTACTTTTGATATTGGATATATCGTATGATGATGTTATTGGATTCAGTACATATATTCAGTATGCAGTATGTTCGTATTTTGATATGTCGAGACGGACGAGGAGAATTGGAAAATGGCTAAGTATAGCCTGATTAGCGCGCGCTAATGTTCAAGTATAGCGCACGCTATCGTTCATGGTTAGCGCACGCTAGAGGCGGAATGTAGCGCACGCTAAATGAGATCGGTCGGAAGGAATCGCATGTGGACCATTTGCTTTGGCGCACGTTCTCGTAAGTCAACGGTTGTTGTCTCGAAGTATTAGCGCACGCTAAAGCATGAGGCTTAGCGCACGCTAATTGTAGATCGGTCAAATGGAATCTTATCCTTGTTAGATCGGCATGTGGGGGCACATGCGGTCGTGCGTAGCAAGTCAACTGATATTAACGCACGCTAAATGTAAGGACTTGCGTACGCTAAACAGTGTGAAATACGTACGCTAATGCATGGGCATTACGTACGTAAGCTCATGTTCGAGGCAAGACAGTGGCCTCTGGGCTGCGATAGCGCACGCTAACAAAGTCGGTTAGCGCACGCTAAGGCCGTAGCGCACGCCAAACATAAGGTTTAGCGCACGCTAGTAACACACTTTATAAAAAGGGGACAGACGGGTGTTATGAAGCATTCTCGTCCATTTCTTTCCTTTCACTCGATAGAGAGAGCTTTGGTGTAATATCGGCAATTTCGAATTTTGGTAATTTTCTTTTTTCGGAGGAAGTTCGTTTTGACAACTCTATCATGACCGTTTCGTCATTTGGAGAATATTTAATTCTGCACTTTTTGTCATCCGAGTTCGTTTCGGTGCTGCTTTGTTGAGTTCCGTGCTTTTTAGCGACTTTTCCGCGCTTGAGTTCGGTTCTTGCGAATCTCGTTCGAAACTGTCGTTTGGGGTTTTTCGTAAGTTCATTTAACGTTGTTATACGTGTTGTGAGCTTCGGTTTGATTATTCGTTGTCGTATGGTGATTTTCGGGCATTTGGGCCATTTTCGTAATTTCCCAAAGTTTGGGGTAATTACCTTCCGTTGTCGAATTTCGAGCCTTCGGGTGGTCGGAATCGTGTGTCCTACTAGCTCTTAGATTCGTCTTTGTGAGTAATTCGTAACCGTATCTTCGGTTCGTATTCAGGTTCGGGTTTCGGTGTCGTTTTGTTGAATTCAGGATTACTAAACGACTTTTCTAAGTATGAGTTCGACTTTGTTAGATCACCATTAATTTTTGGTAACTCCAAAAATTCTGAATCTCTGCAATATTATAGAGCATCGAGTTAGCTTTCCAATGGTTCGAACGGTGAGTCAATCGGAGTCCGGACGAGAGAGTTATGGTCGTTTTAGCTCACCCGCTCGTTATTGGCCGATCACTGCCGGCCGAACTCGTCCGACACGGCCTCGCTGCATTTCGTCCGAAATGCCGGAGTTTCGCTCAGACCCGGCCGTGTCGTCCGACACGGCCCGTGCTGCACTCTTCCGGATAAGCGGAACCGATCGCCAGAGGCCCGACCGTGTTCCGTGACACGGCCGAAGTCAATGCCGAGCGCCGCGGACAGTCACTATCGGTAGGCCCTCACGGCGCGACCGTGTCTAGCAGACACGGTCGAGTCCTCGCCGCCAGCTGCGCCACGACCGTGGCAGGCGGACACGGTCGAGTCTGTCAGCCTATTTAAGGCCCTGCAGACGTTTTTCTTGCCATTTTTCACCTTCTTCTTCTCCTCTTCCGCAGCTGGGCGTGTTCTAAGATTGAAGCCATGTTGTTTAACAACATATCCAAGGAGTTCTTGAGGTTATATCATCAATAATCCGTCCGATATCATCCCTTGATCCAGCGAATCAAGGTTAGATATTTAGAACCCTACTTTTGGTAAAATTGGGGGTTTTCGTGTTTTTGTCCGATTCGTTCCGTTTTGTTGATTAATTCATGATGAATATGATTAATCTTGTTGGTATTCTTAGTTTCCCTACGGATTCATGGTATATTTCGTGATTTTTACGGAATCGAGAGGGTTTGGTTGTGGTCCGCCCTCGTTGTTGTTTATATACGAATATACATGAATCGTAGGCGGGTTTTCGGGTGTATTCCAATTCCGTATTCATTTAGAAATGGTTGTGATTGTATTCTTCGAATCGTTAGGTTCGGTTTCATTGGTTCCTAGCGTTCGTCGGTGACTTTCCTTTCCGTTCGTTGCGTCGTCAATAATTCAAGGCAAGTATTCTTGGAAACCCTTATGCTTAACGTGAAATGGTAATGTATATTGTGTGTGCTTTACTCACCTCGGGAGGGTCCGACGGGGCCTCGAGGGAATCTATGGCTTCGTCCTGGATTCATGAGTTTGATTCGCTAGACAGCTCGGGAGGGTCCTTAGAGGCCTCGAGTGGGATTCGTGGCTTCGTCCCGGTCCTAGGTGACGTGTGGTGCTTGGTTTGTTTTATGAATGTGGCCAGCTCGGGAGGGTCCTTAGAGGCCTCGAGTGGGATTCGTGGCTTCGTCCCGGTCCTAGGTAAATTAATTGTGACTTTTTGTTTCCGGAAAAGACATGTCTTGTTTTGGTTTTCGAAATGATATTGGTGCATGTACTATGAAATGTGTAAGCGATTGGTTTGCCTTGAATACTTGTACTAGCGTAATTGCTAACCCCTCTGGGGACCCGTTGTCGGGGAAATTCTTGTTATGGATTTCAGGTTATGTTCAGCCAGACGAGCGGGCGCTGGGATGGTACGAGGATGTCGGCCAAGGTTGTTGACATGTGAAATCGAGTCTTGTTATTTCTTACTGTCTCTTTTGATGTGGATGTTTTCCAAATTGTAAACTTATAGATTGTACTCGCGAGTACTTAGGCTTTTCCTTTCAGATTGTGATTGGTCTTCGTTGGAGTTACTGTATTTGTCGGTTGATGTTATTTATGCCGGTTGTACCGGACGTGTTGTTTTATGTTCTTATTGTTAACAATTGTTTCCTTGCTAACCGAGGCGGTTAGTCGAGTGGTGTTTTCTTGTGTTAGCCTGGTGGGTCCCATGTAGGGGTCCACGACTGTAATTCTCCTCGAATATCTTGGGGTGTTACGAAATGGTATCGAGCTCTAGGTTTATGGATACCTAGGCTTGTTGGTTATTCGGGTCTAGTTGTGTTTTGTTTTGCACATTGTCACACCGCCGCCGGCATCTCAAGACATCCGGTGCTCGTAAGTTTTCCTTACTCGATTCTCTTGTTTTCTCGTATTGAAATTCCACTTCTTGAGTGTGATTGCCTCTCTCGTACTTATCGTCCGAGTTGTTTTTTTCGATCCATCCGGTTCGTGCACTTTTGATTCTAGTATTGTGCGCTTTTTTATCTCTCTCGAGTATGTGCGCTGCTCGGGCTTGACCGCTTGTCGCTTTGCGAGCCTTCCATCGCTAAACTTCCTAGCATTGGTGGGATCGTTGGTGATCGAAAGATCCGAGTTTTGCTCCGTGATATATTGTGAGAGGGCTTGACTCTCTAGTCTTTTCTTTGTGTGATGGAATCGTGTTTGGTAATTGCGATATACTAAATGTATGTTGAGCCGAATGTACCGATGAGTTGGACACCGAAGGGTGCGATGATGTAGAAGTTTTGAACATTGATATGTTCGGTATAGGTATTGATGGCGAGTTTGTTGAGAAACTCACATAGCCGGTTTCGACATATGTCCAAATCGGTGATCTTTGGTTACTGTTGTTAAACTTGAAGAGATAGTTTGACATATGCTTGGAATTAGTATTTCCGAGGTGCGCTGTTTGAACTGGTGATTTTTGAATGTCGTATATGAGTGTGTCCGGGAATTGTTGGTACTTGGCTAATTATTATTATTTACAACCAATGTGTTTCTATTAATAATGATACATGCGGCGTGCATGCTTGAAAATTTCTTAGACTTGATCGTATTGTGGGTTTTTGAAAAGTGACATGAATTTGGGCGAGCCAGCCTTGTATTTTCAAATAAAACCTTGTGTCGGTATTTAAAGGTCGTGTATAAAAGTGTTTAGGACATTTTATAAAATGCTACCACTGTTAAGCCCTTGTCGTGTTTAAAAGGGTCTTGAAAACGATTTTTAACTTATCGGTTTTATTTTCGAATAACTAGAGTATACGATTTTAAAATCAGTTAGCACAGGAAAACCTAGCCGAGCCAAGTTGTGTTGGTTGAGTTTTGTCTCGTCGGATTTTGTCTGACTTAGTCGCATCGCGACGCGTCGTTTGAGATCATTGGTCGTGATTAGTATCAAAGGGCGGTCGTCACTTACGTGCGACCTATGGATGTAATACTCCCTTCCTTGTGTTGTGCCTCGTGTGACACGAGTTATTTGTATGATTAGTCGATTGAATGATGGAATCCTTCTATGGATTTTGATTTCACGATATGTGTTTATTAGACTCTCGTATTTGGTTTATACGAGGAGTGTCGTCACTACTGATGTATTTTCGTACCGTATTTTATCCGCTGCGTGAGTTCTTTCAAACGGCTTTCGGTATTTTGCAAACTGAGTTTTATTTCGTAAAACCGATTCCTTGAATCAAGTTTTGGCATTTTGGCCTTGAATATTTCATGATGGTTTGACAAATGAGTTTTTGAGTTTTGGAAAATATCACCGTCATTGGTCTTTTTAGCATTTTCGAAATGAGATGGGAAATCATGCTTAGCCTGGTAAATCCTTGTGAGAAGGGTTTACGGCATGTAATTTTTATGATATGTTCTGTTGTTGTCTCTGTGAATCGTTAGCGCACGCTACGCTTTACGGCTTACGCGCGCGAGAGTACGTTGGTAGCACGCTAAAGGGAGAATAGCGCACGCTACCTGGTAGTTCAGAGCAGTCCAGGAACTACTGGACTGGGTCTGAAGTTCTCGTTAGCGCACGCTAACACTTGGGATTAGCGCACGCTAATAGTGTATTTTTGGTCAGGAGTTTTGTTTGGTGCCGTGATAGCGCACGCTAACCTTAATGATTAGCGCACGCTAATTGTGTCCAGTATAAATACCGGACACCAGTCTAGAAGTTGCATTTTTCTTCATTTTTCTTCCTCCTCCATGAGATTGAGACGTAGCGACTAGGTTTCGCATTGGGGCTGATTTTTTTTTCTTCCATCCATAGGTGTTTTGGAGTATCCTAGATGATTTTTAACATCATCTAATCCATTGTTCTTCGCCGAATACAGGCAATTTTTCTTGAATCCCTAGAGTTGACTTTTTGGAGTTTTGTTCTTGATGTCGTTTTCCATCCGGTTTTGATAAACCGATCGTTGTTTTAACGATGTTGTTAAGCATATCCTAGGGATTGTATATCACTGTCTTGATTGTGAACGATTTAATGAGTGTGCTATGATGTGTTTAAGTGAATATTGACAAGTGTGAATTCTGGGCATTTTGGCCTATTGTACTTCTGAAAAACCTTGAGTATCTTAGAAAATAAATTTCGAGACGTACTTTTAAAATGAATTATTTTCTCGTAGTACATACAAGGTGCCACAACACGTTTCAAAATTCTTCTACCTCGAGGACCAAAATGCTTTGAGATATTTTCAATGTTTTAGAAACACTTTTATTTAGACTCGAGGGTCGAATATTCTGAAAGTTTTCACTAAGAGAAAGTGTCCTCATTTTTATCAAATGCGAAATGGTTCTCCAAAGTCTCGATAACGATGTTTCACGTTTGTACTTTTTGAAAGGTGATACTCAAAATCAACCGGTGTTCTTCTAAATTATTTTCAAAATGAGGTTTTCGTTTTTAAAACCTATCCATTCCCGTTTGAGGGATGGGTATATAAGTATGATGTTCGCGTTGTCGTTATGATGTTTGCTCCCGAGTATGATCAGATTGGTGGCATGAACGTCGAGGCGTTGCCACGCATTTGTTGTGAGAGGTGGGATGTTAGTGTCGAATGTTGCCGCCTCGTTGTGATTTCTACGTTGTCGCGCATGTGCGAGATGTTAGAGCTTGGTTTGGTATGACCGTGTGCATCGGTGATCGTTCCGTTATGTGTCGGTTGCTTAATGTCTTGTTACCTTGCTCCTGTTTTTGTGAATTTCGTGGATGAGGTCGGGGATACTACCCATACTATTTTGACTTCTGTATTTTCTCTTTCTCCAGTCTATCGATTCGCTCGTGTTCGTTGATACTGTCTGAACTTGTTTTGTATTTCGGGTTCATCATTCGAACGAGCCGATCTTGTTTTGGGTCGATCTCGGTTATCGCTGTGACTTTTCCGAGTTCGGTTCGATTCTTGTGAACCTTGTTCGGAAGTAACATCTTTGGTTCTACTAGTTCTTTTATTCAAGTGGATCGGATTTGGAACTTCGTATTTTCGACTCCGACTCGTTTATGTTCGTTGACATTTACGAACTTTCCTATCCCTTGCTTTTGTTGATCGAACGAGTGTGGTATTGTTTTGGAATAACTCGTTTGTCGCTGTGACTTTTCAATCGCTATTCCCTATCCTGTGGATCTTATGGGAATGCATCCCTTGTAGTTCTCACCAGATCATCCTGGGAGTTGTTGTTTGAGTTTTATTATCCTTCGTGTTTCGGACATGATTGTTCGATTTTTGTTGTCTCGATCGTTTGCTTGTTCAGTTTTTGTTCTCGTTTTGTGATCGTTGAGCATTCAGGCTCCTTCCTAATTCCCTTAAGTTTGGGAAATTAGTCTCGTTTTCGATCTTCCAACCCTTGGGCGGTGGAATTCAGTATTAGTTCAGCGATTGGCTCGCGTTTCGATTGATGTACCGTTGGGTTGGTCAATCATACTGACTTTCGTTCGTTGTGTTTTGTGATTGTCGGATAATTGACTTGGCTATATTATCCGTTTGATGACGCTTGTCATTTGTTGGTTTTATTATATCCCTAACGGCGACGTTGTGTTGGTCGTCGTGGAGCGTGTTTTCACGCCGTATGTCTCTTTGCGTTTCTTGCAGCATTTCGCCGTTGGGTGCGAGTTTTCTGTTATTGGTGTATCTCGTCTAGTTTTCCTCGCGGGTATATTGCTCCCCCCTACTTGTTTTAAGTTTCGGGACGAAACTTCTTTTAAGGAGGGTAGAATGTAATATCCGCAATTTCGAATTTCGGTAATTTTCTTTTTTCGGAGGAAGTTCGCTTTGACAACTCTATCATGACCGTTTCGTCATTCGGAGAATATTTAATTCTGCACTTTTTGTCATCCGAGTTCGTTTCGGTGCTGCTTTGTTGAGTTCCGTGCTTTTTAGCGACTTTTCCGCGCTTGAGTTCGGTTCTTGCGAATCTCGTTCAGATCGCTGCTTGGGGTTTTTCGTAAGTTCATTTAACGTTGTTATACGTGTTGTGAGCTTCGGTTTGATTATTCGTTGTCGTATGGTGATTTTCGGGCATTTGGGCCATTTTCGTAATTTCCCAAAGTTTGGGGTAATTACCTTCCGTTGTCGAATTTCGAGCCTTCGGGTGGTCGGAATCGTGTGTCCTACTAGCTCTTAGATTAGTCTTTGTGAGTACTTGGTAACCGTATCTTCGGTTCGTATTCAGGTTCGGGTTTCGGTGTCGTTTTGTTGAATTCAGGATTACTAAACGACTTTTCTAAGTATGAGTTCGACTTTGTTAGATCACCATTAATTTTTTTTATCTTAATATATTCTGATTCTTTGCAATATTATAGAGCATCGAGTTAGCTTTCCAATGGTTCGAGCGGTGAGTCAATCGAGTCGGACGAGAGAGTTATGGTCGCTTTAGCTCACCCGCTCGTTATTGGCGATCATCACGGCCGAACTCGGCCGTGTCGTCCGACACGGCCCGTGCTGCACTTTCGTCCGAAATGCCGGAGTTTCGTCTCAGACCCGGCCGTGTCGTCCGACACGGCCCGTGCCGCATTTCTTCTCGGATAAGCCAACCGATCGCTTGAGGCCCGACCGTGTTCCGGACACGGCCGAGTCAATGCCGAGCGCCGCGGACAGTCACTATCGGTAGGCCCTCGGCGCGCGACCGTGTCTAGCAGGACACGGTCGAGTCCTCGCCGGCCAGTGCGTGCCACGACCGTGTCAGGCGGACACGGTCGAGTCTGTCAGCCTATTTAAGGCCCTGCAGACGTTTTTCTTGCCATTTTTCACCTTCTTCTTCTCCTCTTCCGCAGCTGGGCGTGTTCTAAGCTTGAAGCCATGTTGTTTAACAACATATCCAAGGAGTTCTTGAGGTTATATCATCAATAATCCGTCCGATATCATCCCTTGATCCAGCGAATCAAGGTTAGATATTTAGAACCCTACTTTTGGTAAAATTGGGGGTTTTCGTGTTTTTGTCCGATTCGTTCCGTTTTGTTGATTAATTCATGATGAATATGATTAATCTTGTTGGTATTCTTAGTTTCCCTACGGATTCATGGTATATTTCACGATTTTTACGGAATCGAGAGGGTTTGGTTGTGGTCCGCCCTCGTTGTTGTTTATATACGAATATACATGAATCATATGCGGGTTTTCGGGTGTATTCCAATTCCGTATTCATTTAGAAATGGTTGTGATTGTATTCTTCGAATCGTTAGGTTCGGTTTCATTGGTTCCTAGCGTTCGTCGGTGACTTTCCTTTCCGTTCGTTGCGTCGTCAATAATTCAAGGCAAGTATTCTTAGAAACCCTTATGCTTAACGTGAAATGGTAATGTATATTGTGTGTGCTTTACTCACCTCGGGAGGGTCCGACGGGGCCTCGAGGGAATCTATGGCTTCGTCCTGGATTCATGAGTTTGATTCGCTAGCCAGCTCGGGAGGGTCCTTAGAGGCCTCGAGTGGGATTTGTGGCTTCGTCCCGGTCCTAGGTGACGTGTGGTGCTTGGTTTGTTTTATGAATGTGGCCAGCTCGGGAGGGTCCTTAGAGGCCTCGAGTGGGATTCGTGGCTTCGTCCGGTCTAGGCAAATTAATTGTATTTGTTTGTTTTAGGAAAAGACATGTCTTGTTTTGGTTTTCGAAATGATATTGGTGCATGTACTATGAAATGTGTAGCGATTGGTTTGCCTTGAATACTTGTACTAGCGTAATTGCTAACCCCTCTGGGGACCCGTTGTCGGGAAATTCTTGTTATGGATTTCGAGGTTATGTTCGGCCCAGACGAGTGGGCTGGGATGGTACGAGGATGTCGGCCAAGGTTGTTGACATGTGAAATCGAGTCTTGTTATTTCTTCTTGTCTCTTTTGATGTGGATGTTTTCCAAATTGTAAACTTATAGATTGTACTCGCGAGTACTTAGGCTTTTCCTTTGATTGTGATTGGTCTTCGTTGGAGTTCTTGTATTTGTCGGTTGATGTTATTTATGCGGTTGTACGGACGTGTTGTTTATGTTCTTATTGTTAACAATTGTTTCCTTGCTAACCGAGGCGGTTAGTCGAGTGGTGTTTTCTTGTGTTAGCCTGGTGGGTCCCATGTAGGGGTCCACGGCACTGTAATTCTCCTCGAATATCTTGGGGGTGTTACATTTGGGAGGTACTTGAGTTCCTAAAACACTCTGAGATGATGATCTTTAACGAGATTAAGATGGAGAGCATGGATTCAAAGCTTTGTTCTTGAAATTATTAATGAGTCTTGGAATGGAGTTCATAGAGAGAGTCTTGAGGTTCTAAATACTGGATTATGATGGAGTTGAGCGTCCTTATCAACATTTGGAGCTTGGAAATGATTGGGAACGGATTCAACCTTGATAATCCATCCTTTTCTTCAAAGAGGTAATTAATCTTCACTTTGGATTTCGTTTTGGGGATTGAATATTGGTGTTCTTGAGTTGATACTTAACATATTAATGAGTTGATAAGTATGATTTTGAGATGGCTTCCCGGGTAACGTTGATGTTATTGTTGGTATGCGGATATTGATATGTTTTGTATGGTTTTAAATGGTGTTCAGGAGATATGTCGATTTATGTCTCCCTTCTTTTCGGATTTGATGTTAAGATGATATACGGATATATATGACTTAGGTGATTAATTACATGTTAGCATATCGGATTATGATGGTTGTCATGAACGTGATTATGGAATCATGGTACTTTTAGTGTTCTTGGTATATATATCATCAAAGAGGAAGGATATATGTTGGTGTGATTATTAACATGGATAAGATAATTGAAACTAAACATTATGTTGATTGTAGTGATTGAGTTCGTATGATAAGATATGGATCATGATGATGAGTTTTGATCTGGAAAGTTATTGTTAATCTTGGAGTAAGATTTCCTTTTCATTCGAATTCGTAGTCTCAAGGTGTTAGTCGATGCTTGGAATGCATGCCACTGTACAGCATTAGCGCATCCTAAGCTTACTGGATAGCGCACGCTAACGGGAACAACTTAGCGAACGCTACGTTATGCGTTTAACGCGCGCTAAGTAGGCAGACAGTGTAGTATTTTCGTGTTGTGATTATGAATTCGTGATGGGTTGAATTGGATTGTTTAAGACTGTGTTTAATCGAGATATTGTGGAACTGTTGGGTTATTGATCGGTTATTGATTGATAATTATGATTTATCGGATTTCGGCTTGTATTGTTGATATGAGTTCGTAATTGTTTGAGTTGTATTGTTCGGTTTTGTAAATGATCGAGGTATTGTTGAACCGTTGAGTTTGATTGGTTGGTTATACCGGTTATTGATTATTATCGGATGTGTTGTCATTTGATTATTGCATTAGGTCGCGATAATTGAGCGTTGATTATGGCCGTTGTGTTGCGGTCAAGGTTGGAGAGTTCGTAGGTTGCTTTTGGTCGGGCCGAGGGCTCGGAGACGAAGGCAATGGATTCTCGTAATGACTTCGTGGTATCGGTATCGAGGCAAGTTTATACTTGTTTAGTTTATAATATTTGATGAATGGTATCGTTTTCATTTCATTTATAATTCGTATGGCGATGTTGTTAGAAAGGTAAGTTGTCGGTTAACGAGTTGTATATCGTGCTCTGGCTTGTATTAAATCATAAGGTATATGATTTAATTGTGTTCAAGGAAGACGTGAGTTATCTTTGGTCAAGGGTATAGTATATCGGATATCGAGGATAGTTAACGTGATGACATAAGTATCGGGATAAAGGTTTATTGGTATTGAATGGATGGTACCTTATTTGAGATTATTTGAATAACTGTGTATTCTTTCAGGGATGTTGCTCGTGGAAAGAATATTGTCTTCGGCTTTGAGGTAATTCTAGTATTATTCAGTTATGAGGATAATTGTTCTGCGAAATTATTGTATATATGTTGTACGTTGATGTTTCGTATGCTGGGATTCGTATTGATTACTTCGCTGAGGGATGATGATCCCAGGGCTGATTGTATTGAGATCATTGATCGTGTTGATTATTTGTCGGGGATGATGATCCCAAGATTATTGTCTTGAATATTGATTAGTCGTGTCGACTTTTCACTGTCAGTATGTTGTTTCACTTCGGTGAGTCTTTTGATCCTTATTGGATATGTGATTATTTGAGTTTCGTTGTCATGTTGCATCGTGACATATCTGGAATCATATCTGCGTTCCGATTGGTTATTGTGTAGGATTTTTAGTCAGGCGCATGATGGTTATGCGTGGATATTATTTCCGCATTGAACCGTGCACACGAGACGTAGTTCGTGAGGCTAATTAGGTACAAGACCGCACGTGTATTTGATCGATACCCGGGGTGGCTTGTGCACGGACACATTTCCGGATCGGGCGTACTGTGATGTCCATCTTTGAGCCATACCGTTTGGTCGTTCATACTTCCATGTATGATTGGATATGTTCGACGGTTTGCGACTGGTTGTTCATACGCCCGAGGGGTATGTTCGACAGCCAGAGTTATTTCTTTGAGATCCATTATTGTTGATCATTTGGAGTCTACCTTGTTGAGGGTATTCTCGGTTATTGTTGGTCCTTTGTTGATCATTTGGAGTCTACCTTGTTGAGGGTATTCTCGGTTATTGTTGGTCCTTGTTGATCATTTGGAGTCTACCTTGTTGAGGGTATTCTCGGTTATTGTTGGTCCTTTGTTGATCATTTGGAGTTTATCTCGTTGAGGGAATTCTCGGTTATTGTTGGTCCTTTGTTGATCATTTGGAGTTTACCTCGTTGAGGGAATTCTCGGTTATTGTTGATCTTTGTTGATCGTGTTTGGAGTTTACCATGTTGAGGGTATTCTTGGTTATTGTTGATCCTTGTCGATCGTATTGGAATTCATCATGTTGATGATAATTTCGGTTGTACTTTGACCTTAGGTTGGTCATATTGGAACTCATCATATCGATGATATTCTCAGTGATGTATTAGTTGATCATTGTTATTAATTGTATGAGCATTCGGACTGTACGTCGATGTTCGGGATTTGTTATCATTATCATGTGGTAGTTGATCTACAGATATGTTGTGTATTATTGGTTTATCTAGGTTGAGATTTGATTGTGTAATCCGGCGGACATGATTTGGCACAGATTGGATTATTTTCGCACTTATGAGTTATGAGGATCGATTTGGTATGGATTGCCATGGATTGGTAAGGTTATGACGGTAAGTTTACATTGGTAGTATTCTTACAGTATTATTACATTGGTATGTAATTATTTATGATGATGTGATCGTTATCATTATCGAGTATTGTGGCTGACCCCGTCGTGGGCTTTATTTTTAGGTACTCGGAGATCGATCTAGTAGTGGTCGTGAAGGGATGAGCTTCCCGATGTGATCCTGGCGGTGGCATGTTTTGGAGTATCGAGTATTTCTTTTCTGGTTATTCATTTCCACTGCAAATGTGTATTTTGAACTGTGTTTTTATCCGCTGCGTGTGTATATTTTCAAAATAGCCTTTTGGGCATTTTACGAACTTGGGTTATTTTCGTCAAACTCTTTTTCCCAAATTATTTTATCGGTACGTTTAAGTGGTAGCTTAACGTACATTTTGAACTATCGAGAATTGACACTTCGCCTTGTATTTTCAAATGGTATTTTATGACGGTATTTGAGAACTATGCTTTTGAAAATATTTGAGTATTTAAAATATTACCGTCATCAGCCTTTTGGCGTTTTTGAATTGGTTTTGTAAACGATTTTTAGCCTGGTGGGTTCCGGCGCGGGACCCACGGCACTGTAATATCCCGGATGGTTTTGGGGGTGTTACATTGTTCGCCCTTCACATTCGTGCATATGCTGAAACACTTTAGGTGCATAAGTTCTCATTCGCAAAGTAGAAGACCTAGGGAAGTTTCTAGGTTCTCATCTTTTATGCTTTTTCATCAGCAACAATTCATGCGTAATCGTAAAAAAAATATTCGTATATTACATGATTCGTCATACATATCGTTCTATACGTGTTCATAATTAACATCTCATAAAAGCTCATAAAGAGATATATTTTTCAAGACAAAAGAAGTTTGAATCATAAAGACTTGTAAATCATTTACCTTACTCTTCAGTTGAGCACGACGTGACAGGGTGTTGAGTTGATAATTGATTCTTATATCAGTTTAGGGAAACAAACTAAATTTCACTTGAAAGAACATAGAGTCAGAGTAAATGAACTGCTCTGATACCATTCTCTCACTGCCTCTTATCCCTAAGGACGGGACAGCAGGGCATGACCCAGGGTAGGGAAACATACGTTACATAAGGAATAGCAGTGGATTTCACGAATAACCTATCAAGCCATCACGAAGGGAAATGAATCTCATAGGAATGACTTAGAATCCAAGGTAAGAATACATAGTAATAATATTAGCCTTGAAGTTTAGAAAAGGCTTGACAATACATTACAAACGACGTGACTTAGAAAGCAAAATCATAAAGAGCGTTTATAGCGGAAAAACATGGCTGGTTACATATATGAAGATATGTAACCAGGACTTGACATCGTTTGTAGATAAAAGACTTCCACTCAACACCCCCATCATATCCCCTGATCAACCTGCACATTTTAAAAGATATACAAGGCTGAGTACAACGAACTCCGTGAACATATTGCCAAAAGATAAAACATGCTTTCGTATTTGTCATCATGCATATAAGCAGTAACACACGGGGGTTTTAAAAAAAGCCCATGTTTACTAAATCATTTCATTTCATTACACATATCATCAGATCCACCATATCCATAATTACATCAGGGAAGGTGGCTACCGCCCGCGAACGTTACTCCGTGATATCGGTCACTCCGAAGAGAGCTCACAATCCCGAGTATTGTGTACACTAACCCTGGCCAGCGACCATTGTCTAGCTCAGGATCTGATCATTTTATAGGTTGGCATGTCAACAGTGATAGGTTCATATGAATACATATAAGAGTTTTTATGCATCATAATCATTTGAAATCATAATTTGCTTGTAAAATATTTCATCAAAATAGGCGAAGCTCAAATCATTTTTGTATAGAAAGCCCACCTGGAAAAGTAATAAACGCAAGCAAAATAATTCTCGGCTCTTCCTTATGATTCAATCTACTTCTCCACCTTTAATCGGAAACAACTAAGTTTAGCGGTTGATAGAGCTTAACGAAGTCTAGTGGACCACGGACTCGATCTACATGTTTAGACTTTAGGATTTTGCATTCGACTTATGTTTAATAATAAAAGATATGATTCTCACAGAGAACCGAGCTGACCATATGACATATAAGGCTACTAACAACAATAACTAACTCTCGATTCCATTACACATTCCTTGATTTGAAAACCATCATCAAACACTTAACATAATAAAAAATATAAATATGCACAAAGGCTAGAAAGATAGAGAATTATGGAACTGCACAGTAAGAACTGGAGAGTGTATCTTATACCACTATAAATCCACTGTAGTGTTGTTCCATGTCGATTTTATAGATCTCAAAAATATTAACTATGAAAAAAGTTCTGGCCGTTTCCGTGAAGTATAGCTAAACTGCCAATTTCCGACGAAAATGAGAAAAAGGTCATATTAATCTAGAGTTTGTTTCTAGCAACGAAAATCCTAAACATGCAAACTCTAATCATGTATATCATTGTTGGGAAAAACAAACACCCTGTATCGAATCAAGCCGAGATACCCGATCCCTGTATCGATTGTTATTTGTTATTGAGAAGGTTTTGACATATATGCCAAATACAGTAAAGGAAAACTGTATCGAGGCTTCAAGGCTTTATCCTATATCGAAGACTCCGCTCGAATCAAAGACGGTGAAGCTCACAAGACAAAGCAAGAAGACTTGTAAAAAGACCAAGTATGGAAACTGTCTCGATGCCCTAAATACAGTCATCTTCCATACAGTTCACAAAAGGACAAGAAAGAACACAAGTCAAGTTCCGTTGAACAAAGAAGTATTTAAATACTCAAGGATAAAGTATTTAAATACTGTCAGTCTTCAGATCTTCAGAATCCCGCGAAATCCGGATCATGTCATATTCCCGTTGAAGGAAATCTTATTCAAATGGATATCTCAACGGATACTTTCTTCAGAGACTATATATATCCTTGAAGACATTGAAGATCAGTTACCGAACTGAACAAATTCAAGTAACCTAATACTCAAGCTATCAAAGTTATCATCAGAGCAAACATATCTCCAAAGCATACTGCAAGTTAGAACGAAAGAGATATACAGTGCTCAACATCAAGAACAGCTATCATCAGCTCAAGAACTTGATATTCAAAGCCGCTGTTCTTACCGGTTACCTACCTTTTACCTCTGTGTAAAAACCGAGCTCTGTGTGAACTCAACAAGTTATTCGACTGTGTGGGACGAATAAGGACGACGCTTTGAACTGTGTGTGAAGAAGCTAGTCAAGAAGGAAGCTTTAACCAACTGTGTGAACGGTTGAAAGTGACATTCTTTGTATCAATCGTGTGAACGATACAAGGATAGGTTTGTTTATAATTACGTAGTTGTGTACGCGATAATTATATAATAAACTTTACTCTGTGTGGAGGACCGGTGGACGTAGAGGGTTTACCTCGAACCACTTAAATTACTATGTTATTTACCTTCGCTTTTCTTTGAAATAACTGTGATATATTAAGTATACACCAAATACGTCGTTGCTGTATCCACGGCAACTAACTGTATCCAAGACTTCCGCTACGCACTCAGATTTAGATTCCATACAGTTTGTTGTTTAAACGATTTTCTAAACTGTATCCAGTATACTTAAGTGGCCAACAAGTGGTATCGGAGCGGTTGATTCTAAAAAGAATCAGTCGTATTTCTTTTTAACCGAATCAGATTCAAATCACTTATCTTCAAAACAGTCTCTTTCATTCCTATATTATCAGTATGGACACTTCTATGATTAACAAAGTCCCTATGTTCTCTATTAACGAATTTGACGACTGGAGAATTAGAATGGAAGCTCATCTTGCAGCAATGCACGAAGAGATGATTTTTGTTATACAGGATGGTCCGATCAAGATCATGAAGGTCAATCCAGCCGCAAGGATTGAGGGCCAAGCCCATGCTGAAATGCTCGAGAAAGAAGGCGAGCAATGGACAACCGATGAAAGGAAGCGAGCCAATCTCGACAACGTGGCTAAGAACGCGTTATTTGTCACTCTTGACAAAGGCATGTTCTCAAAGGTAAAGAGCTGCAAAACAGCCAAAGAAATCTGGGATAAACTCAAGTTAATTTGTGAGGGAACTGAGCTCTCAAAGGAAAACAAGATTTCAAAACTTACTCAGCAATTTGAATCTTTTGAAATGAAACCAACGGAAACACTTGAGAAACTTGACCTCAGATTTACTGGTATTCTTGGTGAACTTGAAGCGTTGGGCAAGATTTACACCCAAAAGGAGAAGAACTTAAAAATTTTCAGATCTCTCCATTGATGGGACATTAAGACCACGGCAATGCGTGTATCCTGTAATCTTAATGAAATATCCACTTTTGATCTCTTCTCCGACCTTAAAGCTTTTGAGTATGACATTGTGAGAAGAGAGAAAGTGAAGAATCTCCTTCAAAGGTCACGGCTCTCGTTGTATCGAACCGTCGACACAGCATGCCTAGCTCGTCGAAACCCGGTCACAAGAATGCTGACAGTGACGACGACATCCTGTCACAAGATGAAATGGCGCTTCTAATGCATAAATTCAAAAAGTTCATCAAACAGTCTGGAAAGACTCCCTACAGGCCCAAACTCACAACAAGGTAAGTACAGAAACATCATCCGGTGATGCTAACTGCTTTTATAACTGCAGGAAACCAGGCCATTATGCAAACAAATGTCCTCATCCCAAAGTCCAAAGATTGCCTGAGGCCGAGCAACAAGAGAGAGATGAAAGAAGACGTGCTTGGAAAGACAAGCTCAAGGCCCTGATTGGAGAATCAGAAGCCTCCCCCACACCATCCAAATCAGCAGAATGTCTTCAGGTGGTCACTGAAAGTGATTCATCTGACGATGAGTTCGATGATAAAGCATACATGTGCTTTATGGCCAAAGATGTTCCAGAAGGTGAAGACAGCGACGATGAGGTAAGTTCAACCTCAGTTATTCCACCTAATGCATCTCATACTTTCGAAAATATGATGAATGAATTCAAAAACATTCAAAAGGCCCATGAGACTCTAAAAACTGAGAATATACAGCTTCAATTAACAAATCTAGAGCTGAAAGATGAAAATGACTTGCTGAAAATAAACTATGAAAATATGTCTCTTGATTGTGAAACCAGCAAGGTCGATTTTGAAAAACTCATGGAGAGCAATCATCAACTTGCTCATGAACTAAATGAGGTTAAAACCCATAATGAGAGCAAGACAAATGATTTGGTTCTACTACAAACCAAAATTACAACTCTCGAGAAGCGAGAAACTGAACTTGAGACCATTCTGAAGTCTTTTGAAAAATCGTCCAAAAGAATGGAAGAAATTCGAGCCTCGGGCAACATGCTCATGATAAAAGTGGCTTAGGATACGACTCATGTTCGAATAAAGGTAAAACTAGTCGTGTTCGTCAAGAGTGTGGAACACATTCCAGAATCGGAAGATACTCCTAGTCCCATAAAGGAACTCTGCATCGAGAAAACCAAAGGCTGCCATTCCACCCCCTCAACTCTACTATTCGAGACAGTGGAACCAACAACCACTCAGAAGGCGTAATCTACAGCATGCTCCACAAGCATATCATCAAAGCCGACAGTCATTCAGAAAGAAGACGGTATCCAACCACCAAAGGCCCGCACAACAAGAGACACTCAAGATAAAGTGCACCTAGGTATTGGATACAGGAGCCCCGTTATCCCTCAAGACAGCAGATGCCAGTTCAGTATCAACAACAGCATTGGGAATCCAACTGGAGACCCAGAAGACAAGCTGTTAGGCCTAGGAAAATGGCTCCACCTCCTAGACGGCACTCGTACTGGAACAATAACAATAATCCTGAATTTTACATGCATAATAATTATCATGATTATAACAACTACGGATATGCCCCCCGTAGATATCGCAATACTGTACCGAGTACATCCTACAGTAAACCAATTGCTGTCAGGAAAATCTGGGTACCTAAAGGAACTAACATATATGGACCCAAAAATCAAAGGGGACCTAAATCTACCTAATTTCTTTGTTACAGGACATTCTAGAGGAGGATACCTGGTACTTCGATAGTGGATGCTCTCGTCACATGACTGGAGACAGGAGCAAGCTATCTGACTTTGTAGAAGGTCGCGGTCCAAAAGTTCGCTTCGGTGATAAATCTAAAGGAAGAACAAGAGGGAAAGGAAACCTACTTGTCGGGAAATTCAAGGTCACCGATGTCGCATATGTTGAAGGCTTACAGTATAATCTACTTAGTATTAGCTTGTTACGTGATAAACAGTTCTCGGTGAAGTTCTATATAGATCATTGTAGAGTCAAGAACATCCAAACCAAGGAAGTTGTGCTTACAGGAAGCAGATCGGGTAATATGTACATTGCCGTTTGGAAGCCTATGAGCTCCTCAATTCCATGTTTTGTTGCCAAAGGCACTGCAGATCTTAGCTGGCTATGGCACAAGAGGATGTCTCACGTCAACTTCAAGACGATCAACAAGCTTTCAAGACAGGGTATGGTTGGAGGCTTGCCAGATGTGTCATTCAAGAAGGACAGCGTCTGCGGACCATGCCAGAAAGGCAAGCAAATCAAGTCAACCCTGAAAAGCAAATCCTACCTTTCAACCCAAAGAGTGTTGGAAATGCTACACATGGATCTCTACGGTCCTGTAGACCCAGTAAGTTTGGGAGGTAAGAAATATTGCATGGTTGTTGTTGATGATTATTCCAGGTATGCTTGGACGATCTTTCTTAGCAAGAAGAAGGAAACAACATCAAGGCTGCCCGAGCTCCTGAGAAAGTTGCAAAATGAAAAAGCATCGAGTATCGTGTGCATTCGTTCCGACAGAGGTACTGAATTTACTAACCGCTTTATAGAACAATACTGTTCGGAGAATGGAATACAGCACGAGTACTCAGCTGCCCGTACACCTCAACAAAATGGTGTTGCCCAGCGAAAGAATAGGACGTTGAAAGAAGCAACAAGGACAATGTTTGTCGCAAGCAAATTGCCGCAGCGTTTCTGGGGTGAAGCAACCAATACAGCGTGCTACACTCAAAACCGCTGTATCGTCAACAAGCACCACAACAAAACAGCTTATGAGGTATGGAATAACAAAACTCCATTAGTTTCGTATTTTCACATTTTTGGATGCAGGTGTTATGTTTTGAACAATGGGAAGGACCAACTTAGAACCTTTGATGAAAAATCAGATGAAGGAATATTCGTAGGATACTCCTCCGTCAGCAAAGCTTTCAGAATCTTTAATAAAAGGAGGCTGACGATCGAGGAATCAGTTCATGTAGTGTTCGACGAACCACACCATGACCCTACAGGAGTAGATGATATCACTCGGGACATTCACCATCTATCTATCTTGGATCCACCTATACCCATAGAACCCGTAGTTGATTTAGAAATCAACCCCGCACTGTAAGAATCGATGTGGATGAAGCCGTGCATGTACAAGCTGTACCCACGAAACTTTCGATACAAGACGGGATCTGAACTAGAACCCGACCGAAGATGGTTGAGAGATCACCCGCAAGAGCTGAACATTGGAAACATTAATGCAGGTGTTTCTACTCGTAGGAGAATACAGAGTACACAAGGAAATGTACTTTTTGCACAAGAAGAATCTAATTTTGAAGTCTCACGCTTTCTGAATGGAAATCTCAATCCGAACTTAGGAGACTCAATATGTGCACTATCGCCGTATTCTTAGCCCATCCGAACTGTTTCGACCATAGACGCTCTTAACAACTCTCATTGGATAACATCTATGGAAGAAGAGCTTAACAGTTTCGAAAGAAATAATGTATGGTATCTTACCTGCACCGACACACCAATCGGTTATAGGAACCAAATGGGTATTTCAAACAAAAAGGATGGAAATGGACTTATCATAAGGAACAAATCCAGACTAGTAGCACAAGGTTATTGTGAAGAAGGAATCGACTATGATGAAACCTTCGCCCTGTAGCGAGACTAGAAGCCATTAGGATATTTTTAGCCTTTGCCGCCCATAAGAGTTTTATCGTATACCAAATGGACGTCAAGAGTGCTTTCTGAATGGAGAGCTTACGGAAGAAGTTTATGTTGAACAACCACCGTGGTTTGCCAACACAGACGGTATCGATCTAGTTTACGAGCTAAGGAAAGCCTGACGGACTTAAACAAGCCCCTAGAGCACAGTACGAAACCTTGTCCCAAAGATTCTAACCAACAACGGATTTGAGAAAGGTGCATCGACAAAACCTTGTTCAAGATACAGGAAGGTGATGACCTTCTAATGGTACAAATCTATGTCGATGATATTATTTTTGGTTCAACTAACCTTGCTCTATGTCAAAGGTTCTCACATCTCATGCAAAGCAAATTTGAAATGAGTATGATGGGGAACTTAGTTATTTCCTAGGTTTGCGGTAAAGCGATTTGCCTACGGTATATTCATCAACCAGAGAAATACAAAGAAGGAGCTTCTCAACAAATTTGGAATGAACAATTCCAAATCCTCGCCAACCCCTATGAGCACTTCCGTGCAAATTAGTCTTGATGAAGCCGGAAAGCCGTTTGACCAATCACTCTACAGGAAGCTCATTGGTTCGCTCCTGTACCTAACGGCTAGCAGCCCGATATCGATTCTTTGTTGGAGTGTGTGCGAGATACCAAGTTGCACCTAAGGAATCACACTTCAATACGGCTAAACGAATCACGAAATACGTTAAAGGAACAGTCGATGCAGGATCGTGGTATCCTAAGGAAGGAGGATTCGATTTAGTTGGATACCGACTCGGATCTCGGAGGTCGCAAGCTAGATAGGAAGAGTACAAGTGGAACTTGTCACTTTCTCGGACCTAGACTCGTTTCTTGGTTCAAGAAGAAGCAATTGGCAAATTCTCTTTCCACGGTGAATCAGTACTATGTCTTTGGTAGTCTTGTATGCAGATCCTTTGGATGCGGCAACAAGCTGTCGATTATGGAATCGATGCTAGAGAGACTCCAATCATGTGTGATAGCACGAGTGCAATGCAATCACGCACAATCACATTACGCACTCGCGCACTAAGCATATCAACATGAAGCATCATTTCATCAGGAATCATGTCGAGAACAAGGATGTTCGCCTGGAAAAAGTTCATACAGACATCCAGCTGGCCGACATTTTCACCAAGCCTCTCGACACAGCAAGATTCAACATGCTAAGACCAGAATTGGGAATACTACAGCCAGACTCCCTGTAAGTAAATTTACTGCTTTTACTCAACAATTGAGGGGGAATGCTGTAAGACCCGTGAATACAGTATCCAATATTAATTATCTGTACACTCAGAATCATCAATACCGTACTGTAGCGAACGAAGGCATATGAATCCTACAGCTGATGTGTGCAATAATTAAGGGGGAATACTGTAGGACCCATGAATACAGTATTAATCCAAATATTGCTGTATGGAATTCAAAACCTATTAGTACCTTTTTAAGGGGGAACGCTGTATCGACGCGGAGAACAGCACATACTATAGGATTTCGATTCAGTATATAATATAATATTATTTCCTTTTTAAAATAATTTTTGTCCACGTGCCCTGTTTTTATGTCAAACGTCATGTTCATTAAATGCCTTACACGACATCTGGACAACTGAATCTCAAAAGCCGCGATGTTTTTAAATTGTTTATTATTTTTAAACCGCCGTTTTAGGCATTTAGGGTATCAACCTATGTCGAAGTGGGACCCATTGTATTTTAAAACCTTTTAATGGATTAGCGTACCGGTTACACTAAATCCATCTTGACCGTTGATTTCAAAACCGTTTCCCATCCCTTAAAATCTGACCATTCGTACTCTGCAAACCCTATTTCGCCGCCCAAGTATAAAAGGACTGTATGTGCCATTAGAGACTCTTTACGCTTTCTGCAATTACAAGAGTTCTCAAGCAAGCGACTACATATTTTCCGCATTTTCACTGCAATTTCTCTGTTTTCTTCCACCTTCGTTTTAAGAAAACATCCATGGCTAGTCAATCTTCTTCCCTGCTCAAGAAAACCTCCAACATCATTGATGGCCGGATCTTCTCGAAACCTGTCATCATCGAGCGTATCATCTCGGAAATCAACGTCACCGAACCAATGGAGTATATCATTACTCGTCTTGAACAACAAGGTCTTTATCGCTTCGGGAGCAAAACCGCCGACAAATACGACGCCCATCTGGTTGAGGAATTCTACCTCAACGCCGCCGTTCGTTTTCTGTCACTAGCCCAGGGAGGACATGTTGCAGACATCACCGCAATACCCAAGGAGTGGAAATCGCATCAATAGCGACCTACTCGAGAAAATCTACAGTCGCCCGCCGACGGCCTGACCATAGACCAGCTTGAGACGTTCGGGTCTCAAGAGCTGATTACCAAGTTTTATGGACTTTTTACAGGGTCCAAAGTGGTTGACATGGTGACAACCACTTGTCACAAGAAAAATTTTCTTCTTCATTTCGTTTATCTGCATGACTTCTGTTCCAGAATCATTGAAAATCGAACCGGTGCATTCGAGATGTGCACGAATCTAAGGTTCAGAATGATGGTAGCTATTTTGACCTGTGAAAAGGTCAATTGGTGCCAAATCATTTTGAAACGTCTTCAAGAAGAGGTGTGCAAACCTGCCACCCAAAAGAAATCCTTTGGTTTAATGCTGAACTACATTCTGACGAAGTGCGGAGTGATGCAATCCGCCGACGCCAAGAAAAATGCTCCAGGATATACTTAGGAGGCGTCAAACCCTCTGCGTATAACCAGAGCACCATGCATGCCAACCATCCACGAACCAGGCACATGCCTATTTCTGACAACCCAAGAGATGAAACCGTGAAGGTCCCAGAAATGGAATCTTCAAAGAAGAAGCGCAAGCGTTCTCACAGCAAACACTCTGCTGGTGAGAAGTCCAAGAAGAGACTCAGGAGGCTCTCAAAAATCAAAACCAAGCACTCCTAGGATGTCTCGCCCGTGGCGCAACCCACTGATGAAGAACCCCAGGGCCAAACCCCTGCGGAAGAGGTGTCTCCTACTGCATCGACAGTATATCCCGAGCCTTTGGCGGCTACGACGGATATAGAGACATCTGCCAACATTCAAGACGTTAGCACGTCGGCTGCCCATTCGGAGCCAAAAGCTACCTCTCCTCTGCGGGATCCCACACCCGTGCAGGATCCAATTTCCTTCGGGGCACCATCCCCTGCAAGGAGTCCATCTTCCGTGCAAGATCCCATACCTGTACCGGAATCCCTCGAAACAGCGTCTCCAGACGTTAATCGAAGTCCCTCCCCTGACTCAATCATAAATCAAACACTTCTTTCGGTTCAAATTGAACAAGCGTACGAAAGATTTCTGCAATGGAAAGGCTATAGGCTAGCTCCGTACGACACCTTTGTACATAACCGGAGCGAATGGAGCCACGAAGAGCGATTCGTCTCCGAAGTAACAGACTCAACTGAAATTGAGGCCCTGCTACGAGGGGACAACGCCTCTTGCAAAGACCTCATTGAAAGCCACCTACTGCACAAATCTGACGCCAGAAGAAAAGGAAAGAAGAAGTCAGAGGACTCTCCCATAAATCCAAAAGACGACGACGATCATGATTCAGACGATGACGACGATGCTCTTCAAGCAGGTCTGAGAATGAGCCGTGAAGAGGCTGAAGCCCGAGACGCCTCTCCACACAGAAATGACGAAGGGCCTTCTAACCAAGCCAATCCCCCTTCGCCACAGCCGGAGAACATTCCCGACCAGGAGGAATCAGTCCCTCCAGTCGAGGAAGATCAAGAAATTTTGGAACAGGCACCCTAGCCTGTTGCGACCGAAGAAGCTATTCCTGCCAACCAACAGGAGGATTCAGTCCCTCCTGCATCCATATCTGCCGAAGAACCTTCGCCACAGGACGCTTCTGAACCAACTGTCGCCGTACCACAAGAAGCTTCTCCCGCCCCTGCAACCTTGGAATCCGAGGACGGTACTGAACCTGAGGATGTCCAACTTACTTCACGTCCATCCATGAATGTAAGAAGGTTGAACGGCGCTGAAGACTTCGCCCAGCCTGACTCTCCAATCTCTGCTGCACGTAAAGAGCGCCTGCGAGCTCTTGGCCTTCAGACTGTATTTATCCAAGATGCAGTAAACGCTATATCTTCTGTTGAAAAGGCACTGAATTGGATGCACACCTCTGCCGTAGAAGAAATGACCACTCTTCAACACGAAGTATCTCGAGTTATCGATGCATTCATTCTTCTGCCAGAAGTTTTCAAGCAAGCCTTGAAGATCATGGAAGATAAACAAGAGCAACTGCTGAAGGAGGAAGCTACAAAGACAAGGATCGCTGAAGCCAAGACCGCCTGTGCAATGATTGAGAACAGCTCTCAACTGCGTGCTCACGACAAATGTATTAAAGATATGTCGCAGACTCTTTCCTCCCTTGTTGAAAGAATAAACAGCATCGAGACCAAACAGGACGCCGCTCTTGAAATCCTGCAAAGTCTTGATGAAGCCAAAAAGGGGGAAGAGGCACGAGAAGCTGCAAGGAGAATAAGACTGCAACAGGAAAGGGAATTTGAGGCTGCTCAGAACAGTATCACTGCTGAATTGAACAAGCTAGCACCTCAATCCCAAAGTTTTAAAATTTCAGGCTCCAGACCGGAATTCCATGACCCAAATGTCCCTTGGCAAACTCTTATCCAAAGACCTTCGGAAATACGTCTGCCGACCAACCGCAACCCAACTGCCGACGAAGTGAAGCACTGGAGGAAGAATGAACTGATGAGATATTTTGTCAGACTCATCAGGGAATCCGCCATCTTCAAAAATTATAAAACGTTAGCGGAAGCGGCAGATAAGTTTTCAAAGATGCTAGAAGAAGGTAAACTCCCTCTCCAAATCGAAATGAAATCAAAACATAGAAGAGGAGATCGGGTCACCCATCCAGAGGATTGGATACTTGCCTTTGATCGATCATATGAAGGAAGAGCGATATACCAGGAACGAGGCAATGATTCACTTCAAAACTGGTGGCGCGGCACCGAGAATGAGCAAGGAAAGAGACCATGGAGGCATGCGGATTATAAATAAGGAGATGAAATTTATGTACATTATTTTTGTTTTTGTAATTTCTATTCGAAACAGCAAACTTTGTACTCAATCAGTTTGAATATCAATAAAATAGTTTGTTTGTCTTGAAAGATTACAACTCGTAATCTACTGCGTTAATGTATGATTACTTAAAATTGTTTGATAGGAATCTCAAGTTAGATAAACTTGATTGAAAAATAAGTCGCATGCGAACTAGTCTACGAGCAGGTTCATAGTTTCGATTGTAAACTTAGAATACATTGTAAGATTGTGCTGCGCGCCAATCATAGGCTTAAGTTGTAAATCAGATTTAACGTGCTCATGAGCGCTCATTATTGTAGACTAAGTCACTAAGTCGACCTATTGACAAAAGACCAAGAAATGCCGAAGTCATCGAAGAAGAATGCTTCATGAAGAAGGTTTTGGCATCATCAAGAAGACTCGACGAGTTAAGTAAGAAGGTCTTGGCAAATTGTCAAAAAGGGGGAAATTGTTGGGAAAAACAAACACCCTGTATCGAATCAAGCCGAGATACCCGATCCTGTATCGATTGTTATTTGTTATTGAGAAGGTTTTGACATATATGCCAAATACGGTAAAGGAAAAGCGTATCGAGGCTTCAAGGCTTTATCCTATATCGAAGACTCCGCCTCGAATCGGATCGGTGAAGCTCACAAGACAAAGAAGAAGACTTGTAAAAAGACCAAGTATGGAAACTGTCTCGATGCCCTAAATACGATCATCTTCCATACTGCCTACAAAAGGACAAGAAAGAACACAAGTCAAGTTCCGTTGAACAAAGAAGTATTTAAATACTCAAGGATAAAGTATTTAAATATCGATCTTCAGATCTTCAGAATCCCGCGAAATCCGGATCATGTCATATTCCCGTTGAAGGAAATCTTATTCAAACGGATATCTCAACGGATACTTTCTTCAGAGACTATATATATCCTTGAAGACATTGAAGATCAGTTACCGAACTGAACAAATTCAAGTAACCTAATACTCAAGCTATCAAAGTTATCATCAGAGCAAACATATCTCCAAAGCATACTGCAAGTTAGAACGAAAGAGATATACAGTGCTCAACATCAAGAACAGCTATCATCAGCTCAAGAACTTGATATTCAAAGTCCTGCTCTTACCGGTTACCTACCTTTTACCTCGTGTAAAAACCGAGCCTGTGTGAACTCAACAAGTTATTCGACTGTGGGACGAATAAGGACGAAGCTTTGGAACTGCATGTGAAGAAGCTAGTCAAGAAGGAAGCTTTAACCAATCTGTGTGAACGGTTGAAAGTGACATTCTTTGTATCAATCTGTGTGAACGATACAAGGATAGGTTTGTTTATAATTACGTAGTTGTGTACGCAGTAATTATATAATAAACTTTTTACTCCTGTGTGGAGGACCAGTGGACGTAGAGGGGTTTACCTCGAACCACTTAAATTACTGTGTTATTTACCTTCTGCTTTTACTGTTTGAAATAACTGTGATATATTAAGTATACACCAAATACGTCGTTGCTGTATCCACGGCAACTAACTGTATCCAAGACTTCCGCTACGCACTCAGATTTAGATTCCATACAGTTTGTTGTTTAAACGATTTTCCAAACTGTATCCAGTATACTTAAGTGGCCAACAATCATACTCATTACACATATAGGACTCGACATACAAGCATGCTTCTCGACACTACGAACTCCATTTTATAATCTTTTCTTTTGAAAAAATGACTACTAACACATTTTCGTATTTCCAACATCAACAAATATCAAACATCATCAACATCAAGCATCATTAGCATCAAACATCATCAAATATCAAGCAACACATTTAATTCATACTCATGTTGGTCCTAAGATGAAAATGACCTAAACATGATTTAAAAATACTTAATACATAACATGCTCTTTTACTATATCAACTTCAATGTTTAACACATATTCCACTTCATAAATCTAACATCATTCCTTTGTTTTCAAACAAATTTCTAGAACATTTTACAAAAATCTAATAAAAACATATTATGTACTCCTTTCATACATCACCACAAACATCAAGTCACTTTGAACATATATCAACATATCAAGAATTAAGCATGATTCTTCCTTTCTTTTAAAATCTCAAACATTTTATTAAAATTCCATAAATTCATCATAGCGTCATTGCATCAAGTACAAACATATTATTTAAGAAAATCATAAGAAAAAAAACACGTTCTTGAGCTATTAACTAATATTTTTGGCCTAAATGACAAAAATAGAAACATGAATAAAACTTGTTTTAAAGACTCCCAAGTACCCTAGAATCAAATTTGAAACAACATATAAAAAATTAGAAAATCAAACCCAAGTTCCTTCATCAACTTACAAGTTTTAAAGTTAGTTAAATTTAATTTTTACTTGGATGAAATGAAGAGGAGGAGCTAACTTACTTGAGTATGAACTTTGATTCAAATTTGGCGCACAGATGGAGCTTGTAACTTGAGTTCTTGAGGAAGAACAATGGAGGACTCTTCAAATGGGGGGGAGGGGGGGGGGGAGTGGGCAAGGTAGGAAAAGGTGAGGGAAGAAGATGAAGTGAAGAGGAAAAAGGGTAATGTTCCTTTTATACTAGGTTAACCCTAGCCGTTTAATAAAACAGTCGAAGAATATTTTACATTTCACTCTTATGCAGATAAAATTACTCGGGTATTGTATGTATGTCGTATACTTAAATTATCATGTCGAACTTACTGGTTAAAGTTGGAGAAAAGTTTTGCGATTTACGGAACGCGAATTATCCGAGAAAACGACTCAACATATAATATATACCCGAAACTCAAAAAGTAAATTTTCAAAAATCATACTCGCAATGTAAAAATAGTGTATGTAGAAGGCAATGGAATCACGATTCTATCTATCGAAATGAAAATCAAATTCCGAAGACAATCCCAACTAGATAATTGAACATCCAACTTCTAAATTTAAAACGTGGAAATAGATCTAAACTTATCCAATCAGTCAAAATTTTATTACTTAGGAATGCAAAATCCCTAATATCGCACTTGAGGTTATAATAAATCATGCATATAAAAGACTGGGGCATTACATTCATGCCCCATTCTGCATTAAGGGACCTCAAAATTTTATTACTTAGGAATGCAAAATCCCTAATGTCGCACTTGAGGTTATAATAAATCATTCATATAAAAGTCGGGGCATTACATTTCATTGAAGATTTTCGTGAACCTGGTACATGATCAATGGTCTCTCCAGTCTTCACTGGGAAGTTGTCAAATTTCTGCGTAGCAATTGAGAGTTTGTTCTCCAGCTCAGCTCCCTCACAGATTACTGCTAATGTGTCCCATATCTCCTTAGCATTCTTGCAATTCTTGATTTTTATCATGGTGGCTTTATCAAGAGTTTGGTATAAAATATCTCTGGCATGGTTGTCAAGGTTGCCCAGCTTCTTTTCCTTAATGTTTAGCTATGATCTTTTCTTGGGAATCTACTTAGGTTTCCGAGCTATAATTTCTTCATCTGTGTTATCTGTAAGGTAGATGAAGGGACCTTCTTCTATTATGCACCACAAGTCATGATGTATGGATGATAAATGTGCCTGCATTCTTATCTTACAGAGGTCATATTCGTCAATAGAGGAAACACGAAGTCTAGAGTGCATGTGTTGCATTTGTTCCATTTTAATGAGAGACTTGCTAAATATACTCAAGTATATATGGATCTGGTTCGGTGTTTTTGAACCAACCTCTACGACACCACTTGTAGGTCACAAGTTCGTAAGATACAAGTCTAGAGGGGGGTAAATAGACTTGTAAAATATTTTCTAAAAATAGCCTGTTTGAAAATACTCAGCTGAGCTTTTAGTTAAGCTAGGTTAACTTGGCTGAGTTTAATACATTTAATTTCAGTTGAGATATCAGCTGTAAAATGTTTTGTGGAAGATAGCTGTATTTTAATGCAAAGTTAAGATGAATGCAGCAATTAAGTATGATGTTAAAAGCGATAAATCATACAGTACTTATAGTGGCTTCAGAGGTGGGGTAATCCTCTACTAATCCACTTCTCTCCAATCCACTTGGAGATAAATTTCCTATAATTTTTAACCAGTGAAACTTAGTTACAATGAATCCTAATTGCAACAGCTTTCAACCAGCGAAAATCTATGTCCGTTGTGACTCCTTTCCTTGGTTGCCTAACACATCTTGATCGAAAACCCTTGGATGCCTCAACAGCTCGCAAGTTGCCTATCACCTTCCAATCAAGAACCTGTTGATGCTTTACAACCTTTTACTCTCAAGAACCTCGTTCAAGAAAGTACCATATACTCAAACATTAAGACAAGAGTTTATGTCTTCTCCAACTCCAAAGAACTTCTGATGATTTGTATCTTTAAGATCTTTGTTCTTTCACGATAGCATAATGTGTATTGTTTGTTTGCTTGAAAGTATTAATCGCATCGTTCTTCTGCTCAAGTGTTCTTCCGATATTTATAGTATGATTCTTGAGTTCTTCATAGTCATTGCATCCTTGAACAAATTAGTCCGTTGGAGAGTGAACCATATTGTTTAGCTTTTCATCTTTTTGCACCACTTTGTCGCTTTCTTCAAATTCGACCGTTTGAAGATGTATAGTTGTTGCGCCATTTTTTTCTTCTATTACTATAATTAGAGAGTGTCACGCCCCCACACCAGGGTTGGACGAGAACGCGACAGTTAACGTAATAAATAATGTTTGTGATAATACATTCCAGTAAAGCATACATATTTTGACTGGTTATTCCATAGAAAAGAAATATTCAAGAGTACAGCGGAATTATTACATCAAGTGTAAAAGAGTACATCAGAAACCAAAATATATTTTGACACAGGAATAAAAGAAGCGTTAAAGCAGCATCCTAATTCCTACGTCTTGGCAATACTTTGAGGATGGTCTTCAGTGGTCGTCAGCTTCTGTCTCTTCTTCTGTCTGTTGTTCTTCTTGGTTCTCTTCATCTAGTGGGGTTTTAGAAAACAATTCAAAAATGGGGTGAGAATAATGGATTCTCAGTGAGTTGGTTTTGGGTATTTAATGAGTTTATTATTTAATAAATATTATGTTTCTCCCACTTTTAAAAAAAAATAGTGTTGTTTAAAAATTGGTGCAAGTTTTCAAGAAGAATATTAGTATGAATTATGACATGAATGTACAGTCAATCTCCGTAGATTGCGGTTGAGTATGAAGAACGTACGACGTCAAGCGCCCAATGAGTATTTAGCTTTGGGAGGTCATCTACATGACTAATCCTTTAGCCTCCTTATAATGTCTTAGACCGTTATCAGTGTTTGGCCTTTGACTATCGCCACGACTTTTGGTTTGATAACCGTAGCCTTGGGCGTTTGTCGAACCATCACTATAACATTGGCCTTTGAGCTTTATCGCTCTCACGCTTGGTGATGTGCTTCCTTATCTCTTATCTGGATCGATATGTCCTTAGATTGGGTCCATACGATCATATCATAATCGCGACTATACGCGAATTCTACGACCCAGTTACCTTAGGATCACTCCGTCCTTCGGCTTCAAGGGAATAGGATACGACAGTCGATTTGCCTAGAACCGCAGCGACACTTCTCGATTCATGACTTATACTAACCGCCCCTCATGCATATAAATAGAAAAGGGGACTCTAGAGGTACTCGTACGGACTCTAGCGGTGGCTCCCGCCCGAAGGTCGTAGCACTTAGCTCCGCACAACACTTACTCCCGATTTCTATTGAATAACAATTATTATCGTGATTAACAACGATTATGCATATTATAAGATATCAATATGATTATTTGATAGTAAATGGACTTGGATAAACTAGAGGAATTAGTTCAACTGGTGATGATTAGATTGCTACTGTGCGAGTCTTAGCATAATCTTATAATAAACTCATAAACTTGAATAGTTCGGTATGAATTGATTATACGTCCGAAAATTACGAACTTTATTGCGAAAAGTCCATTATAATATGAGGATTAAAGGTCAGAAGTCGCATGAAAGTTTACCTTTCAGAAATTACAAATCTGCCCTTCCGTCTTTTAAGTACTATCTTTATTATTTTTACTATAATTGTATGAATTTAGATAATTCGGTACGAATTGATTATACCTCCGAAAATTACGAACTTTATTGTGAGGAAGTTGCATGAAAGTTTTGCCTTTCGGAAATTACAATTCTGCCCTTCCGTCTTTTAAGTACTATCATTATTATTTTTACTATAATTGTATGAATTTGGATAATTAGGTACGGATTGATTATACGTCTGAAAATTACGAACTTTATGATATGAGGATTGAAGATCAGAAGTCGCATGAAAGTTTTACCTTTCAGAAATTACAATTCTGCCCTTTCGAAATTAAAGTTCTATTACTATTATTATTTTTATTTAGTTTTGTCTTATAATTTTGATTAATTCATTTGGATTCATTTAAACTCCGAAAAATTATGAGTCCAGTTGCGATCTGAACCTTATGACTTGTACTTTTAGATTACGTTCAGTTTTAATTTCTATTCTTTTAGAAATTATAATTTCACCCTTTCATTTTGCCTTAATCGATATTTTAGTATTCTTGACATATCTTTTTCATTTCTTGTCGGATTGACCTCAAATTTTCGGAATAATCTCCTTATGTTATTACGAGTCCAGCGAGCTCAACTTTTCTAGAAAATTTCTTTTTGAAACAGTAATTTTCTATAAATTACAGTTTTGGCCTCGAATTCTTGAGATTTGCATTTTTGCCCCGATTTTCTATTTTAGCAAATTCCGATTTAGGTGAAATTTTATGGAGAACTTATTTTTGATATATTAAGACTTACTTTTAGGACATAAGACCAGAATTATGGATTTTAACAATTTTACCCCAAATTTATCTTATTTAAACTATTTTAGTTTATTCTTCGAACTTAGGTTCGAATTATCAAATCTTCCGGTGACTAATTATCCTCTTACCATAGTCCAATATATATACTCATATGTTTTTGGGATTTTAATCCCCAAAGGTCATATTTATCATATTCAACCAAAATTTCCATCAATGAATTAATTTACACATATAATCAAAATATGACAAACTAAAATTCAACAAATATCAAGACTATTACACGCATGGTAATGAATGTTAATCAAGTATAGATATATAAATTTTTAATATTTGCATGCACCATATATTTAACTTGTATAAATTTTGAATAAGAGCAAAGAAGGAAAACAACTTTACCACTATAAGAATAAACGTCAAAGACTTCGAATAATATCCGATGTAAAAATGTTATAATTACCGAAGTCTATGTTCGTGTAGTTAAAGGTATACTTTAGACTTCGCTTTATATGCGAAGTCTAATATCCTAATAACCGAAGTCTATCTCGGTTTTTTTTCTAATTGTGATCCAAATATGGGGGTAAGTGAAGTAAAAGAATACCTTTAACTTCAGTTATTTTATAATTGACGTGATAAATAAAGAACTTTTACTTGATTATTGTATAATATATATTAGTATTTTCTCATAGAATATATATATTAATATTTCACATTTCAATTTAAAATTTATTACCAAAATCTACATTCAACTATAACTAACCATCAACCACAAGAGCTCAATAATATAAGAACCAACAATTTCATATCATCCCATCTTAAAAAAATAACATGCATTCCAACCAATTCAAAACCAGATACATATCATAACAAAGACAAAGAATGTCTAATAAGATTCTATCTATTTCATCATGAACACCACAAATAGGACAAAAAGAATTAAAAAGGATCATATACTCAAACGACAAAGTCTCTCTTCAAAGACATCATTGCTTTTCATCACACGATCATACTTATTGTTCATCATGAAATCATATTCTCATCAACTTTCTTCTTCAAATCTTCAACATCAGCACATGAAGCAAACAAATCCACATAATCACCCGTAGCAGCTAGCAACACCAAAAATGCTCTTACAAGTTTTTCACCTCGCCTATCTCGCAATCATCATTTTAATCAAGCATATAAAATCTATACATTGCCTCCGTATATTTTGATATAGGAATTAACCAAGTAAATCGGAAACAAGCAATGGCATCATCCAGATATCATACTTGATTTACTTTAGGATTGCTTCGATTGTTAATAAACAAAGATAATCATCAAACATTTTCATGTTTTACATCTAACTTTTGCCTATATTTATTCGGAGGTGTTTATCATAGAAGAACTATGATATACGCAATCGACCGAAAATAACGTATATAAGCTCCATCTAAACAACCACCTAACCAATCACAGAGGTTCACGGAGAAAAATATACCCATTTACTCACAATGAATCGGCTAATCGTGATGTCAACAATAAAAGCAAGATTAAGCAAATAAAACAAGATAGCTCGGTAAATAAAGTGCATACCACTTTGCTCTAGCATTAACAAATCCTTTACAGAGCATGAAGATCACTTCTTCATTGCATTATGGAGATTTTACATTTTCAATGGGACTACTACTTTCCCAAAGGTAAGCTTTTGGTCTTAAAACTAGCCCAATAAGCTCCTTTCTCCTCTGCTTTAGTAATGGCAGACATAGAATGGTTATACCTATAATTCTGACTTGAATATTTTTTTCTGATGACAACACAATCCTGCTTATCAGGTTCTTTTCTCTGAAAAAATTTAGGAAAATGTTTCGGAAACAGCATTTGAATACTGAAGGCCATTCCTGACATCATACAAAAAGCAAACACGAGTTAGACGTCTATCGAGTAAAACAAGTTCAACGTTCAATGATCCAGCGGAACATACCAATCCATATGCAGTTCTTTCACATGACTCTAGAAAAAGTGACCGAAAATACCCCGAGTGCTTGATCTTCTCTGAGTCGATATCACCTTTAGTTTGAAATACACATCCTACTTCTTTGCCTGCTTGCGCAAATGATTGGCTGAAGTAGTAAGGGATTTGAATTAACTTCATAATACAAAAATCATAAAGGTACCATGGATAACACATGAAATTAAATATAAAATAACCAGCTATATGGAACAATGTCTCAAAGAATCAATGACAGATAAACTGAAACTCGTCAAATTTCGTGGATGAAAAGATAAGATCAATCTCATTTACTCGAGAAAACTCAACTAGGTTACATTCATGTTTCATTTATCCATTACTTTTGCTTCAATTCACTTTCTCAAGAAGACAAATTAAACATCAGAATATGTGAAAAAAAGAATTATCTATTGTCATCAGAACATGTAAATTTAGAAGATAACTGTTCTTTTTTTTAATAAGATAAACCTTAGGGTAATAGCCAACCTGATAATTGCCCATTGATGAATACATGCAAGCCATCACCCGCCGACTCGACCATGAGAACAGGCCACTTCCCGAATTTTAAAAATCCTTCCTTAGAACCGATCTTCAAACTACAAATAACTGAAATATGACTTTGTTTAGATAATGTGGGAATGTCGAAGGTGAATAATATCGGTATATATAAGGTAATACACTTACTCCGTCGTGTACCACAGATAATCAGTGTTGTCTCGGGTCGTATTGAGTTGGTCAAGCAATTCAACCTTTGTAAACGAGTGGCGGTCGTACGGGGACAATGCCTCTTCGGTGTACTACTTCCATTTCATTAGACCCGTATCAGGGTTCATCGTCATTTTAACACTTGGAGCACTAATCTTCACACCACATGTATATTCAGAGCAATATTAGTAACATTTTCTAGAGCTGTCGAACGGGCCGGACCATGCCAGAGAGAAAAATCGGGCCTGGCCTGAAATTCCTTCGAAGGGTCCATTTTGTAGCCAGGCCCATGTTTGAAGAAAAAGAGTTAAAAAGGCGACAGGGCCGCCGAATCAAATGGGCCAGTCCGAAATGCCCGGTTCCTTCTGGGCCTAAAGAGTTGTAGCCCAGTCCAGCCCCCCTATCACCGGGCCGGTCAGGCCGGACGGGTTTTTACAGCTTTAACATTTTCTACGGCTACAGGTGTTTGTGAATGAATAACTAGATAGACATTCTTAGATAGTGTTTGCAAAAGCTTAAAGACACCTGTACAGTAGCTTTCAAGCCAAATGCCTTGGCAGAAACAAGGATGTTAGGATTGGCAGCCCACTTTAAGCCTAGTTCCATTATCAATTCCTTTTCCTCAGTGTTGTATACTTTCATTCCTGGTAGATTATGCGTTCGCCGGTAAAACAAATAATGATACAAGGAGAGGGAGAGATATAAAAAAAGAAATACATGCATTCTTATTTCATTAGAAATCAATAATTTCAAAAGGAAGATAAATTAACTGAAAAAACATAGGAGGGTTTTGGATCCGGGAGTTAGATATATGTAAAAAGGACACTTCAAAATGTATATGAATATAGATGCACAAATATATGTCATTTTTGTCAATAAGGAGATTACTGTTGTACTTTCAAAACACTATAACGTTCCTGGATAATTACCTGTTCATTGACACAAAATAGTGAATTATAACAGCGAACTTAACGAGATAAAGTAAAAGAAAGATCATCTAAAAAATGCACAATCAATAATATCCATTTAAAGACAAAAAAATTACAAAGTGAAGGTAGAAAGACCTTCAAAAGTAGGCGGCAAATAGCATTCTCTAACACACATAATTCCACAGCTCCTCACCAAACGGATGTCCATCCTGTTGGTAAATAGGATCGGTATTTCTTGCATTTCGACAAAACTTATTAACAGGCAAAAGATGATCAATTTCAAAAGGATAGAAATAGAGAATACATACAACAGGTAAATTTCGACCTAGAATATGTACAACAGGTAAATACGTACAAAAGATGATCAATTTCAACAAAACTTATCTTCACACAAGAATACGTACAATAGGTAAATTTCTCTTCCTTTGATTTCAAACACATCATCCTCATTACTACAGAAATATCACCTTCCTCGGTGCCAAGCTCCCAAAATGCATACCTCGAAATCTCGGAAGTCCCGATTCTCCATGCGCTCCATTATGTCATATATCCTACCCACGGTGCCAATCAACACATTGCCTCGTTCCACCTCTATTTGCTTCACGTCAGCTTTCACTTTCCGCCCACCAACCAACAGCACACACTTGAAATTTAATATATCTTGTGGTCAGAAAATAAAGATCATATTTCCAATTCAGCTAATTTGATGCAGACTTGAGGGGTCATAGAGAAAGAAGCTCACATCTAATATTGTCTTGTAGTCACAGAACAAATATCTTGTAACACCCCCAGATTTAACCGGAAATATTACAGCGCCGTGGGCCCCGAGATGGAACCCACAAGGCTAAAAGAAATTTTCACAAACATTTACAAATTCCCGAGAGGCCAACGACGGTACTATCTTTAAAAATTCACAAAGACTTATAAAATCCATTTATCAAAAACCGTCGTAAAACTCATTTGAAATCGCAAGGCCAAACAGCCGATACTCAAAAGTTTAGAAAACGATTTCCAAAGTAACCTCAGTTACCAGATACCAAAAGTGCGTCTCAAAATACTCACGCAGCGGAAAAAGACCAACCAAAACAATACTCTAGCAGCGGAAAACAAGAACCAAACAATAAACTCAATGTACAAAACATGTCCTAGCCAGTATCCTCCGGAAGCTCATCTCTTCACGACCGCTACAAGCTCGATACTCCGAGAACCTAAAAGAAATCCCACGACGGGGTCAGCCATAATATCCAACAATGATAACCGTCACATCACATTAATAATAACATACCAATGAGAATACAACATAAGAATACGACCAACGTAATCTTTACTTACTCAAGAAATTCTCATCAGAATAACCATTATCACATTTCACATCCTGTACTCGATTAACCAATAAACTCGAACATAATATCTGTATTGTACCTCAAACAATACTCAAGATCCTCAAACTATCATAACCAACTCACGATACGGAAATCTACCATATCTGACCAATACGATCCATCGAATAATATCAACAAATCCCAAGACGGTAACCGATTGTCCACCAAAGACAAGACCAAAGAAAATATGGAACATACCTCGAGATATGATGTGCCACGATAATCATATCGGTCTAATCCGAGATCATATCAATGCAATACGGACACGGTCCTAACACAAGACCTACAAATGCATACTCATATGACCACGTCAATATGATCACAGCAATAACAATCATGTACACTCAATGGAAATCCGACGATCCAGCGCCTCAAAGATAGATCCCTTTGTTGATCCTATCGATCAACATAAGGTGGATAACTAACAATACACATGTGAACAACAACACATGATAAAATCAATGATGCGAATTCACAAGATTCCATCAACACAATACGGTAATCCAACGATCCAGCGCTCAAAGATAGATCCCCATGATGATCCCGTCGAACCAACGCATGGTGGACATCCGATCCAGCGCTCAAGATAGATCCTCATAATCCCATCGGATTATTTACACAACATAACAACATAATAAGCATACACATATGCAAATCAACACGTTCATCAACATGAACAACATAACATGCACGACAACATGACAATTTACTAGACGACTTCATGTTCAACAACATGAAAGAAAATGTGCGAGACCAAAATAAATAACATTAAACCGTATTCAATATGGAATACTTGCCCGAATCCTTCGAGCAACCTCGATGTCCAATCATCACCGACGATTATCCCCAATGCTCGGCGATCCAAACGTACAACGAACTATAGATACTCATATCCTCGTCCTTACCATAATGTAACCTCGATACTCGAACATACCAATAACTGAGATAAAGCATATTCATTATGATTTACCTCCCAGAATCGAAAGAACGATATGCGATCCGGATACCCAGAGTTCACAATGATAATCATCGCTATATGCATTAAAAACGAAATGAAACTGAAACCATTCATTAAATATTATAACTGAGCAAGTAATAACTTGCCTCGATACCGATACCACGAAGCTGCTGCCGAACACATTGCCTTTATCTACGAGCTCCTCAGCCTCGATCAAAAGCAATACAATGGACATACTCGAACACGACCGCAATATCCGGTTATAATCACCGATCAATAATCTCAACCTATCGAAGAAATCAAATAACACATATCCGATAACGGTCAACAACTAACCAATCGAACTCAACGGTTCAACACAATCTCGAATAAACACAGTCAGAACCAACCAAGTCAAACCATCACGAATTCCTAATCAAAACACAAAAATATCGCATCGCCTCTACTTAGCGCACGTTAATCACCTAACGTAGCGTGCGCTAAGTTGCTCCCGTTAGCGCGCGCTAGGCAGTAAACGTAGCGTGCGCTAATGCTGTGCAGTGGCATGCATTTCAAGCATCGTCTAACACTTCCATCATGTCATTGATCAACTCATCTCGATATTAAGGATTTCATAACAATCATGACATATAATTCAATAGCTCTTCAAGAACACGAATTATCCAAATTCACATTCATGATCCATAAAATGATAAAATCCGATGTGTTCTAACATCTAAAAATCCTTATTCATCATGTTCTTCGACATATAATTCATATAACTTCAAGAATCACAATAGCACTACCATAATCGTTACCATACGAAGTAACCAACGACAAAGCATCAAAAATCCGAATTGAAGAAGGGAATTACATCAACATATCTCTTGAATTCCATCCAAAACCATACGAAACATATCAATACTCATATATTGATAACAACACTAACTTAGTACGGTAATCCAACTCGTTGTCATGCTCATCAACTTGTTTATATGATAATCATCAACTCAAGAACATCATATACAATCCAAAACGAAATCTCAAAGTGAAGAGTAATTACCTTTTTGAAGGAATGGATTGATTTCCACGAATCACCAATGATTTCAAGAACAAAGCTTTACTCCATGATTTCCATCTTTAATCTTGTTAAAGAGGATCATCCTCGTGTTTAGGAACTCCAAATGTTCTCCCAAGGTTGTCTCTATCGGGTGAAAGGAAAGAAATGGACGAAATGCTTCATGACGCCCGTTTGTCCCTTTAAATAGAATACATCACTAGTGTGCGCTAAACCATTATGTTTAGCGTGCGCTAGCCTTAGCGTGCGCTAACTGACTTTGTTAGCGTGCGCTATCGGCCTGCAGGCTACCGCCTTGCTTCAGAAACTACCTTACGACGTAATGCCCATGCATTAACGCACGTAAATCATCATGTCTAGCGACGCAAGTCCTTACTCTTAGCGTGCGCTATCCGGTTGACTTACTACGGTGTTCACCTACCACTCGCCCCCACATTCCGACAGATCCGGCAAGGATAAGATTCCTTGTTGGTGATACATAGTTAGCGTGCGCTAAGCCTAATCTTTTAGCGTGCGCTAATACTTCAGGACAACAACCGTTGACTTACCGTAACGTGCGCCAAAGCGGCCGGGTCCACACGCAGATTCCTTCCGACCATCCGCACTAGCGTACGCTAACCTATAAACGTAGCGTGCGCTAATCACGCATTTATAGCGTGCGTTATGCATGAATATCAGCGTGCGCTAATAAGGCTATACTTAGCCACTTTCCACAGTTCTTGTCCAACGTCTCGACATACCAAAAGCGAACATAAGACACACTGAACACAAACACTGATTCTAATAATATCATCATACGATATACCCAATATCAAAAGTACGACAACCTGATACACAATATCCTCAAATGTAATTGTCGACCAAATACGACAATTATACCGATACTGATATCTCAGTCCTTTATTTATTTTATCTCTACCGCATGCATTCAACGCTGTACAATATAACTCGGATAAAATAATATTAAACAACAATAGTAGAAATTCCGGATATTACATTCTATACCCCTTAAAATAAGTTTCGTCCTCGAAACTTGCGATCCATCATAAAACGAACAAACATACCGTTCAACTCAAAATATCCCAAAACCATCACGACAACGATTAATCATCATCATTACCGAATATCCAAAAGAGCATACTTCAAATACGCAGTCGACGATCTCCGGAGATACTAGCCATGATCTCACCGTACAATCTCAATATGCTTACGATCACAATTCCCCGAGTCTCAACAAAATATATCATCTTGGATGAAACAATGCCCGAATCAAATCCTGTCTGCCCGATTACATAATCAAGTCCCACCCGATAAGACGAATTATACACAATACATCTACAAAACAACTGCCCAAAACAACGACACGAATCCCGAAACATCAACACAAAATCCGAACACTCAGATGATCACCAACAATGATCAACAATCAACCGAATTTATCATCGACCTGATAAATTCCAATATGACCAACCAGAGGTCAAAACACAATCGAGAATATCATCAACGTGATAAACTTCAATACGACCAACGAACGATTAACGGTAATCGAGAATACCTTCACACGGTAAGCTCCAACACGATCAACGCAGAACCACAGTAACCGATATAGAGTTCTCAAAACGACACACCAATCACATACAGTGGATCTCAACGAAACACAACCGACTCGTGAACTTTCCCCTCGGCATACGAACAACGAATCGCAAATCGACGAAGATACCAATTCATACAAGGAGTGGGAACGACCACTCAATATCCAAAACAACTAGCATGGGGTCACCATCCCCAAATTTGCACTTACAAGGAAATCATTCCAGAATCACTGTGGTAAAATCGCGCTACTACCGTACTAATGGAATCACATAGCACATATGTCCGGTTTCACAAAATCCCATTTCCAAAATAATAATATGTTAATTAATCTAAAACACGCAACATATTTATATTATCCGATAAATCAACAGATCATACGTGTATAACAAAACTACCATACTAACGCTCGAATCTCTTTCATCGTACCATACCGATGTACCATCCGGTTCGTGAGTCTCATTGAACTTCACCACGATATGCATTATGCACTAAATGCGTATGTACCTCGATCACATTTTCAAAACCAGTTTGAAATCATATATTCTTGTCACGAAGACAATTTTCGAAAGTTCTTTCAAAAATTTTAAAACTAAAAACATAAATTTTGGTAAGACCACAAAATCAATTTTCGAAAAATTAACTTGGCTCGATGGTGCCAAGTATTTGATAACAGTTTCCTTCGAATCCACACGATTTCGAAGTTTTAAAATGAAAAGTATGCAAATGCTCGACTATATCCATACTCCTGTATACCAATTCGGTTCGTCACCAATATCCACTGATATTCCATCGGAAAACCACACGATCGAGTTCCAAAATCTCAATATATAAATTCCGACTAAACTCCTTTTCCACACATGACTTGCAACGTCTGTCATTAACCCATCATGGATCACCTTAAATATGATATGACAAAATATTGAAACAAATCCACACAGCGAAAGACTTCCCGAGAGGTTCAATTTGAACAAGTAAACCAAAGCCTCGAAAGGCGGAAATAACATAGGTAAACGATTGGTAAAGTGTTTTACAAGTCTCGGGAGTTTTAAGAAAACAGAAAAGCCGTTTGAAACATTAGGGTCTCAGCCCGTAACTCGTTCCGCATTACAAAAAGTTTAAAAAGTAGAAAACCCCTTTTCGGACTTCAAGTCCTGAGTCACAAAACCATTTCGAAATCGATTTGGGTCTCGGCCCAAAATCATTTTCCGTAAAACATCTGTGAAATATTCATTTTGAAAAGTGTCATTTTCAAATGCTCAAAACAGTTCATATATATCACAAAATGAACTAACATGACTACATGTTCTCCTCAACAATTCATAGTCCTTCTACCGATTACACAATTCCGTTCTAAAACTTAACCGACATATTGATTTCCAAAACAATAACTTCTCAAGATCATCAATCCTGTCCCAAATCTGTCACCTTATACCGTAACGCATGATATCTGCTGAATCTCAAACATATCAACTTAGAACGGCAATAAATCTCAAAAAAAATCCAAATACTTACAGATCGTGAAGCCGACGATTCCCCGTGATACTGGCACATGTCTAGACTCAAGAAAATACTCGACACAGGTATTTTCAAAACACACGTTTTGCAAACTCAGTGCAACTCAAGAACACAATATATCACGTAAACACCATTTGGAAAAGTTATAACAAGCCCGATCACGATCGGCAAATCCGATAATGCACAAGCCTGAGTGAACAACAAAGACTCACGGCTCTAGTATTTGTCAATCGACAACTCGAATGACGCAACAAAAACACGACCTAAATCGACCCAAATGCCTAGGTTTTCTCAACCTAAGCTCCGATACCATATTCGTAACACCCCGCATTTAACCGAAATATTACAGCGCCGTGGGCCCCGAGATGGAACCCACAAGGCTAAAAGAAATTTTCACAAACATTTACAAATGCCCGAGAGTCCAACGACGGTACTATCTTTAAAAATTCACAAAGACTTATAAAATCCATTTATCAAAAACCGTCGTAAAACTCATTTGAAATCGCAAGGCCAAATAGCCGATACTCAAAAGTTTAGAAAACGATTTCCAAAGTAACCTCAGTTACCAGATACCAAAAGTGCGTCTCAAAATACTCACGCAGCGGAAAAAGACCAACCAAAACAATACTCTAGCAAATGGAAAACAAGAACCAAACAATAAACTCAATGTACAAAACATGTCCTAGCCAGTATCCTCCGGGAAGCTCATCTCTTCACGACCGCTACAAGCTCGATACTCCGAGAACCTAAAAGAAATCCCACGACGGGGTCAGCCATAATATCCAACAATGATAACCGTCACATCACATTAATAATAACATACCAATGAGAATACAACATAAGAATACGACCAACGTAATCTTTACTTACTCAAGAAATTCTCATCAGAATAACCATTATCACATTTCACATCCTGTACTCGATTAACCAATAAACTCGAACATAATATCTGTATTGTACCTCAAACAATACTCAAGATCCTCAAACTATCAGAACCAACTCACGATACGGAAATCTACCATATCTGACCAATACGATCCATCGAATAATATCAACAAATCCCAAGACGGTAACCGATTGTCCACCAAAGACAAGACCAAAGAAAATATGGAACATACCTCGAGATATGATGTGCCACGATAATCATATCGGTCTAATCCGAGATCAGATCAATGCAATACGGACACGGTCCTAACACAAGACCTACAAATGCATACTCATATGACCACGTCAATATGATCACAGCAATAACAATCATGTACACTCAATGGAAATCCGACGATCCAGCGCCCTCAGCATAGATCCCTTTGTTGATCCTATCAGATCAACATAAGGTGGATAACTAACAATACACATGTGAACAACAACACATGATAAAATCAATGATGCGAATTCACAAGATTCCATAAACACAATCATGGTAATCCAACGATCCAGCGCCCTCAGCATAGATCCCCATGATGATCCCGTCGAACCAACGCATGGTGGAAAACCTGTCCAACGATCCAGCGCCCTCAGCATAGATCCCCATGATGATCCCGTCGAACCAACGCATGGTGGACATCCGATCCAGCGCCCTCTGGATAGATCCTCATAATACCATAGGATTATTTACACAACATAACTTCATAATAAGCATACACATATGCAATCAACACGTTCATCAAAATGAACAACATAACATGCGACAACATGACAATTTACTAGACGACTTCATGTTCAACAACATGAAAGAAAATGTGCGAGACCAAAATAAATAACATTAAACCGTATTCAATATGGAATACTTGCCCGAATCCTTCGGGAGCAACCTCGATGTCCAATCATCACCGACGATTATCCCCAATGCTCGGCGATCCAAACGTACAACGAACTATAGATACTCATATCCTCGTCCTTACCATAATGTAACCTCGATACTCGAACATACCAATAATCGAGATAAAGCATATTCATTATGATTTACCTCCCGAATCGAAAGAACGATATGCGATCCGGATACCCGAGTTCACAATAATAATCATCGCTATATGCATTAAAAACGAAATGAAACTGAAACCATTCATTAAATATTATAACTGAGCAAGTAATAACTTGCCTCGATACCGATACCACGAAGCTGCTGCCGAACACATTGCCTTTATCTACGAGCTCCTCAGCCTCGATCAAAAGCAATACAATGGACATACTCGAACACGACCGCAATATCCGGTTATAATCACCGATCAATAATCTCAACCTATCGAAGAAATCAAATAACACATATCCGATAACGGTCAACAACTAACCAATCGAACTCAACGGTTCAACACAATCTCGAATAAACACAGTCAGAACCAACCAAGTCAAACCATCACGAATTCCTAATCAAAACACAAAAATACTGCACTGTGTGCCTACTTAGCGCACGTTAATCACCTAACGTAGTGTGCGCTAAGTTGCTCCCGTTAGCGCGCGCTAGGCAGTAAACGTAGCGTGCGCTAATGCTGTGCAGTGGCATGCATTTCAAGCATCGTCTAACACTTCCATCATGTCATTGATCAACTCATCTCGATATTAAGGATTTCATAACAATCATGACATATAATTCAATAGCTCTTCAAGAAAACGAATTATCCAAATTCACGTTCATGATCCATAAAATGATAAAATCCGATGTGTTCTAACATATAAAAATCCTTATTCATCATGTTCTTCGACATACAATTCATATAACTTCAAGAATCACAATAGCACCACCATAATCGTTACCATACGAAGTAACCAACGACAAAGCATCAAAAATCCGAATTGAAGAAGGGAATTACATCAACATATCTCTTGAATTCCATCCAAAACCATACGAAACATATCAATACTCATATATTGATAACAACACTAACTTAGTACGGTAATCCAACTCGTTGTCATGCTCATCAACTTGTTTATATGATAATAATCAACTCAAGAACATCATATACAATCCAAAACGAAATCTCAAAGTGAAGAGTAATTACCTTTTTGAAGGAATGGATTGATTTCCACGAATCACCAATGATTTCAAGAACAAAGCCTTACTCCATGATTTCCATCTTTAATCTTGTTTAAGAGGATCATCCCTCAGTGTTTAGGAACTCCAAATGTTCTCCCAAGGTTGTCTCTATCGGGTTAAAGGAAAGAAATGGACGAAATGCTTCATGACGCCCGTTTGTCCCTTTAAATAGAATACATCACTAGCGTGCGCTAAACCATTATGTTTAGCGTGCGCTAGCCTTAGCGTGCGCTAACTGACTTTGTTAGCGTGCGCTATCAGCCTGCAGGCTACTTGCTTCGTTCAGAACTACCTTACGACGTAATGCCCATGCATTAACGTCGTAAATCATCATGTCTTGCGACGCAAGTCCTTACTCTTAGCGTGCGCTATCCGAAGTTGACTTACTACGGTGTTCACCTACCACTCGCCCCCACATTCCGACAAAGATCCGGCAAGGATAAGATTCCTTGTTGATCGATACATAGTTAGCGTGCGCTAAGCCTAATCTTTTAGCGTGCGCTAATACTTCGTGACAACAACCGTTGACTTACCGTAACGTGCGCCGAAAGCGGCCGGGTCCACACGCAGATTCCTTCCGATGCATGCGCACTAGCGTACGCTAACCTATAAACGTAGCGTGCGCTAATCCTGCACGATAGCGTGCGTTATGCATGAATATCAGCGTGTGCTAATAAGGCTATACTTAGCCACTTTCCGCAGTTCTTGTCCAACGTCTCGACATACCAAAAGCGAACATAAGACACACTGAACACAAACACTGATTCCAATAATATCATCATACGATATACCCAATATCAAAAGTACGACAACCTGATACACAATATCCTCAAATGTAATTGTCGACCAAATACGACAATTATACCGATACTGATATCTCAGTCCTTTATTTATTTTATCTCTACTGCACAGATTCAACGCTGTACAATATAACTCGGATAAAATAATATTAAACAACAATAGTAGAAATTCCGGATATTACATATCTTAAGTTTCCTTTAATATGACTCGGATTTATTTTGTTCTTACAAGTTTATAAGAAATTTATATGCATGCAACTGCAGATAAACCAAGAACAATAAATCTAACTTCATTTTGTTACTACCAGTCTTTGATTACCTCAAGAAAGCCAAATAATTTGTGTGTGTATTGCTGCACAAATTCTCCACGGCATCTTTCAGATCCAAAAGATCGAAACAGATTTTTCTGATCCCCTACAAGATAATCAGTTACAATTTGTTATGGATGGTAAGACAAGAAAATTGATAATGCAAAATTACTTTAAAAGATGACCGAGAACGACAAGAGCCACTGATTGAGGTGCAAAAAATGAAGCAAATTAAGTTATGAAATAATACTCAAGTTGAGAAGTGGCGATCTAAACCTCTTTAACAAATTCAATATGCAACCTTGTGGCGAACATAACATGCTTTTGCTCAATTCAGTTCTCCTGAGACAGATCTTAGCCTAACTGTATCTAATAGTATATACTCCCGTTCCCCAACCCAAAAACAATCCCCAGAGAGAAAGGAGAGGGGGGGATACTCCCTAATTCTAGTGAGAAATCGACCACCCAAAGCATTTTTAAAACAAACAGTGCAATCTCCAGGGTAAAGGACAGAACCTCAAAACATTCAGTGTTATTTAAATCTCGCAGCACGATATTAGGCAATAACTCGAAATGCAGACTCCTCCGAGTTTCAAGCAACTCGTCCCCATCCTACAGCTATTGCCATCTTTCCGTATAATAATTTCATCAAATTGAAGTATATTTAGCTAAGAGGGGTGTAAGATGAAAACGGAGATTCGTAAAATCTAGAAGAGAAGCATAGTCAACAGTAGTTTTTTTTTCTTATTTATACCTTTTCAGTCTTTGACTGGTAGATGGTGTCGATCTTGGACTAAAACATTTGTAACTCTTCAAACTGATAAAACCCATCATCTCTCTGCAGCTAACAAACACAAAGATCAAAGCTTCTGTAAACTATACAAATCCCAAATTCCCTGAGTAGCTAAAAATATACATATCAAATTCTGTAAATTAAATAAACCCGAATGTCTCTTATTAGCTAAAAAAAAACTCAAAGCTCTGAAGATTAACTAATTCTGTCAATTAAATAAAACCAAATTTTGCTGTGCAGCTAAAAAACCTAGAGATCAATGCTCGAAGATTACCTATTTTTCTAAATTGAATAAACCCCAATTTCTCAGTCGCAACTAATAAAGATTGAAGCTCTTGATAATTACCTTGTTGGGTTTGGGATTGGTGGAAGCTAGGCGGAGAATCTCGACCACTGGGAGCACGAAGGCAAGGGTTTTTCCCGAGCTGGTGGAAGCGTCGACGGCGACGTCCTTGAAACTGAATAGCAATTAGAAACAGGATAGTGGCTGCCTGAACTGGAGTGCAGAACTCGAAGCCGCCTTGGGTGAGGGCTTCGAGCACCGGCTCGGAGAGCGGAGGGTTGAGATTGGAGAATCGCGTGGTACTGAAAATGAGCGGGCGAAGAAGGAGGGTTGAGATTGGAAATGAGCGGGCGAAGGAGGGTTTTTTGGAGCCTGAAAAATTTTTGGAATCTGAAAAATAATTGAGCTCGAGTATACTTTACTGTTGTAAAAAAATTACGTCAAAAAAAATTTCACACTTTTTACTTCAATAATTATAAAATTAGCGAAGTCTTTGGAACTTAAAATTTCTAACTAGCTCCTGCCTTTTTGTTTGATACCATTTACTGAAGTCTATGTGTGTAGTTTACTTCCTTAAATTGAAAAGCGAAGTTGTTGTTTGTTTTTACTTCGCTAATATACATTACCGAAGTGAGACGTACCGAAGTCTTTGATGTTTTTTCTACTAGTGTACCCACCTTAGTTCTTGGAGTTTATGTGCAAAACTTGAGAATTTCTTCTCTCCCTCCTTGCTTCCTCTCGTCCCTATCTTCCTCCTTCTAAATATGCAGGTTGTTTTGACCAAGTAAAAAAAAATGAAGTGAATAAGGGTGGAGATTTATGGATGGGAAATAGATGGTGAGGTGTTTATGAGCTAGTATAAGTAGAAGACATGTGTCCTAAGGTGCACTATAAAGTTGACACCTCCCTCATATCTCCCTCACTCTCTCACCTATATATGCCTATATTTGTGTTCTTTTTTTTATTTATTTTGGTGGTCAAGGTATGGGAAAAGGGAAGAATAATGGTAGAGGTCTTGTTACATGTGTCAAGTTGTCTTGCATGCAATGAAGGGTCTAGAGACACACTTCTTCCCTCCCATGTGGCCGTCCAACATGTGTGTGTGTGTGTGTATTATTATTATTTTTTTTTGTTAATTTAAGAGTATAATTATAGTTGTAAATGATTTAATAAGTTGGGTTGAGCTTTAAATTTCAACTTCAAGTCTTATGATTTTATTAAGTTGGGTTGGGCCTTCAACTATAATTTCAAGACTTAGGACTTTTATTAGGTTGGGTTTGAGTCCATTAGTGAGTTTATATTAGTAAATGTTGGTACACATAGCCCAATTAGGTGAATCAATATTCTATTTTAACTTTCAATTAATTTATTATTTATGAAACAATCAAGTAAAATAAAATGAAACTAGATGTAGATTATATCATATTATAACAAATGTTATTAAAATTACATCATGATATAATAAACCGTACATGTACTGAGCTATCGAATTTAGGGGGTTCTACAGAAAGTCTTCTGGGCACGAATCTGAATGAATATTTTATTCCTTAACTTCCGAGAATCAATCAGTTTGTCTCATTGGCTTTCTTCACGTATGCATGATATTCTATCTTGATCAAATCTTTGCTGATTTTTGGTCTTGGTCAAACCCGGTTGATGTATTGGTCAAACTCGGTTGATATTTTATCTTGGTAAAACTCGACTGATATTTGGATGTTCCATACTTAGGTTAAAATTCCGTCTTGGGAAAACTCAACTGAACTTCTGACTTAGTCGAACCCGGCTGATGATTTGTTTACCGAAAACCCGACTGATGTTTTATCTGGTCAAACTTAGATGATATTTGTCTTTGACCAAACCCGACTGATGTTTGACTGTTCCATACTTAGCCAAAATTTTATATGATCAAACTTGATCAATGCTTAGCCTAATCTTTAAAGGCCTACATAAGATACTCATTTGGTTCTTCTTTACAGTGCCAAGTACTTAAACATACATCTGAAATAAAAACACTGAATAAGGGATGACATCATCAAAATCTGAAGAAGTATTCCTAATAATGTGTCCTAGATTTCTTTGGCTTTTTTTTTGCAATTTTTGATCTTCACCATGGTGGCTTTAAGGGTTTGATATAGGAGGTAGGTTTTTCTGAGTACCCTTTCTCAGAAGAAAGCAAAATACTCACTATTGACAGAAGAAAGGAAGTAAACTACCGAACCAGTTTACTTAAAAGTCTAATTATTCGTCTATTTCGCTGGACTCATATCTAAGGTTTCAGTAAAGGTTCGGGTATTCTTAAAGCTGTAATTCTCTCGGGCTTCCCAAACTGTACAAGCTTCTTTCCAAAGCATATGGCTTTCTGGATGTAAATGATGATATCTATACAGACGGATCTTTATATATATCGTATAATCAATGAAGTACCACGTGGGTTAATATCCATATGACATCTCTGGACTGGTTGTCAGGATTGGCCAGCTTCCTTTCATCGATGGCCAGTTCTGACCTGGTCTTGGGAATCTGATTTAGTTTCTCAGCTGTGATTTCTTCAGCAGTGTTGTCCTTCATGTAGATGATAGGACCTTCTTCAATAATGCTCCATATTCGTCGTAGATAGATGATAGGTATACCTGCATTCTTATCTTCCAGTGATCATAATCATCAACAGAGAAAACAAGGGTATAGAGTGCATGTGCTCCATCTTAATTTGAGAGATTAGTGAATTATATGTAAGTATGTGGATCTAGTTCTATGGCTGCCAAATATGAGGTCTATTAACCAACCTCTCCGATACCACTTGTAGGTCACAAGTATGTATGATAAAGTATAGAGGGGGGTAAATATACTTTTAAAACACTTTAATTGAATAGCTAGTATAAGAAACTCAGTTGTGATATGTGCAACTAGGTAAACTTAGCTGATCTTTAATCTTAGCTGAAATCTCAGCTAGGGACAGTTCAGATGTCAGCTGGAAAATAATATGTGGAAGACTTAGCTTACTTTTAACGCAACAGTTAAGATGGATGCAACAATCAAGTATGATGTTTAAAACAGTAAATAACACAACAATTATAGTGGTTACAGAGGTGGGGGAATCATCTACTAGTCCACTTTCTTTCAATCAAATTGGAGATAAAATCACTATAATATTTGATGGTTATAATGAATTAGTTACTGCAGCTTCCAACCAGTGAAAACCATTAGCCACGGTAACTCCTTCCCTTGGTTGCTTGTCACCTCCTGATCAAAAACCCGTGGATGCCTCACAACTCTCAAGTTGCTTATCACCTTCCAATCAAGAACCCTTGGATGTCGCTCTACCCAACTTTTGTAATACCCGGTTGTAATTCAGTAATTATCATTCAGTATTTATCATTCAGTAATTTCAATCATTAATGATCATTTGTCACTCATATTCAATCATGGTATTCATCGTTCAGAGTAATTATATCGTGTATCAATTGTCATTCATCACTAATCTAATTGGAGTTTCGTGCCGTGTTTATCATCATTGTCATTTCCATTGTGGGCTGTGCGTGAGGAGTAGCGCACGCTACGTACTCTTTTTAGCGCGCGCTAATTGAGTACAGGTAGCGCACGCTACCACTATGTTGTCCTGGCTGCAGTCCAGAAGGCACTGGACTGCAGGTGAGTTATATGTAGCGCACGCTACGAATGATAAGTAGCGCGCGCTAGTAGGCCGGAGTAGCGCACGCTATGCAGTCGGTATAGCGCGCGCTAAGGTCGAATCAGGTTGAGTCCAGTGGCTACTGGACTGCATTGGATTAATTCTTAGCGCACACTATGAGTGGTTTTTAGCATACGCAATCGATATTGTAGCGCACGCTAAATATCGATTGTAGCGCACGCTACCGCGATCAGATCCGAGGACAGAAGGTTTCTGGACTCCAGTACTGGGCATCAGATAATTCGTTAGCGCACGCTAACATTTGGGGTTAGCGCACGCCAATTGTACATCTGTAGCGCATGCTACCAAAGGTACGTAGCGCGCGCTACCATTGTCGAACAGTGGATACCGGACTACCCAGAACACCCGTTAGCGCACGATAAGCATAGGGGCTAGCGCGCGCTAAACTGGGATCACTATAAATTGGACAGTTAGCCCAGATTTCGGCATTTGTCATTTCTTCACATTCTCTCATCGTTTCCGGGCAATTTGGAGCGAGTTGAAGAGTATTCTTCGAGGTGTAATCATCAATCATCTCCTTCAAATCTTTGAGTTGGATTAATCATCACTTCATCATCTCCAAAACATCAAATCTAAGGTATTAATCTCTTGGATCTAGAATTTCGGATTTTTGGGTTTCTCCTTCCGATTTCTTCGTGTAAGATTGGATTATTATTGGAATATGTTAGATATGGATTATCTACCTTGGATAAATATATTCTTACGGATTTAATGGCTATTTTCGGAATTATTTCAAGAACCCTTGGGGTTGACTTCGGTTAATTTGGGGATTTTCCGATTGATGTTGTTGTAAACTTGAATTTTGGATTCCTATTGAATTATTGATGTCATTGATATTGTTTTGCTGGTTTGAATCAATCATTTGGAAGTTGGTTTCGATAAATTGGGTTTAGTTATAACCAACGGGAAGGATATTCTCAACGTATTCGTTAGAGTACATCTACGAGTTCGGATATTGTTGTATCGACGTTTGAGTTGGTTGTAATCGTGTTTGATACGTGTATTGAAGGGATTATTGGTATTGTGTTATTCAAGGTTGTTCGAGCGACCGACATTTCACTTAGGACGTTGTTCGTGGACGGACATTCTTCACCGGTTGTGTAAGTTAATTCTTACTCGGTTAAAAGGATATTCATTCCTTTTGTTGTTGTTCATTCATAATCATGATTCATTCATCATTGTATTAACCATATTTAGATTTGTAATTTCCGAATAATCACTTCATTCACGAGGAACGACGGTTCCAATCATTTCATTGAGTTATCAATCACTTCATTGTTATTTCCATTTCGGTGAGTCATTCTTGAACTTGTCGAATTATTATTCATTGATATTCATTGTGGTTATTCTCGTTCATATGACCCTCTGGGTTCATATTGCATGGCCGGGTGCGGATGTGTGGAATTTTTAGTCGAGCACACGATGGTCATGTACTGGGTTCACCGATACATTGGACCGTGCACACGGTAAAGCTTAACTCCGTGAAACTAATTGGGTACAAGGACGGGTGTGTCCGGTCATTCGTCTTGTACACTTGCACAGAACACTACGGGCGTACTATGATACTCCTCTCCAGCGTAATTCATAATTAAGGATATTTCATAACTTCAGTTAAATCATGATTGTGTATTTTCAACCCTTGAGGATTGTTATTCTGTGTAACTGACCCCGTTGGGGGATTTTGTTTTCAGGTCACGGAAAGGCAAAGGCACGGGAAGAGCATGTTGATGACGAGGAGTCCCAGTGATACTAGTAGGGGGCCCCAGTCATTCCGCATAATTCAGTCATTTCAGTCATTCTTATTTCTCTTCATTTGTATTTCCGCTGCAAATTCCGTTTGAGACGTTTATTTATTCAGGGTGGTGTATTTTATCTTCATATAAAATATACAAGTATTTTGTTTTGTCCTGGTGTAATGTACTTAAGCTCCTCATCGGAGCATTTGGTAATATAATGTGGTTCGGTACTACAATTATATTATTTAATTCATCAGTTTTCATTCGCCTGGTGGGTCCCAGTCGGGGGTCCACGGCACTGTAATATCCGCCTAGTTTGGGGTGTCATAGAGTTGGTATCGGAGCATGGTTTTGAATACTACCCTCCGAGTCATGTCTCGTTTTAAATCATCGTCATCGGACTAGTATCATTGGACTTTCGCGTCACGTGTGACCTGTGCAGATGCCGAGCCAATCAGACCAAGAACTGTAAGACTTCTATTACCATGGTATAATTCGTGGCAATAATCATTCATTCATGATTCATCAGTTAACAATCCTCAATCATCATTTTCATTTTGACCAGGACGGTCATGTTAACTCATTAATCACTCAATTCATTTCATTACTCGGTTGTTGATCTGGAAGATCATATCATTAATCTTGTTAATTTGTTCAAGATAATCATTTCAATAATTTCATCAGATAATTATGTCACCTCAGTTAATCATTCATGTAATCACTGTGTTAGAGCGTGTATGCCCATTTTCATCATCTCATGTCATAATCATAACGTGATATTCATGCGGGGAATATAATCATCATGTGACTTTCCCACTTCAGTATGGAGATAGCAGGCAGAGGACGTGGAGGACGAGGCCGCGGAGCGGGCCGAATTCCTAGAGCTCGTGTGAATACACGTGCGAATGTGAGTAATAATGCTAATTCATCGAGCAGCGACGCTGCCACTCATTCACCTGGACGCGATCATTCACTATCGGGGAGTCGTACCCGGGACACGGCTCAGTCAGAAGGTGTTCGGGTTGACCCACTCGCTTTTATGCAGGGCATGATGGCCCAAATGACCCAGATGGTACAGCTAATGGAGACGATGCATAACTCAGTCAATCAAAATCAACAGGCTCCTCCGCCGCCAGCTCAGAGGCAAGAGAGGAATGTGAGCAGTATCATCGATGACATTTCTCGCCCAAGGCCACCTACTTTTGAGGGCTCGTCTGAGCCGGCGGATATTATTCATTGGATCGAACATTTCGAGAAGTTATTTGCAATGGTAGAGTGTCCCGAAGGACACAAAGTTTCAGTTGCGGCTTACTACCTGGGTAAGAGTGCTCATTCATGGTGGTTGTCGTTGAAGCCCACCGAAGGATCATGTACTTGGGATCAGTTCAAGACTCTCATGATGGAGAGGTATTATCGAGCCCCACTCAGGGAAGCTAAATTGTCGGAATTACTCCCTCCCGACCCCTCAACAGACGAGGATGTTCTCGCCATTGCCGAGAAATTTCAGGAACTTCTTCCGTTCGCCTCATCTATCATTCATTCTGAGGCGGATAAGATTAAGTATTTCAGCAAGAGGCTGAAACCCCGTATGAGACTACAGTTGCTTAATCATAATTGCACCACGTTGGCCGAATTCATTGAGAAAGCTCTCACTTATGAGCTTACTTCTAAGGAAATTGCTAAGCAGCAACCTTCGTCTGCTAGCAAGAAATCGAAGAATCGTAATCAGTCTGAAGGCGGTCAGACAACCTTCAAGAAACCTCGTGCGGGCTCTGCTTTTTCTGAGCGACCTCCTGTGACGTCTAAACCCGCGGAATCTCAGTCACACGCGGCCAGTTCAGCCATCACCTGTTTTAACTGTGGGGATCTTGGTCATCTCAGCACCAAGTGTCCGAGACAGACTATCACGTGTCATAATTGTGGGATTGCTGGGCATAAGGCCCGTTTTTGCCGTAGGGACTCCAAACCTGCTCTGGCGTCATCTCAGGACCTGAAGCAGTCAGCCGTCCAGAATCAAGCTACTCAGTCAGTGTCGTTTAAGACGACAGGAGCGAACAAGGGTGGATCCTTTAGCCATCAGACGGGAGCGTCCGGTGCCGGGACTAGAAAGCCCAAGATTTATGAGATGAAGAAGACCGATGACCCAGAGGCCCGAATGATCTCAGGTACACTCGATATTCTATCTCAAACTGTGTGTACCCTTTTTAATACTGGTGCATCGCATTCATTCATTTCCGAGTCATGTTTGAGTAGACTACGTCTGGGTAGTGCTACTAGTTGTGAACCTTATGTCATTGGTCTACCGGATGGTAGACGAATTATCTGTAATCGTGAGGTTCAGAATTGTCCGATTAAGATTCATGGTCGTGTATGGCCAGCGGACCTAATCGTAGTAGATTTGCCGAGAGATGACGTCATCTTGGATATTGATTGGATGGATCACCATGATGCCATCATTAGTGTCCGTAACCGTATGGTCACTATCATTTCAGACGATGGGGTTGAATGTGTGTTTTAGGGAGGTAATCCCGGCTGTTCTGGTAAGGTCATTAATTTGATGAAAGCAGTGATATTACTCAATCAGGGATGTGTCGGTTATTGGTGCTATATGACCAAAACCGAGAAATCATCAGTAATGTTGACGGATATTCCGGTAGTGAGGGAATATGCCGATGTTTTTCCAGACGAGTTACCTGGTTTGCCTCCACAGAGAGATGTGGAATTCACGATTGAGTTGGAGCCCGGTACATCTCCAATATTGAAGGCACCGTACCGGATGGCCCCGACCGAAATGCGGGAGTTGAAGAATCAACTTGAGGAGTTATTTGAGAAAGGTTATATCCGACCGAGTGCGTCCCCGTGGGGAGCACCAGTGTTGTTTGTCAAGAAGAAAGATGGTTCATTTCGCTTATGTATTGATTATCGGGAGTTGAACAGGGTGACAATCAAGAATAAGTATCCTTTACCCCGTATCGATGATCTTTTGGATCAACTTCAGGGAGGTTCAGTATTTTCCAAGATCGACTTAAGATCTGGATATCATCAGTTGCGGATTCGAGATTCGGATATCGCGAGGACGGCGTTTCGAACACGCTATGGTCATTATGAGTTCGTGGTGATGCCGTTTGGGTTAACTAGCGCACCTGCGGTATTCATGGAGCCAATGAATCGGGTTTTCATCGACTTTTTGGATCGGTTTGTTGTTGTCTTCATTGATGACATCTTGATTTATTCTCGTGACCAAGAGGAGCACGAGGTTCACCTTCATCAGGTTCTCGACGTGTTGAGACGAGAGTAACTTTATGGAAAGTTTTCCAAATGTGAGTTCTGGATGTCCGAAGTGACTTTTCTCGAGCATGTAATTTCATCAGATGGAGTGCGTGTTGATCCTCAGAAGACGGAGGCTATCCATGATTGGTTACCTCCGAAGAATGTTAAGGAAATCCGAAGCTTTCTCGGATTAGCCGGTTATTATCGGCGGTTTGTGGAAGGATTTTCTAGAATCGCTCAACCCTTGACGAACCTTTTGCGAAAGGATAAGAAATACATGTGGTCCGATGCATGTCAATGGAGTTTTGAGGAACTCAAGAGCTGGTTAATGTCAGCACCTGTACTTTCCTTGCCGCAAGGGACGAAGGATTTGTGTTTTATAGTGATGCGTCCGGTCAGGGTCTCGGATGTGTGCTCATGCAGAATGGAAAGGTTATTGTAATATCCGGATTTATTATGGTGTATTTCATCTGTATTCAAACCCTGTATTATTCGGATTGGTGGTTTTGATTATTGGAGTATAATATTTCGTGCATTAATATCATTGTACATAAGTATAGAAACATGCAAAATTGCTCATGCAACCTCGTGATAGCGCACGCTAAGAATGTATCTTAACGCGCGCTATCGGGCCATTATTAGCGCACGCTATGAAGATAGGAGTTGCGTGCGCTAAGGACTCAATTATTGAGCGGGACGGCTAACACATGCGCCAGCCGGGACATGGGTCCGGATAAGATTCCCGCTGACGCACCCGGACAAATTCTGAAGTCAACCATTATTAGCGCACGCTAAGGGATGCTTAGTAGCGTGCGCTAACTTGTCAATAATGCAGAATATTATAAATGGGACAACAATCGTTTTGGCTTTCATTTCTTTCGCCCATTCCTCAACCTTGAGAGTTCAGAGAGCTGTAGTAATACTCCTATACACTTAGAACACATATTGTTGGTGTTATACATCGGTTATCACTTGGGAATGTTCATGGAAATGGAATAGCACCTTGGAGTGGCATACAACCAACCGGAGTGGGATTCTACCTTACGGTTCAGTGATTTTCGTCATTTTAAGGTTTGTTCAATCTATCTCTAGACTTAGAGTTGGATTCTAAACGATTTGGATGATCATGTTAACAAGATATGGATTTTCATAGATGAATTATCCAAGTATATCATGTTTGGAATAGTGAGATGAATAAGCCTTAAATACCTTGATTATAATCATCATGATTCGAATCTTAGTACACTGAATATGTGAAGAGAAGCTTCTATCATTGGTAAACCGAATCTAATAGATGATTTCATAGTAATCTTGGGCTAGACGTTAACATCCTTATTGTTAGATAAATCTAAAGGTTTGATCATGGAAGGATTTATCTAGTATAGATAGAACGTTTATCAACTTCAGCATAATAATATGGATTGATATAGAGGTGTTGATATCAACCGTTAAGCTTTTCGAATTGTCGTATGAAGATTTGAAGTCGGAATGGAATATGGTTTTATATTGGTATGCATATCCTTGAATCCGAAGTTGTCTTTATCCGTAAAATCATTCATAAGGGTATGAACATGGTATTCATGGAAGTAACATGAATTATCACGCAAGATTTCATTGTCTCGATCATGGCGAGAACAGTTTACTGCTCAGCAGTAAACTGCCATGTATAGATAGCGCACGCTATGTTATGAATATTAATGTGCGCTATCGAGCACGGGTTAGCGTGCGCTACGTTTGGTAAGTAACGTACGCTAGACCATCAGACGAGTCAGTTGGCTGGTCAGTGAAGAACTGACCATGCATCGTTAGCGTGCGCTAGGCCTTGTTGTTTGCGTGCGCTATCGGGCAGACTTAACGCACGCTACACAGAGTACTTAGCGTACGCTAAGCAGTTCGGGCAGATTGCATTTTATGAACTTTTGGCCGTGAATCGAATTGTTAAACATTCATACGACGTGAGATAAATCCTATATCATTTCTTTTGTTAAGGTTTGGTCTCCTTACGTGATTGATTGAGGAGGACGATCTACGAGTGTTCATTTTCGTGGAAGTGTTGTTATTGTCTTCAAACCGAGGCAAGTACTCTAATTAGAATTGTTTATATTATGATAAGTATATTGTGATTGTATTGTGTATTATGTGTTGTGATTAAATGTCCACCATGCTTTGATCCGACGGGAATCATCATGGGAATCTATAGCTGTGTGCGCTGGATCGTTGGACAGGTAGTTCCACCATGCTTTGGTCCGACGGGATCATCATGGGAATCTATAGCTGTGTGCGCTGGATCGTTGGAATACCATCAGTATGTTGAAACTGTTATGATATGATATGTGTTGTGGATATTCTCGTTGGAGAAACTTGTTATGATATAATTGTTGATTATATCACTGTTGTATGATTATTGTACTTGTACTAGCATCGTTGTGCTAACCCCTTCGGGGGTGAACATTTGTGTATGTTCAGGATCCAGAAGAGCGGGGAAACAACCACTGGAGATGTATGACGACGAGGGTGCACAGTGATGTTCTGGCCGGGTTTACTATCTGTTATTTGTTGGTTGTTTCAATAAGTACTCGAGTACGTCGTCCGTTATAATGATTTGGATTTTGGTGATGTAATAATAACTCTTCATTGGATATTTCTATTTTGGTTTTGAATCAGACGGTTGTATTTCACTTCAGTAATTTCATAAAGCGGTATCTGTTATTGTCTTTTCTTTTAATCAGCCTTGTAAATTCTTATGTAAAGGATTTACGGCGCTGTAATATTCCTGAATATATCGGGGGTGTTACAGAATATGGTATCGGAGCCAAAGTGCCTAAAACGAAGGCCCAGCGGAAGCGGTAAAACGAAAATTAATTCGATCCGAATCCCTACGAGGATCGATCGAGCTACTTATATACGAATATATAAACAAAAACAAGAGTCGTAAGAAACTAACCCTCGAAGTCCGTTGATTAAATGGTAACCTTCTCTTGAGCTATTCCCCAAGCTCTTGAACGATCCAACGCCGAAAGCACCGCTTCTCTACTTGCCACGCGCCGGAAAAACGAACGGAATGACAACACCTTGCTATCCTCCGAGGATACGGCTAGAGCTAGGTGATGAAGCTTGCAATATGAGATTATCACACTCTAAGTGTATAACTCACAACTCTCAATTAATCTCTTGAAATTTCTCAAAGAAAACCAAGAAGAAATGAAGAACAAGAAGAAGACTTGAGAAATGAATTCAAAAATTCTTTTCTCTCTCTCTCTCTCTATTCATAAACCGTGAGAAATGAATAAATCATTTGAGAGATGATGTCTTCTACTTTTATTCTATTCCCACCCAAGATAACAACCCATCCCACTACAACACTTGCCCCACAAGTCTTAATCATCCATTAAAGAATGGAACAAGAAACAAAAGGAAGCAAGGTGGAAAGAGGAAGCGGGGGCCAAGATGAAATTCGGACGAGTTCGGTTCGTTTCGGACTCCCGCGAGTCCAAACAGATAAACTCCGATTCCATATCGATGTATTTATATCGATTAATTAATCCAATTAATTAAACATATCAAATACATTATAACATAATTAATTTCTCCAAGAAATAATTATATCCATGAATTAAATTAATCACTCGGTGATATATTTAATTCATTAGGCCGTAAATCAATTTATCCGATAAATCGATTTAGACATCTAATGTCCTAAATTTAGATATCCAATATCTAATATTCATAATGAGAGAATTAGCTTGATTCATTCCGTTGTCAATCTTATTGCGCGACTCGGTAGGTCCGTCTCAGTCAGCAATGGGAGGAACCAAAGAGTAGTAGCACCACCTAGCCAGCCTGGCGGCCTACACTGTACCCCAACTGAGAACGAATGATTGGGATCATTCAAGAACCATTCTGTCGTGAATACCAGTATACGTATAAACCCTTCTTTCAAATGTCCCGATCAAGTTATAGGGTCACGGTCAGTCAAACCCTATCTGTACTTGACGCTATGCATGCGTTAATGCAAATCGAGATCAACGAGCTGTCGTGTATCTAATACAACTAGCTCCAATGCTTTGGCCAAAGACTTATGATCTCATCTGCCAATAACCGCATAGGACATATAACCCGCTCACTAATGGGAGAAAGAATTCTATCTTGGTATTCAGTAGGACCTGCTACTTGCCCGTCAAGATACACGTCGAGGTTGACCCCCGCCTTCCGGTTTACAGGGTCAAACTACTCTAATGAAAATCTTGACGTCACAAGCACATCCCTACTAAATCCTCAAGTCGAAGGTTCACGAATACCTATCACAACCTTTCGATTCCGTCATTGACTGTCCCGGAGTGAAATCCGTGTGACGAATCGAGGGTGAGTCGGTTCGAGTATACTAATCTAATTAGCATACCTATAACGTGTGCTCCCACTAACCATTAGTGTTCGACAGGCACTCTCCATGTCAAAGAACACGTCATACAAGTCTTTACATAAACTTAACGCCTACCAAGTTTCATCGACTTGCGACGATTAAGTATTTGAGCTATAAACCTTTCCAAAGGCCGACCCCTTATCCAATAAGGAGTGGAACGTTTTGCTCTCAAATACACGGACTAGTTTCTATATGTTTATTTACGAGTTAGGAATGCCAGTAACTACCAGTAAATAAAGAAACAATCATTTGCCTTATATAAATGGTTTACATGATTACAAGTACAATGCCCTCACTCAACAACCTCTGAGTGGCATTCGAGGGCATACTCCTAACAATCTCCCACTTGCACTCAATGCCACACACTATGGTATCTAATACCAATGTTCTCCAGATGACGCTCCAAGCTAGTCTGAGATAGTGGCTTGGTCAGTGGATCGGCGACGTTGTCGGTCGAGTCTACTCTATGCAGCACAATGTATCCCTTGCGAACAAATTCTCTAACGAGATGATACTTCCTCTCAATATGTTTGGTGCTGTTGTGAAACCTCGGCTCCTTGGCCTGTGATACAGCTCCGTCGTTGTCGCAGATGCAATGAACAGCAAATTTCAAGACATGGTATCATTTGAAGTTCTCCTAGAAACTTCTTAATCCAGAACCCTTCCTTGGAAGCCTCCGAGGCTGCTTGATACTCAGCCTGACAGGTGGAATCAGCAGTCGCGCTTTGCTTGGCACTACGCCAAGATACTGCTCCTCCATTAAGAGTAAATATGTAGCCAGAAGTGGACATCGAGTCGTCCTTCAGTCCTTGGAAGTCCGAATTAGTGAATCCCACCATATCCAATTCTCCACCGCCATACATCAGAACCATATCTCTAGTCCTTCTTAAGTACTTGAGAACGTTCTTCTGGCGATCTATGTTCCCTACCTGGGTTTGCCTGAAACCTACTCACCACGCTTACAGCATGCGCGATGTCAGGTCTTGTACACAACATAGCATACATAAGGCTACCCACGGCCGAAGCATATGGTATATTACTCATTTCCTTTCGTTGTTCCTCACTTTGAGGACACATCTTCAAGGTGAGTTTTATTCCATGTTGCATCGGTAGGAAACCTCTTTTAGAATCATCCATCTTAAATCGCTTTAAGATCTTATCTATATAGAGGGCTTGGGAAAGGCCTATTGTTCTCTTCGCTCTATCCGGAGAGTCGAATTCCAAGAATATAGGTTGCTTCTCCCAAGTCTTTCATGGAGAAATTACTCAAAGCCAAGCTTTCCAGTAACGAGCATTCCCATCATTTCCTATTAGTAGAATGTCATCTACATATAGTACTAAGAATGCGATCTTGCTCCCACTAACCTTCTTGTATACACAAGGTTCCTCTTCATTTTGCACGAAGTCAAACTCTTTGACCGCCTCGTCAAACGAAGGTTCCAACTACGCGACGCTTGCTTCATCCATAAATGGAACAGAAGCTTGCACACTTTCGAATATCGACTTCGGACACAAAGCCTTTGGTGCTCCATATAGATTTCCTCCTCGAGGAATCCATTAAGGAAAGCCGTCTTTACGTCCATTTGCCATATCTCATAATCGTGGTAGGCAGCTATAGCAAGCATCATGCGAATAGACTTGATCATGGCTACGGGCGAGAAGGTATCGTGGTCGATCCCTTCCTTTCGGGTATAACCCTTTGCCACAAGCCTGGCCTTATAGGCGTCAACCTTGCCATCACCATCAGTCTTTCTCTTGTAGATCCACTTATTCCCAATGGGCACTATGCCCTTGGGGCGGTCTACTAGAGTCCAGACCTGATTGACATGCATCGAGTCTATCTCAGCTTCCATAGCTTCATGCCATTTCGCGGAGTCTACATCCACCATCGCTTGGTCATAGGTTGTTGGGTCGGTCTCTTGGCTATCACTTGGAACCTCATGGAGACCCAGCTCCTCCAAGTGCACAAGCCCATACCTCTCAGGTAAATGAGACACCCTACTAGACCTACGAGGTGGTTGTACTTGTGTTTGAAAGTTCGGTTCAGTTTCTTGCAGTGTCTCTCGAGGAGTTTCATTGTATTCTTCTAAAGAAATACTTTTACCTGCTCCGCCTTCCTGAATGAACTCATCTTCCAGGAAGTGTGCTTGTAAAGCAACAATGATCCTTCGATCTTCGGGCATGTAGAATAGATATCCCATCGTCCCAGACGGAATCCAATGAAACGTCCCTTCGCAGACCTAGCTTCCAACTTTTCCACCTTAGTCTTCTTGACATAAGCGGGACATCCCCAAATCCTAATATGATTAAGACTTGGTTTCCTTCCTTCCCACATCTCATGTGGAGTTTTAGGAAACGGATTTGGAAGGACATCTGTTCAAGATATACGTGGCGATCAGAGTGCATACCCACGAGTAAATCGGCAAGTCAAGATAGCCCAACATGGAACGGACCATGTTCAACAGGTCCGGTTCCTTCTTTCGACACACCATTTAACCGAGGAGTACTGGAGGTGTTAGTTGTGAAACTATTCCATGTTCCTTAAGGAACTCGTCAAACTCCGTACTCATATACTCGCCACCTCGGTCCGACCGAAGTGCTTTGATATGATTACCGGTTTGTTTCTCGACTAGGGCCTTGAATTCTGGAATTTCTCAAAGGCCTCGGATTTATGTTTCATTAAGTATACATAACCATACCTAGTATGATCATCGTAACGTAATGAAATATTGATATCCGTCACGTCGCTTCCAAAGCACCACATACATCGGTATGGATTAATCCCAGTTTATCAGCGGCTCTTTGAAATGTCCCTGTGAAGGGGGACTTAGTCATTTTGCCTTTAAGGCAAGATTCACAAGTAGGAAAGGGATCCGATTCCAATGGACCCATAAGTCCATCTTTTTCCATCTTGTAAACCTTGGTCTAACCAACATGACCAAGTCTAAGATGCCATTTCAAAACTTGATTGGTTTCATCCCTACCGCGTTTTCTAGTTATAGTATTCACAACTACTTTGTTGCTGAGATTTAGATGATACAATCCATTCAACAATGTAGCAGTACCCACTAGTTTATTTCTAAAATAAATTTTAGGAACCATCACCAATGAAAATGAAAAGCCTTTTCGGTCCATGACCGGAATGGATACAATGTTTTTGTGCCCCTTGGGCAAAACAAGTACATCTTCTAAAGTCAAAACAAAGCCGGATTCTAAACCCAAAAGAAGTGATCCTATGTCGGTCGCCTCGACACTATGACCGCTTCGACCGTGATCATAATTTCTCCACTCCAAGCTTCCTACTTTGTTCCGCATCCCGATTCACGGTACAAATATGAGAACTAGCACCAAAATCCAGATTCAGAAGTAGAAAATACAAGAGCGTGAACAATTTGTTTCCAAAACTAAAAGTTCTGCACCAAGTGCCATGAAGAATCTGGACAGCCTCTCTCGATTCCTTCTCACGCTTGTTATGAACTTCAACCGCAATGAGATTGCATGTAACTTAGCCGGGCTAATGAACAACCGGTGACCGCTCGCCTCGATGAAGACCCCGCGGATGAAGGAGTCTCGCACTTGTGATTTCTTCGACTTCTAAGTCTAAGAATAAGAAGAAAAAGACCAAGAAGCGGACTGGACCACAAGCTAAGGACCTTAAGGGAAAGGGCAAGGCCCCGATGGTTCCAAAGAACAAGAAGAAGAAGGATACTTGTCTCAAGTGCGGTGACGGATATCAATATTTCATTACGTTTACAGATGATCATACTAGGTATGGTTATGTATACTTAATGAAACATAAATCCGAGGCCTTTGAGAAATTCCAGGAATTCAAGGCCCTAGTTGAGAAACAAACTGGTAATCATATCAAAGCACTTCGCTCGGACCGAGGTGGCGAGTATATGAGTACGGAGTTTGACGAGTTCCTTAAGGAACATGGAATAGTTTCACAACTAACACCTCCAGGTACTCCTCAGTTAAATGGTGTGTCAGAAAGAAGGAACCGGACCCTGTTGAACATGGTCTGTTCCATGCTGGGCTATACTGACTTGCCGATTTACCTGTGGGGGTATGCACTCCTGACTGCCGCGTATATCTTGAACAGATGTCCTTCTAATTCCGTTCCTAAAACTCCACATGAGATGTGGGAAGGAAGGAAACCAAGTCTTAATCATATTAGGATTTGGGGATGTCCCGCTTATGTCAAGAAGACAAAGGTGGAAAAGTTGGAAGCTAGGTCTGCGAAGGGACGTTTCATTGGATTCCCGTCTGGGACGATGGGATATCTATTCTACATGCCCGAAGATCGAAGGATCATTGTTGCTTTACAAGCACACTTCCTGGAAGATGAGTTCATTCAGGAAGGCGGAGCAGGTAGAAGTATTTCTTTAGAAGAATACAATGAAACTCCTCGAGAGACACATGTGCAAGAAACTGGAACCGAACTTTCTGAAACACAAGTACAACCACCTCGTAGGTCTAGTAGGGTGTCTCATTTACCTGAGAGGTATGGGCTTGTGCACTTGGAGGAGCTAGGTCTCCATGAGGTTCCAAGTGATAGCCAAGAGACCGACCCGACGACCTATGACCAAGCGATGGTGGATGTAGACTCCGCAAAATGGCGTGAAGCTATGGAAGCTGAGATAGACTCGATGCATGTCAATCAGGTCTGGACTCTAGTAGACCGCCCCAAGGGCATAGTGCCTATTGGGAACAAGTGGATCTACAAGAGAAAGACTGATGGTGATGGCAAGGTTGACGCCTATAAAACCAGGCTTGTGGCAAAAGGTTATACCCAGAAGGAAGGGATCGATTACCATGATACCTTCTCGCCCGTAGCCATGATCAAGTCTATTCGCATGATGCTTGCTATAGCTGCCTACCACGATTATGAGATATGGCAAATGGACGTAAAGACGGCTTTCCTTAATGGATTCCTCGAGGAGAAAATCTATATGGAGCAGCCTAAAGGCTTTGTGTCTGAAGTCGATATTCATAAAGTGTGCAAGCTTCAGCGTTCCATTTATGGACTGAAGCAAGCGTCGCGTAGTTGGAACCTTGGTTTTGACGAGGCGGTCAAAGAGTTTGACTTCGTGCAAAATGAAGAGGAACCTTGTGTATATAAGAAAGTTAGTGGGAGCAAGATCGCATTCTTAGTACTATATGTAGATGACATTCTACTAATAGGAAATGATGTGGGAATGCTTAGTTCTGTGAAAGCTTGGCTTTCGAGTAATTTCTCCATGAAAGACTTGGGAGAAGCAACCTATATTCTTGGTATTCGGCTCTACCGGGATAGAGCAAAGAGAACAATAGGCCTTTCCCAAGCCCTCTATATAGATAAGATCTTAAAGCGATTTAAGATGGATGATTCTAAAAGAGGGTTCCTACCGATGCAACATGGAATAAAACTCACCTTGAAGATGTGTCCTCAAAGTGAGGAACAACACAAGGAAATGAGTAATATACCATATGCTTCAGCCGTGGGTAGCCTTATGTATGCTATGTTGTGTACAAGACCTGACATCGCGCATGCTGTAAGCGTGGTGAGTAGGTTTCAGGCAAACCCAGGTAGGGAACATTGGACTGCTGTAAAGAACGTTCGTTTCTCACAGTATTAATTAGCATTTGGAATGCTCGATTAGATGGTGAATGATTTGGAATCATTTTAGTCATAATCGTGGTATATATTTTTACGTTCGTTGTAATTATATTTTTCGTAAGTTTATGTCTAAATATAAATCTTAATTTCTGGGAAATATGATTTATATTGAAGATATGAATGTTGAAAAATATTGATATTGGATATCCGGTCGAAAATCGAGCTCCGAATCGTCGTCGGACGATTTTTCGGACAAAGGGCAGGAAGCTGCCAGGGTGACTCGGCCGTGTATGGTGACACGGGCCATGTCCGGCAGCCCAGTGCCATCGCAGTGCACTCGACCGTGTCGAGACATGGGCCGTGCCGGCACCGCCGAGCGTGACTCGCCATGCCAGCCGGGTCACGGAAGTCAGCGAGGGTGACTCGCCAGCACTTTTTTTTGCCCCGGCTCGATTTATGGTATTTCATTTTATAAATTTGATTAATTGGAATATTTATGGTCGACCGAATTATTTTGAATGTTATCATATTACCGATTGTGTGAATCGATTTGATCGGTTCGTATTGTTGATTGGATCAATGTATCTCTACGCTTTTCATTTATATAGTATTTATTGGATGAATGCTTTTGAATGGGGATGTGGTTCGTGGACTTAGTTTTGAATCGTTCGTTTTATTCGATTGGGTTGTAAAGGCCGTTTTGAGCCTATTTATTTTACTAGAAATGTTTGTATCTAGGATGCAAATTTTCGATGTAAAATTTATATGTAATGACGAAGACCGGAGGAAGATTCATTTCGAGAAGACGAAGATTCAAGACGAAGACTTGTAATTAGATTACGGAGTTTTTGTTTTCTAGGAATGGTCCATGAACCACATGTTGGTAGCAACTAGGTTGTGAATGGTTGTTTCATATTGTATGAATGCCACAAACGCGCTTAAATGATTAATGTGCAAAGTGTAACGTTAATAGCGATAATTCTCCCACAACAAATTATTAAGTTTATAAGGTTTCAAGGTTTTCCTTCCCTCCATCGAGTTTTCGGGAAATTGAAATCCAAACCGGATGTGCTATGCTTCCGAGTTATCGGGGTAGTCGTTCGGGGAGGACGAATATATTACCGGGAGCGCATTGGATGCCTTCGGTTGGAGCAAATTTTATCCCTAGAAACCTGATAGGTTGCCGGATAAGATTCAATTGTGAAACTGATTTGCGTTGATGGTATAAACTTAACTTGTTCACGAACCATAGAAACCGTATAGGTTGAGGGGAGTGAACAAGGGGAAAAAGAAGATCGAATCATCCATTAGATGGGTTGGTGTTAGACACCACTTTATGAAAATTATTAGACTAGAAACCTGTTCGGTTGCCCTCTATTAAGATTTATAAAGAACTCGATCACCACTATGAAGTAGAGCGACGATACTTCTGGATTTCACATGGGAGTGTGTTATTCCGATAAAAATAGTGGGAGCTGGGTAACAAGAATAGAAAAGACCTTAATTCTATAGTCATAACATAATTGAATGAGTCACTAATTAATCAATCGTACTTAATGCAGACTCAAATCTCAATATGACAATGAATCCACTCGCAATTCTGCTCGAAAAGAACACCTTAATGGGACCTAACTTTGTGGATTGGCTCCGCAATCTGATGATTGTCCTCAGTATAGAGACACTGGGATACGTCTTGGAGACGGACATTCCGGCGCCTCCTGTGCGGACCCGAGCCAATCAGGAAAAGATTGAAAACCACGAAAAGTGGGTTAAGGATGACGTGAAAGTCCGTGCTTATATGATGGCTTCCATGTCTAATGAGCTTCAGAGAGCTCATGAGAAAATGACTTCGCCAGTGCATTCTATCTCACTTAACCGAGCTTTATGGTGATCATAGCGTAATCGCTAGATATGAGATATCCAAGCAAATCGCTCGGTGCAAGGATGAAGGAAGGTGAGAAGGTTGGGGAACACGTCCTCAAAATGATATCCATGATCGAGAGATTGGAGGCTCTTGATTTTAAAATGGATACTTCTCTCCAAACCGACCTTATCCTACAATCTCTCCGTGATTCCTTCTCACAGTTTGTTATGAACTTCAACTACAATGAGATTGCATGTAATTTAGCTGGGCTAATGAACAAACTTGGGACCGCTCAGTCTCAGATGAAGACTCCGCGAATGAAGGAGTCTGCTCTTGTGATTTCTTCTGGACTTCGGAAGTCTAAGAATAAGAAGAAAAAGACCAAGAAGCGAACTGGACCACAAGCTAAGGACCTTAAGGGAAAGGGCAAGGCCCCGATGGTTCCAAAGAACAAGAAGAAGAAGGATGTTTGTCTCAAGTGCGGTGAGCTGGGCCATTGGGCTAGAGACTGTCCGATTCTTCATGGCACTTCAGGTACAGAACTTTTAGTTTTGGAAACAAATTGTTCTGCTACTGTATTTTCTACTTTCTGGATACTTGATTCTGGTGCTAGTTCTCATTTTTGTACCGTGAATCAGGATCTGGAACAAAGTAGGAAGCTTGGAGCTGGAGAAGTTATGATCACAGTCGGAAGCGGGCATAGTGTCGAAGCGACCGACATAGGATCACTTCTTTTGGGTTTAGAATCCGGCTTTGTTTTGACTTTAGAAGATGTACTTGTTTTGCCCAAGGGGCACAAAAACATTGTATCCATTCCGGTCATAGACCGAAAAGGCTTTTCATTTTTCATTGGTGATGGTTCCTGCAAAATTTATTTTAGAAATAAACTAGTGGGTACTGCTACATTGTTGAATGGATTGTATCATCTAAATCTCAGCAACAAAGTAGTTGTGAATACTATAACTAGAAAACGCGGTAGGGATGAAACCAATCAAGTTTTGAAATGGCATCTTAGACTTGGTCATGTTGGTCAGACCAAGGTTTACAATATGGAAAAAGATGGACTTATGGGTCCATTGGAATCGGATCCCTTTCCTACTTGTGAATCTTGCCTTAAAGGCAAAATGACTAAGTCCCCCTTCACAGGGACATTTCAAAGAGCCGCTGATAAACTGGGATTAATCCATACCGATGTATGTGGTGCTTTGGAAGCAGCAAGTGACGGATATCAATATTTCATTACGTTTACAGATGATCATACTAGGTATGGTTATGTATACTTAATGAAACATAAATCCGAGGTCTTTGAGAAATTCCAGGAATTCAAGGCCCTAGTCGAGAAACAAACTGGTAATCATATCAAAGCACTTCGGTCGGACCGAGGTGGCGAGTATATGAGTACGGAGTTTGATGAGTTCCTTAAGGAACATGGAATAGTTTCACAACTAACACCTCCAGGTACTCCTCAGTTAAATGGTGTGTCAGAAAGAAGGAACCGGACCCTGTTGAACATGGTCCGTTCCATGCTGGGCTATACTGACTTGCCGATTTACCTGAGGGGGTATGCACTCCTGACTGCCGCGTATATCTTGAACAGATGTCCTTCTAAATCCATTCCTAAAACTCCACATGAGATGTGGGAAGGAAGGAAACCAAGTCTTAATCATATTAGGATTTGGGGATGTCCTGGCTTTGTCAAGAAGACTAAGGTGGAAAAGTTGGAAGCTAGGTCTGCGAAGGGACGTTTCATTGGATTCCCATCTGGGACGATGGGATATCTATTCTACATGCCCGAAGATCGAAGGATCATTGTTGCTTTACAAGCACACTTCCTGGAAGATGAGTTCATTCAGGAAGGCGGAGCAGGTAGAAGTATTTCTTTAGAAGAATACAATGAAACTCCTCGGGAGACACCTGTGCAAGAAACTGGAACCGAACCTTCTGAAACACAAGTACAACCACCTCGTAGGTCTAGTAGGGTGTCTCAATTACCTGAGAGGTATAGTTTTATGCACTTGGAGGAACTGGGTTTCCTCGAGGTTCCAAGTGATAAACAAGAGACTGACCTATGACCAATGACCTAGCAATGGTGGATGTAGACTCCATGAAATGGACTGTAGCAGTCTTCATGTAGTTGGGACCTTCATTTTGATGAGATGGTCAAAGAGTTTGACTTCGTGCAAAATGAAGAGGAATCTTCTGTATACAAGAGGTTTAGTGGGAGAAAGATCACATTCTAAGTACTATATGTAAATGACATTCTACTAATAGGAAATGATGTGGGAATGCTCAGTTCTGGGAAAGCTTGGCTTTCGAGTAATTCCTCCATGAAAGACTTGGGAGAAGAAACCTATATTCTTGGGATTCGACTCTACTGGGATAGATCGAAGAGAATGATATGTTTTCCCAAGCCCTCTATATAGATTAGATCTTAAAGAGGGTTCCTTCCGATGCGACATGGAATAAAACTCACCTTGAAGATGTGTCCTCATAGTGAGGAACAATGAAAGGAAATGAGTTATATACCATATGCTTCGGAAGTGGGTAGCCTTACATATGCTTTATTGTGTACAAGACCTGACATTGCGCATGCTGGAAGTGTGGTAAGTAGGTTTCGGGATAACCCAGTCAGGGAACATTAAACCGCCGTAAAGAATGTTCTCAAGTACTTTAGAAGTACTAAGAGATCTAATTCTTATATATGGTGGTTGAGTACAGAATGTGATGGGATTCACTGTATTGGACTTCCAAGGACAGAAAGACAATTATATGTCTACTTCTGGCTACATTTACTCTTAATGGAAGAGCAGTATCTTGGCATAGTGCCTAGTATAGCGTGACTGCTGATTCCACCAGTTAGGCTGAGTATAAAGCGGCCACGGAGGCCTCCAAAGGAAGGGTTAAGAAGTTACTAGGTAAACTTCTCGTGACACCTTGTGCTGCGCTGCCAGAGCGGTAGCACAGGCCTAAGAGCCGAGGTTTCCCAACAGTACCAAACATATTGAGAGAGTATCATCTCGTAAGAGTATTTGATCGCAAAGAGATACATTGTGCTGTATAGAGAAGAGTCAGCCGACTACGTCACTGATCCACTGACCAAGCCACATTCTCAGATTAGCTTGGAGCATAATCTGGAGAACATGGGTATTAGATACCATAGTGTGTGGCATTGAGTGCAAGTGGGAGATTGTTAGGAGTATGCCCTCGAATGCCACTCAGAGGTTGTTGAGTGAGGGCATTGTACTTGTAATTATGTAAACCATTTATATAAGGCAAATGATTGTTTCTTTATTTACTGGTAGTTACTGGCATTCCTAACTCGTAAATAAACATATAGAAACTAGTCCGTGTATTTGAGAGCAAAACGTTCCACTCCTTATTGGATAAGGGGGTCGCATCGGAAAGGTTTATAGCTCAAATACTTAATCGTCGCAAAGTCGATGAAACTTGACTGGGCGTTAAGTTTATGTAAAGACTTGTATGACGTGTTCTTTGACATGGAGAGTGCATGTCGAACACTAATGGTTAGTAGGAGCACACGTTATAGGTATGCTAATTAGATTAGTATACTCGAACCGACTCACCCTCGATTCGTCACACGGATTTCACTCCGGATACCAATGACGGAATCGAAAGGTTGTGATAGGTATTCGTGAACCTTCGACTTGAGGATTTAGTAGGGATGTGCTTGTGACGTCAAGATTTTCATTAGAGTAGTTCGACCTGTAAACCGTAAGGCGGGGTCAACCTCGACGTGCATCTTGACGGCAAGTAGCAGTGTCCTATCAATACCAAGATAGAATTCTTTCTCCCATTAGTGAGCGGGTTATATGTCCTATGCGGTTATTGGCAGATGAGATCATAAGTCTTTGGCCAAAGCATTGGAGCTAGTTGTATTAGATACACGACAGCTCGATGATCTCGATTTGCATTAACGCATGCATAGCGTCAAGTACAGATAGGGTTTGACTGACCGTGACCCTATAACTTGATCGGGACATTTGAAAGAAGGGTTTATACGTATACTGGTATTCACGACAGAATGGTTCTTGAATGATCCCAATCATTCGTTCTCAGTTGGGGTACAGTGTAGGCCGCCAGATACCGCTTTATCTCGAAGTATGATTTAGACCCCATATTATTCTTAATCCGTCTCAGTAAATTCTTATGTAAAGGATCTACTAGACTACCAAAATGATTGACCGACCGGGGTCAATCTAAATACAACGCAGACCGACAAGGTCGTTAAACAATTCAGAAACAAATGAACTTTACATCTCAATGACAAAAATAAACTTGAACACAGAAAAGGATGACAACTCAATTTAATAAATGAAAATTACACCCATGCAAGGGTGAATACTCGAACGACAGAGAAATACCGACCAAAATGAAACAAAAGAAAAGACTCTAACTCTGGTGTGATTAGTATCATTGTCCTCCATCTCCTTCCCGCCTAATCCCGTGATCGCTCCCGAGCCGCCAAAACTCGAGCGCATAACAGCACCCACCCCGAAAACTCGGGGGTTAGCAACCGGAATTTTGCTAGTGCAAGTACATAACACACAAGATATACGAATAATAATAACACAAAACTCAACAGTCGTGAAACCTTAACACGAACCACACATTCAAATGGTCAACACAGAATAGTATTACATACACAAGGTGAAAGATAATCACATTTTCATATTCTCCGTACAGAACATAACACCAATAAAACTTTAAACGAGCCCAAGAAGTCAGAGGAATCCCTTTTTATAAAAGGAAAAGTATTTTGATAAGAAAGTTCGAAAACATTAATATTGACTCGGGCCATCTAGGGGTTTTGAAAATCAAATGGGAATACTTTAGAAAATACTTCAAAAGCTCTCGGGTCCTTGACCCAACATGTGGAAAACAATTTGCAAGAAAACTATCACAACGTCATTCGGGGTCCTCGACCCAAATGATAAAACACTATCACAAGTGAATCATTACAACATCTCACCGGGTTCTCAGCCCAATCCAAATAATATCATCACGAGATCAAATCTCAACATCTCACGGGGTCCTCGACCCAATACACAGAATAATCAACACAGTACAATCAAAGGCATAGCCTCTCATTCGACAAATCCTGCTCAAGACCCCTGATTAATTAACCCTCGGAGATCTCGTCAAATATCCTTGGTTAATTAACCCTGATACCAACATTTAAAAGTAAGTTGCAAAGATTTAAATTTCGAAAATCATTTGACAACGGGGTCTTAGCTATCACTCAAATATCCGTTACCAATAAGCCTGCCAGGCGCCTCCCTTGCACACCTGTGTACCGGCGTTCACTCCACTATATTGGCCGCCCATTGCACATGTCACCGCGCCGGCGTTCACTCCCACAGGAGCCGCCCCTTGCTCGCGCATTAAGTAACACCGGTGTTCACCAATCATATGGAGCCGCTCATTGCAGCGTACAACAGGCCGGAGTGCACGCCCCGCCCTCAGAGGTACCCGAATATGACGTCTCTCATAACAAGTAATCACATTATTACAAATACCAAGCACACAGTCAACCGTTGCAACAATTATCAAATCAGTTCATCAATCCACATAATTTATTCGCCAGTACGCAACTTCGCAAAATAAACAATAACTCGCACGTTATTCATCAAGACTTAGCACATTAGGCCTTCAACTCTATCAATTAATACTACATAAATATCCACACATATCTATATATATATAATATAAATACAGATATTCATAACATGATTCATACACTTCAGCAACAATGATTTCACGTAATTATAATTCGTATATCAAGGTACTTGCCTTGGTAATCTCTCGCGAATACTCCGGAAATACAATTGATTGGAACAATCGAACTCCAACGAAACGACGATCGGAGAGGCTCAACACGGATTATCGTAGGAAATTCGTCCTTAATATCCTATCATTAAATAAGTAATCAATCACACGAGGAAAAGCATAAAAAGATGGTCGAACCCTAATCGTTCTCTTCGTAACGCACGTTACACACATACGTAACGACGTTACGCTCGCATGTTAGCGCACGTAAGCTACAAGGATTAGCGACGCTAAGCATGCCTTGGGCCGATTCTTCTCGATTCAGCGATGCCTTTCTCGAGGTATAACGCGTTTAATGCATAAAGCTTAACGACGTTATATTCACATATATCATACTCATGTGAATCATAATGATCCTACGGTGTTGATGTCTATGAATTCCAGGTTAATCCTCCCATCATAATACTCACTCCAAATATTGATTATAGATCCTCAAAGGTAGTTCGGAAAATCTGAGGTTGTTACCATCATTAAGTCTATGATCATTATGGAAACACCATACAACATGGTTTATTAATCTCAGAATTTTACCTTACTTGATTATCATAACAAGAGTCGGACTATAACGTTCTTAACTCGGGTAACTAAAGCATGAACATTCCAACTTCCAAAAACATGGTGTTCGGATAAAAATCATCTATGGAGCTTAATAATCCCGGTGGTATGTTCAAAACATCCTTAAGAACACGAAATCAAGGTTGAGGTAGCATTAACATACCTTAATATGAAAGAAACGCAGAGACACGAGGTAGCATCCAATTCCGACTACTTGAATGTCAATGCAAGATGTTTCGTAACTTAAATGATCGATTCTACGTGTTCTTTATGTGTCTTAGAGGGCTGGAAACCCTCTAGAAATGAAGGAAAATGAATTGCAAGTGATAGGGACGAAGAGAAACGAAATGGGGTGTTGTCCATATATATAATATCTTGAGATTTACGTACGTTAGCCTCAGCCATTTACGTACGTAATATACTTAGCGCACGCTACCATTCGATATTAGCGTACGCTATCGATCACTGATAGCTTACTGTCTCGTTTTGTACTAGCTTACGTACGTTACACCCTATGCATTACGTACGTAAGCTACACATATTAGCGTACGCTAGTTACAAGCCTTAGCGTACGTTAACACCCGTTGACCCCAAAACTGTCCAGGTTCATCCGCGGGAATCTTTCCGAGCCCCACCACCAGCCGTCCATGTGCTAGCCAGCATGTTCAATAATTGATCTCCTTACGTACGATACGTATAGCTCGTAGCGTACGCTATTTCCAGTTCGTAACGTACGTTACGCTTACCTGTTAGCGTGCGTTACGACGTAGTTGCATGTGAAGGATTAAAGGTTGATATTATCATGCATGAGGATACGAATACGGAAACGATCGTACTTCGATTATTGATAGCACCAATTCAGGTAATACAGGGTTCAAATACAGATGAAAATACTCAACAATTTATCCGGATATTACATACTATCCCTCTTAAAAGAAGTTTCGTCCCGAAACTTAAAGTAGAGTGGTGGAACAACCAAGAAAAAGTAACTACTTGCTCAGCCCCAAAACATCATGAGCGATGCGCGAATACAAGGTTCTAAAAAAAAAAAAAATACAATGATTGGACTTAGGAAGTATCAGGCACGTCAAATGAGGCAATAAATTACACGTGAACACGAGAAGTTAGAGTGGAGAAGTAGAAGCTTACGGAATTAAGGAAATTCACAAACGACTCAGATGTACTAAAATCGCGTGTCGAGCTCGACCCACCATATTCAAGTTCATAACATATTGGAAATATTAATCATACGAATGGGAACAAATAGTTTCGAACAAAATGCTGCAGAGATTAAGTTCAGATGTGAATAGACCACAATAATTCACGGAGTCTAACAAATCGGTTCTCAAATTCGTTCGAATGATGGTAGGTTCGTAGAACATGGTAGTTTGAAATTGTCAAGAGAATCACAGATGAATCATCAACAATGAAAGTCTCCCAACATCGGAAATACTAAGAAGAGTATGGGTATTACGTTACCCCATACTAAGAAGACATGTCAGCCCCGAAACTGAAAACAGCAGGATTGGAAACGAAAAGCAATTAAAATGAAAAACGATCAAAGTCGCGATTGTTGGAAACAACAACGACTAGAACACAGCACAAAATCTTCATTCGCCTATGATAGGCTCTTCAGCAGAAGACATAAGGTTTTGGGACATTCTCCGGCCACTTGCTCTGCTCACCGACAGAGTAGCATTCTTTGCCAATTCGGAAATTATCTCACAATGTTTCTCCCAGTGGCCTTCACACCCGCACCGATGACAAGTCAAGAGTGGTGAGGGACAGTTTACACGGATGTGTCCCGTACGGTTGCAGTTGAAGCACACTCTCTTCTTACCGGGAGTCACTGATGCTGGTTGGGGATTCCCAATGCTCATTCTCGACCGCGAAGACGACGCATTCGAACAACGTGGGGGTTTGAGAACCTTAGTCTCGTCACTGCCCAAAAATTTTCCAGATGTCCTCGGTCTCTTTTCTCCGCTCGTTGGTTCAGTCACTGAGGAGGTTTCATAGGTTATCGTCTGATCTTGATAATCCTTCATCGTAACATGAATCGTTGTCGTACGAACCACCTCACCGCTTCCGCTTCCTATATTACGTCTACATCCGCCAGGGCTCGACATGCTAATGCAGATAGTACCGTTTATTGTTATCACATAGTCGGTTGTACGGTATACCACAGTTATCAACATAAGGTTTAATTAGCATCCTTAGAATAACGGTAATATCGTAAAGCACGAAATTTTCTGAAATCAACTTCCAGTCCCTCGTCTAGGACGATCATTATGCGTATGCTTTTAAAAAAAAATTTTGAAACAAAAGCCGAATCACGTTGTGCTCAAAACTTGTAAGTACTGTCCTTTGTTTTGGAAGAGGAAGTTTATACAATGACTCTAAAAAAATTTATTTTCGAGTAATGCCTACAAGAAATTGAAAATCGAATTGTAACTAATTTGAAATATTTCAAAAGTGTTGAGTCCCAAATACCATAATTTTGAAAATCCTTCCTCTTCAACCAAAATGTTTATTCGAAAGAACTTTTCACCAAAATACGTGACGATTTTGGTTAAGACGATTAAGACGTTTAACCAACAGTTAGCATTTGTTCGACATCTGGTCAGAACAGATGCGGAGATGATGATTCATTTCGAAATGAGGATGAAACCAGAAATCCAGAGGTACATGTCCGGTTTTGAATGTACCACTCTCCGCCAATACCAGGATAAGGCGTTGGCATACGAAATAAAAGAAGCAGCAATGGAGAAGTTCAAGGAGTCGAAGAAACAGAAAGTCTCTGGTACTTTTACAGAGCACAAGAGCAGTGGGCCCCGCAAGGCCCAGTCTTCTTTTTCTTTCAAGAAACCTCCGCACCCAGCTAAGAGCGGAAAGAATTACGGTACAATGTCAGCCACGACGGATACAGCTAGGAAGTGCTTTAACTGTGGTCGCCCAGGCCACCTTTGGCGTGATTGTTTGTGCACTCCAGTTACATGTTTTGAGTGCGGACAGGAAGGGCACCGTGCGACGTTTTGTAAGGACGCCACTAAGTACAAAGGAACCCATTCATCACAGCCAGTTCAAAAGGAAGCTAGTGTCCAACAGACGCAGCAAAGTGTTCAGATGCCTCAGAATTTTGGCCGCGGGCGAGGCAGAGGACAATGGGACCGAAAGGGGACATCGAGTGCCGGATCTGTTCCCCCACGTTTGTATGAGATGAGGAGGACAGATGATCAGGATGCTGCTGTCGCATCAGGTACTGTCCAAATCTTTTCCCAGCCAGTTAGCGTTTTGTTCGATACAGGAGCTACACATTCTTTCATATCTTTGTCTTGTGTAAATCGTTTGAATATTTCCGGTTTTTATACTTGTGAACCTTATGTTGTTGGTTTACCGAGTGGAGAGAGAATTGTCGGAAATTTAGAAACTAGAAATTTCCCTGTATCATTTGGGGGCAGAGAGTGGCTCTCAAATCTGATCGTGATAGAAATGCAAGGAGATGACCTGATACTCGGAGACGATAGGCTTAATCGGTATGGAGCAATTGTAGACTACCGAAGGAGGAATATTTCACTGATCGCTGATAATGGCTCCGAATTACTGTTCGAAGGATGGAAACCGGGAAGCTCAGGAAAATTGATCAAAGCGATGAAAGCTGTCAGGTTGTTGAAATAGGGCTGTACCGGATATTGGTGTTATGCAATGAAGAAAGAAGACGAAATTGTGGAACTTTCGTCCATTCCTGTGGTGAACGAATTTCCAGATGTATTTCCTAACGAGTTACCTGGACTACCTCCACGAAGGGATGTGGAATTTACCATTGAGCTGGAACCCGGAGCTACACCGATTTCCAAGGCGCCGTATCGTATGGCACCTACTGAGATGTACGAACTGAAGAAGCAGCTGGAGGAGTTACTGGACAAGGGATATATTCAGCCAAGCATTTCACCCTGGGGAGCGCCAGTTCTTTTTGTCCGAAAGAAGGATGGATCGCTCTGACTGTGTATTGACTATCGAGAGCTGAACAAGATGACGATTAAGAACAAGTATCCGTTGCCACGGATTGATGATTTGTTTGACCAGTTACAAGGGGCAACGGTATTTTCTAAAATCGATCTGAGATCAGGATATCATCAGCTGAGGATTAAGGAATCTGACGTTCCGAAATCAGCGTTCAGAACTCGCTACGGGCATTATGAGTTTGTAGTGATGCCGTTTGGTCTCACTAACGCACCTGCTGTATTTATGCAATTGATGAACAGAGTGTTCATTGAATTTTTGGATAAATTTGTGGTCGTGTTCATTGATGACATTTTGGTGTATTCTAAGAGTCTGGAAGAGCATGCGCAACATCTGCGGATTGTATTGGAACTTTTGAGAAATGAACAATTGTACGCCAAACTTTCTAAGTGTGAATTCTGGCTAAAGGAAGTAATGTTCCTCGGCCATGTAGTGTCAGCTGAAGGAGTCCGACTAGATCCTCAGAAGATCGAAGCAATTATGGATTGGGAGCCTCCGAAGAACGTGAAAGAAGTCCGAAGCTTCTTAGGACTTGCTGGATATTATCGTCGATTCGTGGAAGGGTTTTCTAAAATTTCCCGCCCACTTACTCACTTCTACAGAAAACTCAAAAGTTTGAGTGGAACGAGTCGTGTCAGACTAGTTTTGATGAATAAAAGAAGAGATTGACGACGGCACCGATTCTATCACTCCCACAGGGAACTGGAAGATTTGTAGTTTACAGTGATGCTTCGAACCAAGGACTCGGGTGCGTATTGATGCAAAATGATAAGTTGATCGCTTATGCGTCGCGACAGCTGAAACCTTATGAAGTGAATTACCCGACACATGATTTGGAGCTAGCAGCAGTGGTTTTTGCCTTGAAGATCTGGAGACATTATCTGTACGGGACTCACTGCCAGATCTTTACGGATCATAAGAGTCTCAAGTACATATTCAGTCAGAAAGAGTTGAACATGCGGCAAAGAAGATGGTTAGAGCTGATCAAGGACTATGACTTGGAAATTTTATATCATCCAGGCAAAGCAAATGTAGTGGCCGATGCACTTAGCCGCAACCCTGTCTCTATTCAGATACTGGAGACGCTGACCTCCCAACTTAGCCTTCAGCGAGAGATGATTCGTGAAGGAATTGAGGTATGGTTACAAAGAGTCCAAGGACAACTATGCGTGATGGATATAACTTCATCTTTAACCGAAGAAATCAAATCTAGACAGGCAGATGATCCTCTGACGATTCGGTTACATGACGAAGTGATCAAAGGAAAGGCCCACGGATTCATAATTCATGACGATGGAGTTTTGAGATTTCAGAACCGACTCTGTGTTCCCGATGTTGATGTTCTGAAACAGACGATTATGAAGGAAGCTCATAGTTCGCCCTATTCTATCCACCCGAGCACCAGTAAAATGTATAAGGACTTGAAGCAGAATTTCTGGTGGGGCAACATGAAGAAAGACGTAGCGGACTATGTTTCGAAATGCTTGACTTGTCAGCAGGTTAAGATCGAGCATCAACGACCTGCTGGAATGTTGAAGCCGCTCCCGATTCCTGAATGGAAGTGGGAGGACATATCGATGGACTTTATCACTAATATGCCGAAAACCAGGACAGGAATGAACATGATTTGGGTGATAGTTGATCGTTTAACCAAATCGGCTCATTTTCTAGGCATTAAGGATACGTGGGGACCAGAGAGGTTGGCACGAGTATTTATTTCGGAGATAGTTCGATTGCATGGTACGCCGAAGACCATTGTTTCTGATCGAGACGGCCGTTTGTGTCTCACTTTGGAAAGCGATTCATAAGGCCTTGGGGACCGAATTGAACTTGATCTGACTTATCACCCGCAGATCGACGGACAATCTGAGAGAACTATACAAACGGTGGAAGACATGCTAAGGGCCTGTGCCTTAGATTGGTCAAACGATTGGGAAGTTCATCTACCGTTGATTGAATTTACCTACAACAATAGTTGGCATGCTTCCATTAAGATGGCACCGTTTGAGGCATTATACGGAAGGAGATGCAGATCGCCCTATCTGGGACGATTCGTCGGACTTGATCGAGCAGAACCGAGTTGATCGCATGCACTCGAGAGAAGATAGCCTTGATTCGTGAAAGGATGTTGACCGCCCAGAGTCGCCAGAAATCCTATGCGGACGTACGTCGTCGCCCATTGGAGTTCAATACTGGAGACCATGTACTTTTGAAGGTTTCCCCTACTCGGGGAATCTTTCGTTTTGGAAGGAAAGGAAAGCTGAGTCCAAGATATATCGGACCATTTGAGATCCTCGAGAGAGTTGGGGAGTTGGCATACAGATTGGCATTGCCGCCGTCATTGTGCCATATTCATAACGTATTCCACGTATCCCAGTTGCGGAAGTATATACCAGATCCCAGTCATATCATTGATTTCGGTGAGATCGAAGTCGAGCAGGATGGGACGTTTGAAGAAAGACCGGTCAAGATACTCGAGAGTCGAGTTAAGCAACTGAGGAACAAACCAATCGTTTTGGTCAAAGTTCAGTGGTCACGTCACGGAATGGAAGAAGCCACCTGGGAAACGGAAGCTGACATGAAGTCTAGATATCCCGAGTTATTTTCGTCTTGAGTTTCGGGACGAAACTCCTTTTTAGTAGGAGAGTATGTAATATCCGGATTTATTACGGTGTATTTCATCTGTATTCAAACCCTCTATTATTCGGATTGGTGGTTTTGATTATTGGAGTATAATATTTCGTGCATTAATATCATTGTACATAAGTATAGAAACATGCAAAATTGCTCATGCAACCTCGTGATAGCGCACGCTAAGAATGTATCTTAACGCGCGCTATCGGGCCATTATTAGCGCACGCTATGAAGATAGGAGTTGCGTGCGCTAAGGACTCAATTATTGAGCGGGACGGCTAACACATGCGCCAGCCGGGACATGGGTCCGGATAAGATTCCCGCTGACGCACCCGGACAAATTCTGAAGTCAACCAGTATTAGCGCACGCTAAGGGATGCTTAGTAGCGTGCGCTAACTTGTCAATAATGCAGAATATTATAAATGGGACAACAATCGTTTTGGCTTTCATTTCTTTCGCCCATTCCTCAACCTTGAGAGTTCATAGAGCTGTAGTAATACTCCTATACACTTAGAACACATATTGTTGGTGTTATACATCGGTTATCACTTGGGAATGTTCATGGAAATGGAATAGCACCTTGGAGTGGCATACAACCAACCGGAGTGGGATTCTACCTTACGGTTCAGTGATTTTCGTCATTTTAAGGTATGTTCAATCTATCTCCAGACTTAGAGTTGGATTCTAAACGATTTGGATGATCATGTTAACAAGATATGGATTTTCATAGATGAATTATCCAAGTATATCATGTTTGGAATAGTGAGATGAATAAGCCTTAAATACCTTGATTATAATCATCATGATTCGAATCTTAGTACACTGAATATGTGAAGAGAAGCTTCTATCATTGGTAAGCCGAATCTAATAGATGATTTCATAGTAATCTTGGACTAGACGTTAACATCCTTATTGTTAGATAAATCTAAAGGTTTGATCATGGAAGGATTTATCTAGTATAGATAGAACGTTTATCAACTTCAGCATAATAATATGGATTGATATAGAGGTGTTGATATCAACCGTTAAGCTTTTCGAATTGTCGTATGAAGATTTGAAGTCGGAATGGAATCTGGTTTTATATTGGTATGCATATCCTTGAATCCGAAGTTGTCTTTATCCGTAAAATCATTCATAAGGGTATGAACATGGTATTCATGGAAGTAACATGAATTATCACGCAAGATTTCATTGTCTCGATCATGGCGAGAACAGTTTACTGCTCAGCAGTAAACTGCCATGCATAGATAGCGCACGCTATGTTATGAATATTAACGTGCGCTATCGAGCACGGGTTAGCGTGCGCTACGTTTGGTAAGTAACGTACGCTAGACCATCAGACGAAGTCGATTGGCCGGTCGCTGAAGAACCGACCATGCATCGTTAGCGTGCGCTAGGCTTTGTTGTTTGCGTGCGCTATCGGGCAGACTTAACGACGCTACTGCAGTACTTAGCGTACGCTAAGCGATTCGAGCGGTGCATTTTATGAACTTTTGGCCGTGAATCGAATTGTTAAACATTCATACGACGTGAGATAAATCCTATATCATTTCTTTTGTTAAGGTTTGGTCTCGTTACGTGATTGATTGAGGAGGACGATCTCCGAGTGTTCATTTTCGTGGAAGTGTTGTTATTGTCTTCAAACCGAGGCAAGTACTCTAATTAGAATTGTTTATATTATGATAAGTATATTGTGATTGTATTGTGTATTATGTGTTGTGATTAAATGTCCACCATGCTTTGATCCGACGGGAATCATCATGGGAATCTATAGCTGTGTGCGCTGGATCGTTGGACAGGTAGTTCCACCATGCTTTGGTCCGACGGGATCATCATGGGAATCTATAGCTGTGTGCGCTGGATCGTTGGAATACCATCAGTATGTTGAAACTGTTATGATATGATATGTGTTGTGGATATTCTCGTTGGAGAAACTTGTTATGATATAATTGTTGATTATATCACTGTTGTATGATTATTGTACTTGTACTAGCATCGTTGTGCTAACCCCTTCGGGGGTGAACATTTGTGTATGTTCAGGATCCAGAAGAGCGGGGAAACAACCATTGGAGATGTATGATGACGAGGGTGCAAAGTGATGTTCTGGCCGGGTTTACTATCTGTTATTTGTTGGTTGTTTCAATAAGTACTCGAGTACGTCGTCCGTTATAATGATTTGGATTTTGGTGATGTAATAATAACTCTTCATTGGATATTTCTATTTCGGTTTTGAATCAGACGGTTGTATTTCACTTCAGTAATTTCATAAAGCGGTATCTGTTATTGTCTTTTCTTTTAATCAGCCTTGTAAATTCTTATGTAAAGGATTTACGGCGCTGTAATATTCCTGAATATATCGGGGGTTAATCTGGTGGTATCTGGCGGCCTACACTGTACCCCAACTGAGAACGAATGATTGGGATCATTCAAGAACCATTCTGTCGTGAATACCATTATACGTATAAACCCTTCTTTCAAATGTCCCGATCAAGTTATAGGGTCACGGTCAGTCAAACCCTATCTGTACTTGACGCTTTGCATGCGTTAAGGCAAATCTTGTATGATCAGGATGAACCCGTATACGGCCAAGATCTTGTATGGGGTCTAAATATTAGGGTCTCAACCCGTATCCTGACTCGGTTGTCTTTACGATATCACCTGCATATACGCGTCGAGTGAGAATGGTTATGTAGTATACTTCGGTAGTCAAACATATTTATCGGTTTCTGCATTTCAGTAGGATAAATCTTTGAGTGTTAATTTTATCCGCTGTGTGAGTATTGTGAAATGACTTTTGACATTTTGGCCTTTTAGTCTCGCACATTTTCACGGTATTTTTATGACGGTATTTAATATTTTACAAATGATTTTGTAAGTTTTGGAAAATGCTACCGTCATCGGCTTTTTGGCATATTTTGAAATGATTTTTAAATGGTTTTTAGCCTGGTAGGTTCCGGCGCAGAATCCCCGGCATGTAATATTTCCGGGCCGAATTACGAACATTTCAAAGTAGTGTTTTGAAATTTTCCTAGCATTGTAAACCTCATGATTTAATGTAGTCGTGTCGAATGGTCACGTATTTTGGTGAAAAGTTCTTTCGAATAAACATTTTGGTTGAAGAGGAAGGATTTTCAAAATTATGGTATTTGGGACTCAACACTTTTGAAATATTTCAAATTAGTTACAATTCGATTTTCAATTTTCTTGTAGGCATTACTCGAAAATAAATTTTTTTAGAGTCATTGTATAAACTTCCTCTTCCAAAACAAAGGACAGTACTTACAAGTTTTGAGCACAACGTGATTCGGCTTTTATTTCAAATTTTTTTTTTAAAAGCATACGCATAATGATCGTCCTAGACGAGGGACTGGAAGTTGATTTCAGAAAATTTCGTGCTTTACGATATTACCGTTATTCTAAGGATGGTAATTAAACCTTACGTTGATAACTGTGGTATACCGTACAACCGACTATGTGATAACAATAAACGGTACTATCTGCATTAGCATGTCGAGCCCTGGCGGATGTAGACGTAATATAGGAAGCGGAAGCGGTGAGGTGGTTCGTACGACAACGATTCATGTTACGATGAAGGAATATCAAGATCAGACGATAACCTATGAAACCTCTTCAGTGACTGAACCAACGAGCGGAGAAAAGAGACCGAGGACATCTGGAAAATTTTTGGGCAGTGACGAGACTAAGGTTCTCAAACCCCCACGTCGTTCGAATGCGTCGTCTTCGCGGTCGAGAATGAGCATTGGGAATCCCCAACCAGCATCAGTGACTCCCGGTAAGAAGAGAGTGTGCTTCAACTGCAACCGTACGGGACACATCCGTGTAAACTGTCCCTCACCACACTTGACTTGTCATCGGTGCGGGTGTGAAGGCCACCGGGAGAAACATTGTGAGATAATTTCCGAATTGGCAAAGAATGCTACTCTGTCGGTGAGCAGAGCAAGTGGCCGGAGAATGTCCCAAAACCTTATGTCTTCTGCTGAAGAGCCTATCATAGGCGAATGAAGATTTTGTGCTGTGTTCTAGTCGTTGTTGTTTCCAACAATCGCGACTTTGATCGTTTTTCATTTTAATTGCTTTTCGTTTCCAACTCCTGCTGTTTTCAGTTTCGGGGCTGACATGTCTTCTTAGTATGGGGGAACGTAATACCCATACTCTTCTTAGTATTTCCGATGTTGGGAGACTTTCATTGTTGATGATTCATCTGTGATTCTCTTGACAATTTCAAACTACCATGTTCTACGAACCTACCATCATTCGAACGAATTTCAGAACCGATTTGTTAGACTCCGTGAATTATTGTTGTCTATTCACATCTGAACTTAATCTCTGCAGAATTTTGTTCGAAACTATTTGTTCCCATTCGTATGATTAATATTTCCAATGTGTTATGAACTTGAATATGGTGGGTCGAGCTCGACACGCGATTTTAGTACATCTGAGTCGTTTGTGAATTTCCTTAATTCCGTGAGCTTCTACTTCTCCACTCTAACTTCTCGTGTTCACGTGTAATTTATTGCCTCATTTGACGTGCCTGATACTTCCTAAGTCCAATCATTGTTTTTTTTTTTTTTTTTAGAACCTTGTATTCGCGCATCGCTCATGATGTTTTGGGGCTGAGCAAGTAGTTACTTTTTCTTGGTTGTTCCACCACTCTACTTTAAGTTTCGGGACGAAACTTCTTTTAAGAGGGATAATATGTAATATCCGGATAAATTGTTGAGTATTTTCATCTGTATTTGAACCCTGTATTACCTGAATTGGTGCTATCAATAATCGAAGTACGATCGTTTCCGTATTCGTATCCTCATGCATGATAATATCAACCTTTAATCCTTCACATGCAACCACGTCGTAACGCACGCTAACAGGTAAGCGTAACGTACGTTACGAACTGGAAATAGCGTACGCTACGAGCTAGACGTAGCGTACGTAAGGAGGTCAATTATTGAACATGCTGGCTAGCACATGGGCCAGTGGTGGTGGGGCTCGGAAGATTCCCGCGGATGAACACGGACAGTTTTGGGGTCAACGGGTGTTAACGTACGCTAAGGCTTGTAACTAGCGACGCTAATATGTGTAGCTTACGTCGTAATGCATAGGGTGTAACGTCGTAAGCTAGTACAAAACGAGACGATGAAGCTATCGGTGATCGATAGCGACGCTAATATCGAATGGTAGCGTGCGCTAAGTATATTACGACGTAAATGGCTGAGGCTAACGTCGTAAATCTCAAGATATTATATATATGGACAACACCCCATTTCGTTTCTCTTCGTCCCTTTCACTTGCAATTCATTTTCCTTCATTTCTAGAGGGTTTCCAGCCCTCTAAAACACATAAAGAACACGTAGACTCGATCATTTAAGTTACGAAACATCTTGCATTGACATTCAAGCAGTCGGAATTGGATGCTACCTCGTGTCTCTGCGTTTCTTTCATATTAAGGTATGTTAATGCTACCTCAACCTTGATTTCGTGTTCTTAAGGATGTTTTGAACATACCACCGGGATTATTAAGCTCCATAGATGATTTTTATCCGAACACCATGTTTTTGGAAGTTGGAATGTTCATGCTTTAGTTACCCGAGTTAAGAACGTTATAGTCCGACTCTTGTTATGATAATCAAGTAAGGTAAAATTCTGAGATTAATAAACCATGTTGTATGGTGTTTCCATAATGATCATAGACTTAATGATGGTAACAACCTCAGATTTTCCGAACTACCTTTGAGGATCTATAATCAATATTTGGAGTGAGTATTATGATGGGAGGATTAACCTGGAATTCATAGACATCAACACCGTAGGATCATTATGATTCACATAAGTATGATATATGTGAATATAACGTACGTTAAGCTTTATGCATTACGTACATTATACCCTCAGGAAAGGCAGTCGTCTGAACTGAGAAGAACTGTCCAAGGCATGCTTAGCGTACGCTAATCCTTGTAGCTTACGTGCGCTAACGTGCAGACGTAACGTACGTTACGTATGTGTGTAACGTACGTTACGAAGAGAACAGTTAGGGTTCGACCATCTTTTTATGCTTTTCCTCGTGTGATTGATTACTTATTTAATGATAGGATATTAAGGACGAATTTCCTACGATAATCCAGTGTTGAGCCTCTCCGATCGTCATTTTCATTGGAGTTCTGGATTGTTCCAATCAATTGTATTTCCGGAGTATTCGCGAGAGATTACCAAGGCAAGTACCTTGATATACGAATTATAATTACGTGAAATCATTGTTGCTGAAGTGTATGAATCATGTTATGAATATCTGTATTTATATTACATATATATATATATATAGATATGTGTGGATATTTATGTAGTATTAATTGATAGAGTTGAAGGCCTAGTGTGCTAAGTCTTGATGAATAACGTGCGAGTTATTGTTTATTTTGCGAAGTTGCGTACTGGCGAATAAATTATGTGGATTGATGAACTGATTTGATAATTGTTGCAATGGTTGACTGTGTGCTTGGTATTTGTAATAATGTGATTACTTGTTATGAGAGACGTCATATCCGGGTACCTCTGAGGGCGGGGCGTGCACTCCGGCCTGTTGTACGCTGCAATGAGCGGCTCCATATGATTGGTGAACACCGGTGTTACTTAATGCGCGAGCAAGGGGCGGCTCCTGTGGGAGTGAACGCCGGCGCGGTGACATGTGCAATGGGCGGCCAATATAGTGGAGTGAACGCCGGTACACAGGTGTGCAAGGGAGGCGCCTGGCAGGGAGAGTATGTAATATCCGGATTTATTACGGTGTATTTCATCTGTATTCAAACCCTGTATTATTCGGATTGGTGGTTTTGATTATTGGAGTATAATATTTCGTGCATTAATATCATTGTACATAAGTATAGAAACATGCAAAGTTGCTCATGCAACCTCGTGATAGCGCACGCTAAGAATGTATCTTAACGCGCGCTATCGGGCCATTATTAGCGCACGCGATGAAGATAGGAGTTGCGTGCGCTAAGGACTCAATTATTGAGCGGGACGGCTAACACATGCGCCAGCCGGGACATGGGTCCGGATAAGATTTCCGCTGACGTACCCGGACAAATTCTGAAGTCAACCATTATTAGCGCACGCTAAGGGATGCTTAGTAGCGTGCGCTAACTTGTCAATAATGCAGAATATTATAAATGGGACAACAATCGTTTTGGCTTTCATTTCTTTCGCCCATTCCTCAACCTTGAGAGTTCAGAGAGCTGTAGTAATACTCCTATACACTTAGAACACATATTGTTGGTGTTATACATCGGTTATCACTTGGGAATGTTCATGGAAATGGAATAGCACCTTGGAGTGGCATACAACCAACCGGAGTGGGATTCTACCTTACGGTTCAGTGATTTTCGTCATTTTAAGGTATGTTCAATCTATCTCCAGACTTAGAGTTGGATTCTAAACGATTTGGATGATCATGTTAACAAGATATGGATTTTCATAGATGAATTATCCAAGTATATCATGTTTGGAATAGTGAGATGAATAAGCCTTAAATACCTTGATTATAATCATCATGATTCGAATCTTAGTACCTTTGAATATGTGAAGAGAAGCTTCTATCATTGGTAAACTGAATCTAATAGATGATTTCATAGTAATCTTGGACTAGACGTTAACATCCTTATTGTTAGATAAATCTAAAGGTTTGATCATGGAAGGATTTATCTAGTATAGATAGAACGTTTATCAACTTCAGCATAATAATATGGATTGATATAGAGGTGTTGATATCAACCGTTAAGCTTTTCGAATTGTCGTATGAAGATTTGAAGTCGGAATGGAATATGGTTTTATATTGGTATGCATATCCTTGAATCCGAAGTTGTCTTTATCCGTAAAATCATTCATAAGGGTATGAACATGGTATTCATGGAAGTAACATGAATTATCACGCAAGATTTCATTGTCTCGATCATGGCGAGAACAGTTTCTGCTCGTGATGGCGCCATGCATAGATAGCGCACGCTATGTTATGAATATTAACGTGCGCTATCGAGCACGGGTTAGCGTGCGCTACGTTTGGTAAGTAACGTACGCTAGACCATCAGACGAGTCAGTTGGCTGGTCAGTGAAGAACTGACCATGCATCGTTAGCGTGCACTAGGCTTTGTTGTTTGGGTGCGCTATCGGGCAGACTTAACGCACGCTACACAGAGTACTTAGCGTACGCTAAGCAGTTCGGGCAGATTGCATTTTATGAACTTTTGGCCATGAATCGAATTGTTAAACATTCGTACGACGTGAGATAAATCCTATATCATTTCTTTTGTTAAGGTTTGGTCTCGTTACGTGATTGATTGAGGAGGACGATCTCCGAGTGTTCATTTTCGTGGAAGTGTTGTTATTGTCTTCAAACCGAGGCAAGTACTCTAATTAGAATTGTTTATATTATGATAAGTATATTGTGATTGTATTGTGTATTATGTGTTGTGATTAAATGTCTACCATGCTTTGATCCGACGGGAATCATCATGGGAATCTATAGTGTGTGCTACTGGATCGTTGGACGGTAGTTCCACCATGCTTTGGTCCGCGGGATCATCATGGGAATCTATAGTGTGTCTTATTTGGATCGTTGGAATACCATCGGTATGTTGAAAGCTGTTATGATATGATATGTGTTGTGGATATTCTCGTTGGAGAAACTTGTTATGATATAATTGTTGATTATATCACTGTTGTATGATTATTGTACTTGTACTAGCATCGTTGTGCTAACCCCTTCGGGGGTGAACATTTGTGTATGTTCAGGATCCAGAAGAGCGGGGAAACAACCACTGGAGATGTATGACGACGAGGGTGCAAAGTGATGTTCTGGCCGGGTTTACTATCTGTTATTTGTTGGTTGTTTCAATAAGTACTCGAGTACGTCGTCCGTTATAATGATTTGGATTTTGGTGATGTAATAATAACTCTTCATTGGATATTTCTATTTCGGTTTTGAATCAGACGGTTGTATTTCACTTCAGTAATTTCATAAAGCGGTATCTGTTATTGTCTTTTCTTTTAATCAGCCTTGTAAATTCTTATGTAAAGGATTTACGGCGCTGTAATATTCCTGAATATATCGGGGGTGTTACAGAATATGGTATCGGAGCTAAGATTATGGATATCTTGGCCGTTGGGTTAAAATAGGGGTCATTTATGTCTTTTGAGGTAACTGGCCGTGAATGACATCACTGCACTGCCTACGTCTTCATGCGAACGGTGGTTGTAAGTTCCTAAACTCTATCTCGTTCTTTACATGTTGTGTCTCTTTATACATAAATATTAGAACGATGTTGTTTCCTGTATATTGAGTATTTATGCTTACAGTATGCTGAGAGGCGGACGTGTACGTGGTCGCGGTCGTGGACGCGGACGCAGAAATGCTGAAAGGGAAGCGTCGCCTTCCAATCAGGCCAGTCATAGCTCAGGCGAGCCGCAACAATCTATTAATAACGAACCAGACCCTGCTGTACCAGAAATCCTTCATCAAGTGGTGAACCAGATGACTCAGTTCGCCCAGGTCGTGGACCGAATGCAAGTAGCGGTGGGACTACAGCAGGGAGAGAGACAGCAAGGAATCCCAGACATGGGAAACCGAGGTGACCGGTGGCTGCAAGAGGTGGCGAAGATGCAACCACCCAAATTCGATGGTATTTCTGAGACTCCCACCTGGGATCATTGGTTGAAAGAACTGGAGAAAATCTTTGCCGGAATCAACTGCCCAGGCGACCGGAGAGCCTCTATCGCTCAATATTTTCTGATAGGGGAAGCATCCGAATGGTGGGAAGCCATCCGGCCTGTAGACCATGATGCCGATTGGGCGGAATTTAAAATGATGATGGAAGCTCAGTATTGCCCTCGTCCTGTGAGGGAAGCCAAAATTCGAGAATTTTTCTCTGCTCAGCCATCAGATGAACCCGTATCCCAGACGATTAAGACGTTTAACCAACAGTTAGCATTTGTTCGACATCTGGTCAGAACAGATGCGGAGATGATGATTCATTTCGAAATGAGGATGAAACCAGAAATCTAGAGGTACATGTCCGGTTTTGAATGTACCACTCTCCGCCAATACCAGGATAAGGCGTTGGCGTACGAAATAAAAGAAGCAGCAATGGAGAAGTTCATGGAGTCGAAGAAACAGAAAGTCTCTGGTACTTTTACAGAGCACAAGAGCAGTGGGCCCCGCAAGGCCCAGTCTTCTTTTTCTTTCAAGAAACCTCCGCACCCAGCTAAGAGCGGAAAGAATTACGGTACAATGTCAGCCACGACGGATACAGCTAGCAAGTGCTTTAACTGTGGTCGCCCAGGCCACCTTTGGCGTGATTGTTTGCGCACTCCAGTTACATGTTTTAAGTGCGGACAGGAAGGGCACCGTGCGACGTTTTGTAAGGACGCCACTAAGTACAAAGGAACCCATTCATCACAGCCAGTTCAAAAGGAAGCTAGTGTCCAACAGACGCAGCAAAGTGTTCAGATGCCTCAGAATTTTGGCCGCGGGCGAGGCAGAGGACAATGGGACCAAAAGGGGACATCGAGTGCCGGATCTGTTCCCCCACGTTTGTATGAGATGAGGAGGACAGATGATCAAGATGCTGCTGTCGCATCAGGTACTGTCCAAATCTTTTCCCAGCCAGTTAGCGTTTTGTTCGATACAGGAGCTACACATTCTTTCATATCTTTGTCTTGTGTAAATCGTTTGAATATTTCCGGTTTTTATACTTGTGAACCTTATGTTGTTGGTTTACCGAGTGGAGAGAGAATTGTCGGAAATTTAGAAACTAGAAATTTTCCTGTATCATTTGGGGCAGAGTGGCTCTCAAATCGATCGTGATAGAAATGCAAGGAGATGACACGATACTCGGAGACGATTGGCTTAATCGGTATGGAGCAATTGTAGACTACCGAAGGAGGAATATTTCACCGATCGCGATAATGGCTCCGGCACTGTTCGAAGGATGGAAACCGGGAAGCTCGGGAAAATTGATCAAAGCGATGAAAGTCACGATTGTTGAAACAGTGTACCGGATATTGGTGTTATGCAATGAAGAAAGAAGACGAAATTGTGGAACTTTCGTCCATTCTGTGGTGAACGAATTTCGGATGTATTTCCTAACGAGTTACTGGACTACCTCCACGAAGGGATGTGGAATTTACCATTGGTGGAACCCGGAGCTACACCGATTTCCAAGGCGCCGTATCGTATGGCACCTCTCGAGATGTACGAATCAAGAAGCGGTGGAGGAGTTCTTGGACAAGGGCTATATTCACCAGCGTTTCACCACGGGAGCGCGATTCTTTTTGTCCGAAAGAAGGATGGATCGCTCCGATTGTGTATTGACTATCGAGAGCCGAACAAGATGACGATTAAGAACAAGTATCCGTTGCCACGGATTGATGATTTGTTTGACCGATTACAAGGGGCAACGGTATTTTCTAAAATCGATCTGAGATCAGGATATCATCAGCTGAGGATTAAGGAATCTGACGTTCCGAAATCAGCGTTCAGAACTCGCTACGGGCATTATGAGTTTGTAGTGATGCCGTTTGGTCTCACTAACGCACCTGCTATATTTATGCAATTGATGAACAGAGTGTTCATTGAATTTTTGGATAAATTTGTGGTCGTGTTCATTGATGACATTCTGGTGTATTCTAAGAGTCCGGAAGAGCATGCGCAGCATCTGCGGATTGTATTGGAACTTTTGAGAAACGAACAATTGTACGCCAAACTTTCTAAGTGTGAATTCTGGCTAAAGGAAGTAATGTTCCTCGGCCATGTAGTGTCAGCTGAAGGAGTCTGAGTAGATCCTCAGAAGATCGAAGCAATTATGGATTGGGAGCCTCCAAAGAACGTGAAAGAAGCCCAAAGCTTCTTAGGACTTGCTAGATATTATCGTCGATTCGTGGAAGGGTTTTCTAAAATTTCCCGCCCACTTACTCAACTTCTACAGAAAACTCAAAAGTTTGAGTGGAACGAGTCGTGTCAGACTAGTTTTGATGAATTAAAGAAGAGATTGACGACGGCACCGATTCTGTCACTCCCACAGGGAACTGGAGGATTTGTAGTTTACAGTGATGCTTCGAACCAAGGACTCGGGTGCGTATTGATGCAAAATGATAAGGTGATCGCTTATGCGTCGCGACAGCTGAAACCTTATGAAGTGAATTACCCGACACATGATTTGGAGCTAGCAGCAGTGGTTTTTGCCTTGAAGATCTGGAGACATTATCTGTACGGGACTCACTGCCAGATCTTTACGGATCATAAGAGTCTCAAGTACATATTCAGTCAGAAAGAGTTGAACATGCGGCAAAGAAGATGGTTAGAGCTGATCAAGGACTATGACTTGGAAATTTTATATCATCCAGGCAAAGCAAATGTAGTGGCCGATGCACTTAGCCGCAAGCCTGTCTCTATTCGAATCGAGACGCCGACCTCCCAACTTAGCCTTGACAGAGATGATTCGTGAAGGAATTGAGGTATGGTTACAAAGAGTCCAAGGAAAGCGTGCGTGATGGAGATAACTTCATCTTTAATCGAAGAAATCAAATCTAGACAGGCGAGATGATCCTCTCGACGATTCGGTTACATGACGAAGTGATCAAAGGAAAGGCCCGATTCATAATTCATGACGATGGAGTTTTGAGATTTGAGAACCGACTCTGCGTTCCGATGTTGATGTTCAAACAGAAGATTATGAAGGAAGCTCATAGATCGCCTATTCTATCCACCCGGCACCATAAAATGTATAAGGACTTGAAGCGAGAATTTACGGTGGGGCAACATGAAGAAAGACGTAGCGGACTATGTTTGAAATGCTTGACTTGTCGGAGTTAAGATCGAGCATCAACGGCTCTTTGGAATGTTGAAGCCGCTCCCGATTCCTGAATGGAAGTGGGAGGACATATCGATGGACTTTATCACTAATATGCCGAAAACCAGGACAGGAATGAACATGATTTGGGTGATAGTTGATCGTTTAACCAAATCGGCTCATTTTCTAGGCATTAAGGATACGTGGGGACCAGAGAGGTTGGCACGAGTATTTATTTCAGAGATAGTTCGATTGCATGGTACGCCGAAGACCATTGTTTCTGATCGAGACGGCCGTTTTGTGTCTCACTTTTGGAAAGCAGTTCATAAGGCCTTGGGGACCGAATTGAACTTGATCTGCCTTATCACCCGCAGACTGATGGATAATCTGAGAGAACTATACAAACGGTGGAAGACATGCTAAGGGCCTGTGCCTTAGATTGGTCAAACGATTGGGAAGTTCATCTACCGTTGATTGAATTTACCAACAACAATAGTTGGCATGCTTCCATTAAGATGGCACCGTTTGAGGCATTATACGGAAGGAGATGCAGATCGCCCTATCTTTGGGACGATTCGCCGACTTGATCGAATGCAACTGCGAGTTGATCGTATGCACTCGAGAGAAGATAGCCTTGATTCGTGAAAGGTCATTGACCGCCTGCAGTCTCCGTGAAATCCTATGCGGACGTACGTCGTCGCCCATTGGAGTTCAATACTGGAGACCATGTACTTTTGAAGGTTTCCCCTACTCGAGGAATCTTTCGTTTTGGAAGGAAAGGAAAGCTGAGTCCAAGATATATCGGACCATTTGAGATCCTCGAGAGAGTTGGGGAGTTGGCATATAGATTGGCATTGCCGCCGTCATTGTGCCATATTCATAACGTATTCCACGTATCCCAGTTGCGGAAGTATATACCAGATCCCAGTCATATCATTGATTTCGGTGAGATCGAAGTCGAGCAGGATGGGACGTTTGAAGAAAGACCGGTCAAGATACTCGAGAGTCGAGTTAAGCAACTGAGGAACAAACCAATCGTTTTGGTCAAAGTTCAGTGGTCACGTCACGGAATGGAAGAAGCCACCTGGGAAACGGAAGCTGACATGAAGTCTAGATATCCCGAGTTATTTTCGTCTTGAGTTTCGGGACGAAACTCCTTTTTAGTAGGAGAGTATGTAATATCCGGATTTATTACGGTGTATTTCATCTGTATTCAAACCCTGTATTATTCGGATTGGTGGTTTTGATTATTGGAGTATAATATTTCGTCCATTAATATCATTGTACATAAGTATAGAAACATGCAAAATTGCTCATGCAACCTCGTGATAGCGCACGCTAAGAATGTATCTTAACGCGCGCTATCGGGCCATTAGTAGCGCACGCTATGAAGATAGGAGTTGCGTGCGCTAAGGACTCATTTATTGAGCGGGACGGCTAACACATGCGCCAGCCGGGACATGGGTCCGGATAAGATTCCCACTGACGCACCCGGACAAATTCTGAAGTCAACCATTATTAGCGCACGCTAAGGCATGCTTAGTAGCGTGCGCTAACTTGTCAATAATGCAGAATATTATAAATGGGACAACAATCGTTTTGGCTTTCATTTCTTTCGCCCATTCCTCAACCTTGAGAGTTCAGAGAGCTGTAGTAATACTCCTATACACTTAGAACACATATTGTTGGTGTTATACATCGGTTATCACTTGGGAATGTTCATGGAAATGGAATAGCACCTTGGAGTGGCATACAACCAACCGGAGTGGGATTCTACCTTACGGTTCAGTGATTTTCGTCATTTTAAGGTATGTTCAATCTATCTCCAGACTTAGAGTTGGATTCTAAACGATTTGGATGATCATGTTAACAAGATATGGATTTTCATAGATGAATTATCCAAGTATATCATGTTTGGAATAGTGAGATGAATAAGCCTTAAATACCTTGATTATAATCATCATGATTCGAATCTTAGTACACTGAATATGTGAAGAGAAGCTTCTATCATTGGTAAACCGAATCTAATAGATGATTTCATAGTAATCTTGGACTAGACGTTAACATCCTTATTGTTAGATAAATCTAAAGGTTTGATCATGGAAGGATTTATCTAGTATAGATAGAACGTTTATCAACTTCAGCATAATAATATGGATTGATATAGAGGTGTTGATATCAACCGTTAAGCTTTTCGAATTGTCGTATGAAGATTTGAAGTCGGAATGGAATATGGTTTTATATTGGTATGCATATCCTTGAATCCGAAGTTGTCTTTATCCGTAAAATCATTCATAAGGGTATGAACATGGTATTCATGGAAGTAACATGAATTATCACGCAAGATTTCATTGTCTCGATCATGGCGAGAACAGTTTACTGCTCAGCAGTAAACTGCCATGCATAGATAGCGCACGCTATGTTATGAATATTAACGTGCGCTATCGAGCACGGGTTAGCGTGCGCTACGTTTGGTAAGTAACGTACGCTAGACCATCAGACGAAGTCGGGTCGCTCAAAGGAAGAACTGACCATGCATCGTTAGCGTGCGCTAGGCTTTGTTGTTTGCGTGCGCTATCGGGCAGACTTAACGCACGCTACACAGAGTACTTAGCGTACGCTAAGCAGTTCGGGCATATTGCATTTTATGAACTTTTGGCCGTGAATCGAATTGTTAAACATTCATACGACGTGAGATAAATCCTATATCATTTCTTTTGTTAAGGTTTGGTCTCGTTACGTGATTGATTGAGGAGGACGATCTCCGAGTGTTCATTTTCGTGGAAGTGTTGTTATTGTCTTCAAACCGAGGCAAGTACTCTAATTAGAATTGTTTATATTATGATAAGTATATTGTGATTGTATTGTGTATTATGTGTTGTGATTACATGTCCACCATGCTTTGATCCGACGGGAATCATCATGGGAATCTATAGGTGTGTGCGCTGCATCGTTGGACAGGTAGTTCCACCATGCTTTGGTCCGACGGGATCATCATGGGAATCTATAGCTGTGTGCGCTGGATTGTTGGAATACCATCAGTATGTTGAAACTGTTATGATATGATATGTGTTATGCATATTCTCGTTGGAGAAACTTGTTATGATATAATTGTTGATTATATCACTGTTGTATGATTATTGTACTTGTACTAGCATCGTTGTGCTAACCCCTTCGGGGGTGAACATTTGTGTATGTTCAGGATCTAGAAGAGCGGGGAAACAACCACTGGAGATGTATGACGACGAGGGTGCAAAGTGATGTTCTGGCCGGGTTTACTATCTGTTATTTGTTGGTTGTTTCAATAAGTACTCGAGTACGTCGTCCGTTATAATGATTTGGATTTTGGTGATGTAATAATAACTCTTCATTGGATATTTCTATTTCGGTTTTGAATCAGACGGTTGTATTTCACTTCAGTAATTTCATAAAGCGGTATCTGTTATTGTCTTTTCTTTTAATCAGCCTTGTAAATTCTTATGTAAAGGATTTACGGCTACTGTAATATTCTGAATATATCGGGGTGTTACGAGAATATGGTATCGGAGCTAAGATTATGGATATCTTGGCCGTTGGGTTAAAATAGGGGTCATTTATGTCTTTTGAGGTAACTGGCCGTGAATGACATCACTGCACTGCCTACGTCTTCATGCGAACGGTGGTTGTAAGTTCCTAAACTCTATCTCGTTCTTTACATGTTGTGTCTATTTATACATAAATATTAGAACGATGTTGTTTCCTGTATATTGAGTATTTATGCTTACAGTATGCTGAGAGGCGGACGTGTACGTGGTCGCGGTCGTGGACGCGGACGCAGAAATGCTGAAAGGGAAGCGTCGCCTTCCAATCGAGGCGATCATAGCTCGACGAGCCGCAACAATCTATTAATAACGAACTGCACTGCATACTGTAAATCCTTCATCAAGTGGTGAACCAGATGACTCGCCGCCTGTGTCGTGGACCGAATGCAAGTAGCGGTGGGACTACGGCAGGAGAGAGACAAAGAAGGAATCCCAGACATGGGAAACCGAGGTGACCGGTGGCTGCAAGAGGTGGCGAAGATGCAACCACCCAAATTCGACGGTATTTCTGAGACTCCCACCTGGGATCATTGGTTGAAAGAACTGGAGAAAATCTTTGCCGGAATCAACTGCCCAGGCGACCGGAGAGCCTCTATCGCTCAATATTTTCTGATAGGGGAAGCATCCGAATGGTGGGAAGCCATCCGGCCTGTAGACCATGATGCCGATTGGGCGGAATTTAAAATGATGATGGAAGCTCAGTATTGACCTCGTCCTGTGAGGGAAGCCAAAATTCGAGAATTTTTCTCTGCTCAGCCATCAGATGAACCCGTATCCCAGACGATTAAGACGTTTAACCAACAGTTAGCATTTGTTCGACATCTGGTCAGAACAGATGCGGAGATGATGATTCATTTCGAAATGAGGATGAAACCAGAAATCCAGAGGTACATGTCCGGTTTTTAATGTACCACTCTCTGCCAATACCAGGATAAGGCGTTGGCGTACGAAATAAAAGAAGCAGCAATGGAGAAGTTCATGGAGTCGAAGAAACAGAAAGTCTCTGGTACTTTTACAGAGCACTGAGCAAAGGCCCCGCAAGGCCCAGTCTTCTTTTTCTTTCAAGAAACCTCCGCACCCAGCTAAGAGCGGAAAGAATTACGGTACAATGTCAGCCACGACGGATACAGCTAGGAAGTGCTTTAACTGTGGTCGCCCAGGCCACCTTTGGCGTGATTGTTTGCGCACTCCAGTTACATGTTTTGAGTGCGGACAGGAAGGGCACCATGCGACGTTTTGTAAGGACGCCACTAAGTACAAAGGAACCCATTCATCACAGCCAGTTCAAAAGGAAGCTAGTGTCCAACAGACGCAAAGAAAGTGTTCGAATGCCTCGAATTTTGGCCGCGGGCGAGGCAGAGGACAATGGGACCAAAAGGGGACATCTAGTGCCGGATCTGTTCCCCACGTTTGTATGAGATGAGGAGGACAGATGATCGGGATGTCTTTGCCGCATCGTGCAATCGTCCCAAATCTTTTCCCGGCCGATTAGCGTTTTGTTCGATACAGGAGCTACACATTCTTTCATATCTTAGTCTTGTGTAAATCGTTTGAATATTTCCGGTTTTTATACTTGTGAACCTTATGTTGTTGGTTTACCGAGTGGAGAGAGAATTTTTGGAAATTTAGAAACTAGAAATTTTCCTGTATCATTTGGGGGCAGAGAGTGGCTCTCAAATCTGATCGTGATAGAAATGCAAGGAGATGACCTGATACTCGGAGACGATTGGCTTAATCGGTATGGAGCAATTGTAGACTACCGAAGGAGGAATATTTCACTGATCGCTGATAATGGCTCCGAAGTACTGTTCGAAGGATGGAAACCGGGAAGCTCAGGAAAATTGATCAAAGCGATGAAAGCTGTCAGATTGTTGAAACAGGGCTGTACCGGATATTGGTGTTATGCAATGAAGAAAGAAGACGAAATTGTGGAACTTTCGTCCATTCCTGTGGTGAACGAATTTCCAAATGTATTTCCTAACGAGTTACCTGGACTACTTCCACGAAGGGATGTGGAATTTACCATTGAGCTGGAACCCGGAGATACACCGATTTCCAAGGCGCCGTATCGTATGGCACCTACTGAGATGTACGAACTGAAGAAGCGGCTGGAGGAGTTACTGGACAAGGGCTATATTCAGCCAAGCGTTTCACCCTGGGGAGCGCTAGTTCTTTTTGTTCGAAAGAAGGATGGATCGCTCCGACTGTGTATTGACTATCGAGAGCTGAACAAGATGACGATTAAGAACAAGTATCCGTTGCCACGGATTGATGATTTGTTTGACCAGTTACAAGGGGCAACGATATTTTCTAAAATCGATCTGAGATCAGGATATCATCAGCTGAGGATTAAGGAATCTGACGTTCCGAAATCAGCGTTCAGAACTCGCTACGGGCATTATGAGTTTGTAGTGATGCCGTTTGGTCTCACTAACGCACCTGCTGTATTTATGCAATTGATGAACAGAGTGTTCATTGAATTTTTGGATAAATTTGTGGTCGTGTTCATTGATGACATTCTGGTGTATTCTAAGAGTCCGGAAGAGCATGCGCAGCATCTGCGGATTGTATTGGAACTTTTGAGAAACGAACAATTGTACGCCAAACTTTCTAAGTGTGAATTCTGGCTAAAGGAAGTAATGTTCCTCGGCCATGTAGTGTCAGCTGAAGGAGTCCGAGTAGATCCTCAGAAGATCGAAGCAATTATGGATTGGGAGCCTCCAAAGAACGTGAAAGAAGTCCGAAGCTTCTTAGGACTTGCTGGATATTATCGTCGATTCGTGGAAGGGTTTTCTAAAATTTCCCGCCCACTTACTCAACTTCTACAGAAAACTCAAAAGTTTGAGTGGAACGAGTCGTGTCAGACTAGTTTTGATGAATTAAAGAAGAGATTGACGACGGCACCGATTCTATCACTCCCACAGGGAACTGGAGGATTTGTAGTTTACAGTGATGCTTCGAACCAAGGACTCGGGTGCGTATTGATGCAAAATGATAAGGTGATCGCTTATGCGTCGCGACAGCTGAAACCTTATGAAGTGAATTACCCGACACATGATTTGGAGCTAGCAGCAGTGGTTTTTGCCTTGAAGATCTGGAGACATTATCTGTACGGGACTCACTGCCAGATCTTTACGGATCATAAGAGTCTCAAGTACATATTCAGTCAGAAAGAGTTAAACATGCGGCAAAGAAGATGGTTAGAGCTGATCAAGGACTATGACTTGGAAATTTTATATCATCCAGGCAAAGCAAATGTAGTGGCCGATGCACTTAGCCGCAAGCCTGTCTCTATTCAGATACTGGAGACGCTGACCTCCCAACTTAGCCTTCAGCGAGAGATGATTCATGAAGGAATTGAGGTATGGTTACAAAGAGTCCAAGGACAACTGTGCGTGATGGAGATAACTTCATATTTAACCGAAGAAATCAAATCTAGACAGGCAGATGATCCTCTGACGATTCGGTTACATGACGAAGTGATCAAAGGAAAGGCCCCCGGATTCATAATTCATGACGATGGAGTTTTGAGATTTCATAACCGACTCTGCGTTCCCGATGTTGATGTTCTGAAACAGACGATTATGAAGGAAGCTCATAGTTCGCCCTATTCTATCCACCCAGGCACCAGTAAAATGTATAAGGACTTGAAGCAGAATTTCTGGTGGGGCAACATGAAGAAAGACGTAGCGGACTATGTTTTGAAATGCTTGACTTGTCAGCTAGTTAAGATCGAGCATCAACGGCCTGCTGGAATGTTGAAGCCGCTCCCGATTCCTGAATGGAAGTGGGAGGACATATCGATGGACTTTATCACTAATATGCCGAAAACCAGGACAGGAATGAACATGATTTGGGTGATAGTTGATCGTTTAACCAAATCGGCTCATTTTCTAGGCATTAAGGATACGTGGGGACCAGAGAGGTTGGCACGAGTATTTATTTCGGAGATAGTTCGATTGCATGGTACGCCGAAGACCATTGTTTCTGATCGAGACGGCCGTTTTGTGTCTCACTTTTGGAAAGCAGTTCATAAGGCCTTGGGGACCGAATTGAACTTCAGTACAGCTTATCACCCGCAGACTGACGGACAATCTGAGAGAACTATACAAACGGTGGAAGACATGCTAAGGGCTTATACCTTAGATTGGTCAAACGATTGGGAAGTTCATCTACCGTTGATTGAATTTACCTACAACAATAGTTGGCATGCTTACATTAAGATGGCACCGTTTGAGGCATTATACGGAAGGAGATGCAGATCGCCCTATCTCGGGACGATTCGCCGACTTGATCGGAACAGAACGAGTTGATCGCAGACTCGAGAGAAGATAGCCTTGATTCGTGAAAGGTCATTGACCGCCTGAGTCTCCAGAAATCCTATGCGGACGTACGTCGTCGCCCATTGGAGTTCAATACTGGAGACCATGTACTTTTGAAGGTTTCCCCTACTCGGGGAATCTTTCGTTTTGGAAGGAAAGGAAAGCTGAGTCCAAGATATATCGGACCATTTGAGATCCTCGAGAGAGTTGGGGAGTTGGCATACAGATTGGCATTGCCGCCTTCATTGTGCCATATTCATAACGTATTCCACGTATCCCGATGGAAGTATATACGGATCCCACCATATCATTGATTTCGGTGAGATCGAAGTCGAGCAGGATGGGACATTTGAAGAAAGACCGGTCAAGATACTCGAGAGTCGAGTTAAGCAACTGAGGAACAAACCAATCGTTTTGGTCAAAGTTCAGTGGTCACGTCACGGAATGGAAGAAGCCACCTGGGAAACAGAAGCTGACATGAAGTCTAGATATCCCGAGTTATTTTCGTCTTGAGTTTCGGGACGAAACTCCTTTTTAGTAGGAGAGTATGTAATATCCGGATTTATTACGGTGTATTTCATCTGTATTCAAACCCTGTATTATTCGGATTGGTGGTTTTGATTATTGGAGTATAATATTTCGTGCATTAATATCATTGTACATAAGTATAGAAACATGCAAAATTGCTCATGCAACCTCGTGATAGTGCACGCTAAGAATGTATCTTAACGCGCGCTATCGGGCCATTATTAGCGCACGCTATGAAGATAGGAGTTGCGTGCGCTAAGGACTCAATTATTGAGCGGGACGGCTAACACATGCGCCAGCCGGGACATGGGTCCGGATAAGATTCCCGCTGACGCACCCGGACAAATTCTGAAGTCAACCATTATTAGCGCACGCTAAGGGATGCTTAGTAGCGTGCGCTAACTTGTCAATAATGCAGAATATTATAAATGGGACAACAATCATTTTGGCTTTCATTTCTTTCGCCCATTCCTCAACCTTGAGAGTTCAGAGAGCTGTAGTAATACTCCTATACACTTAGAACACATATTGTTGGTGTTATACATCGGTTATCACTTGGGAATGTTCATGGAAATGGAATAGCACCTTGGAGTGGCATACAACCTGCCGGAGTGGGATTCTACCTTACGGTTCAGTGATTTTCGTCATTTTAAGGTATGTTCAATCTATCTCCAGACTTAGAGTTGGATTCTAAACGATTTGGATGATCATGTTAACAAGATATGGATTTTCATAGATGAATTATCCAAGTATATCATGTTTGGAATAGTGAGATGAATAAGCCTTAAATACCTTGATTATAATCATCATGATTCGAATCTTAGTACACTGAATATGTGAAGAGAAGCTTCTATCATTGGTAAACCGAATCTAATAGATGATTTCATAGTAATCTTGGACTAGACGTTAACATCCTTATTGTTAGATAATTCTAAAGGTTTGATCATGGAAGGATTTATCTAGTATAGATAGAACGTTTATCAACTTCAGCATAATAATATGGATTGATATAGAGGTGTTGATATCAACCGTTAAGCTTTTCGAATTGTCGTATGAAGATTTGAAGTCGGAATGGAATATGGTTTTATATTGGTATGCATATCCTTGAATCCGAAGTTGTCTTTATCCGTAAAATCATTCATAAGGGTATGAACATGGTATTCATGGAAGTAACATGAATTATCACGCAAGATTTCATTGTCTCGATCATGGCGAGAACAGTTTACTGCTCAGCAGTAAACTGCTATGCATAGATAGCGCACGCTATGTTATGAATATTAACGTGCGCTATCGAGCACGGGTTAGCGTGCGCTACGTTTGGTAAGTAACGTACGCTAGACCATCAGACGAGTCAGTTAGCTGGTCAGTGAAGAACTGACCATGCATCGTTAGCGTGCGCTAGGCTTTGTTGTTTGCGTGCGCTATCGGGCAGACTTAACGCACGCTACACAGAGTAATTAGCGTACGCTAAGCAGTTCGGGCAGATTGCATTTTATGAACTTTTGGCCGTGAATCGAATTGTTAAACATTCATACGACGTGAGATAAATCCTATATCATTTCTTTTGTTAAGGTTTGGTCTCGTTACGTGATTGATTGAGGAGGACGATCTCCGAGTGTTCATTTTCGTGGAAGTGTTGTTATTGTCTTCAAACCGAGGCAAGTACTCTAATTAGAATTGTTTATATTATGATAAGTATATTGTGATTGTATTGTGTATTATGTGTTGTGATTAAATGTTCACCATGCTTTGATCCGACGGGAATCATCATGGGAATCTATAGCTGTGTGCGCTGGATCGTTGGACAGGTAGTTCCACCATGCTTTGGTCCGACGGGATCATCATGGGAATCTATAGCTGTGTGCGCTGGATCGTTGGAATACCATCAGTATGTTGAAACTGTTATGATATGATATGTGTTGTGGATATTCTCGTTGGAGAAACTTGTTATGATATAATTGTTGATTATATCACTGTTGTATGATTATTGTACTTGTACTAGCATCGTTGTGCTAACCCCTTCGGGGGTGAACATTTGTGTATGTTCAGGATCCAGAAGAGCGGGGAAACAACCACTGGAGATGTATGACGACGAGGGTGCAAAGTGATGTTCTGGCCGGGTTTACTATCTGTTATTTGTTGGTTGTTTCAATAAGTACTCGAGTACGTCGTCCGTTATAATGATTTGGATTTTGGTGATGTAATAATAACTCTTCATTGGATATTTCTATTTCGGTTTTGAATCAGACGGTTGTATTTCACTTCAGTAATTTCATAAAGCGGTATCTGTTATTGTCTTTTCTTTTAATCAGCCTTGTAAATTCTTATGTAAAGGATTTACGGCGCTGTAATATTCCTGAATATATCGAGGGTGTTACAGTTATTGCCTATGCTTCACGGCAATTGAGACCTTACGAGGTTAATTATCTGACCCACGACCTGGAGCTAGCAGCCGTGGTGTTCACTTTGAAAATCTGGCGTCATTACCTTTATGGCGTCACCTGTCAGATTTTCAACGATCACAAGAGTTTGAAGTATATATTTACTCAGAAGGAGTTAAATATGCGACAGAGGCGGTAGTTGGAACTAATCAAAGATTATGATGTCGAGATCCTTTACCACCCGGGCAAGGCGAACGTTGTCGCCGACGCCTTGAGTCGTAAGTCCGTTCAGGAGCAGATGCTTGCTCGTTTAACAGTTCAGAAGGAGCTTCAGCAGGAATTCCTTAGACCCGAGATCGAGGTCTGGCTTCAGCGAATTCAGGGACAACTTTGTATGTTGGAGATCTCATCGTCACTTGAGGAGGTAATCAGAGAGAATCAGGCTTCGGACCCATCATTGTTGCGCATCCGTGAAGATGTAGCTCAGGGGAAAGCCCCTGGATTCGTGGTCCACAAAGATGGACTTTTAAGATTTAAGAATCGGTTGTGCGTACCGGCGAATGACGAGTTGAAAAACTCGATTTTGAAAGAAGCTCATGCTACCCCTGTAACACCCCCAAGACGTTCGGGGCATATTACAGCGCCGTGGACCCCACACTGTGGAATCCACTAGGCTAACGTACCAAACAAGACATTCGACAACGACAAACCATCATAAATAAAACGACAAGCTAAATAAAAGACTATAACCGACAAATAAAATTCTGACATCAAATCCATTTCCCCAAAACGGGAACACAACATTAACAAACTCAAACCGGAAGTACTCGAGTACTTAAACCAATTTTATAATACAGAATCCCAAAATCAGACATCAATAATGATGGACAGACAGAACACCAATAATCAACTTCTGGACAATATCATGCTTGCCCATCATCCTCATACGGCTCGGGTGCTCGCTTGTCCCCACGATCAATACCTGAAATACAAAAAGTATTTCCCCCATTTAAGGGGTTAGCGACAACTGCTAGTGCAAGTACAATCCATTTGAACTACATTCTAATCAGATGAATAATGCGCCAAAAATCATTTTTGAAAACGTTTTATATTCCGGAATATTTACAATGTACAATCGCAAAACATATTATCTCCAACAAATCACAATTCAAAGTTAACCGTTGGTACGAGACTCACAGCCACCGTACCCCGCAGAGCCCCATCGGACATCCCTCGGTGGTTAACCACAGTTCACGATACGCACACTCACGGCAATACGTATCCCTAGAGGCCCCGTCAGACCGTCCCTAGGTGAACATACACATATCCATCCACAACAACCACGATACAGCCATAATTCAAATACTAGAACATGTAAACAAATGTAAAGTACTTGCCTTTGTGACATCTTCGAAGAATCGGAAGTGAAAAGTGACTACGGATGATCCGAATGGAAAACAACGGTTCCTAAACGAAGAATTAGCATAACTCAGTCCCAACGGACATCAATAATCGAAAGGAATACTCCCAAAACCCCGATTACAAATCACAATAATAGACGTTCAATCGATACGGGTGAGGGTTCACGCAAAATCTCCCAGTATTGATAATTCACGGATTAAAATCAAGGAAATTGGATTTAGAATCACTCAATAATCACAATCGATAAAGAATATCGATATATAGATGAACAATTCGGAACTAAACCCTAGAATCCCGAAAAACCCCCAAATTCGTTAAAGTTAGGGTTCCTGAGGAAATACCTTGGATTCGACTGATGGAAGATGTGAATGTTGTAGATTAATCTCCCTTGGTAAACAATAATCAATCTCTAAAGGAAATCCACGTATTGTTCTGGACAAATCGCTCCAAAGGCACTCAAGAACACTCACGTCGCGAGAAGGGTTGAAGAAGAATGAAAAGAAAGTACTGAGGTTAAGTCAGATTTAAAAACGCTGACAGCGCGTTACGTAGGTTAACACAAGCTGTTAACGTACGTTATGATGGTTACGTACGTAACCCAATGCTGGTTAACGTACGTAACCAAATGTCTGTACTGAATTGTGAAGGGTCATAACGTACGTTATGGATCATGCATAACGTACGTTATGCACGTAACAGACCCCAGTTCTGAACACCAATTCTGCACAGTCGATTCGACGACGAACTACAACACGAGGATAGAATCAAAAGTGTAAATACGAGGTATTCATAACAACGAAGTTGAGTGCTCAAAAGTAAATGCACTTCCAACTACCGAGGAATCCAAAATACGACAAGGAGATGAATTTACCTAAATTTATAGGAAATTACGAAAATGACCCAAGCGTCCGAAAATCACGATACGATGTCGGATTTACAAACCGGAAGTCTCAACATGACCAACTCAACCATACGGACTTGTACAACCCAAGAAACAACGAAAACGAACGAGTTTTACGAGAATCGAACGTTCATACGGCAAAACATGTCATAAAATGAAATTACGTGAAAACATCACCAAAACTCGTCCAAATGGAAAAACTCCAAGAACAAAGTAGATTCAAAATGTCGAACGGTCACAAGCGAGTCGATAAAAATACACATACACCAAAAATGGAAACTGCTAAAAACGGAAAATTACGGATATTACATTCTCCCCCTCTAAAATAAAGTTTCGTCCCGAAACTTAAGAATCAAAAAGCTCGGGGTGTCTCGATCGCATATCCTCCTCTAACTCCCAAGTCGCTTCTTCTACTCCGTGTCTCGACCATTGCACCTTAACCAAAGGAATGGTTTTGTGCCTTAACTGTTTGTCTCGACGCTCCAAAATCTTAACGGGCCTCTCCTCAAACGTAACATCCTTCTCGATCTCCATGTCTCCAAAATCAATAATGTGGGACGGGTCCGGAATATACTTCCTCAGCTGGGAGACGTGAAATACGCTATGAACATGACTCAACGACGGAGGCAAAGCTAAACGGTATGCCAACTCACCGACTCTCTCCAACATCTCGAAGGGCCCAATATACCTCGGACTGAGCTTCCCCTTTTTCCCAAAACGGAAAACTCCCTTCGTCGGGGATACCCTCAACAGAACATGATCTCCCACCTCGAACTCCAAGGGTCGACGCCTAACATCCGCATAAGACTTTTGTCGACTACGAGCGACCAACATTCTCTTTCTAATCAATTCAACTTTCTCCTCGCTCGTAACACAAGGTGCGGCTCTGCACCGACTAGATCGGACGGCTCATCCCAACATATCGGCAATCGGCAACGCCGTCCATAAAGTGCCTCATATGGTGCCATCTTAATCGATGCGTGCCAGCTATTATTATAAGTAAACTCAATCAAGGCCAGATGTTCCTCCCAGTCACTACTCCAGTCTAACGCACACGCGTGCAACAAATCCTCGAACGTCTGAATGGTACGTTCGACCGCCCATCGATGCAGGGATGGAACGAAGTTCTCAAACGTAACTGTGTCCCCAATGCCTTATGTACCGCCTGCCAAAAATGCGATACAAATCGGCCATCTCTATCTGAAATAATGGTCCTCGGTGTACCATGAAGTCTCACTATCTGCGCGATAAAAATACGAGCCAACTTTTCTGGACCCCAAGTATCCTTGATGCCCAGAAAATGCGCCGACTTAGTCAGTCGGTCTACAATCACCCACACCATATTCATACCCGTTTTTGTCCTCGGCAAACTCGTGACAAAATCCATAGAGATATCCTCCCACTTCCACTCTGGGACGGGAAGTGGTTTCAACAACCCAGCTGGCCGCTGATGTTCAATCTTGACTTGCTGACAAGTCAAACACTTAGCCACAAACTGAACTACCTACTTCTTCATGTCGTTCCACCAGAAATTCTTCCTCAAATCTTTATACATTTTACTCGAGCCCGGATGGACTGAGTAAGGTGACGCATGAGCCTCTCGCATAATGCTCTGTCTCAATTCCGAGTCGTTCGGAACACACAACCGACCTCGGAATCTCAACACACCGTCCTCATGAATAACGAATCCCGGGGATTTCCCCTTTCCTACACTCTCTCGAAGCTGAATAAACATCGGGTCCTCTAACTGTCCCGACTTAATGTCCTTGACCAGAGATGAAGAAATCTCAAGAGTACGCAACTGCCCGGAACTCTCTGGCAGTACAATCTCAATGCTCAACCTCATAAACTCTCGCTGAAGTCCCGACTGGGCCGTGAGTAACTCCAGCGCCCGAAGCGATACCGATTTCCGGATCAAGGCATCTGCTACCACATTAGCCTTGCCCGGATGATAAAGGATCTGGAGATCGTAATCCTTAATCAATTCCAACCATCTCCTCTGTCTCATATTAAGCTCCTTCTGCGTGAAAATGTACTTCAGGCTCTTGTGATCAGTGAAAATCTGACATGACGAGCCATACAAGTAATGACGCCAGATCTTCAACATAAATACAACTGCGGCCAATTCAAGATCGTGCGTAGGGTAATTCAGCTCGTACGGTTTCAGCTGACGGGAAGCATAGGCAATCATCCTCCCGTGCTGCATAATTACGCATCCGAGCCCTTGGCCCAAAGCATCACTGAAAACTGAGAAACCATCATTACCACTCGGTAAAGCCAAAACGGGAGCGGTCGTCAACCGCTTCTTCAACTCCTCAAAACTATTCTACCTCTCATCGGTCCACACAAACTTCTCTGACTTCTGTAACAACTGAGTCAGCGGTCGAGCGAGCTTAGAGAACCCCTCGACGAATCTACGGTAATACCCGGCTAACCCCAGAAAACTGCGGAGCTCCTTCACATTCTTGGGCGGCGCCCAATCCAACACTGCCTCTACCTTATGTGGGTCCACACGAACACCCTCGGCCGAGATCACATGACCGAGAAACATTACCTCCCGCAACCAAAACTCGCATTTTGAGAACTTCGCAAAAAGATGCTGAGTTCTCAAAATATCTAACACGATATGCAAATGACGGGCGTGCTTCTCCTCGCTCCTCGAGTAAATCAAGATGTCATCGATAAAAATGACTACACATTTATCGAGGTACTTGATAAAGACTTTGTTCATAAGTTGCATGAACACGGATGGGGCGTTAGTTAGTCCAAAAGGCATAACCACAAACTCGTAGTGACCGTATCTCGTCCGAAAGGCCATCTTCGGAATGTCGGTATCCTTCACTCGGAGCTGATAATACCCCGATCTCAAATCAATCTTCGAAAACACAGTTTCCCCTTGCAACTGATCAAACAAATCATCAATCCTCGGGAGCGGATACTTGTTTTTGATGGTCACTTTGTTCAACTCTCGGTAGTCGATACACAAACGAAGTGACCCATCCTTCTTCTTCACAAACAGGACCGGTGCACCCCAAGGTGAAACACTAGGTCGAATATACCCCATGTCTAGCAACTCTCCCAACTGTTTCTTCAGCTCCAGCATCTCGGCGGGCGCCATACGGTATGGCGTCTTATAGATAGGGGCTGCACCTGGCTCTAAATCGACGGTAAACTCAACTTCTCGGTCTGGCGGCAAACCCGACAACTCGTCTGGAAAGAAATCAGGATACTCACACACTACCGGAATAGACGAAAGCTCGACTCCCCCTTCTTCCGATCTCAAGGCGTAACACCAATAACCCGTGCAACCTCCCCGAAGAAGTCTCACCGCCCTCAAGGCGCTGATCAGTAATCTGTGGCTACTCCGCTTACGCCCCACAAAAGAATGCTCGGTACCGTCAGAGGCTAACATCGAAACGGTTCTCGTTCTATAATTCATGATCACCCCATGACGGTCCAGCCAATCCTCACCCAGAATCAAATCCTCATCCTTAATATCTACCGCAATCAGATTAGAAGGCCAATCCCTCCCCGCGATACTCACAGAAAAATCTCTAATCTCACGGTCCCCCACGATGCTATCCCCACTAGGAAGTTTAACAACAAAAGGCTCACAAGCAACTAGGCAATGAACATGCAGACGACGCACACAATCCATAGATATAAAAGAATGCGTAGCACCAGAATCGAACAATATAGAAACAGGATGATCAAGGATGTGGACGGTACCTGTAGCCACCGTCGCATCAGGATCTCCTGCTCGTCTCATCTCGTACAATCGGGGCGGAACAGACCCCGCACTAGAAGCTCCCCCTCTAGAAGGCTAACCACGTCATTGACCTCTACCAAAACTTTGCTGCGGCTGAGGAACTGTCGGTGCCTGATTCACACTCGGCTCTCCCGCGGCTGGGGTTGATATCTGAGTAATTGGAGCTCGAGCTGCATCCGTACAGAACTTGGCACGATGACCCATCCGACCACAAGCAAGACACTGAATCGGAGGCCTATCACACTCACTCATCATGTGGCCCGGACGACTACAGTTGAAGCACGTAGGACCACGAACGGAACCAGCAGGAGCAGACCTAGAACTGTTTCCTCGCCCAACTGATGGCAACTGACTCCCGAAGACTCGCGAACAGATCGAGTCTTGGATACCTCCCGACTTGCCTCCCGAAAACCGACTGCGGTTGCTTTCTTTCCTTCGGTTGCCGTCTGTCCGCAAAAACGACATCTCATAAGCCATCGCCTTATTCTGATATTCTTTCAAAGTCGTGCACCCCAGACCAGACATGTAGTGGCACACCCTCGGTTTCATCCGCATATCAAAGTGGCGGATCTTATCAAGCTCATCTCGGACTTGGTTCCTCACATAATGCAGCTGTTGATTGTAGTCCTTGATAGCTTGAGAAATAGGAACATCTTGGGGCTTAGCCTCAAAGAAGGCTCGGATTCTCCCCTCTTTCACTGGGCATGGGCAAAATTCATCTTCCATCAGATCTCGAAACTCTGCCCACGTGGCTGCCCGGTCACGCGGTTTCACCGCTTGCCACCACGTTGCTGCCTCTTTGGCAAGGAAGTACTGGGCAATGGGTACTTTCCTCTCCTTAGAACAATTAGCAGCCTCGAATACTTTCTCCATCTCGAATAGCCAATTCTCCCAACCAGAGGGGTCGGAAGCACCATCAAACTGCGGAGGACGCATACGAATCACGTTCTGAAGTAACTTATCACTGCCGGATCCAGTAGGCGGAACTGGGTTGGCATTAGCTTGGCCGACTAGAACGGCCTGAGTCAGTAGCGTCATCTGGTTTGCTACTTGTTGCAGAATGTTGGCCACTCCAACATTCTCATGTGCACACGGAGCTAGCGGATAGTCTGCTGACCTCCGGAACTAGGCGGAACACTGTCCGACAAAAAAGGCATCGCCGAATCAGTTCCCGAGTGATCGGACATGGCTGCCCCACCGGCTGCGCCACGTCCCCTACCGCGTCCGCGTCCTCTACCAGCAGGAATTCTGAAGAAGTAACGGGTAAGTACAATTCAAACGCAAAACGCAACAAGATACTAAGACAGGAATAGAACAGAACAGCGAAACGAATCAAGTTAGAAAAAACTTACGAGCATCGGCGTACTGAGATGATGGCATAGCAGTGATACTGTCCCAAAAACAACACTTAACTAGACCCAAATAACCGAGAGCCTAGGTATCCATAAACCTAAGCTCTGATACCATATTCTGTAACACCCCCAAGACGTTCGGGGCATATTACAGCGCTGTGGACCCCACACTGTGGAATCCACCAGGCTAACGTACCAAACAAGACATTCGACAACGACAAACCATCATAAATAAAACGACAAGCTAAATAAAAGAGTATAACCGACAAATAAAATTCTGACATCAAATCCATTTCCCCAAAACGGGAACACAACATTAACAAACTCAAACCGGAAGTACTCGAGTACTTAAACCAATTTTATAATACAGAATCCCAAAATCAGACATCAATAATGATGGACAGACAGAACACCAATAATCAACTTCTGGACAATATCATGCTTGCCCATCATCCTCATACAGCTCGGGTGCTCGCTTGTCCCGACGATCAATACCTGAAATACAAAAAGTATTTCCCCCATTTAAGGGGTTAGCGACAACTGCTAGTGCGAGTACAATCCATTTGAACTACATTCTAATCAGATGAATAATGCGCCAAAAATCATTTTTGAAAAAGTTTTAAATTCCGGAATATTTACAATGTACAATCGCAAAACACATTATCTCCAACAAATCACAATTCAAAGTTAACCGTTGGTACGAGACTCACGACCACCGTACCCCGCAGAGCCCCGTCGGACATCCCTGGGTGGTTAACCACAGTTCACGATACGCACACTCACGGCAATACGTATCCCTAGAGGCCCCGTCGGACCGTCCCTAGGTGAACATACACATATCCATCCACAACAACCACGATACAGCCATAATTCAAATACTAGAACATGTAAACAAATGTAAAGTACTTGCCTTTGTGACATCTTCGAAGAATCGGAAGTGAAAAGTGACTACAGATGATCCAAATGGAAAACAACGGTTCCTAAACGAATAACTAGCATAACTCAGTCCCATGGGACATCAATAATCGAAAGGAATACTCCCAAAACCCCGATTACAAATCACGATAATAGACGTTCAATCGATACGGGCGAGGGTTCACGCAAAATCTCCCCGTATTGATAATTCACGGATTAAAATCAAGGAAATTTGATTTAGAATCACTCAATAATCACAATCGAGAAAGAATATCGATATATAGATGAACAATTCGGAACTAAACCCTAGAATCCCGAAAAACCCCTAAATTCGTTAAAGTTAGGGTTCCTGAGGAAATACCTTGGATTCGACTGATGGAAGATGTGAATGTTGTATATTAATCTCCCTTGGTACACAATAATCAATCTCTAAAGGAAATCCACGGATTGTTCTGGACAAATCGCTCCAAATGCACTCAAGAACACTCACGTCGCGAGAAGGGTTGAAGAAGAATGAAAAGAAACTGACTGAGGTTAAGTCAGGTTTAAAAACGCTGACAATAGCATGACGTTAACACAAGCCGTTAACGTACATTATGATGGTTACGTCGTAACCCATCTTTGTTAACGTCGTAACCAAATGTCCATCTTGAATTGTGAAGGGTCATAACGTCGTTATGGATCATGCATAACGACGTTATGCACGTAATGCAACCTTACGAACACCAATCGCACGATCGATTCGACGACGAACTACAACACGAGGATAGAATCAAAAGTGTAAATACGAGGTATTCATAACAACGAAGTTGAGTGCTCGAAAGTAAATGCATTTCCAACTACTGAGGAATCCAAAATACGACAAGGAGATGAATTTCCCTAAATTTATAGGAAATTATGAAAATGACCCAAGCATCCGAAAATCACGATACGACGTAGGATTTACAAACTGGAAGTCTCAACATGACCAACTCAACCATACGGACTTGTACAACCCAAGAAACAACGAAAACGAACGAGTTTTACGAGAATCGAACGTTCATACGGCAAAACATGTCATAAAATGAAATTACGTGAAAACATCACCAAAACTCGTCCAAATGGAAAAACTCCAAGAACAAAGTAGATTCAAAATGTCGAAATGGTCACAAGCGAGTCGATAAAAATACACATACACCAAAAATGGAAACTGCTAAAAACGGAAAATTACGGATATTACAACCCCTTATTCTGTTCATCCGGGGTCTAGCAAGATGTACAAGGACTTGAAACAAAATTACTGGTGGAGTAATATGAAGCGAGAAGTCGCAGAATTTGTTTCGAGATGCTTTGCCTGTCAACAAGTTAAGATTGAACATTAGCGACCGGAGGGTATGCTGAAACCTCTCCCTATTCCAGAATGGAAGTGGGAAGACATTTCTATGGATTTCATCACGAGTTTTCCGACGAGTCGTCGTGGCATGAATACGATCTGGGTAATTGTGGACCACTTAACTAAATCAGCTCATTTTCTTGAGATTAAGGATACTTGGGGTCCCGACAGACTTGCCCAGTTATTCATCAAAGAGATAGTGAGACTGCACGGTACTCCTAAAAGTATCGTTTCCGATCGTGACGGACGGTTTGTGTCGCATTTTTGGAAATCAGTTCATCGTGCTATGGGAACCCAGTTTAATCTCAGTACCGCCTTTCATCCTCAGTCCGACGGGCAATCAGAGAGGACTATTCAGACATTAGAGGACATGTTGAGGGCATGCATCCTCGATTGGAAAGACGATTGGGAAGCCCAACTACCATTGATTGAGTTCACATATAATAATAGTTTGCATGCTTCGATTAAGATGGCACCTTACGAGGCCTTGTACGGTCGTTGTTGTCGATCTCCTTTGTGTTGGGACGACCTATCCGAGTCAATCGGCACCGAGCCCGATATGCTTATCGCCGCCCGTGAGAAGGTAGCTTTGATCAGGAGTCGTTTGTTGACCGCTCAGAGTCAACAGAAATCTTATGTAGATAATCGTCATCGACCATTAGAGTTCGAGACAGGTGACCATGTCTTGGTCAAGGTTTCCTCGAGTCGTGGTATCTTATGTTTTGGGAAGAGGGGAAAGTTGAGTCCGAGATTCATTGGACCGTTTGAGATTTTGGATCGAGTAGGCGAGTTAGCTTATCGATTGGCCTTACCTCCGGCGTTGAGCCGAATTCATAATGTGTTTCACGTCTCTCAGTTGCGGAAGTATGTTGCTGACCCGAGTCACATACTTCAGTTCGACGAAATCGAGATCGCAGATGATCATTCATATGAGGAGCGTCCTATACGAGTTTTAGAGCGGCGGATCGAACAGTTGAGGAATAAGATGATTCCTTTGGTTAAAATTCAGTGGTCTAGACACGGAGTCAAAGAGGCTACTTGGGAAACCGAGGATAGTATGCAGGAGAGTTATCCCGAGTTGTTTGACCCTTAGCTTCGGGGACGAAACTCTTTTAAGGGGGGTGTATGTAATACCCGGTTGTAATTCAGTAATTATCATTCAGTATTTATCATTCAGTAATTTCACTCATTAATGATCATTTGTCACTCATATTCAATCATGGTATTCATCGTTCAGAGTAATTGTATCGTGTATCAATCGTCATTCATCACTAATCTAATTGGAGTTTCGTGCCGTGTTTCTCATCATTGTCATTTTCATTGTGGGTTGTGCGTGAGGAGTAGCGCACGCTACGTACTCTTTTTAGCGCGCGCAAATTGAGTACAGGTAGCGCACGCTACCACTCAGCATTAGCGCACGCTAATGTTGTCCTGGCTGCAGTCCAGAAGGCACTGGACTGCAGGTGAGTTATATGTAGCGCACGCTACGAATGATAAGTAGCGCGCGCTAGTAGGCCGGAGTAGCGCATGCTATACAGTCGGTATAGCGCGTGCTAAGGTCGAATCAGGTTGAGTCCAGTGGCTACTGGACTGCATTGGATTAATTCTTAGCGTACGCTATGAGTGGTTTTTAGCGTACGCAATCGATATTGTAGCGCATGATAAATATCGATTGTAGCACACGCTACCGCGATCAGATCAGAGGACAGAAGGTTTCTGGACTCCAGTGTTGGGCATCAGATAATTCGTTAGCGCACGCTAACATTTGGGGTTAGCGCACGCCAATTGTACATCCGTAGCGCACGCTACCAAAGGTACGTAGCCCGCGCTACCGTTGTCGGACAGTGGATACCGGACTACCCAGAACACCCATTAGCGCACGCTAAGCATAGGGGCTAGCGCGCGCTAAACTGGGATCACTATAAGTTGGATAGTTACCCCAGATTTCGGCATTTGTCATTTCTTCACATTCTCTCATCGTTTCCGGGCGATTTAGAGCGAGTTGAAGAGTATTCTTCGAGGTGTAATCATCAATCATCTCCTTCAAGTCTTTGAGTTGGATTAATCATCACTTCATCATCTCCAAAACATCAAATCTAAGGTATTAATCTCTTGGATCTAGAATTTTGGATTTTTGGGTTTTTCCTTCCGGTTTCTTCGTGTAAGCTTGGATCATTATTGGAATATCTTAGATATGGATTATCTACCTTGGATAAATATATTCCTACGGATTTAATGGCTATTTTCGGAATTATTTCAAGAACCCTTGGGGTTGACTTCAGTTAATTTGGGGATGTTGTTGTAAACTTGAATTGTGGATTCCTATTGAATTATTGATGTCATTGATATTGTTTTGCTGGTTTGAATCAATCATTTGGAAGTTGGTTTCGATAAATTGGGTTTGGTTATAACCAACGGGAAGGATATTCTCAACGTATTCGTTAGAGTACATCTAAGAGTTCGGATATTGTTGTATCGACGTTTGAGTTGGTTGTAATCGTGTTTGATACGTGTACTGAACGGATTATTGGTATTGTGTTATTCAAGGTTGTTCGAGCGACCGACATTTCACTTAAGATGTTGTTCGTGGACGGACATTCTTCACCGGTTGTGTAAGTTAATTCTTACTCGGTTAAAAGGATATTCATTCCTTTTGTTGTTGTTCATTCATAATCACAATTCATTCATCATTGTATTAACCATATTGAGATTTGTAATTGCCGAATAATCACTTCATTCACGAGGAACGACTGTTCCAATCATTTCATTGAGTTATCAATCACTTCACTGTTATTTCCATTTCGGTGAGTCATTCTTGAACTTGTCGAATTATTATTCATTGATATTCATTGTGGTCATTCTCGTTCATATGTCCTTCTGGGTTCATATTGCGTGGCCGGGTGCGGATGTGTGGAATTTCTAGTCAAGCACACGATGGTCATGTACTGGGTTCACCGATACATTGGACCGTGCACACGATAAAGCTTAACTCTGTGAGACTAATTAGGTACAAGGATGGGTGTGTCCGGTCATTCGTATTGTACACTTGCACAGAACACTACGGGCGTACTATGATACTCCTCTTCAGCGTAATTCATAATTAAGGATATTTCATAACTTCAGTTAAATCATGATTGTGTATTTTCAACCCTTGAGGATTGTTATTCTGTGTAACTGACCCCGTTGGGGGATTTTGTTTTCAGGTCACGGCAAGGCAAAGGCACGGGAAGAGCATGTTGATGACGAGGATCCCCAGTGATACTAGTAGGGGGCCCCAGTCATTCCGCATAATTCAGTCATTTCAGTCATTCTTATTTCTCTTCATTTGTATTTCCACTGCAAATTCCGTTTGAGACGTTTATTTATTCAGTGTGGTGTATTTTATCTTTATATAAAATATACTAGTATTCTGTTTTGTCCTGGTGTAATGTACTTAAGGTCCTCATCGGAGCATTTGGTAATATAATGTGGTTCGGTACTACAATTACATTATTTAATTCATCAGTTTTCATTCGCCTGGTGGGTCCCAGTCGGGGGTCCACGGCACTGTAATATCCGCCTAGTTTGAGGTGTTACAACTTTCAAGAGCCCCATTTAATAAAATACCCCTACTCAAAATTTTAAGCTAAAAGTGTTTGTTTTCTCCAACTTCTAAGAGCTTCTTAGGATTTGAATATTATGATCTTAGTTCTTCACGTTGTAGAGTATATTGATTTCGTTTGCTTTGATCGCTTGTAAGTGTTAATCATATCGTACTTCTACTCAAGAGTTCTTCAGATATTTATAGTACTTTCTTTGAGCTCTTCATAGCTGTTACATCCTTTGAACAAATTGGTCGGTTGAAGAATGAAATTCATTGTTTTGCTTTTCACCTATTTTGCATGGCCTCTTTTTTTCTTCAAATCTGACTGTTTAAAGATATACAATTGTCTGTGCCATTTTCTTTGATTTCTACAATGAGAAGTATTCACGGAGCGAATCTCGAGGAATATTTTATTCCTGAACTTGCGAGAATCATACAGATTGTTTCCTTTGCTTTATTTACGTCTACATGTGATTTTTCGTCTTTGTTGACTTTTCCACGGTTGCTGATGTGGACATAGCTGATTAATACTTGTTGAATTTTGTCTAAGTATTTTGTTGTCCATACTTAGCTGAATGATTTGTCTTGGTCATACTCGGCTGAAGATTTGGCAATACCCGAATGATATTTTAACTTGGCGATACCCAATTGATATTTTTTCTTGGCCAAACCCAGCTGATATTCTATCTTGGCTATACTCAGCTGATATTTTTTCTTGGCTATACTTAGTTGATATTTTGTCTTGGCCAAACTCAGCTGAACAGACTTAGTTGTAAAACCTATTTGATCGTACTTTATATGAATTGTTGGCTCTGACGTTCCTTCATTCTTGTCGTTCTGTAAACACCTATTGAAATGTGGTCGATGTTGATTTTAGATTTTCATACCCTTCGGATCATGTTCGTGTTGTTTGGACCTTTCGGCAGTGTTTTAAGACAGGCAGATAGCGCACGCTAGGCCTAAGCTAACGCACGTTATTTCTGTTGAGTAGCGTACGCTAGTGTTGGGTCTTAGCGCACGCTAACGGTCCGGGCTTGGCAGAGGCAGTAGCTGATTCTGCCCTCTCGACTAGCAGTTAGTGCACGCTAGGCAGCAGCTAGCGCACACTATATGTTTTGCATAGCGCGTGCTAACATCGCCCGTAGCGCATGCTAATGAGTTGAGTCGGTAGAGGCAGTGGGGTAATTCTACTTTTTGGACTAACACGTAATGCGGGCTTGGCCTGAGCCAGCGCACGCTATTGGTGTTGCGTAGCGCGCACTAGTGCCCAGATGTAGCGCACGCTAGCGGGTTTGGGTAATGAACTAGAATTTCAGCAGGATACCTGTTAGCACACACTAAGGTGTGGTAGCGCGCGCTAACATCGCAGGTCAGAAGCTACTGGACTACCGGGTGACCCTATTAGCACACGCTAACCCTGAATTTTAGCGCGCGCTAACCTGGCATGGTATATAAGAGCGGGTCAATCCTTGTTCTTCATCATTTTCATCTTTTCACTTACTTTCCAACGGGAGCAGTGGGAGAAGGTGATTTGGGGCGATTTGGGGCAATCCTTCTTCAACTATCACCATCTTTGGTTGAATAACAAAGATTACACAACATCTAATACATTTATATCTTCTAAATCAAGGTAAATTCCTTAGAACCCTAGTTTTGGGAATTTTTGGGGATTTTCTTAGATTCGCCCGATTTATCCGTTTTGGAGAGATCTTTGAGATTATGATGTATCTACCCCGTACCCACGTTTCCCCTATGATTATATGGATTGTTTGTATCTTGTTCGGACTTGAGAGGGTTTGGGTGATTTACAAAATCTCTAAGTGATTATCCTTGTAGTTTCATGAATAGTAGGCAGGTTTTGGGAGTTTCTTCGTGTAACTTGAGTATGGATTATTGATTGTCGTGTTCCTTACGAATCATTTAGTTGCCAGAAGTGCATTCTTGGACCTACCGAACTTATACTCTTTTCCTTTCAATTTCTCGATGTCTCAAAGGCATGTATATGTTTATGATTGTACGTTCTCGACTTTGAAAGTAAGATATATGAATTATATGATGGTATATATCCACTCTGGGACGGGACGACGGGTCCTCTGAGGGTTCCGTAGCCTATGGTGTGGTTCCATGGATATTTTGGGTTAACCACTCTGGGACGGACCGACGGGTCCTCTGAGGGTTCCGTTGCCTTTGATGTGGTTCCATGGTTAATCATGTATGTATTGAATGTGATGCTATGAGATTTAGTAATTCCAGAATACGAGTCTTGAGTTGATGAGATGATGATTACATTTACTTTATTGTTGAGAAGTATTGTGTTTCATATTCGATATACTTGTACTAGCTATTTGACGGCTAACCCCTTTATGGGGGAAATACCTTTCATGTATTTCAGGATCCCGGAGAACGGATAGGCATGTACCGGGTTGGCATGAAGATGATAGGCAAGTGTGATGCTGTGTCTTGTCACTGTTTATGTTTTGTACTTCCTCCATCCAGTGATGTTGCACTTGAATGGTTCTTGAGTACTCGAGTATTGTTTTTGGTTTCCTTGATGTTTTGGCCTGTGTTGCCATGGTATTGATTCTGGTGTTGGAATATAAAACGCAGCGGAAGCGAGATGGATGAATTGAATATATTTGGTTTTATAAACTAACCAACAAAATTGCGGATCTATTTAGGCTTGTCAATTAATTAATTAAACATACTAATTAACAATTTAAATCTACATATTTACGCAGTAGAATTGGTAATTCATTCCTTTGAAGCGAAGTGGTAGAAAAATCCCTTTTGGTCGGTCGAACTCCTCCTTGATATTCTTGTATTTCTACCTTAATATATTCTATAGTATATCCCGCCTATATCCGGATGTCGTGTGGGCAACAATCTACCGGACTACTTGGACTACAATATGTATCGGCCGAAATTTCTTCAAGAAATACCTCACGAATTTTTCTCTCTATTTCTCTTGCATATTAGTGTATTTAGAAAAATATTGTGTTAGATAAATTATGGAATCCAAGACATAAGTCAAGATCCACAATTAAACACAAAATTAGAAGAAAAATCGAAAATTTCTTGTCCAAGAAGAGTGAAAAAATCGGCCACCCCATGTGCTCATTTTATAGGTGTTTTGGGCTACTCTAGGGACCTTGAGGAGGATAAGGTAAGGACTCCCATAGATATTATCTTTCCATATTAGGACTCTTCCTAATATAATGACTATATTAATATCAACTTAGTCCACTAAAAGGTTAATATTGCACTTCCTACCAAAATCCCAAATTACGAAATTGGGCTCCTTTTTTAATTAATTATTTTCCATGTTTACGATATTCCATGTCCATTAATTAATTTAAGCTACTGACAGCTTTTAATTAATTAATGTATTATACATGAGTATATCACTCGAGCTTTATTATTATATCGAAAAATTAATTCCATCTGCAGGGTTTAATATAATAATCCTTTCGAGTGCCTCAAGGGACATGATCAACCCGACTGGTAGGGACACGATTTCTAGCTATAATATTAGTTATTATATAAATAATAATATTGCACAAAATATCAAGCATATTGAGTCAATCATTCTGGCTCTCACCCATGATAAATCAAATCAATAAATATTGAATATATATAATTAAATATTACTCACTAGAATTAAGAAATAATAATTGTCCGAGATGTACGTTCTTCTTATAGTCAGTACAGAAGAATCTATCTCACCTCGATCCTGTTCAACGTATACCGAATACGCTAATATATGATAATGGTCAAGACCAACCAATCTCAAGTATATACTACAACCTCTCACATAACGGTCTATTGTTATATTGGTTGTGAACTAATTATTACTATATAAGGAACCGATAATGTGATCTTCTGTGTGATACGACACACCATATTATCTACAATATAAAGTAATTAGACAACATTTGCATAACCATAGCATGAATAAATATGCAAAACATGTGACAAATGAATTAAATATTCTCATAGATAAAGACCAGGAAATTAGGTACTACAAGCATGAAGTATGCTTTGATGTATGCAACCCTAACAATCTCCCACTTATACTCAAAGCATGCTTTTGAAGTATACTCAAAGCATGCTTTTGAAACGTAAAAGAAAGAAAGATATGGAAAAGAGCGCTTGGTCTAGGAGGTCGATTTTGTTTGATTTGCCCTATTGGGAGGAACATTCAGTACGTCATGTGATAGATTTGATGCATGCGGAGAAGAATGTCATTGAACATCCTATAGGCATATTCCTAGATGGGGCTCATTTGAAAGATGGAGTGAAGGCACGTGATGATCTGCATAAGATGAGGATAGAAAGATCATTATGGTTGAAAGATGATGCTAGAACCGGAAAGAAGATTATCCCAGTTGCAGCTTTTACTTTGAGCAATTATGAAAGGAATGTGTTGCTCGATACACTATACGAGTTGAAGGTGCCTTCCAATTTCGCATCAAATTTTCGTAGGATAGTGAGTTACGCAACACATGATTTGAAATAGTGCAAGACTCATGATTGGCATGTCATAATGCAACTAGTCCCTTTGTTGTTTGGCCATTGTTTTTCCAAACATAAGGATCTCCAGAGGGCTATTATGCAGATAAGCTTGTGCTTCACTCTATTGTATGAAAAGGTCATTAACAGAAAACACATGATGGCGGCAAAAACAACTCTAGCTGAGGCAACCTGTGTTCTAGAAAAGTACTTTCCTCCCTCATTCCTTGATATAAGCATCCATTTGTTGGTGCATTTGCGTGATGAAGCACTGATATGTGGCCCGGCTTGGTATCAGTGGATGTATCCATTTGAACGTTTAATGAAAATATACAAAGAGTACGTTAAGAACCCACATTACATTGAGGGGTCCATTGCGGAGGAGTACATTACAGAAGAAGATTCCTTGTATGCTAAGGAATACATGCCAAATCCAAACACTACAGGTCGTGAATGCTTTGTTGACGAACCAAATAAATTTGCTCATGAGCATACTTTGGGGAAGGGCAAGAAAGTGACACTAACGAGTACACAATATCAACAAGTGCCTCGATAAGTTTTTGAGACTCACATTGACATTGATAATTGGAAAGCGTAAGTACCATTAATCGTGATATATTGATATTTTAAGTTTATTGTAATTACTATATAATCTTTATGTTTATTTGGTGCATAGGCAATTTAATGCATCCGGTCCCGGCAAAAAGAGGAAAAGAGTTGTTAGTGCAGACAGTAAATTTAGGAATTGGGTAGAGAGTGAGGTACTAAATATATGTTGTTATTCCTTGGTTTATATTTTTCATTATCTAGTATTTTCATAACGCAAGTCCATTCATTATTTCAGTTGTTCAAAATTGGTGATGTCACATCGAGGCTTGCTGTAACACCCCAACCCGACAAGGGTAGAAGTATCACATTATGGTGGCATATCAGAACATATATAAATGAACGCAAGCGGATGTCTTAAACATAAATAATCAAAAGGAGTTAAATCGAAATGACTTAAACCAAAACATAAGTTCAACGAAAAGGAATACTCCAAAGGGATGAATAACAAATCATCCAAGTCTAGACAATGTCATAACAATAGCAAAATAAATCTAAGATGACTAGGGTAAAGTCTCCACAAGCTCAATTCTCAACCCCAAAGCAACCCCAGCTCCTAGCTTAGATACCTGCCGCAGGAAAAGGAAAATGCGGCTGAGCTTAAAAATCCCAGTGAACAGACATATATAAACAAAACCAAAAGATAAAGAACGAACTTATAAAGTACGGTGCGTTGGGAAAAGCATGAGATATAAACAAATGGATATCCAAAGTAAGGAAGGGTCAGTAATCTACCACGAGCCCGAACACAAATCAAATCAAATATCATAGTAACCATGGAGTAGCTAACTCCCGAACATGTGAAAGACGTGTATTGCACACAAGTATCAATCACCGAACATATCATATCATAATCATGTCATATCCAATCAAATACAAATCGAACCTAGGATGCATCCATACGTCCCCGAACAATCGTATTGGCCATAACAAATATAAAGTGCACATATCATAACAAAATGGGACGATGTGGAACATCACTCAACCACACTAGAGTCGTGCCATTGGTGCATCAATGACACGGCCATGTTACCTTCATGGCTAGGAAACGAACTTGGCTCGGGTATCAAACTGAAGGATTCAAATGTCATATCATATCAAAGTTCATATCAAATGTACATAATCAAAGGTTTACAAATCTAAGGGAGCATAGCAAAGGCATAGATCAAATAAGAAAGTCATAATAAGAAGGCTCAGATCAAAGGCATCATAATCAAAACTAATATCAAACCGTTGTGAACGAATCATGAGAAACCTTAAGGGATAAGGTCAGAATATCTGTACCGATACGAAACAAACAATAACAATGGTACATAGAATCAGAACCCTTACTGAGAAAGGGTAGAATATCCGTACGAATAATCAACCAAACGAACAACCGATACAATGGTAGAGAGAAGGGGGTATCAAGAATATCCGTACCTCCAACCGCAAAATGCAAAACACCTCAGAAGATATAAAGATCAGAGGTTACTCCTTCTTCAGCGAATCTACACAAATTAGGTTCATTTTATGCTTATTAGCTCATAATGTCATAACGGGTTCTTAATTACTTAACACCATTTATTAATGTGATTAGAGTTTCGTTATTGGAATTAGGTTAACATATGACTAATTGTATCATAATTAATGTTCAAATGCATTTTAGGGTTCAAGTATATTAAATGGTATTAAAATCACAACAATCTTAATCTCCTAACAAAATTCTGGTTTTACTATCTTTTAGCCTTCATTTTATGAACTTTAACACCACACCAGGTGTCAAAGTAAAAATTCACCAAAATTATCACTGAAGCATATACGTCTTAGGAGTCTACTTGAATTTTCCCAGATTTTATTAATTAGTACAAGTACACAATAAAAATCCCTCTTTACACGACTGTTCAGAAAGTAAACTGCTGAAACACCCAGAAGGTATACATTACAAAGGCATAGCAAAACACTTTCGAAAAATTCAAAAAAATTCCGGAACTTAGAAAACATATGAAATATAACTTCTGTAAGTTGGCAAGTCATAACTCCTTATAGTTTTCAAATGAAAAATCGTAAAACCGGACTGAATTTAAATCCTTAAAACTCAGGTTTTGACATATGATCCCCTAAAATTCAAAAGCATGAACAATACAACTCCAATTCCTTTCAAACCAATCGGAAAACTTAAATAAGACATTAAAATAAGTTTTATGCAAAAGTAAAGAATTATATCCTTATGAAACTCGAGCTATAACGCACACATATTCAGCTTTTCAAAACTGTCTCCTTCAGAAATCCGTTTTAGACCATTTTTAACATGTTTTACTTACACAAACGCACACGAGACCTATATATATCACAAGACCTGGTTTAATTAATATATTAACACACATGATCTTACACACGACACAAACATAACACAGAATATACGAGCCAAGTAAACACATGAAATCATACCAAACAAGCCCTAGTTCTCTAGTATCAAATGCATATGTTTCTCATAAACACTTAGGGTTTTATATCAGATTTTAAAGGTACGTAATAGAGATCATATTAGGTCGAATAGATCAGGTTTAGGGTCGAATTAATAAGGAGTTGATTCAGATCAGAAACATAAGTTGATTTGATTTGGTATTTACATATCGAAACATCCAATACAGTTATGATTTTATGTGATCTTCTATATACGTTTTAACATATAATTCAAATAGAACAGATCAGACTTTTGTTTAGTATGTATACGAATTAGGTTTCAAGTTTATATATTCAGATTATTTGTGCAATCATGTGTCGAATAGAAAAGAGAAACAAGATCGATTAGAGATACCTTATGATGAATCGAATAAAGGAGAGAACAAGAACGAAACCCACATGAATCAAACCCTAATCACGATCCAAACAACAAGTGTAATACCCGAGATTTTCGTTTCCGGTTAATTTTGAATTTTTGTCGGTTGTGCCGGTTATTTTGCTCTGTTAGCGATTATTTGAGTTTTCCCCTATGTTGGGTACGGCATGATGTACCGTGTTGTGGTGTTCGTCGGGTACGACATATCGTTACGTCAGCCGAGCTAATAGTATGTCGTGCTTTATTATTTGTTTGTTTTAGATTTGGATCATTGGTGTTGTCCGTTAGTGTTTCGTTGCATGTTGAATAATCATTGTTTTGTCGAGGAGTATTGTTGTTGTGCAATTGGTCGACTTTGTAAGATCACCACCGGCACTTATAAAGTCTAAAAATTCTGAAACTTTACAATGTGATAGAGCATCAAATTAGCTTTCCAATGGTTCAAACGGTGAGTCAATCGGAGTCCGGACGAAGGAGTTATGGTCATAATAGCAAAGACTACACAATGTATAATTAGCGCACGCTAACGTATTTATTAGCGCGCGCTAACTATTAGGGACAGAGCGTTACGCCCTTTACAGATCGCCGCTTACGCACGCTAATACATTGATTAGCGCACGCTAACGGGACCGAACAGAGGCTTCGGTGCATTTTTACCCCGGTAGCGCACGCTAAGCCTTTCCGTAGCGTACGCTAAACCTCTGTTAGTATATAAGGGTTTGGGAAGTCAACTTTCATCATTTTTCATTTCACTTCTTCTCCTCCAGCACCCAGCGACTCCAGGCGTGAGAAGGTGGAGATCTTGGCCAGATATCATTAGATATCAACTCCTTTCAACTCCTAACACGGATTTATCGACCTTCTTTCATCTTCCAACGTCGGATTCGAGGTAAAATCCCTTAGAACCTTGGTTTTGGGAATTTTAGGGGTTTTTCCTCGATCTCTTGAGTTCACCCTAAATGATAAATTGATTACGTAGTTCTTGTTGTTTTGGTTGTACCTACGGATTAGAAACTCGTTTATTGATTTCATTCCACCGAAACATGATTTTGATTTCCTTGGGAAAACCTTGAACCCTTGTTGTTTCTTAGTGTCGATTGGGATTTCGTTTAGTATTGTTGATTCGTAGCGGTGTTATTCTCGTAGTGATGGTGTTGTTATTTATTTTTCGAAGGTGGTCGGTTTCGGGTCAAGCTGTTTAGCCGAGCCGCGTTCGTCGGAGTATTCACAATTGATTTCGAGGCAAGTATCTTGCCCATACATTACGTGTTTTGTGAATATGATGGTTGAAAGTTGACGATACGTGCTAAACGAATTGTTTACAACCATTTTTCTAAAGAATCGGTATATTTACAATTATGATTTTCTTAAAGGATGAATCTTGTGTTCGAGACTCAATGTGATTATTTGACTATGTGTGTTAGTGTTGAGTATAGGAACTCCCTACCTTCGGATGATGTCATTATGTGTGAATATGTCGTCGGTAATTTGTGGTTAAATCCTTTTGTTATGAATTGTGCGTGGAATCATGTGGTTATCGGTGGATACATGAGTTGTGTGATACGGGTTGTGTCGTTCGGTGTTGTTGAGATAAGTGTGTTTCTTTGTGGATAGTATTAATTCTGGGTCGTGAGTATATGTTAGAATAATATGGCCATTTTAGCAAAATACCTCGACTATATATATATTGTGATTGACTCTTGAGGATTGTGGTTTTGGAAACGTGAATTGATGAGAGTTGTAAGATTTTTCTCGGGTAATCTCACTCGGGGATTGACTCGACGGGGTCACACGGGGACCTGGTGGCTTAGCGGCTGGACCGGGTCGCGAGAGTTACTTCGAGTGGGCGTTCTCACCTGGGGATTGCTCGACGGGGCACACAGGGACTTGGTGGCCTTATGGCGGGACCGGGGGCTGGACCGGGTCGCGAGAATTGCCAGAATATTTGTACTGTTGATTAATTGTGATATGTCCGGAGTATCACAATGCTTGTTGCTCGGAGTCGAGAGACATTATATATTGAGTCTTGGTGTTTGGCTAAAATGGCATAAAAATAATGTGTTATGTGTAATGTATTTTTGGGAAGTGAATTGAAGTGAATGAACGGGTCGTGGACCCTGTGTTGGTGATCGAAATGGTTGGGTCGTGGACCCTGTGTTTTGTGACTGGAATGAATTGGGTTGTGAACCCCGTGTTTTGTTAATCAGATTTGCATTTTTGGAAAATGAATATTGGGACGGTGACCCTAAGTGGCTTTTGGAGAATTAAGAATTTTACTATCGCAAATGTTTTCGAAAACTCCCGAGATTTGAAAATGTTTTCAAAGTGCTTTCTTGTTTTGGTTTCTACTTTCAAGACTTGAACTATTTTAATTATCAAATGTCTCGGGAAGACTTTTGTTGTATTCTCGGAATGTGTTTTGTATGGCTCGTATTTGCACTTTATACTTGTACTAGCAAAACAGTGGAGTTTGCTAACCCCCGAGTATTCGGGGGTGGATGTCTGTTTTTGCATCCAGGTACATGCAGGTTTGGGAGCAAAACACAGGATCGGCGCGAAGGATGATGGAAGGCGAATGATACTAATCACACGAGGTCCAGTGTTGGATATAGTCAGTCGGAGTTTGTGTATGGTCTTTCTTCTGTCGTACTTTTAGTTTGTGAGTGTATTTTACCCTTGTACGGGTATGAGTCGAGATGGAAATGTGTATTTTTGACTTGTATGTTAGTGACGAAAGACCAAGTTGGTCTACGGATTTGGTATTTTATCGTGTCGGTATGTAATTTATTGTGTAGTTTTGATGTCTAGCCTGGTGGATCCTCACGGAGAGGGTCTGCGGCGTGTAATATTCCCAGTTTGATTCTGGGGGTGTTACATTTATGGTATCAGAGCTTAGGTTGCGGAAACCTAGGCTGTCGGGTCCAGTCGGGTATTGTCGTGTCTTGTTCGGTCAGATTGTGTCTGTCTAAGTCGTGTCGCGACGCGTTGTCTGTGATGTCGGCCGTGATTAGTATCGAGGTGCAGCCATCATCTTCGTGCGACCTGTGGATGTAAGTCTCCCTACTATATTGTGCCTTGTGATATACAATCTTGTATGATTTTTGTTATGATGTGGAGTTAAAGGTGATTTGTGAGTATGTGGCCTATGTTGTTTGATTTTCGTATGATGACCTTAAGGTCAAATTTTTTGGAGAAATCCAACTACCGATATTTTATTTTCATTTTATATTATAAGTTTTCAAACTCGATTTTTGAACCCAAGTGAAGTTTACAAAATGTAGACAAGACGCGACTCTCGTTTTCAACTTATCGGTTTTATGACTATTAGTCGACAAATACGTGATGATGTTCTTATTGTTCGGGCAGTGTTGCCACTTTTAAATTAAAGTTATGATGTGAATGCTGGGTCGTTCGATTTGTGTGCATTGAGATAGCTCTCTTTAATAAGAGGTGAGAATTCGGTTTTTGAATAACAATTGTCTTTTGAAGGTTTCTCATGAAGTGTCGAATCAATGGCTTTGAGACTCGAACGTGTTGTTGTTTATTTGTGACCAATGATTTTAGTAATGTTGTATATATGTTCGTAATCACGTGCTGAAATTGAGCTGTTAGCGCACGCTAAGTACAAGGCTAGCGCGCGCTAATGTGGCATGAGTAGCGCACGCTAATGTTGTTGTAACGCGCGCTAATGCAGCATGAATAGTGCACACTGAATAATTGTTGTAGCGTGCGTTAGTTAGCTGGGACAGAGGATGTGAAACTGTATTTTAGCCGTTAGGTCTAACTTTCTGATCGATCAAATGCTGTGACTGTATTCTATGTGCGTTGTCTAGTGATGACAACTGTTTGATGTGGACGAGTGTTGTGACCTTTCATTCGCGCTAAGTGATAATTGATTTTGTTCGATGAGTTGATAAATTATGTCTGCTGTGTGTGTGTGTTCGAAATGTTTTCCTAAAACTTTCATAAGTTTGTGCAAGTTGCGGAAATCAATTTTGAAACTAATTTGACGTTGCGATTATGTCGGCGGCTTTGTATGAACTTTGGAAATTGTTTGAAATTTGCGAGCCGGCCTAGGATTCTCCAATAAAACCTCGACGGTATTGAAAGAGTTGTTTTAAAATACCTTGAACATTTTGTAAAATATTACCGTCGTTGATTCTTGTGTAGTGTTGGGAGAATTTTCAAAAATGACTTTAACGTACTATTGTATTTTCGAATAATTCGAGTACATGATTTTCAAAAATCTTTCACATCATAAAATATTTTTTTTTCAAAAACCAATATGATTTCTTTTTCAAAAATATATAGTGAAAGATGAAAAATCTCACTCGATGTAAAGTTCAAACTCGGATTTGGAAATGTTAGAGTATGTAGGAATGGTTTGATGATCTTGCATGGTTAACTGGTTGGTTGTTAACGGTGATGGTGATGAGTAAAGGCATGACGATTTTGATAACGCCGCTTACAAGGAATTATTATTTTGGCAAATGATTTCAAAATAAGATAGTTACAGTCTTTTGTTTACAAGTCGTGGTAAAATGCATTGAGGTACCAAAAGTACTTTCAAAAATTCTCTTTCGAGTAAACATACAAATTCAAAGATTTTTTTTTATGATATCATTTAAAAGGATACCTCGTGGATCTTCTTATCATGTTGCTATTAGATACCTTATGTCAATATGTTGTGCTACGTTGGCATTCTAATGTATCATTTTGAAATGTTGGGTTCCATCGTGCTGAGTGGTTACTTACTCAGTATGCTGAGGGGCGGAGTTCATGGTCGTGACTATGATACAGATGGTTGTGGAGACTAGATGCGGGACCAAGAGAATATTGCCGAGAAGGTTGCTATGCTAACACCTCGCTTTCGTTGTTTTGGTTTAAGGGATGAAACCTCTTTTAATAGTGACAGAGTATAATAACCATTTCTTTTTCGCTTCAGTATTGTTCGACTTTGTTGACTCGTTTGTGTTCGCTGATACTTCTGACCTTGCGTTGTTTTTCGGCATTGTCAATCGAGAGAGTTTTGATGTTGTTTCGAATCAATTAGTTTAGCCTTATGACTTTTCCAAGTTCGGTGCGACTTCCGTGAACCCTATGCATATGCATCTTGTAGTAAACGTCGGCGTTGTGGTCTAAACGTTGTTGCTCGACCGTTGTTGCTTGACCATTGTTGTTCGATCGTTGTTGTCCAATTTTTATTGTCCGATCCAAAACTGCGAATATTGAGCATCTCGGCCATTTCGTGGGTTCCTTAAAATTCGGGTAATTGTTCCCGTATGTGATTTTTTTCAAACATTTGAGGTTATTGGAATTTCATTCTTGTTCAACATTGGAGTTGTGTTTTGATTGTTGTACTGCTCGGATTTATCAACCGTGGGGATTCGTTCACTTTCGTAAACATTTTTGCGTGATCGATTCTGACCGCATTAGCTCGGCAAGACCGCATGGAGCTCTTGAGCGCTCTCAATATCGATAGAGTGTGTTATCTAGAGTCGCCTTGCTCTTGTTTTAAGTTTCGGACGAAACTTATTTTTAGTAGGGTAGAATGTAATACCGAGATTTTCGTTTCAGTTAATTTTGAATTTTGTCGGTTGTGCGTTATTTTGCTCTGTTAGCGATTATTTGAGTTTTCCCCTATGTTGGGTACGGCATGATGTACCGTGTTGTGGTGTTCGTCGGGTACATATATCGCTACGTAAGCGAGCTAATAGTATGTCGTTCTTTATTATTTGTTTGTTTTAGATTTGGATCGTTGGTGTTGTCCGTTAGTGTTTCGTTGCATGTTGAATAATCATTGTTTTGTCGAGGAGTATCGTTGTTGTGCAATTGGTCGACTTTGTAAGATCACCACCGGCACTTATAAAGTCTAAAAATTCTGAAACTTTACAATGTGATAGAGCATCAAATTAGCTTTCCAATGGTTCAAACGGCGAGTCAATCTGAGTCGGACGAAGGAGTTATGGTCATAATAGCAAAGACTACACAATGTATAATTAGCGCACGCTAACGTATTTATTAGCGCGCGCTAACTATTAGGACAGAGCGTTCGCCCTTTACAGATCGCCTCGTTTACGCACGCTAATACATTGATTAGCGCACGCTAACGGGACCGAACAGAGGCTTCTGGACTGCATTTTTACCCTGGTAGCGCACGCTAAGCCTTTCCGTAGCGTACGCTAAACCTCTATTAGTATATAAGGGTTTGGGAAGTCAACTTTCATCATTTTTTTCATTTCACTTCTTCTCCTCCGGCGACCCAGGCGACTCCAGGCGTGAGAAGGTGGAGATCTTGGCCAGATATCATTAGATATCAACTCCTTTCAACTCCTAACACGGATTTATTGACCTTCTTTCATCTTCCAACGTCGGATTCGAGGTAAAATCCCTTAGAACCTTGGTTTTGGGAATTTTAGGGGTTTTTCCTTGATCTCTTGAGTTCACCCGGAAATGATAAATTGATTACGTAGTTCTTGTTGTTTTGGTTGTACCCTACGGATTAGAAACTCGTTTATTGATTTCATTCCACCCGAAACATGATTTTGATTTCCTTGGGAAAACCTTGAACCCTTGTTGTTTCTTAGTGTCGATTGGGATTTCGTTTAGTATTGTTGATTCGTAGCGGTGTTATTCTCGTAGTGATGGTGTTGTTATTTATTTTTCGCGAAGGTGGTCGGTTTTCGGGTCAAGCTGCCGAGCCGCGTTCGTCGGAGTATTCACAATTGATTTCGAGGCAAGTATCTTGCCCATACATTACGTGTTTTGTGAATATGATGGTTGAAAGTTGACGATACGTGCTAAACGAATTGTTTACAACCATTTTTCTAAAGAATCGGTATATTTACAATTATGGTTTTCTTAAAGGATGAATCTTGTGTTCGAGACTCAATGTGATTATTTGACTATGTGTGTTAGTGTTGAGTATAGGAACTCCCTACCTTCGGATGATGTCATTATGTGTGAATATGTCGTCGGTAATTTGTGGTTAAATCCTTTTGTTATGAATTGTGCGTGGAATCATGTGGTTATCGGTGGATACATGAGTTGTGTGATACGGGTTGTGTCGTTCGGTGTTGTTGAGATAAGTGTGTTTCTTTGTGGATAGTATTAATTCTGGGTCGTGAGTATATGTTAGAATAATATGGCCATTTTAGCAAAATACCTCGACTATATATATATTGTGATTGACTCTTGAGGATTGTGGTTTTGGAAACGTGAATTGATGAGAGTTGTAAGATTTTCTCGGGTACTCTCACTGGGATTGACTCGACGGGGTCACACGGGACTTGGTGGCTTAGCGGCCGACCAGGTCGCGAGAGTTACTTCAGTGGGCGTTCTCACTGGGATTGCTCGACGGGGCACACAGGGGACTTGGTGGCCTTACGGCGGACCGGGGCCGGACCGGTCGAGAATTGCCGAATATTTGTCTCGTTGATTAATTGTGATATGTCAGAGTATCACAATGCTTGTTGCTCGAGTCGAGACATTATATATTGAGTCTTGGTGTTTGGCTAAAATGGCATAAAAATAATGTGTTATGTGTAATGTATTTTTGGGAAGTGAATTGAAGTGAATGAACGGGTCGTGGACCCTGTGTTGGTGATCGAAATGGTTGGGTCGTGGACCCTGTGTTTTGTGACTGGAATGAATTGGGTTGTGAACCCCGTGTTTTGTTAATCATATTTGCATTTTTGGAAAATGAATATTGGGACGGTGACCCTAAGTGGCTTTTGGAGAATTAAGAATTTTACTATGGCAAATGTTTTCGAAAACTCCCGAGATTTGAAAATGTTTTCAAAGTGCTTTCTTGTTTTGGTTTCTACTTTCAAGACTTGAACTATTTTAATTATCAAATGTCTCGGGAAGACTTTTGTTGTATTCTCGGAATGTGTTTTGTATGGCTCGTATTTGCACTTTATACTTGTACTAGCAAAACAGTGGAGTTTTGCTAACCCCCGAGTATTCGGGGGTGGATGTCTGTTTTTGCATCCAGGTACATGCAGGTTTGGGAGCAAAACACAGGATCGGCGCGAAGGATGATGGAAGGCGAATGATACTAATCACACGAGGTCCAGTGTTGGATATAGTCAGTCGGAGTTTGTGTATGGTCTTTCTTCTGTCGTACTTTTAGTTTGTGAGTGTATTTTACCCTTGTACGGGTATGAGTCGAGATGGAAATGTGTATTTTTGACTTGTATGTTAGTGACGAAAGACCAAGTTGGTCTACGGATTTGGTATTTTATCGTGTCGGTATGTAATTTATTGTGTAGTTTTGATGTATAGCCTGGTGGATCCTCACGGAGAGGGTCTGCGGCGTGTAATATTCCCAGTTTGATTCTGGGGGTGTTACAACAAGCACCAAGGGTTCACGATTACACGACCTCAGCAACACTTTTTAAGGGCCACGAACACAGCAGCAATCTTGGGTTTGATAGGGAAAGTAACACCAGTTTATGAGTGTGTGTTTGTATGCTTTTGTTTAGCCTCGTACGAATGGGGAGAAGTAAAAATAAAATGTTTGTTATATCCTGGAATTTAGGGAGTGTGTGTGCACAAAAAGGTAAGTCATAATATGTCTTTAATTGATTTGATTGAGTCTATAATGCATGCGTGATATGAGGGCTAAATTTGTGGGATTCTTATCTCTTAAATTGTATGTGAATCGTATGTTACAAAGGCCAAAGAAACGTGTATCTTAGGAGAATTTAGGAAAGTTTTGATATAGTAACAATCTTATATTAAGTGTATCTTAGGTTAGTTTTATTTATTTGTATTTATATTCATAACATATAGTTTAGGTAAAGGTTTTAAATTATAGCAAAACTTAGGTTAGGCTTCGAATTAATTAGAAAATATGGAAACCGAATTTTAGGGTTTTACACTTGCACGACTAGCGAATGGGCCTAGTTTTGTGTCCAAGTCGTATGATAAATCCCGGATCAATGGCTTTGTATTCTCTACTAGCACATACGATCAAAGACTTGGTCGAAAGAAAAATAGTGGAATTTCATATAAAGCCCTTACGTATTTCAGGTCGAGTACAAAAGATAAAAACTTGATAGAAGCCGAGATGACGTATTACGGGATTATACAAGAGATTTGGGTACTAGACTATACAAGTTTCAATGAAACGGTCTTTTATTGCGACTGGGTCTGAGTGGAAGATAACGCTGTATGTATGATTGACCCTGACTCTCACATGGTGAAGGTAGATTTGACTAGAAGAGCAAGAATTTAATTAACGACGAGCCCTTTGTTTGTGCATTCCAAAAGTTGAAGCAAGTGTAATACTCAAAGAGCCCTAATAATGACCCATGGTCTGTTTTTCTATATTCTCCCAAGCGTTAGACCACATCCATCGATGACATAGAGGCACCTGTTGAGTATCAGTCTTTTTTTGATGATAATCCGAAATTGAAGAAATTTCTAGGCTTTTTAGAATAGGTTAAGTGATGTATTTTGAAGAATTTTTTGGTTATTTCTATTTTGAAAAAATGTAACAAAGGAAATTTCTGCTGTTTTTTGCTGCTGTTTTGCTGCTGTTTTTTAACCCAAATACTGCTATTTTTGTTACTATTTTTGTTGCTTCTGTTGCTGTTTCTACTGCTATTCTACGGCTGTTTTTTTTTTGCTGCTTCTGTTGTTGTTTTTGCTGCTGGTTTTGTTGCTTCTGTGCTGTTTTTTGCTGCTATTCTGCTGCTGTTTTTAACCCAAATGATGCTGTTTTTGCTGATGTTTTTGTTGTTTCCGTTTCTGTTTTTTCTGCTGTTCTGTTCTGTTTCTATTGCTGCTCTGTTGCTATTTGATGAGTTTGTTTTACTGTTTGGATATTCTTTGAATATAGAATAATTGCAGGAAATGACATCTTCAATTCAAAATCATGCCCAAAATAATATAGCGTCGTATCATACTCCCCACGCCGGAGAATCCATCATTGATCAACGGACAAAAGTTAAATTCAATTTGCATGGTGTGATCATAGAAGGTAAAACTCATTTGTTTAACCGGTGCTTGGCTTTGTTGAAATCTCATATCAGTCTTGCCTATGGAAAATGGACAGATTGTGAAAAATCAAAAAAAGATGACATGTGGAAAACCCTCTTTAAAGAATTCATTATATCGATCGAGCGAAAAGAGGAGGTCTTAAAAGAGATGGCCTTACAGTTAAATATGTGGAGGAGGAATACACGTGCAAAATATCTTAAAGGTTTAAACATCAATGGAATTAAGGCGTTGAAGGACCAAGTTCCAGAAAAAGAACAAATCCCTCTTAGCGAATGGAATGAATTCATCAAACGTGAAGCAACGGAGAAGAAAATGGAGCAAAGAAAGAAAGGCATAGAGAGCAGGGCTAAAAAGACCGATGCGCACTGTGTCGGTCGACAATCGTATGCTGAAAAGGCCGAGGAAATGGTATGTATGATCCATTTGAATGGAGAATGCTCTCATAAACTTAGTCTTCTCGTGTTTATTTCTTTGTTTAATATATTTGACTTGTATAGTTATTGTTTGCATGTATTTGACTTGTATAGTTATTGTTTGAAGAAGCATAAGAATCCACTTGGACCACCACCTGAGCTATCAGATCTTTATATAGAGTCTCGTAAGCAAAGAAAAATTTGGGAAATTCATCATAATACAGTTGAAAATGTGGTAAGTTTCATTAATTTCTTTAGCACGTAAACAACAAAAATATGAATCCAACTAATGATGAAAATACTAATATTTTTCCTTAATATATTTGGCAGCAAAATTTGTCTGATAAAGTGTCCGAGTTGAAAAGCATTCAAGATTCATCGAATGAAGTTAGTTTGGAAACTGATGTGTTGACCGTGTGTTTCGGGAAAGACAGTAGAGGTAGGACTCATGGTGTAGGTCCAGTGTGTAAAACTAAAGTAAAGAGCATTCTTCCTGTACGCACAGAGATTGAGTGTGTAAAACAGTCTAACGTGGAAGTGAAGCAAGACATTAATGAGATTAAAGAATCCATTAATAATATATTAAGAGCCATGACTGAATATCAGAAACGTCCTCTCCAACAATCTCCACACCAAACGATTGCCTCGAATCCTTCAAGCCCGTTGACTCCAACACATTCCGCGTCCTTTTCATCATCAAATTGTGGGATATTTAGCTTGTCAGATGCATCAAAAAAGATTGCAACTGGAGTGATTGTTTCAACGGCAACTATGGGAACTATTGTGCATGGTCATGCATTGGTGGACTTTGAACATAAAGTTATATTTGTTGGAACATTTTGTTCCATACATGCTATAATAGTGTTTTGATGATTAAAGTTGATAAACAAAACAAAACAACAAAAAGGCGAAGCAAGGCATCGAAGGAAACAAAGTGCAAAGAGCTGGAATTATTCAAGGCTAACGTACGTAATCGCTCATACATAGCGTACGTAACATGTGGAGTTTTACGTACGTAATGAAAGTTGGATAACATACGTAATGGTGTTCAAACCAGATGAACGTTGGGAAGAGTCAAAGTCAAAAAGGCAGCAACGGATATATATGATGTCAGCAATGTCTTATACTTAACATACGTAATGGATTGTTGATAATGTACGTAAGGAAATAGACAGATGCTACTGGAATAAAACTGGTACTTGCTACTGAACGTAACGCAATCGATATAACGTACGTAATCATTGTAGCATACGTAATATAGTGATGATAGCAGCCGTAATCAATGCACAGGGAGCTAACGGCTAGTTGAGGCTTCGGAGCCTATAAATACCAAATCCTTGGTATTCATCCATACAAAAATGAAGAGCAAACGACTCATTGGTCAGAGATTCATATTGATATTATTGTTGTTGTGATATTGAGCTTATATTGTTAGTTTGAGTGTTTATACATTCAACATCATACACGAGAGGTAAAAGAAAAGATCCGATTGGATTCGGTGTTATTAAGATCAAGGATCCGGCATTGTTAGAACCGCAATCGCTATCTTAGTGAGGTTTATCTAGTACCCATAGAAAGCTAGAGTTGTTGATTCCTTGTCCAATAGAAAAGGAAAATGGTTTAACTTGAACCGACATAAAGACAAGTACGAGTGGTTTATCACGGACCAATAGAAGACGTGATTGTAACGGTTATCCCTCGACCGATAGAAGAGAGGTGCAAAAATTTTTATCTTGACCCTATAGAAAAAGATACCGAGAGAGGACGTAGGCTCGTTTATAGCCGAACCTCTATAAATCCGTGCATCATTTAATTTCCGCATTTTATTTTATGCTTCTGCAACACGACGCAATATCCGATCTTGTACCCAACAATTGGTATCGGAGCGGTACTCCAATACACGGCTTAACATCCAAGGAGTCGATCCAAATGGTGTTCCAATTTGCACCGAATGAAAATCTTGTGTCGAACCAATCTCCATTGTTTGACGGATCAAATTATATGAAATGGAAAAAGAAGATGTCAATCTTCATCCATGCTTATGATATTGAGCTTTGGAAGATCATATGTCTAGGTCCGAAAATTCCCACGAATTCCAACGGGAATATAAAAAGTTTCGAAGAATATGATGATATGGATTGGGAGAACGACCACCAAAATTGTAAGGCAACGCAAATGCTTTATTGTGCCTTAAATTCGGAAGATCTCGATCATATTTCCTCGTGTAATAGTGCCAAAGAAATTTGGAAAAAGTTAAGAGGCAACTCACGAAGGAACAAATCAAGCAACATGGAGCGATGAAGATGAAGCTGGTGATCTCAATCAAAATCTCGCTCTCATGGCCTGAAGTTCACTCGACGATAGTGACATCGAAATCCGGGTAAGTACGTCATCTCAAGATGAGTTATTTGAAGCATTCGAGTTATTACATACCGATTTCCAAAATGCTTTAAAAGAAATCAAATCACTCCAAGCTAAAAATAAATCATTGGAAAATGAGATTTTCAAAATTCTTGAAAAGGGAAAATTTGTTGAAACTGATCATTCGAAATGCGTTGAAAACGTAAATATTTTAAAGGATGATCTTGTTAAAATTCAAACCGAGCTCAAAAATTTAACGAAGAAATTCTCATGTGGAAACGGGAAATTTGAACAAATGCTCTCGGTTCAAAAATTTACCTTGAACAAACAGGGGTTGGGATTCAAACCTTGTTCAAAAAATGAATCCTTAAATTTAAAGATACCCCATTGCGAAAAATATTTGAAAATTGGGCATCATATTTCGAATTGTAAAAGCCCACGCCGGACGATTAAAATTAAAAGGATTTGGGTTCCTAAAGGAACAAATATTTCAAATATCATCTATGTTTCTAATGAAAAACCAACTCTCGGTTGGATCCCCAAAAATTGATTTTTATCAAAATATATTTTACTTAGGGAGAGTAATATTTTTCAAAGGGAGATAATATTTTCAGGGGTAGTTTATACCCTATTATTGCATATAGTTATATTCATCATTTGGTATTGCATTTTTTTTATACATCAATTTGGTATTTATCATTTTGTTGTCATTTAATACAGTTTTTGATGAAAACAAAAAGGGGGAGAAAGGAGAAAAGAAAAAGAATGGGATTAACCCTGAAAGAAGGGGAAAATCGAAGAAAAGTCGAAAAGATGGAGTTGAAAAGAAAAATGAGGAGACGTCGAAAAGATGATGAAAATTTGAATATTCGAAAAGAAAAAGAAAAGGAAAGAAGGAGTCGAAAAAGATCTGGGAGAAGAAACTAACGAAATGGACAAAGTCGAAAACTTTGGTCTGTACACATATACATATATTTGTATTTTTGCAGGTAAATCCCATTGACGAAGTGTTGTTTTGTAATCATCAAAAAGGTGGAGATTGTTGGAACATTTTGTTCCATACATGCTATAATAGTGTTTTGATGATTAAAGTTGATAAACAAAACAAAACAACAAAAAGGCGAAGCACAACATCGAAGGAAACGAAGTGCAAAGAGCTGGAATTATTCAAGGCCAACGTACGTAATCGCTCATACATAGCGTACGTAACATGTGGAGTTTTACGTATGTAATGAAAGATGGATAACGTACGTAATGGTGTTCAAACCAGATGAACATTGGAAAGAGTCAAAGTCAAAAAGGCGGCAACATATATATGACGTCAGCAATGACGTATACATAACGTACGTAATGGATTGTTGATAACGTACGTAAGGAAAGAGACAGATGCTACTGGACTAAAACTGGTACTTGCTAATGTACATAACAGAATCGATATAACGTACGTAACCATTGTAGCGTACGTAATATAGTGATGATAGCGGCCGTAATCAATGCATAGGGAGCTAACGGCTAGTTGAGGCTTTGGAGCCTATAAATACCACATCCTTGGTATTCATCCATACAACAACGAAGAGCAAACGACTCATTGGTCAGATATTCATATTGATATTATTGATGTTGTGATATTGAGCTTATATTGTTAGTTTGAGTGTTTATACATTCAACATCATACACGAGAGATAAAAGAAAAGATACGATTGGATTCGGTGTTATTAGGATCAAGGATCCGGCATTGTTAGAATCGCAATCGCTATCTTAGTGAGGTTTATCTAGTACCCATAGAAAGCTAGAGTGGTTGATTCCTTGTCCAATAGAAAAGGAAAACGGTTTAACTTGGAACGACACAAAGACAAGTACGAGTGGTTTATCACGGACCAATAGAAGACGTGATTGTAATGGGTATCCCTCGACCGATAGAAGAGAGGTGCAGAGGTTAATATCTTCAACCTATAAAAAAAGATACCCAGAGAGGATGGCTAGTTAGGCGGCTCGTGAGAGCAAGAAGCAGGAGTCCGCTGGATATTTTTCGGGCCACAAGGGTGGAGGTCAGTAGAAATCTCAGTCTACTAACTTTTCCACTGGTGGTGGTCCAGCTCATTCTACTGGGGGTTTCCGCGGGGCTACCAGTGCTACTTCCTGTGATATGAAGTGTTATAACTCTGGCCGACCAGCCCACATCAGTCGAGCTTGTCCTAGTCCTTTGCTGACGTGTAATCGGTGTGTCGAGTCAGAACACAAGGCTGCTTTCTGTGCTGATAGAGATAAAATTCTTGGTGCCCAGGCTTCCTTCCTAGCGCCTAAGGTACCAAGTTTGAATCAAGGGTCCTTTGCTTCTCAGTATCCGCCAAGTGCAAGTCGAGGGAGAGGTCGGGATCAGCCCGCTAGAGGGGGAGCTTCCAGTGTTGGCTCTACTCATCCGCGAGTTTACTAGATGAGGAGGGCCGATGATCCAGCAGCCACCGTGGCCACAGGTGTAATACCCGGTTGTTATTCATTCATTATCATTCAGTAACTATCAGTCAGTAATTATCACTCAGTAATTTTCACTCATTAATAATCATTAATCAGTCATGATTCATTCATTTGCGTTTATTTGGCATGTTGTAACCGTGTATCAGTTACCGATCGTCATTTCATCTCCGTTTGAGTGTCGGAACGGGAGTATTATCATTATCATCGTGATTGGTAGTCTTGTGCTGGAAGTATCATTTTTGGCATGTGTTGGACTTGTTTGCGTTCGCAAACGTTTGGTATGTCGAATCATTCATCGATCGTAGCGAGAAATCGGAGTTGTCGGAATTTCATCTTGTCCAGCAACGAGTTACGGCCGTAAGGAGTGTCGGATACGGCCGTAATAGACGTTCGTTTTCAGGCCATTACGGACGAGCGGGACTTACGGCCGTAAGGATTTCGGCATACGGCCGTAAGTTGGGCAGTACGGCCGTAAGGCTTGGCCGGATACGGCCGTACGTGTCGAGCAGGGTGCCCAGACGTTTTTGGCCGAAGGCGAGTTACGGTCATAAGGGTTTCGACATACGGCCGTAAGGCGAGGGAGATACGGCCGTAAGGCTTGGCCGGATACGGCCGTACGCTGCAGGCAGGGTGCCTGGTCATTTTCGACGAAGGGGGCTTACGCCCGTAAGTTTGGCCGGATACGGCCGTATCATCCGAGTTACGCCTGTAAGGTGTGCGGGTACGGCCGTAAGGATGCCGGCAGATATTTTGACGAAGGCGAGTTACGCCCGTAACTCAGGAGCGGTTACGGCCGTAAGTCTGTCGGCAAGATTTTGGACGAAGCCGAGTTACGGCCGTACGGGTTGGCCGGTTACGGCCGTAAGGCCGTTGACCTGGGATGTTACGGCCGTATGAGGGCCGAGTTACGGCCGTAACTTCCGGCAGTTTATATAGGGCTGGCCGGGACTTTTTCATCATTTTCATCCTTTTCTTCATTTTGTTCCGAGAGAGAGACTTGAGGGAGGGATTTTTCCATCCTCAATCACTTGAGTGTTAGATTTTCATCATCCTCATTCATTTGGGAAGCTTGGATACTCGATTTAACTCGTGTTCATCGGATCGAAGTGGTTGGATCTTCAAGAGGTAATTTCTTCAACATCTTGGATTTCGATTTTGTGTTGAGATATGATGTTTTGGACGTTATAATCATGTTATATGAAGGGATATGTATATGATTATGAGTTTGTATAAAGATTCATTGGATCATTGAGGGATTATTCAAGAACACTTTGAATATCGAGTTGGAATTGGGGGTTTTCGATTAATTGTCGTTATAATCACGTTTTTGGATATTCGTTTTGGATTATTAATCGTATTGAAGATGTTTTGTTGGTTTGAAACACTTCTTGGGGGATTTGATATTGGTATATTGAGGTTTGATTGTAAACAATCGGAGTTTGGCCGCAACGTGTTTGATTTAATGCCTCAATGGACTTGGTTTAGTCGTATCGACGTGTTGAGTTCGTTATATTCGTGTTTGATACGTATGTTGAATGGATTGTTGGTAATTGTGTTATTCAAGGTTGTTCGAGCGACCGACATCGCATTTAGGACATTTGTTCGTGGAAGGATAATTATCATCGGTATTGTGTAAGTTAATTCTTAGTTAAGAGGATATTCATTCCTTTCGTTGTTGTTCATTCATAATCATAATTCATTCATAAAGTACTAACCATATTGAAACTTGTAACTGTTATTTCATTACTTCATTCACGAGGAACGACGGTTCCAATTATTTCATTGAGCTATCATTCATTTCACTGTCATTTCATCTCGGTGAGTGATTATTGATTTTGATGTCACTTTTGCTATATCGTGGCATTCCGGGTCATACTGGCGTGCCGGTTGGTATGTGTAGGATTTTCATGTCGTGTGTTGGTTGGTGGCCTCACATTGGACTGTGCACACGAGTTGATGGCTTCGTGAGACTGATTAGGTACAAGACCACACGTGTATTCGATCGATACTCGTTGGTGGCTTGTGCACGAACACATTTCCATCCCGGACGTAGTGTGGCGCCATTCCTTTGAGCCGTACTGTTAGTTGATTCATATAGCATGTTTGATTGCGTATGTTTCGACAGGATATTTCATAACTAAAGATAACTCATGGTTGCGTTTATTCAACTCTTGAGGATTTTTGTTCTGTGTAACTGACCCCGGCTGGGGATTTTGTTTTTCAGGTCATGGCAAGGCAAAAGCACGGGAATAGCATGTTGACGGTGAGGAGTCCCAGTGATACTAGTAGGGGGCCCCGATCTTTCAGTTATTCATGTTATTGTCCTTTATTTTCCGCTGCAGACCTTCATTTGGATACTCTGTTTCATTCAGTGTTGTGTATTTTATCTTCATATAAAATATACTAGTATTCGGTATTGTCCTGGTGTGTTGTACTTAAACTCCTCATCGGAGTATTTGGTAATATAATGTGGTTCGGTACTACAATTATATTATTTAATTCATTATTTTCATTCGCCTGGTGGGTCCCAGTCGGGGATTCACGGCACTGTAATATCCGCCTAGTTTGGGGTGTTACAGAGTTGGTATCGGAGCGTGGTTTTGAATACTACCTTCTGAGTCATGTCTCATTTGAAATCATCGTCATCAGACTAGTATCATTGGACTTTCGCGTCACGTGTGACCTGTGCAAATGCCGAGCCAATCTGACCGAAAGAACTATAAGATTTCTAACGCCATGGTATAATTTCTGGCAATAGTCATTCATTCATCATTCATTAATTAACAATCCTCAAACATCATCATTCATTGTGATTAGGATGATCATGTTAACTCATTAATCACTTAATTCATTTCATTACTCAGTTAATGGTCAGGACGATCATGTTAACTCATTAATCACTTAATTCATTTCATTACTCAGTTAATGATCAGGACGATCATGTTAACTCATTAATCACTCAATTCATTTCATTACTCAGTTGTCGATCTGGATGATCATATTATTAATCTTGTTAAGTTATTCAAGATAATCATTTCAAGAATTTCATCAGATAATCATGTCACTTCAGTAAATCATTCATATAATCACTAAGTTAGAGCATGTATACTCATTTTCATCATCTCATGACATAATCATAACGTGATAATCATGCGGGAAATATAATCATTATGCGACCTTCCTACTTCAGTATGGGGAATGCTGTCAGGGGATGCACGGGGAGAGGCCGCAGTGCGGGCCGAAACCTGGGAAATAATCACTCGCTGTCGGGAAATCGTGCCCAGGACTCGGCTCGATCAGAAGATGTTCGGGTTGATCCACTCACTTTTATGCAGGCCATGATGACCCATGTGCAGTTGCTCAATCATCATTGCGCCACTCTGGCCGGATTAATCGAGAGAACTCTCCCGTATGAGCGAGCTGCTAAGGAAAGTGCTCAACAACAACCTTCATCTGTCAGCAAGAAATCAACGAAGCGTAATCAATTCGAAGGCAGTCAGTCAACCTTCAAAAAGCCTCGTGTGAGTCCTATCGTTTCTGAGCGACCTCCTACGGTGCATAATCGTGCGGGATCTCAGTCCCGAGCGGCCAGTTCGGCCATCACCTGTTTCAATTGTGGAGCGCCGGGTCATTACAGCACTGAGTGTCTGAAACCGTCTATCACGTGCCATAATTGTGGGAATTTTGGGCATAAGGCCCGTTTTTGCCGAAAGGACTCCAAGTCGGCTCCGGCGGCATCTCAGGCCCCGAAGCAATCAGCGTTTCAGAATCAGACCGCTTTGTCATCGTCGTTTAAGACAATGGAAGCAAATAGAGTTGGGGCTCATATTTATCAGACGGGAGCGTCCGGTTCAGGGGCCGGCAAGTCCCAGATTCATGTGATGAGGAGGATCGACGATCCGGTGGCCCGAATGACCTCAGGTATACTCGTAATTTTATTTCAACCTGTGTGTACCTTTTGGATACTGGTGCACCGCATTCATTCATTTTCGAATCATGTTTGAATAGACTTATTTTGGGATAGCCCTATTGCTTGTGGACCTCATACCATCGGTCTACCTGACGATGGAAGATTTTTCGGAAATCATACCGAATTAAGCTTAATGACCGCGATTGGTTGGTGGACCTAATCGTGGTGAAATTATCTTAGGACGATGTAATTTTCGGTATTATTTGGTTTGATCGTCTTGATACTATCCTCAGTGTTTGCTAGCGTTTGGTCGCTATCTTTCCGTCGTTGGTTGTCGAATGTGTGCTTTAGGGAAGTAATCCCCGTTGTTCCAGAAGAATTATTATTATGACGGAAGCAGAGAAATTCCGCAATCGAATTGTTCAATCATTCATTGTATCATTTTCATCGATTGGCCTTTCTAAGGCAATCGAGTTATTCAATCATTCATTGTATCATTTTCATCAATTGGCCTTTCTAAGGCAATCGAGATGTTCAATCATTCATTGTATCACTTTTTATCGATTGACCATTCTAGGGCAATCGAAATGTTCAATCATTCGTGGTATCATTGTCATCGATTTACGATGTACTTCCAGACGAGTTATCTGGTTTCCTTCACATAGATTAGTGGAATTCAGGAGTGAGTTGGAGCCCGGTACGTTCCCGTTATCGAAGGCACCGTATCGGATGGCCCCGACCGAAATACAGGAGTTGAAGATTCAACTTGAAGAATAGTTCGAGTAAGGTTATCTCCAACCAAATGCGTCCCCGTGAGGAGCACCAGTGTGATCTGTCAAGGAGTAGGGTGGCTCGTCTCGTGTGTGTATTAATTATCAGGAGTTGAACAGGGTGATGATCAAGATTAGTATCCTCTACCCCGTATTGATGATCTCTTAGATCAACTTCAGGGAGCTTCAATATTTTCCTAGGTCGACTGAAGATCTGGATATCATCAGCTGCGAATTCAAGAGTCGGGTATCGCAAGGACGGCGTTTCGTACATGCTATGGTCATTATGAGTTCGTAGTTATACCATTCGGGCTAACTTATGCACCTGCGGTATTCATGGAGTTAATGAATCGGGTTTGCATCGACTTTTTGGATCATTTTGTTGTTGTCTTCATCGATGACATTTTGATTTATTCTCGTGATCGAGAGGAACACGAGGTACGTCTTCATCCGGTTCTCGACGTGTTAAGACGCGAGCAACTTTATGGAAAGTTTTCTTAATGTGAGTTCTGGATGTCCGAAGTGACTTTTCTCGGGCATGTAATTTCATCTTCCAGAGTTCGTGTCGACCCTCAGACGATGGAGGCTATCCGAGATTGGCAACCTCCGAAAGATGTTAAGGAAATCCGAGGTTTCCTCGGATTAGCTGATTAATTATCCGACCCACGACCTGGAGCTAGCAGCCGTGGTTTTCGCGTTGGAATTTTGGCGTCATTACCTTTATGGCGTCACCTGTCAGATCTTCACTGATCACAAGAGTTGAAGTATATATTTACTCAGAAGGAATTAAATATGCGACAGAGACGGTGGTTGGAACTAATCGAAGATTATGATATCGAGATCCTTTACCACCCAGGCAAGGCGGACATTGTCGCCGACGCCTGGAGTCATAAGTCCGTTCAGGAGCAGATGCTTGCTCGTTTATCAGTTCATAAGGAGCTTCAGCAGGAATTCCTTAGACCCAAGATCGAGGTCTGGCATCAGCGACTGACGGGTATGCTGAAACCGCTCCCTATTCCAGAATGGAGGTGGGAAGACATTTCTATAGATTTCATAACGAGAGTACCGACGAGTCGTCGAGGCATGAATACGATCTGGGTGATCGTGGACCACTTATCTAAGTTAGCTCATTTCCTTGAGATTAAGGATACGTGGGGTCCCGAGAGACTTGCCCAGCTGTTCATTAAAGAGATAGTGAGATTGCACGGTACTCCTATGAGTATCGTTTCTGATCGTGACGAGCGATTCGTGTCTCATTTTGGAAATCAGTTCATCGTGCTATGGGAACTCAGCTTAATCTCATTACCGTTTTTCATCCTCAGTCCGACGGACAATCAGAGAGGACTTTTCAGACATTGGAAGACATGTTGAGGGCATGCGTCCTCGATTAGTAGACGATTGGGAAGCCCAATTACTGTTGATTGAGTTCATGTACAGTTATAGTTGGCATGCTGCGATGAAGGTAGCACCTTACGAGGCCTGGTACGGTCGTCGTTGTCGATCTCCCTTGTGTTGGGACGACCCATCAGAGTCAATCGGCACCGAGCCCAATATACATATAGCCGCCCGGGAGAAGGTAGCTTTGATCAGGAGTCGTCTGTTGACTGCTCAGAGTCGACAGAAATTATATGCAGATAATCGTCGACCACTAGAGTTCGAGATGGGTGACCATGTTTTGGTCAAGGTATCCCCGAGTCGAGGTATCTTCCGTTCGGAAAACGGGGGAAATTAAGTCCGAGATTCATTGGATCGTTTGAGATTTTGGATTGAGTAGGCGAGTTAGCTTATCGATTGGCTTTACCTCCGGCGTTGAGCCAAATTCATAATGTATTGCACGTCTCGCAGTTGCGGAAGTATGTTGCCGACCCGAGTCACATACTTCAGTTCGACGAAATCGAGATCGCAGATGATCATTCGTATGAGGAGCGTCCCATACGAGTGTTAGAGCGGCAAATCAAACAGTTGAGGAATAAGGCGATTCCTTTGGTTAAGTTTCAGTGGTCTAGACACGGAGTCGAAGAGGCTACTTGGGAGCCGAGGAGAGTATGCGGGAGAGTTATCCCGAGTTGTTTAACCCTTAGTTTCGGGGACGAAACTCCTTTTAAGGGGGGGAGTATTTAATACCCGGTTGTTATTCATTCATTATCATTCAGTAACTATCAATCAGTAATTATCACTCAGTAATTTTCACTCATTAATAATCATTCATCAGTCATGATTCATTCATTTGCGTTCATTTGGCATGTTGTAACCGTGTATCAGTTACCGATCATCATTTCATCTCCGTTTGAGTGTCGGAACGGGAGTATTATCATTATCATCGTGATTGGTAGTTTTGTGCTGAAAGTATCATTTTTGGCATGTGTTGGACTTGTTCGCATTCGCAAACATTTGGTATGTCGAATCATTCATCGATCGTAGCGAGAAATCGGAGTTGTCGGAATTTCATCTTGTCCAGCAACGAGTTACGGCCGTAAGGAGTGTCGGATATGGCCGTAATAGACGTTCGTTGTTTTCAGGCCATTTCGGACGAGCGGGACTTACGGCCGTAAGGATTTCGGCATACGGCCGTAAGTTGGGCAGTACGGCCGTAAGGCTTGGCCGGATACGGCCGTACGTGTCCAGCAGGGTGCCCAAACGTTTTTGGCCGAAGGCGACTTACGGCCGTAAGGGTTTCGGCATACGACCGTAAGGTGAGGGAGATACGGTCGTAAGGCTTGGCCGGATACGGCCGTACGCTGCAGGCAGGGTGCCTGGTCATTTTCGACGAAGGGGTCTTACGCCCGTAAGTTTGGCCGGATACGGCCGTATCATCCGAGTTACGCCCGTAAGGTGTGCGGGTACGGCCGTAAGGATGCCGGCAGATATTTTGACGAAGGCGAGTTATGCCCGTAACTCAGGAGCGGTTACGGCCGTAAGTCTGTCGGCAGGATTTTGGACGAAGCCTAGTTACGGCCGTACGAGTTAGCCGGTTACGGCCGTAAGGCCGTTGACCTGGGATGTTACGGCCGTATGAGGGCCGAGTTACGGCCGTAACTTCCGGCAGTTTATATAGGGCTGGCCGGGACTTGTTCATCATTTTCATCCTTTTCTTCATTTTGTTCCGAGAGAGAGACTTAAGGGATGGATTTTTCCATCCTCAATCACTTGAGTGTTAGATTTTCATCATCCTCATTCATTTGGGAAGCTCGGATACTCGATTTAACTCGTGTTCATCGGATCGAAGTGGTTGGATCTTCAAGAGGTAATTTCTTCAACATCTTGGATTTCGATTTTGTGTTGAGATATGATGTTTTGGACGTTATAATCATGTTATATGAAGGGATATGTATATGATTATGAGTTTGTATAAAGATTCATTGGATTATTGAGGGATTATTCAAGAACACTTTGAATATCGAGTTGGAATTGGGAGTTTTCGATTAATTGTCGTTATAATCACGTTTTTGGATATTCGTTTTGGATTATTAATCGTATTGAAGATGTTTTGTTGGTTTGAAACACTTCTTGGGGGATTTGATATTGGTATATTGAGGTTTGATTGTAAACAATCGGAGTTTGGCCGCAACGTGTTTGATTTAATGTCTCAATGGACTTGGTTTAGTCGTATCGACGTGTTGAGTTCGTTATATTAGTGTTTGATACGTATGTTGAACGGATTGTTGGTAATTATGTTATTCAAGGTTGTTCGAGCGACCGACATCGCATTTAGGACATTTGTTCGTGGAAGGATAATTGTCATCGGTATTGTGTAAGTTAATTCTTACTCAGTTAAAAGGATATTCATTCCTTTCGTTGTTGTTCATTCATAATCATAATTCATTCATAAAGTACTAACTGTATTGAAACTTGTAACTGTCATTTCATTACTTCATTCACGAGGAACAACGGTTCCAATTATTTCATTGAGCTATCATTCATTTCACTGTCATTTCATCTCGGTGAGTCATTATTGATTTTGATGTCACTTTTGCTATATCGTGGCATTTCGGGTCATACTGGCGTGCCGGTTGGTATGTGTAGGATTTTCATGTCGAGCACATTATAGTCGTGTGTTGGTTGGTGGCCTCACATTGGACTGTGCACACGAGTTGATGGCTTCGTGAGACTGATTAGGTACAAGACCACACGTGTATTCGATCGATACTCGTTGGTGGCTTGTGCACGGACACATTTCCATCCCGGACGTAGTGTGGCGCCATTCCTTTGATCCGTACTGTTAGTTGATTCATATAGCATGTTTGATTGCGTATGTTTCGACAGGATATTTCATAACTAAAGATAACTCATGATTGCGTTTATTCAACTCTTGAGGATTGTTGTTCTGTGTAACTGACCCCGGATGGGGATTTTGTTTTTCAGGTCATGGCAAGGCAAAAGCACAGGAATAGCATGTTGACGGCGAGGAGTCCCAGTGATACTAGTACGGGGCCCCGATCTTTCAGTTATTCATGTTATTGTCCTTTATTTTCCGCTGCAGACCTTCATTTGGATACTCCGTTTCATTCAGTGTTGTGTATTTTATCTTCATATAAAATATACTAGTATTCGGTATTGTCCTGGTGGGTTGTACTTAAACTCCTCATCGGAGTATTTGGTAATATAATGTTGTTTGGTACTACAATTATATTATTTAATTCATCATTTTCATTCGCCTGGTGGGTCCCAGTCGGGGATTCACGGCACTGTAATATCCGCCTAGTTTGGGGTGTTACAACAGGTACCGTTCATATCCAGTATCATCCTGTTAGTGTGCTTTTTGATTCGTGTGCCACGCATTCATTCATCTCTCTGGAGTGTGTGCGCCATTTGAGTCTCGACTGTTTGACGCCTTGTGAGCCTTTCATCGTTAAGCTTCCTAGCGGTGATAGGATTGTTGGTGATTAGGAGGTCCGAGACTGTTCTGTGTTTATTTGTGAGAGGGCTTGGCTCTCTAATCTTATTGTTGTGAGTATTGAGGGTGAGGAATTGATTCTCGAGGATGATTGGCTCGAGCGGCATGGTGCCATCATGAACTACCGCATGATAATCATCACCATGTTAGCCGAGGACGGCACCGAGCACTCTTTCGCGGGGTGAAAGAGGGGGAACTAGAAGTTCTCAATTAACGGCTTGAAGGCGATGAGACTCCTATGGAAGGGGTGTACTGGTTATTGGTGTTACGCCTTGGAGGCGAAGAGTGGTGGAGTAGAGTTTTCATCGATTACCGTCGTTAGTGAGTTCCCGGATGTCTTTCCTGACGAGTTGCGGGGTTACCACCGGACCGTGAGGTTGAGTTTGCTATTGAGTTAGAGCCAGGTGCGGCTCCAATTTAGAAGGCGCCATACTGCATGGCACCTTCAGAGATGGCAGAGTTGAAGAAGCAGTTGAGTGAGCTTCTTGAGTCAGGGTATATTCGACCGAGTGCTTCACCTTGGGGCGCACCGGTTCTGTTTGTGCGGAAGAAGGATGGTTCACTGGGTTTATGTATTGACTACCGTGAGCTAAACAAAGTGACCATCAAGAACAAGTATCCCTTGCTGAGGATTGATGACTTGTTCGATGAGTTGCAGGGGGTTGTGCTATTCTCAAATATTGACATAAGATCGGGGTACTATCAGCTTCGGGTGAAGGAGTCTGATGTCCCGAAAATAGCTTTTCGAACGAGATACGGACATTATGAGTTTGTGGTCATGCCATTCGGGTTGACTAATGCACCAGCGGTGTTCATGTAGTTGATGAACAAGGTCTTTATCGAGTATTTGGATAAGTGTGTCGTCGTCTTCATTGACGATATCCTTATCTATTTGAGGAATGAGCAGGAGCATGCGCATCACCTGTGTGTAGTGTTAGACATTTTGAGAACCGGGCGACTCTATGCGAAGTTCTCAAAATGCGAGTTATGGCTAAAGGAAGTGATGTTTCTTGGTCACGTGATTTCAGCCGATGGGGTCCGTGTGGATCCCCAGAAGATTGAGGCAGTGCTGGACTGGGCACCGCTTAAGAATGTGAAGGAGGTCTGTAGTTTCTTGGGTTTGGCTGGATACTATCGTAGGTTCGTCGAGGGGTTCTCGAAACTGGCTCGACCATTTACACAATTGCTCCAGAAATACGAGAAGTTCGTCCGGAATGACTAGAGACAGGCGAGTTTTGAGGAGATAAAGGGACGTTTAAGTTCAGCCCCGGTTTTAGCATTGCCATGTGGCAACGAGGGTTTTTCCGTTTATAGTGATGCTTCGGGTCAGGGTCTTGGGTGCGTATTGATGCTGCACGGCTAGACCATTGTGTATGCATCGAGACAGTTGAGGCCGTACGAGCTCAACATCCCTACTCACGATTTGGAGTTAGCGGCAGTTGTCTTGCGCTCAAGATTTGGCATCACTATCTTTTTAGCTCTACGTGTCAGATTTTTACCGATCATAAAGGTCTGAGTTACATATTCACTCAGCGGGAGTTGAATATGAGGCAGAGGAGGTGGTTGGAGTTGATTAAAGATTATGAACTCGAGATCCTTTATCATCCGGGCAAGACGAACGTCATGGAGGATGCCTTGAGTTGGAAACCAATTGCGTTGCGGACGCTCGAGATGCTTACGTCTCGATCTGAGCTTCAGCGGGATTTGATTGAGTTGAGTGTTGAGATTGTGTTACCAGGAGCTGCCGAACAACTTTACGCTTTGGATATTTCGTCGTCGTTGGTCTATGAAATTAAGCATACGAAGATGGAGGATCCGATGATTACTCAAATTCGAGAGAATGTTCTTAAAGGAGAGTCTCCTGGGTTTGTGATTCACGAGGATTGTTTGTTGAGATTCTAGAGTCGGCTTTATGTACCGAACGACTTGGAATTGAGGCAGAGTATTTTGCGAGAGGCCCATACGCCTTACTCAGTTCATTCTGGTTCGAGTAAGATGTACAAAGACCTGAGGAGAAATTTTTTGTGGAATGACATGAAGGAGGAGGTCTCACGGTTTGTAGCGAGATGTTCGATTTGTCAGCAGGTTAAAATCGAGCATCAGCTGCCAGCCGGGTTATTGTAGTCGCTTCCCATTCCAGAATGGAAATGGGAGGATATTTCGATAGACTTCATCACGAGCTTGCGGAGATCAAAGTCTGGTATGAATATGGTTTGGGTGATTGTGGATCGTTTGACCAATTCGGCACACTTTCTGGGCATCAAAGATACTTGGGGTCTGGAGAGATTGGCTCGTGTGTTTATTACGCAGATTGTGAGGCTTTACGGTACTCCGAAGTTTATTATTTCGGATCGTGATGGCCATTTCGTATCGCATTTTTGGCAGGCAGTACATAAGGCGTTGGGTACTCGGTTGCGTCTGAGTACTTCTTTTCATCCTCAGTCAGATGGACAGTCAGAACGCACTATCCAGACATTTGAGGATATGTTGCGTGCTTGTGCTCTTGATTGGAGTAGTGATTGGGAGGAGCATTTGCCATTGATCGAATTCACGTACAACAATAGTTGGCACGCGTCGATTCGAATGGAATCGTATGAGGCACTTTATGGGCAACGATGTCGATCGCCGATTTGCTAGAACAAGGCACCCGATTTGGTTGGCACCAAACCGGATATCGATATGGAGACGAGTCAAAGGTGGGATTTATTCGAGAGAGGATGTTGACTGCTCAAAGTCGACAGAAGTCATACGCTGATGTCCGTCATCGACCTTTAGAATTCGAGGTGGGAGACCATGTTTTTCTAAAGGTGTCACCGAAGAGGGGAGTTTTCCGCTTCAGGAAGAAGGGAAAGTTGAGCCCAAGATTTATTGGGCACTTCGAGATTCTCGAGAGAGTCGGTGAGTTGGCATACCGTTTGGCATTGCCTCCGGCCTTAAGCCTCGTTCATAGCATTTTCCATGTTTCCCAGTTGAGGAAATATGTTACGGATCCTAGTCACATCATCGACTATGTTGAGATTGATATCGCCGAGGATATTACCTTCGAGGAGCGCCTCTTGAAGATTTTGGAGCATCGTGAGAAGCGACTGAGGCATAAGACCATTCCTTTGGTCAAGGTGCAGTGGTCGAGGCATGGTGTCGAGGAGGCAACTTGGGAAATCGAGGATAGTGTGCGTACTAGGTACCCCGAGTTATTTCTTAATTTTCGGGATGAAACTTATTTTTAGAGGGGTAGAATGTAATATCCACATTTTTTCTTTTCCCAGTATTTTCATTTTTGGTGTATTTTTTCATTTTTAGCAACTCGCTTGTAACCGTATTGATATTTCGAGAATATTTAATACTTGACTTTTTGTCATCCGAACTTGTTTCAGACTTGTTTTACTCAATCCCGTGTTTAATGTCTTTTCCGTCGCCATTTCATTCGATTCTCGTGACCGTTGTTCGGAACCACTGTTTCGGGGCTGCCGCAGGTTTGTCTCATGTTGTTATGCATGTTGTGAGCTTTCGTTTGTTGTTTTGATCATGTATCGCGTGTTTTGGATGTTTTGGGTCGTTTTATAATTTCCCAAAGTTTTGGGGTGATTACTAATGTTGTAGTTTTTCCATAACCTCGGGTAGTCGGAATCGTGTCTTCTTTTAGCATTTTGGTTCTGACTCAATCTTGTTTTTCGTGTCTCTCATTCGGTTCGTTGTTTGGTGCCGGGTGCACGTTGTTCTCATCCGAGATGGAATTTGCTGTTTTCCTTCCCTGAATGCTGTCTGTGCTGCTGTCTACACTCGATAGCGCACGCTATTGTTGTTTTGTAGTGTACTCTACGTTTGTTTGGTAGCGCGCGCTAACGACGCGAGTACAGCAGAGGCAGTAAGTTGTTTCTGTTCTCTGCTCTCTGGACGAGCAGCTTAGCACGCGCTAAGAATGTATTCTAGCGCACGCTATGGGCTAGGCTTAGCGCACACTGGGTGTCCGGTAGGCCGCGCTAACCTGGAAGTCCAGAACTGGGCAGAATGTTTCTGGACTCGGCCTGGTGTTCTGGTAGCGCACGCTATGGCCGCTATCGAGGGGCAGTTAGCGCATGCTATTCTTGTGTAGCGCACGCTAACGGTTCAAAACCGTAGGTTCTGGACTGGATTATGGCTGGGTAGCACACGCTAAACTTAATCGTTAGCGCACGCAAACGACTCTCTGGTTACATATACCAGAGAGTTGAGCCAGAATCTCACTTTTTCTCATTTCTTCTCCTCCCCCGCGGCTTAGCGATTCCTCAAGCGATTTCTGGGCGATTTCTTCCTCCGACCACTTCAGTTATCATTTACCTTGAGCTCTTGGTGTAGATTAACAACATCTACTTGTGTTCTTCATTCTGAATCCAAGGTAATCTCCTACAAGCCTATTTTTGAGAAATTTGGGGATTTTTGGATTTTTGTCCGATTCGTTCCGTATTGTTGATTAATCCATGATAGGTATGATTAATATTAGTAGTATTCATGTATTTCCTACGAAATTATGGTTATTTTCGGTGTGTTCTTGAAATCGAGAGGGTTTGGGGTTGTTGTCCGCCCTCGTCGATTTTGTCATATGAAATTAGATGAATCATAGGTGGGTTTCCGGGTGTTTCCCGTTACTGTTGTTTTGTCGAGTTTTTGTAATCGTGTTTGACGAATCCTCTAGGTTCGGTGTTCGGTTTCTCGCAACCATGGTCATAATCTTTTCTGTTTCTCGTCGTCTTTTAATCGCAGCAAGTACACTTATGAACTTACACTCTTGACATGGTAGTATTGCATGAGTAACGTGTATGTGTGTATGCTCACTACGGGTTAGATCCGATGGGGTCTCGATAGGGGTCCACAGAGGCATGGATCCGCGAGCTTGCTTTTAACCACTACGGGTTAGACCCGATGGGGTCTCGGTAGGGGTCCATAGAGGCATGGGTCCGCGGTTAATTGTGGTGCATTTTACAAATGTGCATTAGATTATGGCATTGCCGGAAATGTGTGTTTCAACTGATGTTTTCTGAATTGCATGCTTTGACTATATGTTTAAGGTGTAAGTTGTTCATTTGGTTACTTGTACTAGCGTGATTGCTAACCCCGTTGGGGACCCTTCTTGGGGAAATTCGTTTTATGAATTTTAGGTTATGTTCAGCCGGACGAGCGGGCATTGGGACAGTACGAGGATGCTGGCCAGGGTTGTTAACATGTGCAAGCAAGTTTCTTTATTTTTCGTTGTCCATTTCAATATGGTTGTTTTCTCAACTTGTGAACTGATAGACACAGTCGAGTACGTATGAGCTTTTGATTTTTTTGAAAAATGTATTGGGTTTTCCGTTATGTTTTCATTGGATTATTGTGTTGCTTGAATGACCGGTTGAACCGGGTGGATTTTATTGTTTTGCATCTTTGTAATGTGGTGTTATTGCGTCGATTCCATGAGTCGATGAGTGAAGTTGTTTACCTAGCCTGGTGGGTCCCATGTAGGGGTCCACGGAACTGTTACATTTTCGGGATTTCTTGGGGGTGTTACACATTCCAGAACCATTATATCGTGATTAACATATACGTATAGACCCTTCATCAGATGTCCCGGTCAAGTCTTTGGGTCACGGTAAAGTCAGACCCTACTATTGACTAGACTCTGTACATGTGTTAATGCAAATCAAGACCGACTGATTACTAGTGTATCTAATACGACTAGATCAGAATGCTTTGGCCAAAGACTTATGATTTTTTTGCCAATAACCGTATAGGACATTCGCCTGCTCAATAACAGGAGATAGAATCCTTTCTTGGCGTACAATAAAGACTGCTACCTGCCCGTATAGTCCGCAATTTGAGGTTGACTCAGCCATTAAGCAAATGAGTCTAACTACTCTAATGACAAACTAAACGTCACAGGCACATCTTCTACTGAACCCTCAAGTCAAAGGTCCACGTATACTATCACAACCTTTCGATTCGTCATCGACTCTTCGAGAGTGAATACCGTGTGACTGAATCAAATATGAGTCATGTTCGAGTATACTGGTCCCACCAATATACTTATAACTATGCTATCAAGACATGCACATGTCCTAGCATCAGTTATACAAGTCTTACTCAAAACTTAATGCCCATTTAAGTTTATTGACTTGCGAACAGTTTACGTAAATAAACTTTAAACATTTCTAGTGCATTTTCTCTTATTCGATAACGATAATGGAATGTTCGATTTATTTACATGGACTTCACTTCAATATTTACCAAATCAAGAATGCATTTGAAACACAATAAACAGTGAATAAATCATATTGCCTTTTATTAATTATTCCATAATTACAAGTACAATTCCCCTACTCTCTCATCCCCTGAGTGGCATTCGAGGGCATATTCCTAACAATCTCCCACTTGCACTTAATGCCACACATCATGGTATCCAATACCCATATTATTCAGATGTCTTTTCAAGACGGCCTGAGATAATGGCTTAATCAGCGGGTCAGAGACATTGTCTTCTGAGTCTACTATTTGCAACGAAACATATCCTTTTTCGATCATCTCTCGAACGATGTGATACTTTCTCTCTATATGCTTGGTGTTGTGGTGAGCCCTCGGCTCTTTGGATTCGGCGAAAGCTACATCATTATCACAGAACAGTGATATAGGCAGCTCCATATTAGGCACCACTTGAAGTTCTTGTACAAACTTATGCATCCAAAATGCTTCTTTGCTAGCCTCTGAGGTGGCTTGGTACTCTGCTTGGCAGGTGGAATCTGCAGTAGCGGTTTGCTTGGAACTTCTTCAAGATACTGCTCCTCCATTGAGAGTAAACAAATACCCAGATGTCGACTTAGAGTCGTCATTATCTCCTTGAAAATCAGAATCAGTGAATCCAATCACCTTCAGTTCTCCACCACCGTAAGTAAGAACCATATCTCTAGTTCTTCTCAAGTACTTAAGAATGTTCTTGATGGCAGTCCAGTCTTCCCTTCCCAGGTTTGCTTGAAATCGACTTACCATACTCACAGCGTAGGCTAAGTCTGGTCTCGTACACAACATAGCGTACATGAGGCTACCCACTGCCGAGGCATAGGGTGCCTCACTCATCTCTCTCTCTCTCTTGTATTCCTCACTTTGAGGACATATTTTCGTGGTGAGATGAATTCTATGTCGCATGGGAAGGAACCCTCTTTTAGATTCATCCATCTTGAATCTTCTTAGGATTTTATCTATGTAGAGGGCTTGGGAAAGTCCTATTATTCTTCGCGATCTATCTCTCTAAATACGGATCCCTAGAATATAGGAAGCTTCTCCCAAGTCTTTCATGGAGAACGTTTTAGAAAGCCAAGCTTTCACAGTGCTGAGCATTGCTATGTTATTTCCTATAAGTAGAATATCATCTACATATAGTACTAAGAACGCAATGTTGCTCCCACTTACCTTTTTGTAAACACATGGTTCCTCCTCATTTAGTACAAAGTCAAAGTCCTTGACTGCTTCGTCAAATCGAAAGTTCCAACTCCGAGAAGCTTGCTTCAGCCCATAAATGGCTCGTTGCAGCTTACACACCTTATGAATATTAGCTTTGGACACAAAACCCTTAGGCTACTCCATATTGATTTCCTCCTCGAGGTATCCATTTAGAAAAGCCGTTTTGACGTCTATTGCCATATTTCATAATCGTAATAGGTAGCATTGGCAAGCATCATGCGAATCGACTTGATCATAGCTACGAGCGAGAAGGTATCATGATAATCGATCCCTTCCTTATGGGTATAACCCTTTTCCACAAGCCTGGACTTATAGGCGTCAACCTTGCCATCCCCACCAGTCTTTCTCTTATAGATCCATTTATTTCCAATAGTCCTTATGCCATTTGGTAGATCTACTAGAGTCCAGACCTGATTGGTATGCATCGAGTCTATCTCAGCTTCCATTGCTTCTTGCCATTTATCGGAGTCTACATCCACTATCGCTGTAACACCCCCAATCCGCTCAGGGATATTACACGCCGTAGAACCTTTCCTCAAGGATCTACCAGGCTGGTAACAACATTAAACATCTCGACAATGCCTTTAAGGCTAAAATGACTCAGTAGACCAATTTGGTCTTTCAATAAATACATACAACTCAATCACAATACATGCCCATGCAGGGGTCGAGTACAACACACTCCCGTACAACGGGAAAGAATACTGCAGCGGAAATAAAATACAACTAAACCAAACAATAATGTACGAGCCCTCATATGATTAGTATCGATCATCTTTCATCATCCTTCATGCCGCCCCTGTGTTATGCTCCCAAAACCTGAATGCAAAGACAGACATCCACCCCCCGAATACTCGGGGGTTAGCAAAACTCCATTATTTTGCTAGTGCAAGTATAAAATATGAAAACGAGCCATACATATCATACTCCACGGAACATGATAATAATAAACATACTTCCCGAGTCACTTGATCAAAACGGTTAAATCGAAAGATAGGGGTAAACCCGATATACATCTTGTGAAAACATTTTATGATCTCGGGAGTTTTGAAAACATTTGGGATTTTTAGAATTCTCAAGCCTTTCGAAAACATTTAGGGACACAACCCAAAAGTCATTTTCCCAAAACAAAATTACGATAACAACACACGGGGTCCACTACCCGATCATACCATAACAACCTGTTTCCACAGATTATTCGCGTCCCGTGCTAGCAAGCCACGAACCTCAGATGCTCCCGTAGAACAAACCCAAGTGAATAACCCACAGGGAAACTATATCAAATCACATATCACCGTAACAACAGTCACGTGACTACAAGCACAGATACGTACTTAACCAAACCAGAACCATAAGTTATCCCGGCATCGCACTAACAAGCTACGAACCTCGGAGTCCCCGCAAGACATACCCCATGATAACCCCATCAGTTATCCCGGCATCGGGCTAACAAGCCACGAACCTCGGAGTCCCCGCAAGACATACCCGATGGATAACCCTACGGCCACGCCCGACCCATACTAGCAAGTATGGATCCCGGAGATTCAACAATCCTACCCGGAGGCACATCACACACAACAAGCACACAACAATAATCAACTATCAAGCCAAGCAACATTAAGCATCACAACTTTCTTTCAAATGAGTAACAACCAATATCACCCATCATATATTCACCGAACAAGCAAATATAACAACATGTTATCCTTGGTAAATGATTACGGATTATTACATTCACTAAAAGTGATCATAAGTCGTTCAACCAACGGAGTTAACACACATAGGCCAACACACTTATTCACGAAGCATCCTAGTTGTCGTTGAAAGACAACATTTATCGAGAACATACCGATACTTTTTTAACATTCATTAAACATCCGGATTTTACATAAAATCATTTACCAACAATTATGCCTACGAAACATGAAATGTATGGGCAAGATACTCCGAAGAGAGGAGACTCGGACCGACTACGAACCCGCCGACTCCACCGAACGACAACTCGCAATAATAAACTATGAACGACAACAATAACAACGAAAATGAATCCCAAGGTACGACCCAAAGCCGCCGAATTCAAGTAACAAACGATGAAAGTTCAAGGGTTTCCCCCAAAACGGCCAAGAACACGAATCGACCCGACAAAACATGAAAATGGAATTCCCAATCGAAATATGGATATTCAATCCATAGGATATATTTAAAAACATCATTTTACAACAATTGGTTCATCAAAAACGGATCAAAAATGAAATCAAGAACAAATCCCCCAAAAAGTCAACTCGAAGGAAATCAAGAAATATACCTTGATTCGACGAAGAACAATGGATTAAATGATGTTAAATACATGAATAATATTAAGATTAATCATACCCATCATAGATTAATCAACAATACGGAACGAATCGGACAAAAACCCGAAAACCCCAAAATTTCCCAAAGATGGGTTCTAGGAAATCTAACCTTGATTCGCTGGATCAAAGGATGTTATAGGATGATAAAACAATGATATGAACTCAAGAACTTCATGTAATTGTTGTTCAACAATATGTCTTCGCCTCCTCCGAAACTCCAGTCGCGGACAGAAAAGAAGGAAATGAAAAACGAGTGAAAATACGACTGCTCTGTCACATTTATACTGGGCTGGACTAGCGTGCGCTAGCCTTCCTGGACTAGCGTGCGCTAGCCTTCCTGGACTAGCGTATGCTATCAGCCAGTATCGGCCCAGAACCCTCGGCCGAGGCCCGCACGATCCGGCACTGCTGACAAAACCTGCCGACCGAGACCTGCCCGCCCGACCCCGATAGCGTGCGCTGCGCGGACGCTAGCGCGCGCTAGCCAACCTGTCCAGAACCTTCTGGACTGAACTGCTCGGCCAGGTAACGTGCGCTAGCCGGCCGACAGCGTGCGCTACACCTGCCGGTTAGCGTGCGCGGTGACCGACAGTAGCGTGCGCTACCTGCCGACCCTTCCCGAGTCCAGAACCTCAGAAACCCCTCTGCCCACATCCGATAGCGTACGCTGGCCGGTCGGCAGCGTGCGCTACACCTGCCGAGCTAGAGTGCGCAGCCTTCCGGCAGTAGCGTGCGCTACACCGGTTCCTGCTGCGCCTGCCCGGCCAGGCTCAAAGACTTCCGACAAGGCTCGCCGCACCTGTCCGGCCAGTGCTCAGCCGTCATGACCCGACGACTCGATTCCCGAAAACGCACGGAACGAACAAGACGAAATGCTCGCGGACAACATCATCGACCCGAAATAAAATACCATGCAATAATTAATCACACGCGACCATGAAAAGGGTCAAGACAACAAATACGAATGCGGATACCCACAACTTTGGGTAAATTACAAAATAGCCCAAAACACCCGAAAATCACATTACGTGATCGAATAACCAAACTTAAGTTCACAACACTTCTAATAAAGTTAAACGGACTTACAGGAAACTCGAAACAGCAGTTTCAAACGAGATTCGCAAGAATCAAACTCAAATGCGGAAAAGTCGCTAAGAAGTACGGAACTCAACAAAACAGCACCGAAACGAACTCGGATGACAAAAAGTGCAGAATTAATCATTCTCAGAATGACGAAACGGTCACGAGAGAGTCGTCAAAACAGATTTTCGCTAAAAAATTACCTGAAATCAAAATTGCGGATATTACATACTACCCTCCTTAAAAGAAGTTTCATCCCGAAACTTAAAACAAGTAGGAAGAAGCAATATCTCGCCAGGAAAAGTCAACGAGATACACAAGAAACGCGTAACCTACGCCCAACGGCGAAACGTTACAAGCAACGCAGAGGAATATACGGCGTGAAAACACGCTCCACGACGACCAACACAACGCCACCGGTAGAAACATAATAAACCAACGAGTGACAAGCGTCATAAAATAGATAATACAATCAAGTCAATTATCCGAAAAATCACAAAACACTAACCACCGTGCACAGTCGAGAAAATGAAAAATAAACACAAAACGATCCACTTCGAATAAAAGAACTTAATCTCCGAAATTCGAAACAACCGGGTAAGGAAATAATATAACATACAACTGATAGACCACGCCCCCCCAGGGACTCCTCGGAGTCGGTCCTGATATCAGTGCTCAAGTCCGTGCCTACACGTGAATCTCTGGCTTCATTCGTTTGTCAAAATGAAAGATCCTCTATTCCTCGGTTCTCACCCGATCTCGCACATAACTGAGTTGTTTGCTATAGTCGATTATATCCTGTGACACTGAAATATCTTGCGGTTATGCCAAATAAAATTCGTGAATCCTCTGCTCTCTAGTCGGTTTCGAACAGAACTCATCTTCCATAAATGCCTGGAACTCCGCCCACGTGACATCACGGTCACGAGGCTTAACATCTTCCCACCAATTAGCGGCATCTTTGTCAAGAAGGTACTGCGTAATAGGTACCTTCCGCTGTTCAGGACAATCGACAACCTCGAATATCTTTCCCAACTGGAAAAGCCAACCATCCCAGCCCAACGCATCCACAACGCCGGCAAATCGAGGGGGATTCATATGAATTACCTCTCGAAGCCACTGATTTGCACCAGTGTTCTGGGTCACATATGTAATGCGCTGAACTGCCTGAGTCAACTGAGTCATCTGTGTAGCTACCTGCTGTAAGATAGTAGCAACACCGACAACGATATCATCACTAGCAGCATGATCCCGATCACGCACCCGATCGCCACGACCATGACCTCCGCCCCTCGGCATACTGAATAAGCAACCACTCAGCACAACAGGAAATCATAATACACAACACTTACAACGATTACCATCGTAAAGCAACACACTTACAAACACCTCAGCAACGACGGTATCGTTCGGCAACCTCAGCGGTCTGAACGATATCTATGTAACACCCCCAAAACCATCCGGGATATTACAGCACCGTGGGTCCCGCGCCGGAACCCACCAGGCTAAAAACCGTTTACAAAACCATTTCAAAAACGTTTAAAAACGCCAAAAGGCCGATGACGGTAATATTTTAAATACTCAAATATTTTCAAAAACATAGTTCTCAAATACCGTCATAGAATATCATTTGAAAATACAAGGCGAAATGCCAAATCTCGACAGTTAAAAATGTACGTTAAGCCGCCACTTAAACGTACCGATAAAATAGTTAGGAAAAAAGGTTTGACGAAATAACCCAACTTCGCAAAATGCCAAAAAGCCCTTTTAAAATACACACATGCAACGGATAAGGATATCGAAAAGCAATTTTGAAATATACACACGCAGCGGATAAATGCAGTTCAAAATACACATTTGCAGCGGAAATAAAACAACCAGAAAAGAATACTCAGTACTCAAAAACATGCCACAGCCAGTATCACCCGGGAAGATCACCCCTTCACGACCGCTACTAGCTCGATCTCCGAGTACCTAAAAATAAAGCCCACGACGGGGTCAGCCAAAATACTCAATAATGATATCGATCACATCAACATAAATAATTACATACCAATGTAATAATATAGTAAGAATACTACCAAAGTAATCTTACCGACATAACCTTACCAATCCATAACAATCCAATCCTTACCATAATCCACATTTCGCATCCTCGAATGACGAAATGAACTCAACAACAATCATCTCTACTGTATTCCAAAAATACCGATAATCCTCAAAACATCATCATAACTCATAAGTGTGGAAATAATCCAATCTGTGCCAACTCCTGTCCGTCGGATTACACAATCGAATCTCAACCTGGATAAACCAATAATACACAACATATCTGTAGATCAACTACCACATGATAATGATAACAAATCCTAAAACATCGACGTATAGTCCGAATGCTTATACGATCAATAACCAGATCAACCGATAAATCAACTGAGAATATCATCGGCATGATAACTCCAATACAACTAATAAAGGATCACGATAACTGAGCATACCATCAACATGATAACTCCGACACGATCAACAAAGGATCAACAATAATCGAGAATACCATCAACAAGGTAAACTCCAAATGATCAACAAAGGACCAACAATAACTGAGAATACCATCAACAAGGTAAACTCCAAATGATCAACAAAAGACCAACAATAACTGAGAATACCATCAACAAGGTAAACTCCAAATGATCAACAATAATGGATCTCAAAGAAATAACTCTGACTATCGAACATACCCCTCGGGCGTATGAACAACCAGTCACAAACCGTCGAACATACCCAACCATAAATGGAGGATGAACGACCAAACAATATGGCTCAAAGATGGAAGTCATAGTACGCCCGATCCAGAAATGTGTCCGTGCACAAGCCACCCCGGGTATCGATCAAATACACGTGTGGTCTTGTACCTAATTAGCCTCACGAACTACATCTCGTGTGCACGGTTCAATGTGGAAATATCAACACATGACCATCATGTGCCCGACTAAAAATCCTACACAATAACCAATCGGCATGCAGATATGACTCCAGATATGTCACGATGCAACATGACAACGAAACTCAAAGAAACACATATCCAATAAGGATCAAAAGACTCACCGAAGTGAACAACAACAGACTGACAATGAAAAGTCGACATGACTAATCAATATCCAAAACATCAATACTGGGATCATCATTCCCAAATGAATGACCAACATGATCTACGATCTCAATACAACAGTCCTGGGATCAACATCCCTCAACGAATAATCGATACGAAACTCATTACACGAAACCTCAACATATACAACAACTCAACATATTATCCACATGACTGAACAAATACTTAGATTACCTCAGTGCCCGAGGACCTATTGGGATTCGGTGCCTAAAACGAAGGCACAGCAGAAGCGGTAAAATGAAAACTAATTCGATCTGAATCCCTACGAGGATCGATCGAGCTACGTATATACAAATATAAAAAACGAATTCACAAGAGATATAGAAACTCACCCTTATAGTCCGTTGATTAAATGGATTCCTTCTCTTGAGCTATTCCCCAAGCTTTAGATTGATCTCTACGAATCCAATCTGCTCCAAGCCCTTAAACGATCCAACGCTGAAAGCACCGCGTCTCTACTTGCCACGCGCCGGAGAAACGACTGGAACGACAATCACCTTGCTATCCTCCGAGGATATGGCTAGAGCTAAGTGATGAAGCTTTTATTACTACACTCTAAGTGTATAATATATCTCTCAATAATTTCTCTCAATTTTTCTCCAAGAAAAATGAAGAAGTGAATGAAGAAGATGAAGATGACTTGGAGATAAAAAAACTTTTTCTCTCTCTTTTCTCTCTATGTCTCACGTATGATTCCAAGAAGTGTAGTGAGGATGAGAGATCAAAGTCATCTTTATATTCTTATTCAACCCACAAAAAATCAAATCATATCACATGAGAGATTCCCCCATATAATGTATATGATGCTTGTCCCCTCAACACATGAGATTTCGAAACCATGATGGGGACAAGTCAATACACACACATGGATATAGGTGGGGGGCGGCCAAGATGAATTATAGGAAGAGTTCGGTTCGTTTCGGACTCCCGAGAGTCCAAACAAATAAACTCCAATTCCATTCCGATGTATTTATATCGTTTAATTAATCCAATTAATTAATCCTATCAAATACAAAATAACATAATTAATTTCTCCAAGAAATAATTATATTCACGAATTAAATTAATCACCCAGTAATTTATTTAATCCATTAGGCCGTAAATCAATTTATCCAATAAATCGATTTAGACATCCAATGTCCCAAATTAGATATCCAATATCTAATATTCATAATGAGAGATTAAGCTCGATTCATTCCGTCGTCAATCCTAATGCGCTACTCGGTAGGTCCGTCTCAATCAGCAATGGGAGGAACCAAAGAGTAGTAGCACCACCTAGCAGCCTGGTGGCCTACACTGTACCCCGACTGAGAACGAATGATTGGGATCATTCTGTCGTGAATACCAGTACACGTATAAACCCTTCTTTCAAATGTCCCGATCAAGTTATGGGGTCACGGTCAGTCAAACCCCATCTGTACTTGACGCTATGCATGCGTTAATGCAAATCGAGATCATCGAGCTCTCGTGTATCTAATACAGCTAGCTCCAATGCTTTGGCCAAAAACTTATGATCTCATCTGCCAATAACCGCATAGGACATATAACCTGTTCACTAACAGGAGAAAGAATTCTATCTTGGTATTCAGTAGGACCTGCTACTTGCTCGTCAAGATGCACGTCGAGGTTGACCCCCGCCTACCAGTTTATAGAGTCGAACTACTCTAATGAAAATCTTGACGTCACAAGCACATTCCTACTAAATCCTCAAGTCGAAGGTTCACGAATACCTATCACAACCTTTCGATTCCGTCATTGACTGTCCCAGAGTGAAATCCGTGTGACGAATCGAGGGTGAGTCGGTTCAAGTATACTAATCCAATTAGCATACCTATAATGTGTGTTTCCACTAACCATTAGCGTTCGACAGGCACTCTCCATGTCAAAGAACACATCATACAAGTCTTCACATAAACTTAATGCCCAGTCAAGTTTCATTGACTTGCGAACGATTAAGTATTTGAGCTATAAACATTTCCAGTGCCGACCCCCTTCTCCAATAAGGAGTGGAACGTTTTGCTCTCAAATACACGGACTAGTTTCTATATGTATATTTACGAGTTAGGAATGCCAGTAACTATCAGTAAATAAAGAAACATCCATTGCCTTATATAATTGATTTACATAATTACAAGTGCAATGCCCTCACTCAACATCCTCTGAGTGGCATTCGAGGACATACTCCTAACAATCTCCCACTTGCACTCAATGCCACACACTATGGTATCTAATACCCATGTTCTCTAGATGACGCTCCAAGCTAGTCTGAGAAAGTGGCTTGGTCAGTGGATCGGCGACGTTTTCGGCCGAGTCTACTCTGTGCAGCACAATATATCCCTTGCGAACAAATTCTCTTATGAGATGATACTTCCTCTCAATATGTTTGGTGCTGTTGTGAAACCTCGGCTCCTTGGCCTGCGCTACAGCTCCGTCGTTGTCGCAGTACAGCGGAACAGGCAGCTCAGCACATGGTATCACTTGAAGTTCTCCTAGAAACTTCTTAATCCAGAACCGTTCCTTGGAAGCCTCCGAGGCTGATTGATACTCAGCCTGACAGGTGGAATCAGCAGTCGCGCTTTGCTTGGCACTACGCCAAGATACTGCTCCTCCATTAAGAGTAAATATGTAGCTAGAAGTGGACATCGAGTCGTCCTTCATTCCTTGGAAGTCCGAATCAGTGAATCCCACCACATCCAATTCTCCACCGCCATACATCAGAACCATATCTCTAGTCCTTCTCAAGTACTTGAGAACGTTCTTTACGGCAGTCCAATGTTCCCTACCTGGGTTTGCCTGAAAATTACTCACCACGTTTACAGCATGCGCGATGTCAGGTCTTGTGCACAACATAGCATACATAACGCTACCCACGTCCGAAGCATATGGTATATTACTCATTTCCTTTCGTTGTTCCTCATTTTGAGGACACATCTTCAAGGTGAGTTTTATTCCATGTCGCATCGGTAGGAACCCTCTTTTAGAATCATCCATCTTAAATCGCTTTAAGATTTTATCTATATAGAGGGCTTGGGAAAAACCTATTGTTCTCTTCGCTCTATCCCGGTAGAGTCGAATACCAAGAATATAGGTAGCTTCTCCCAAGTCTTTCATGGAGAAATTACTCGAAAGCCAAGCTTTCACAGAACTGAGCATTCCCACATCATTTCCTATTAGTAGAATGTCATCTACATATAGTACTAAGAATGCGATCTTGCTCCCACTAACCCTCTTGTATACACAAGGTTCCTCTTCATTTTGCACGAAGTCAAACTCTTTGACCACCTCGTCAAAACGAAGGTTCCAACTACGCGACGCTTGCTTCAGTCCATAAATGGAACGTTGAAGCTTGCACACTTTCTGAATATCGACTTCGGACACAAAGCCTTTAGGCTGCTCCATATAGATTTCTTCCTCGAGGAATCCATTAAGGAAAGTCATCTTTACGTCTATTTGCCATATCTCATAATCGTGGTAGGCAGCTATAGCAAGCATCATGCGAATAGACTTGATCATGGCTACGGGCGAGAAGGTATCGTGGTAATCGATCCCTTCCTTCTGGGTATAACCCTTTGCCACAAGCCTGGCCTTATAGGCGTCAACCTTGCCATCACCATCAGTCTTTCTCTTGTAGATCCACTTGTTCCCAATAGGCACTATGCCCTTGGGGCGGTCTACTAGAGTCCAGACCTGATTGACATGCATCGAGTCTATCTCAGCTTCCATAGATTCATGCCATTTCGCGGAGTCTACATCCACCATCGCTTGGTCATAGGTCATCGGGTCGGTCTCTTGGCTATCACTTGGAACCTCATGGAGACGCAGCTCCTCCAAGTGCCCAAGACCATACCTCTCAGGTAAATGAGACACCCTACTAAACCTACGAGGTGGTTGTACTTGTGTTTCAGAAAGTTCGGTTCCAGTTTCTTGCACAGGTGTCTCCCGAGGAGTTTCATTGTATTCTTCTAAATAAATACTTCTACCTGCTCCACCTTCCTGAATGAACTCATCTTCCAGGAAGTGTGCTTGTAAAGCAACAACGATCTTTCAATCTTCGGGCATGTAGAATAGATATCCCATCGTTCCACATGGGAATCTAATGAAACATCTCTTCGCGGACCTAGCTTCCAACTTCTCCACCTTAGTCTTCTTGACATAGGCGGGACATCCCCAAATCCTAATGTGATTAAGACTTGGTTTCCTTCCCTCCCACATCTCATGTGGAGTTTTAGGAATGGATTTGGAAGGACATCTGTTCAAGATATACGCGGCAGTCAGGAGTGCATACCCCCACAGGTAAATCGGCAAGTCAGTATAGCCCAGCATGGAACGGACCATGTTCAACAGGGTCCGGTTCCTTCTTTCTGACACACCATTTAACTGAGGAGTACCTGGAGGTGTTAGTTGTGAAACTATTCCATGTTCCTTAAGGAACTCGTCAAACTCCGTACTCATATACTCGCCACCTCGGTCCGACCGAAGTGCTTTGATATGATTACCAGTTTGTTTCTCGACTAGGGCCTTGAATTCCTGGAATTTCTCAAAGGCCTCGGATTTATGTTTCATTAAGTATACATAACCATACCTAGTATGATCATCTGTAAACGTAATGAAATATTGATATCCGTCACGTACTGCTTCCAAAGCACCACATACATCGGTATGGATTAATCCCAGTTTATCAGCGGCTCTTTCAAAAGTCCCTGTAAAGGGGGACTTAGTCATTTTGCCTTTAAGGCAAGATTCACAAGTTGGAAAGGGATCTGATCCCAATGGACCCATAAGTCCATCTTTTTCCATCTTGTAAACCTTGGTCTGACCAACATGGCCAAGTCTAAGATGCCATTTCAAAACTTGATTGGTTTCATCCCTACCACGTTTTGTAGTTATAGTACTCACAACTACTTTGTTGCTGAGATTTAGATGATACAATCCATTTAACAATGTACCAGTGCCCACTAGTTTATTTCTAAAATAAATTTTGCAGGAACCATCACCAATGAAAAATGAAAAGCCTTTTCGATCCATGACCGGAATGGATACAATGTTTTTGTGCCCCTTGGGCAAAACAAGTACATCTTCTAAAGTCAAAACAAAGCCGGATTCTAAACCCAAAAGAAGTGATCCTATGTCGGTCGCCTCGACACCATGCCCGCTTCCGAATGTGATCATAACTTCTCCAGCTCCAAGCTTCCTACTTTGTTCCAGATCCTGATTCACGGTACAAATATGAGAACTAGCACTAGAATCCAGTATCCAGGAAGTAGAAAATACAGTAGCAGAACAATTTGTTTCCAAAACTAAAAGTTCTGTACCTGAAGTGCCATGAAGAATCGGACAGTCTCTAGCCCAGTGGCCCAGCTCACCGCACTTGAGACAAACATCCTTCTTCTTATTGTTCTTTGGAACCATCAGGGCCTTGCCCTTTTCCTTAAGGTCCTTAGCTTGTGGTCCAGTCCGCTTCTTGGTCTTTTTCTTCTTATTCTTAGACTTCCGAAGTCCAGAAGAAATCACAAATGCAGACTCCTTCATCCGCGAGGTCTTCATCTGAGACTGAGCGGTCACCAGTTTGTTCATTAGCCCAGCTAAGTTACATGCAATCTCATTGCAGTTGAAGTTCATAACAAACTGTGAGAAGGAATCAGGGAGAGACTGTAGGATAAGGTCGGTTTGGAGAGAAGTATCCATTTTAAAATCAAGAGCCTCCAATCTCTCGATCATGGATATCATTTGAGGACGTGTTCCCCAACCTTCTCACCTTCCTTCATCCTTGCACCGAATAGTTGCTTGGATATCTCATATCTAGCAGTTTTGCTGTGCTCACCATAAAGCTCGGTTAAGTGAGATAGAATCTGCCTAGCAGAAGTCATGTTCTCATGAGCTCTCTGAAGCTCATTAGACATGAAGCCATCATATAAGCACGGACTTTCACGTGATCCTTAACCCACTTTTCGTGGTTTTCAATCTCTTCCTGATTGGCTCGGGTCCGCACAGGAGGCGCCGGAATGTCCGTCTCCAAGACGTATCCCAGTGCCTCTATACTGAGGACAATCATCAGATTGCGGAGCCAATCCACAAAGTTAGGTCCCATTAAGGTGTTCTTTTCGAGTAGAATTGCGAGTGGATTCGTTGCATATTGAGATTTGTCTGCATTAAGTATAACAGATTAATTAGTGACTCATTCAATTATGTTCTGAGTATAGAATTAAGGTCTTTTCTATTCTTGTTACCCAGCTCCCACTATTTTTATCGGAATAACACACTCCCATGTGAAATCCGGAAGTATCGTCGCTCTACTTCATAGTGGTGATCGAGTTCTTTATAAATCTTAATAGAGGGCAACCGAACAGGTTTCTAGTCTATTAATTTTCATAAAGTGGTGTCCAACACCAACCCATCTAATGGATGATTCGATCTTCTTTTTCCCCTTGTTCACTCCCCTCAACCTATACGGTTTCTATGGTTCGTGAACAAGTTAAGTTTATACCATCGACGCAAATCAGTTTCACAATTGAATCTTATCCGGCAACCTATCAGGTTTCTAGGGATAAAATTTTCTCCAACCGAAGGCTGCCAATGCGCTCCCGGTAATTTATCCGTCCTCCCCGATTGACTACCCCGATAACTCGGAAGCATAGCACATCCGGTTTGGATTTCAATTTCCCGAAAACTCGATGGAGGGAAGGAAAACCTTGAAACCTTATAAACTTAATAATTTATCGTGGGAGAATTTCCACGATTAATGTTACACTTTGCACATTAATCGTTTAAGCGTGTTTGTGGAATTCATACAATATGAAACAACCATTCACAACCTAGTTGCTACCAACATGTGGTTCATGGACCGTTCCTAGAAAACAAAAACTCCGTAATCTAATTACAAGTCTTCGTCTTGTATCTTCGTCTTCTCGAAATGGATCTTCCTCCAGTCTTCGTCATTACATATAAATTTTACATCGAAAATTGCATCCTAGATAGAAACATTTCTAGTAAAATAAATAGGCTCAAAACGGCCTTTACATCCCAATCGAATAAAACGAACGATTCAAAACTAAGTCCACGAACCACATCCCCATTCAAAAGCATTCATCCAATAAATACTATATAAATTAAAAGCGTAGAGATACATTGATCCAATCAACAATACGAACCGATCCAATCGATTCACACAATCGGTAATATGAAAACGTTCAAAATAATTCGGTCGACCATAAATATTCCAATTAATCAAATTTCCCTTATAAAATGAAATACCATAAATAATTTTAATCATATTAAATCCAATTTAAGATGTGGGAGATTAATTTTCAAGAATACACGAAAAAATCGAGCCGGGGTGAAAACAGGCCTGCCTGACTGAGTCACCCTCGGCAGCCTGCCGGCAGACAGGCCTGGCACGGCCGAGTCACGCTCGGAAGCTGCCGGCCAGGACACGGCCAGCGGCCTTGGGCCGCGGCCCCTTGAGCCTGGGCCGCGGCCCCCAAGATCCTCCGCCTGTGCCGGCTGCACACTCGACCGCGGCCCCCTGCTCCCGGACCCCTCCCGGACCGTCCAACGGCATTTCGGGGCTAGTTTTTCGACCGAATATCCAATATCTATATTCTCCAACATTCGTATCTTCAATATAAATCATATTCCAAGAAATTAAGATTTATATTTAGACATAAACTTACGAAAAATATAACTATAACGAACGTAAAAACATATACCACGATTATGACTAAAATGATTCCAAATCATTCACCATATAATCAAGCATTCCAAATGTTAATATTCGTATATACGATCGCAAGACCTACGCTCCGATACCACTGTTGGGATTCGGTGCCTAAAACGAAGGCGCAGCGGAAGCGGTAAAACGAAAATTAATTCGATCCGAATCCCTACGAGGATCGATCGAGCTACGTATATACGAATATCAAAAACGAATTCACAAGATATATAGAAACTCACCCTTATAGTCCGTTGATTAAATGGATTCCTTCTCTTGAGCTATTCCCCAAGCTTTAGATTGATCTCTACGAATCCAATCCGCTCCAAGCCCTTGAACGATCCAACGCCGAAAGCACCGCGTCTCTACTTGCCACGCGCCGGAGAAACGACCGGAACGACAATCACCTTTCTATCCTCCGAGGATACGGCTAGACCTAAGTGATGAAGGTTTTATTACTACACTCTAAGTGTATAATATATCTCTCAATAATTTCTCTCAATTTTTCTCCAAGAAAAATGAAGAAGAAGTGAATGAAGAAGATGAAGATGAGTTGGATAAAAAAAAACTTTTTCTCTCTCTTTTCTCTCTATGTCTCACGTATGATTCCAAGAAGTGTAGTGAGGATGAGAGATCAAAGTCATCTTTATATTCTTATTCAACCCACAAAAAATCAAATCATATCACATGAGAGATTCCCCCATATAATGTATATGATGCTTGTCCCCTCAACACATGAGATTCCAAAACCATGATGGGGACAAGTCAATACACACACATGGATATAGGTGGGGGGCAACCAAGATGAATTATAGGAAGAGTTTGGTTCATTTCGGACTCCCGAGAGTCCAAACAGATAAACTCCAATTCCATTTCGATGTATTTATATCGTTTAATTAATCCAATTAATTAAACCTATCAAATACAAAATAACATAATTAATTTCTCCAAGAAATAATTATATTCACGAATTAAATTAATCACCCAGTAATTTATTTAATCCATTAGGCCGTAAATCAATTTATCCAATAAATCGATTTAGACATCCAATGTCCCAAATTAGATATCCAATATCTAATATTCATAATGAGAGATTAAGCTCGATTCATTCCGTCGTCAATCCTAATGCGCGACTCGGTAGGTCCGTCTCAGTCAGCAATGGGAGGAACCAAAGAGTAGTAGCACCACCTAGCCAGCCTGGTGGCCTACACTGTACCCCGACTGAGAACGAATGATTGGGATCATTCAAGAACCATTCTGTCGTGAATACCAGTATACGTATAAACCCTTCTTTCAAATGTCCCGATCAAGTTATGGCGTCACGGTCAGTCAAACCCCATCTGTACTTGACGCTATGCATGCGTTAATGCAAATCGAGATCATCAAGCTCTCGTGTATCTAATACAGCTAGCTCCAATGCTTCGGCCAAAGACTTATGATCTCATCTGCCAATAACCGCATAGTACATATAACCCGTTCACTAACAGGAGAAAGAATTCTATCTTGGTATTCAGTAGGACCTGCTACTTTCCCGTCAAGATGCACGTCGATGTTGACCCCCGCCTTCCGGTTTATAGGGTCGAACTACTCTAATGAAAATTTGACGTCACAAGCACATCCCTACTAAATCCTTAAGTCGAAGGTTCACGAATACCTATCACAACCTTTCGATTCCGTCATTGACTATCCCGGAGTGAAATCCGTGTGACGAATCGAGGGTGAGTCGGTTCGAGTATACTAATCCAATTAGCATACCTATAACGTGTGCTCCCACTAACCATTCGTGTTCGATAGGCACTCTCCATGTTAAAGAACACATCATACAAGTCTTCACATAAACTTAACGCCCAGTCAGGTTTAATTAACTTGCGAACGATTAAGTATTTGAGCTATAAACCTTTCCAGTGCCGACCCCCTTATCCAATAAGGAGTGGAACGTTTTGCTCTCAAATACACGGACTAGTTTCTATATGTATATTTTAGAGTTAGGAATGCCAGTAACTACCAGTAAATAAAGAAACATTCATTGCCTTATATAATTGATTTACATAATTACAAGTGCAATGCCCTCACTCAACATCCTCTGAGTGGCATTCGAGGGCATACTCCTAATAGGACCATATCCATCAACATCCCCCAACGAGACGATCAACACAACCATTAGTACCAAAAATAGTCATGGGATCAACATCTCTCAACGAACAACCAGTACGAATCTCAATATTCGAAGCCTCAACATACAACATATACAACAACTCAACATAATAATTATCTCATAACTGAACAATACATAAATTACCTCAAAGCCGAAGACAACATCCTTTCCACGAACAACATCCCTGAACGAATACACAATTATACAAATAATCTCAAATAAGGTACCATCCATTCAATACCAATAAACCTTTATCCCGACACTTATGTCATCATAATAACTATCCTCGATATCCGATATTCTATATCCTTGACCAAAGATAAGTCACGTCTTCCCTGAACACAATTAAATCATATACCTTATGATTTATAACAACCAGAGTACGATATACAAACCATTATCCCGACAACTTACATTTCTAACAACATTGCTATACGAATTATAAATGAAATGAAAACGAAACCATTCATCAAATATTATAAACTGAACAAGTATAAACTTGCCTCGATACCGATACCACGAAGCCGTTACCAAAATCCATTACCTTAGTATACGATCTCCTCAGCCCCGACCAAAATCAATCTACGAACTCTTTAGCCTCAACCGCAACACAACGGTCATATTCCACGATCAAAACATATCAACCTATTGAAGTAATCAATCAACAACAATCGATAACAACCAATAACCAACATAGCCAACCAACAAACTCAACGGTTCAACGAAACCTCGATCATAAACAAAACCGAACAATACAACTCAAACAAATAAGAACCCATATCCACGATACAAGTCACAACTCAATAATCACTATAACCGATCAATAAACCCAACGGTTCCACCATATCCCGATTAGACAGAAATCCGAACAACCACATCAATCGATCACGAATTTAAAACCATAACATAATTCATAATCCGATAATCATATAAATAATCAATTTAAACCAACAAGGGTCTAACATTACCGATTCCAAATTCAATCTTAAATACGGATACAAGTTTCCTCCTTGTAAATTCATAATATAAACCAATTACTGGTTATCATCATCAATCCGGACAATCCAATCAATTCAACATTATAGATAACCATATTCCAAAGATTTCAAATAATTCCATTATCCGAATTGAACACTTGTTAAATACCTATGAATTCTCAAACTCAAAAGTGAGTCATAACCTTATCAAATCCGGAATCATATTTGTATTCCTATACGAATATTGTACCAAAATCCATAACTTAATTATAGATATGAATATTCCATATTCATACCCAAAACACCAACACATTCCTCAAATCAATGATCAATTCATCTTGATATTAAGAATTTCATAACATATTCGATTCCGACTTCAATTCTAAATTAGAATCAACAAGATTCCTTCTTGTTATACTAGTAAATTCGTAAGAAACAATTTACCAATTATTATCATGAAGAATCACAATCCAATTATCCGAAATCTTCCCAACAATCATAACATGTATAACTCACGAGTTCTTCAAGAACACGAATTATCCGAATTCGCGTTCATAATCCATAAAACAACATAATCCGATGTTTTCTAACATCTAAACAATCCTTAATCATAATTCAAGGTGTATATCATCATGTTCTTCAACATATGATCTTCTTAGCATCAAAAATCGAAGCAATACTACCAAGAACATCAAGAATATTATGATTCCATAATCATAACAACATAATCAAGACATAATCCAACATATCATCATCTTCCTTCAACATACACCTCATATACCCTCAATAATCGAAACAACAACTTCTTAATCATCTTCATACGAATCATTTATCAATAACAACATAAAAAATCCGAAATGAAAATGAGGATTATCCAACATACCTCTTAGAAGATTGAATACACAAGAAATCACTTCAAGAATCATCAATAACTCCATATCCAAGCTTCAAATGCAAGCCCTCAAGCTCAAAATCGAATTAAGAGAGCCAAAATATCCCTCTCTCAATGTTTAGAGATGAAAAACGAAGAGAAATGCTGAAGTGAAATGAAATGACGGCCATTCCTTATATAAACTCCCCGCTCGTTACGTACATAACATTCCCAAGTTAACGTACGTAACACCTCTTACGTACGCTATCTTGTCCTGGTTAGCATACGTAATGCCATCCCAGGCCCTACTGCCTCAAAACATGAACTTCCTTACGTACGTAACCCATGCAATATAACGTACGTAATATACCAGTTGACTTGGTACAGTATAATGGTCGTGTTACTTACGTAACACGTCCCGTATAACGTAGGTAACACGTACATTGACTCACCTGTCAACATCCTCCGTCGAAAGTTGCCGACACAGGGTCCCACCTGCCGACCACGACTCGATCGTCTGATTCCCATGTTACGTACGTAATGTCTCGGCCATAACATACGTAACTCTACCAATTTAACGTACGTAAGATTCAACACATAACGTACGTAATGGCTTCCATACTTAGACATTTACAGCAATTCCTGTCCAACGTCTTGACATAACAAATACGAACATACGGCATACTGAATACACATATACTCAACCCAAAAATATTCTCATACGGTATACCTGATATCCAAATCAGTTCAACTTGATACAACATATCCTGAATATATCTGTCAATCAAAAATGATGATCACACCAGTATAACTGTCTCGGTTATCAATTTATTTTATCCATACTGTATAGATACCAAACTATACAGTATACTCAGATAAAATAACGCGAAAAATTTATACTGAAAATCCGGGTATTACAATCTATCATACGGTCACTAAACATCACGAAACAACCACCTTGAAAAAAAAATTTGGAAACACTAGTTGATCTTGAGTATCACTTTACAAGAAGTTGAACAAACATCATTGTCGAGACTTTGAAAACCATCTTGCGTTGAACAAAAATGAGGACATTCTTATTTTAATGAAAAACTTTCGGAAATATTCGACCCTCGGGTCTAAGCAAAGCATTTCTAAATAATTAAAAATATCTTAAAATATTTTGGTCCCCAATTGGAATAATTTAAAATATATTGCAGCACTAGAAAGCACTTTGAAAGTACCGCGAGAAAATAATTCATTTTAAATGTACGTCTCGATATTAATTTTCTAAGATGCTTAAGGTACTCAAAATTCTATTAGGATAGAATGCCTAAAAACTCACATATAACAATATTCACTTATATACACCACAACACACGCATCAACTCGCTCAAAATCAAGACAGCACATGTCTTTTACCGGAAAACAAACAGTCAAATATCACAGTCAAAAGGACATAAATAGCGACAACACTCCTCATATAAACGAAATATGAGAGTCACACAAACGCATCACGAAACCAAGAATCTTCATAAGGATTCCATCACTTAACACATAATCATACCAGTAACTCGATCCACACGAGGCACAACAAAAAGGAGGGAGACTTACATCCACAGGTCGCACGAAGATGATGATCGCCCCACGATACTAATCACGACCAACAAACTCATACGACGCGTCGCGACACGACTCAGTCAGACAAAATCCGACGAGACAAAAACTCAACAGAGACCACTAAACCCGACAACCTAGGTTTCCACAACCTAAGCTCTGATACCATTTATGTAACACCCCCAACCCGCTCAGGGATATTACATGTTGTAGAACCTTTCCTCAAGGATCTACCAGGCTGGTAACAACATTAAACATCTCGACGATGCCTTTAAGGCTAAAATGACTCAGTAGACCGATTTGGTCTTTCAATAAATACATACAACTCAATCACAACACATGCCCACGCAGGGGTCGAGTACAACACACTCCCGTACAATGGTAAAGAATACTGTAGCGGAAATAAAATACAACTAAACCAAACAATAATGTACGGGCGCTCATGTGATTAGTATCGATCATCTTTCATCATCCTTCGTGCCGATCCTGTGTTATGCTCCCAAAACCTGAATGCAAAGACAGACATCCACCCCCCGAATACTCGGGGGTTAGCAAAACTCCATTGTTTTGCTAGTGCAAGTATAAAATACGAAAACGAGCCATACATATCATACTCCACGGAACATGATAATCATAAACATACTTCCCGAGGTAAATCACTTGATAAAAATGGTTAAATCGAAAGATAGGGGTAAACCCGATATACATCTTGTGAAAACATTTTACGATCTCGGGAGTTTTGAAAACATTTGGGATTTTTAGAATTCTCAAGCCTTTCAAAAACATTTAGGGACACAGCCCAAAAGTCATTTTCCCAAAACAAGATTACGATAACAACACATGGGGTCCACGATCTGATCATACCATAACAACCTATTTCCACAGATTATTCGCGTCCCGTGCTAGCAAGCCACGGACCTCATATGCTCCCGTAGAACAAACCCGAGTGAATAACCCACAGGGAAACTATATCAAATCATATATCACCGTAACAACAGTCACGTGACTACAAGCATAGATACATACTTAATCAAACCAAAACCATAAGTTATCCCGGCATCGCACTAACAAGCTACGAACCTCGGAGTCCCCGCAAGACATACCCGATGATAACCCCATCAGTTATCCCGGCATCGGGCTAACAAGCCACGAACCTCGGAGTCCCCGCAAGACATACCCGGTGGATAACCCTACGGCCATGCCCGACCCTTACTAGCAAGTATGGATCCCGAAGATTCAACAATCCTACCCGGAGGCACATCACATACAACAAGCACATAACAATAATCAACTATCAAGCCAAGCAACATTAAGCAGCACAACTTCCTTTCAAAGGAGTAACAACCAATATCAACCGTCACATATTCACCGAACAAGCACAAATAACAACACGTTATCCTTGGTAAATAATTACGGTTTATTACATTCACTAAAAGTGATCATAGGTCTTTCAACCAACGGAGTTAACACACATAGGCCAAAACACACTTATTCACGAAGCATCCAAGTTGTCGTTGAAAGACAACATTTATCGAGAACATACCGATACTTTTTTTAACATTCATTAAACATCCGTATTCTACATAAAATCATTTACCAACAATTATGCCTACGAAACATGAAATGTATGGGCAAGATACTTGCCTCGAATAATCACAACCCAGAGAATCGACCGAAGTGAGGAGACTCGGATCGACTACGAACCTGCCGACACCACCGAACGATAGCCCGCAACAATAAACTACGAACTACAACAATAACAACGAAAATGAATTCCATGGTACGACCCAAAGCCGCCGAATTCAAGTAACAAACGATGAAAGTTCAAAGGTTTCCCCCAAAACGGCCAAGAACACGAATCGACCCGACAAAACATGAAAATGGAATTCCCAACCGAAATATGGATATTCAATCCATAGGATATGTTTAAAAACATCATTTTACAACAATCGGTTCATCAAAAACGGATGGAAAACGAAATCAAGAACAAATCCCCCAAAAAGTCAACTCGAAGGAAATTAAGAAATATACCTTGATTCAACGAAGAACAATGGATTAAATAATGTTACACACATGAATAATATTAAGATTAATCATACCCATCATAGATTAATCAACAATACAGAACAAATTGGACAAAAACCCACCCCCAAAATTTCCCAAAGATAGGGTTCTAGGAAATCTAACCTTGATTCACTGGATCAAAGGATGTTATAGGATGATCAATCAATGATATGAACTCAAGAACTTCATGGATTTGTTGTTCAACAACATGGCTTCGCCTACTCCGAAACTCCAGCCGCGGACAGAAAAGAAGGAAATGAAAAACGAGTGAAAATGCGACTGCTCTGTCACATTTATACTGGGCCGGACTAACGTGCGCAAGCCTTCCTGGACTAGCTTATGCTATCGGCCAGTATCGGCCCAGAACCCTTGGCTGGGGCCCGCACAACTTGGCACTGCTGACAAAACCTGCCGACCGAGACCTGCCGCTCGACCCCGATAGCGTGCGCTGTGCGGACGCTAGCGCGCGCTAGCCAACCTATGCAGAACCCTCTAGACTAAATTGCTCGGCCAGGTAACATGCGCTAGCCAGACGACAGCGTGCGCTACACCTGCCGGTTAGCGTGCACCGCGACCGACAGTAGCGTGCGCTACCTACCGACCCTTCCCAAGTCCAGAACCTCAGAAACCCCTCTGCCCACATTCGATAGCGTACGCTGGCCGGTCGGCAGCGTGCGCTACACCTGCCGAGCTAGCGTGCGCAGCCTTCTGGCAGTAGCGTACGCTACACAGGTTCCTTCCGCGCCTTCCCGACCAATGCCCAACACTTCCGACAGTGCTTGCCGCACCTGTCCGGCCAGTGCTCAGCCGTCATGACCCGACGACTCGATTTCCGAAAACGCACAGAACGAACACGACGAAATGCTCGCGGACAACATCATCGACCCGAAATGAAATACCATGCAACAATTAATCACACGCGACCATAAAAAGGGTCAAGACAACAAATATGAATGCAGATACCCACAACTTTGGATAAATTACAAAATGGCCTAAAACACCCGAAAATCACAATACGTGATCGAATAACCAAACCGAAGTTCACAACACTTCTAATAAAGTTAAACGGACTTACAGGAAACTCGAACTGCAGTTTCGAACGAGATTCGCAAGAATTGAACTCAAATGCGGAAAAGTCGCTAAGACGCACGGAACTCAACAAAAAAGCACCGAAATGAACTCGGATGACAAAAACCGCAGAATTAATCATTCTCAGAATAACGAAACGGTCACAAGCGAGTCGTCAAAATGGATTCTAGCTAAAAAAAGAAAATTACCGGAAATCGAAATTGCGGATATTAGAATCGCTTGGTCATAGGTGACAGGGTCGTCCTCACAGCCATCAGGTGTGTCGTGGAGACCCTGGGTTAAATTAGCGCTCAGATCTGTTTTTTTGAGTTAACCGGCTGTGAATAACATCACTGTACTGCCTACGTCTTCATGTGAGGTGGTGGTTGTAAGTTTCCTAAACTCTATCTTGTCCTTTACATGTTGTCCTTTTTGATAATTGAACGATTGAACGATATTGTTCCCTGTATATTCAGTATTTAAGCGTACAGTATGTTGAGAGGAGGATGTGGACGTGGACGTGGTCGCGGTCGTGGACGCAGACGTAGAAATGCTGAGAGGGAAGCTTCACCCTCTGTTCCTGATTTGCTGTCAGATCAGGCTAACTACAGTTCTGGCGAACAACAAGAGTCCGTCAACAATGAACGAGATCAAACCATGGAAACAAATGCCGAACCCGATGTTCCCGACAACCTTCGTCAAGTGGTCAACCAGATGACCCAATTTGCTCAAGTTGTGGACAGAATACAAGTGGCGGTAGGATTGCAGATGGGAGAAAGACAGCATGGCATCCTAGACTTGCACTAGTAGAAAAATGACTTTAGGTAACACCTTGCAGGTAACACTTTTGATAATTGAAAATTGGAGAGTGCATAGGTAACACCTAGGTAACACTTTTTTATTAGGTAACATTCAAGGTAACATTTTCAAAATAGGTAACACTTTCAGGTAGCACATTTTTGTGTTACTTAGTTTAGGTAATACTCACGGTAACACTTTCAAAATAGGTAATACTTTCAGGTAATACTCTTTTGTGTTACTTAGTTTAGGTATCACTCCAAGTAACACTTTCAAAATAGGTAACACTTCAGGTAACACTTTTTGTGTCTTACATAATTTAAGTAACACATATGTAATACTTAGAGAATATGTATAATTATTCGAAGTTATATTATCACTTTTTTTTTTGCGTTATAATAATATTATTGTTAACTACACATTAAAAATACATAATAATAAGGATTTAAATATAACACAATGTCTTACCAAAATATAATACAATGCCTCCCATCTACCTGTTTTTAGCAATTTTAATATTCTTTTTTTTTCCTTTTTTATATTCTATTAATTATTTTAAATAAACTCATCGTATTTCTACCAAAAAGCGTGAGATGATCTTCTCCAGAAATAAACTAAAATCGCATTTGCTAAAATACCTCACCTTTTCAAAACAGGGGTTCCATCACTTTCCCGATTGTGACGCGTGCATCCAAAAGCTCCAAAACCCTGTCAAGAAGCCCCAAAATCAACCATCCCCCTTTCGTCTTCCACATCACAGCTGAATTAATTCATCAAATTTTTATGGTACAACAATGGCGTCTCCTATATTCCAGAAGCTACTCAGAAATCCATACCATTCCGCCTTCAAAACCCTAACCTATTTCCGCCAGCCATCCGTAATTCCCGAAATCACCAACGATACAGCGATGTCTTTGCATCCACCCAAAATGGGTTGTTCGAAACCCACCCGTCATTCATTTGGTTCGCATTTCTACCCTAGTTTTCCTTTCGGTTTTTTCTCGACCCGATTTCCCTGATCCAGTCAATCCGATTTGAGACCGAAGAGGAAACGACGCCTGATGAGTCTGTTATCATACGAGCTGACAGTGTGAAGAAGAAGAGGAAAAAGAAGATGAACAAACACAAGCTGGGGAAGCTTAGAAAGCGTCTTAGGAGGAAAACGTAGTTCCGATTATTTTTGCCCTTCCGGTAAGCTACTGTTTTTTTTCTTCTTTCAACTCCTTTCGAAATAGACTTAGGTATTTTTACCTTTTTTTTTTTGTTCAGATTTGTCGTATAATCCAACAAGAAAGGGTCTTTTATCCCTTACTAGGTAGAACATCAATAATTTTACAGTTGTTACACTCTGTGGTTGTATACATTGGTCATTGCTGTGAGAGTGGATGGGCCTTTTTTGGGATAATCTTCAATCTTTTTGTTATGTTATAAGTGGTGTTCTGAGTAGCGCTTATGCTTATCGTTGTTATTTACATTCTTGAGCTAGTATAATTTAGAATGATGTTGTTGGAATATGTCTAGAAACATATGAAACGGACCCCGATTCATTTGATATTGAAACAGATTATTGTTTGAAGTTGAAGGTGCTGCAGGATAATGTATTTAACATAAAATATATATACTCATTAAAATAAATAAATAGGTGTCAGTAGAAGAGGAAAAAAAGACTTACATTTTAATTTTTTGCTTGCTAGATTGTTTGTGAATAAAAAATTGCCAACATAATGAAACATTCAGCAGATGAATCATCAGGTTGGAGTATTGGAGGAAAAAATGAGACTGGCGTAGTATAATTAAAAAAAACAAGTTTATAACAATACAGGTTTGTTGTTCTGACCACCTTCTTGTTTTTCTCAATTCCTTTTGTCTTGTGTGATATTGATGTTATGGAACTAGAATGTTGAGTGACTAGGTTAGATTTTATTAGTTGGATTCAGGTGTTCTTAAGCTTCTGGTCATGTTTTCTTTTCATAGAGTGAGAGGGTAGAATAAATATTATTGATTGATATTGTTCTTTTCATGGAGAGCAAGATAAGAAACAAATATATATGTGAAAAAGGGAGACTATTGTTCATATGAGGCTTGCTGTTAGTGTTCTGGTCTGGGATACATCTTATAGACGTTATATGCTACACAAAGGCCAAAGCATAAGCTCCTTATGATCTAAATAAAAAAGGATCATTCGTTAGCCCTGTACTTTTCTGGTGTTTGTTATGGTGAGTGCGAGTAGGCAAGTGAGCTATTTGATGCATTCATACATTTGAACTGTTGTTCCCTATGTTTCTTTTAACATGATACATTTTAACTTACTTTTCAGGCAATATGTGAAACTCACAAGTTAAAGGTTGAAAGCCGATCTTCCTTATTGGATGGAAAGGCCATGTGGTGTTTGCTTGAATACTACTTCCACAAACAAAATAATTGTTCATACTCTTTCAAGGTAATTGCTTACATTTATCATCCACAGGTTTTCATTCTGTAGTATGTTTGGATTCAAACTTATTCCGCTATGGTTCACAGTATCCAAATGGAGCAAGAGGAAAAGTTTCAATCATGTCAGTAATAAATTATACTGATGTTGTGCACAACTTCATACTATCTCAAAAAGTAACATCTTCATTGGAAAATTTTCCGGAGGTAATGATGACTTTTATTTTCAGCATTTAATATTAGATGTGGGAATAGCAATCGCACAAAATCTTAGTTCTTTGTTGTACCAGATCAGTACGAGTTTAGGTTGAGCATTTTGGGGGCAATAATGATAAACACTGAACCTTTTTTTTGTTTGAAATCTACTTATATGAGCCGCTTCCAATATCAGATATCTTTCATGTCCGTTTTTGGTTTTTGTATGTTGTCATATATTTCCCCAGTAATGTAGGTATTCCTGATCTAACATTTTAGTTTTTTTTTCTTGAGTATACTTTGTTACCATTTTGAAATACCCCATCAATTTTGATTTCAGGATCGCTCACAGTTGCTTGCTTTCTATTTGTGATTCAATATCGGCTGCTCTTTCTTCGCTGCGCTGTGCAAGGTAAGGACTGAAATGATCCTTATTCAAATTTTCCTTTACTCAATCGGGGTTCTACAATGTCCATTTTCCTAGCTCGGTGTGGTTGCTGACTAAATGTTCTGTAACATTGTAGGGCATTGTAGGATGGCTCCAGAGGTTATGGAGCAAGTGCATGGTTACGACTTTAAGTCTGTACATGCACACTTTCTATTTTTTTTGGGTACCAGACTAGATAGGTCACGAAGTTTATTTAATTTCTCCATTTTTCTCAGAGCGTATATTTGGTCATTTGGGATATAACTGCATTGGAGCTTACTCATGGCTATGCTCCTTTCTCAAAGGATCCGCCAATGAAGGTCCACTGATAATCCTAAGTTGTTTTACTTTGATCTAAAATGGACCCTTATTATTAAGCTCCAATTATTTTTATATTGGTAGGTGTTGCTTATGACTCTGCAAAATGCACCCCCAGGACTTGACTATGAGCGACATATCAAGTTCTCAAAGGTATGCCATTAATAAGCTGAACTATATTAGTTTTACGATCATTTTATTAATCATAGATTTGTTTTTCTTTCTTAGTCGTTTAAGCAGATGATTGCTAGCTGCTTGGTTAAGGATCCTTCAAAACGACCTACTGCCAAAAAACTACTCAAACGTTCTTTCTTTAAGTAAGCCAGATCGAACGGTTATATAGCAAGAAAGTTGTTGGATGGGCTGCCTGCTCTTGTGAACGCATATGCATAGAGGCCTACCCCATTCAAGAAAGCATGTGGAAGTTCAAGACAACAACAATAATGTCATCATTAATATCAACAACGAATTGAAGATATATGGGAGCTATTTTTTATACAAGTTACAAATTAGACAACAATTAGGTTATTATTTTTTTAGTTATTGGATATGTGTTTGACATACTATGATCTATGTCTTATTGTTATTGGATTATTTATTTGAGTTTTATCAATATATTTTCTCGTTATTTATATATATGAAAAATGGTTTCTTCTAGTTTTCATATTATTGATAAGTATTAATCAGAATAATAATAATAATACTAATAATACTAATACTAATAATAATAATAGCAAGTGTTACTTAATAATGAATAAGGTGTTACCTAAGCTAGCACCCATATAATCGAAAATGTTCCTTAAGGTATTTAAAGTGTTACTTAAAAAAATGGATACATTTAAAAGTGTTACAAAGGTGTTACAATAGTGTTCCTTAAACAATCTGAAAGCGTTACCAAGGTGTTATCTAAGAAATTTCTAAAGTGTTACTAAGGTGTTCCTTAAGATGGCTTTGGGGAACACGTTTTAAAGTGTTACCAGAATTGATCAAAAGTGTTACCTAAGAGCATAGGGAACACGAGCAGAGGTAACACCCAAAATGTGTTACCTATGGTCTATAGGAACACTTTAGGCTCTTTAGGGAACACTTTATGGGTGTTACCTAAAGGCATTTTTCTACTAGTGTTGGGAAATCGAGGAGATAAATGGCTACAGGAAGTGGCGAAGATGCACCTGCCGAAGTTCGATGGTTTTTCTAAGATGCCGACATGGGATCACTGCCTGAGAGAGCTGGAAAAATTATTTGCATGGATTAACTGCCCGGACGACCGCAGAACCCCCATTGCCCAATATTTCCTGACGGTAGAAGCGTCCGAGTGGTGGGAAGCCATCCAACCTATTGATCATGATGCCGATTGGGGAGAGTTCAAACTGATGATAGAAGACCAACACTGCCCTCGCCCGGTGAGGGAAGCTAAAGTTCGAGAGTTCTTCTCCGCACAACCGATGGACGAGTCTCTTACTTAAACGATTAAGACATTTAATCAACAACTAGCGTTCGACACCTGGTCAGGACTGATGCAGAAATGACTGATACAGACATACATGTCAGGATGCGAATGCACCAATCTCCGCCAGTATCAAGACAAAGCTTTGGCATACGAAATGATAGAAGCATCTATGGAAAAGTTTTCTAAATCCAAGACGCAAAAGGTCTCTGGTGATTTTACAGAACATAAGAATAGTAGGCCCCGCAAGGCTCAGTTGTCTTTCCACTCATTCAAGAAGCCTCCGCAACCATCCAAAGGCGGAAGGAACCCCAGATCTGTACCAACCTTTACTGATACGACAAAAAAATATTTAAATTGTGGTCGCCCAGGACACATGTGGCGTGATTATTTTCCTCCTATGATGATATGTTACGAATGCGGACAGGAAGGGCATCGATCGATGTTTATGAAGGATGCCACTAAATTATTTGGCGCTCGTACTTCACAGCCGGCCCAGAAAGAGGCGAGTGTCTCGCAGACATAATAGAGTGTCCAGCCACCCCAGAGTTTTGGTCGAGAAAGAGGCAGAGGACAGTCCGACTGAAGGGGAGCATCGAGTGCTGGATCCGCTCCTCCACGCCTTTATGAGATGAGGAGGGCAGATGATCAGAATGCAGTTGTCGCATCAAGTAACGTTCAGATCCTTTCGCATCCAGTTAGTGCTTTGTTCGATACAGGGGCTACACACTCGTTTATATCATTGTCTTGTGTTAATCGTTTGAAAATTTCTTGTTTTCATGAATGTGAGCCTTATATTGTGGGTTTATCGAGTGGAGAAAGAATTATGGGGAATTTAGAAACTAGAAATTTTCCTGTGTCAATTGGAGGCAAATATTGGCCCTCAAACCTGATTGTGGTAGAGATTCAAGGAGATGACCTGATTCTTGGAGACAATTGACTTAGCCATTATGGAGCTATTATGAACTACCAGGAGAGCAATATCTCGATGATAGCCGAAGATAGTTCCGAATTATTATTCGAAGGGTGGAGGTCAGGAAGCTCAGGGAAAGTAATCAAAGCTATGAAGGCTGTCAAACTACTAAAACAGGGTTGTACCGGATACTGGTGTTACGCGATGAAGAAAGAATAAGGAAAAGTATATCTTTCATCCATTCTGTTGTGAATGAATTTCCGGACGTGTTCCCATACGAATTACCTGGATGACCTCCCTGACGAGATGTAGAGTTTACCATCGATCTAGAATCGGGAGCTACATCGATTTCTAAGGCGCCGTATCGTATGGCACCTACCTAGATGTATGAATTAAAGAAGCAACTGGAAGAATTATTGGACAAAGGTTATATTAAGCCAATTGTTTCGCCCTGGGGTGCACCAGTTCTTTTATTCGAAGTAGAGATGGATCGCTTCGATTGTGCATCGATTATCGGGAGCTAAACAGGATGACGATCAAGAATAAATACCCATTGCTACGGATTAATGATTGTTCGACCAGTTGCAAGGAGCGACAGTATTTTCAAAAATCGCTTTGAGATCGGGATACTATCAGCTGAGGATTAAAGAATCTGATGTCCCAAAGTCAGCATTCAGAACTCGTTACGAGCACTATGAGTGTGTGGTGATGCCATTCAGTCTCACTAATGTGCCTATTGTGTTTATGCAGTTAATGAATCGAGTATTCATAGAGTATTTGGACAAATTCGTAGTTGTGTTTATCGATGATATTTTGGTCTATTCCAAGAGTCCGGAAGAGCATGAGTTGCACTTGCGGATCGTTTTGAACCTCTTGATGAGCAGGCAGTTGTATGCCAAACTGTCTAAGGTGAATTCTGACTAAAGGAAGTGATGTTCCTTGTTCATGTAGTCTCAGCGGAAGGGGTCCAAGTAGATCCTCAGAAAGTCGAAGCAATTTTTGAATGGAAGCCTTCTAAGAATGTGAAGGAAGTCAGAAGTTTCTTAGGACTTGCTGGGTGTTATTGTCGGTTCGTGGAAGGGTTTTCCGAAATTACCCGTCCACTTACTCGATTGATGCAGAAGACCCAAAAGTTTGAATGGAACGAGATATGTCAGGCCAGTTTTGACGAACGTAAGAAGAGACTGACGACAGCTCCAATCTTAATGCCACGGCAAGCGAATGAAGGATTCATAGATTATAGCGACACTTCAAATCAATGTCTCGGGTGTGTGCTGATGCAGAATGAGAAGGTGATCTCCTACGCTTCATGACAGTTGAAACCATATGAAGTAAATTATCCAACTCATGATTTGGAACTGGTAACTGTTGTTTTCGCCTTGAAGATATGGAGACAGTATTTGTACGGGACTCACTGTCAGATCTTCACAGATCATAAGAGTCTTAAATACATCTTCAGTCAGAAAGAGTTAAACATGCAACAGAGGAGATGGCTGGCGTTAATTAAGGTCTATGATTTGGAAATTCTTTATCATCCAGGTAAAGCAAACGTAGTGGCTAATGCATTGAGCCGCAAAACCGTTTCTATTCGAATGCTGGAGACGCTCATGTCACAGTCCAGCGTACGTCAAGAATTCATCCGTGAAGGAATTGAAGTATGGTTACAAGGCGTTCAAGGACAATTATGTGTGAAGGAATTAACTTCATTGTTGATCGAAGAAATCAAATCTAAACAATTAGATGATCCTCTGATGATTCGGTTACGTGATGAAGTGGGCAAGGGAAAAGCCCCAGGATTTGTAATTCATGAAGATGGAGTTCTGAGATTCCAAAGTTGACTTTATGTTCCCGATAATGATGTTTTGAAGCAGACAATCATGAAGGAAGCTCACATTATGCCCTACTCTATTTATTCGGGCACCAATAAGATGTACAAAGATCTGAAGCAGAATTTTTGGTGGGGCAACATGAAGAACGATGTGGCAGACTATGTTTCGAAGTGTTTAACTTGTCAGCAGGTTAAGATTGAACATCAACGACCTGCCGGAATGTTGAAGCCACTTCCGATTCCTGAATGGAATTGGAAAGATATATCAATGTACTTTATCACCAATATGCCAAAGACCAGAACGGGGATAATATGATTTAGGTGATAGTCGATCGCCTAACCAAATCGGCTACTTTTCTGGGCATTAAGGATACATGGGGACCAGAGAGGTTGGCACGAGTGTTTATTGCGGAGATAGTCTGATTGCATTTTACGCCGAAGACCATTATTTCAGATTGAGATGGTCGCTTCATGTCATATTTTTGGAAAGCAGTTCAGAGAGCCTTGGGAACCGAGCAAAACTTTAGCATAGATTATCATCCTCAGACTGGTGGACAGTCCGAGAGGACTATTTAGACAGTAAAAGACATGTTGAGAGCTTGTGCCTTAGATTGGTCGACTGTTAGGCATATTTTTATACGCTTATTTATCATTATTTTGTAGTGTTTTGATGAGTGAAATTGTCTAAATGAGCTTTTAATGCCTTAATTTTGTATGATTGACAGGAAATTGAAGTCCGGAAGCTAAAACGAGGCAAAACGGGCGAAAACGGCAAAACTGGACTCTGAGCCGCGGCACAAGGAAGCTGAGCCGCGGCACAGGAAGACACCAGCCGAAGGGCAGAGTAACCTATACTCTGTGCGCGGCCACCCAGTGAGCCGCGTACGAAGAATTAATTAACGCCCAGGCATTCAGCTGAAGGCGATGTGCCGCGGTACAGGTTTAGTGAGCCGCGGCACACTTGGCGGTTTGTGTACGCCCGCGCGGATTTTGAGCTGTTTCAAAGCCAGTTTTCGACCGACTAATACGGACGCGATTTGCTGATGTGCTGAGCTATAAATAGGGTTTAAGACCCTAATTAAATCATCTTGGAATCTTTGGATCTAAAACCTTGGAGAGCTTAAGCTTGGAGACAGCAGAAGAAGAGGGAAGCAGAAGAATTCAAGGGCAGAAGGCGGAAGCTGAAGAACGAAGGAATCCAAACTTCATCTGCGTTTGAATTTTATGCTTTCGTTTATTTATTCTGTATTTTCAGTTTTTAGTATGTCAGGCTAAAGCCCTAATCTAGGGTTTTGATGAAACCTTTGTTTTGATTGAATTGATTGAGATTATCCAATTTATTACCTTTTTATTGAGTTTTCCCAATTAAGTTTAATGCTTGCAATTATCTGGCCAATAGTTGTATTGATTTAATCATTCACTTCGAATCGGGAGAGGAGATTTGGTGAGGAACTATTGGTGAGGACCGTTTTATTCTGTGAGATAGGAATATACTCATAGGAACTACGTGGCCTTTAGGAGATTTCATGCTTTTTGCCTATCGACGAATTAATTCACCTAGGGATAGAGTGCGTTATTCGCCTTTAGATAAATATATTGACCTCGGGAGAGGCGGTAGAATATATTAGCAATCTCCGCCTTCAATAAATTGGGAAAATTATTTATTATGGATAATCGAGAGTAAATTCGGATAAACTAAGGTGGATTCAGAACCCTAGACTTATTCACCATTTGATTTCTTTTATCTAAGATATTGTTTTCTACTGCTTAGTCTTTTAGTAAATCTTTTAGTTATTAATCGCAAAACCCAAATTCGATTGTTCAGATAAAATTGGAATACGAAAAAATTGGTAGTTAGAGATTCAATCCTCGTGGGAACGATACTCTACTTATCACTTTATTACTTGTAAACGATGACGTGCACTTGCGTGTAGGAAATATCGCAACAAGTTTTTGGCGCCGTTGTCAGGGATTGAAATTTTCTAATATCGATTTAAGTATTTCCAGTCTTAATTTGAACGTTTTATTTTTATTTTTGTGTATTTAATTTCGTTTATTTATTTTTTCTTTCAGGACCTTTCGTGTAGTGCATGAGAAAACTCGTGCGAAGGCCTACTACCTTTGGATACCGAGCTCGAGCGCACTCTAAGAAGGAACAAAAAGGAGAAAAGAGAGTTGCAGACGACGGTCAACATGGCCGAGAATATCGAAGTCCAAGGAGGAGATAACCAAGTGCGGCAAGTTCAACCGGAACTCGCTCTTCGAGATTATGCCATGCCGCAGGTCAACGCTAATTTTTCGGGAATTCGGCGTCCCACTATCCAAGCTAATAATTTTGAGATCAAGCCCGCCATTATTCAGATGGTGCAGGCGAGCCCATTCTGTGGACTGCCGAAGGACGACCCGAATGCCCATATTGCTTCTTTCCTTGAGATATGTGATACATTCAAAACTAATGGTGTCACCGACGATGCCATCCGATTGAGGCTTTTCCCTTTCTCTTTGAGGGATAAAGCAAAGTTTTGGTTAAATTCCTTACCGCCGGGGTCGATTGCAACATGGGAGAGGTTAGCGCAAGCCTTCCTTGCCAAATTTTTCCCACCTGCTAAGACGGCGAGGTTGAGAAACGAAATAACCACCTTTTGTCAGTACGATATGGAATCGCTCCACGAGGCGTGGGAGCGATATAAAGAATTGCTACGAAGATGCCCTCATCACGGCATTCCCGATTGGCTTCAGCTTCATACATTCTATAATGGTTTGAGTGCTTCTACACGCACTCTCGTGGATGCGGCCTCTGGTGGGACTTTCATGGGAAAATCTATGGCCGAGGCACACGTGCTTTTGGAAGATATGGCCGAAAACGCATACCAATGGCCATCGGAAAGATTGACACAGAAGAGAGTCATGGAAGTTTCAAGCAATGATCCGATTTCCACCTTGTCAGCTCAAGTCGCCGCTTTGACACAACAGCTCCAGACATTTTCGCACGCACCAGCCCCCGTTACCATAGAGACATGCAATTGGTGTAACGGATCACACCCGAGCGCGGAATGTCAAGTTGGAAATCCGTTCGAGCAAAATCAGATGGAGCAGGCTCAATTCGTAGGAAATGGGAATCGGCCGAATAACCCGTACTCCAACACTTATAATCCGGGGTGGCGCAATCATCCCAACTTTTCATGGAGAAACGGACAAAACTCACACCAGCCCCCGTTCGCGGAATCAAGGCGGCCCCTCCCGCTCCCAAAGTATCTCTCGAGGAAGCACTTGCAAAATTGGCGGCAAATACGAGTCAATTTATGACCCGTACGGAAGCTACATTACAAAATCATTCTGCTTCCATTCGGAATTTGGAGGTCCAGCTGGGCAAAATTGCTAATGTGTTGACAGCTCGTCCGGAGGGAGCATTGCCGAGTAGAACAGAGACAAATCCTAGAGAGAGTCTAAACGCAATTAGCTTGAGAAGCGGGAGAGAGGTGCTGGATCAGCCCGAGCGGGGTGAAAAGAAGAAGGAAATTGAGGAGTCAAAGGATTTAAAGCCAGAGGAGTCGAAGGATTTAACGCCGGATAACTCGAAGACATGTGTCCCCCCCGTTCCGTTTCCGCAGAGACTACAGCAAAGAAGGGCAGACAAACAATTTTCTAAGTTCCTTGATGTGTTCAAAAAGCTTCACATAAATATTCCGTTCGCCGACGCATTGGAACAGATGCCGAGTTACGTCAAGTTCATGAAAGAGATATTATTGAAGAAGAGAAAGCTTGAGGAGTTTGAAACGGTCACCTTGACAGAGGAGTGCAGTGCAATTCTTCAAAAGAAGCTCCCACCTAAATTGAAAGATCCGGGAAGTTTCAACATACCGTGCACCATGGGGAATCTTTCGTTTAATAAGGCACTATGCGATCTTGGTGCGAGTATCAACCTCATGCCTCTGTCGATTTTCAAAAAGCTGGATATTGGGGAAGTCAAGCTAACAACAGTCTCCTTACAATTGGCGGATCGATCGATAAAGTATCCGAGGGGAGTGATCGAGGATGTATTAGTTAAGGTTGACAAGTTCATCTTTCCAGCTGATTTCATCGTACTAGACATGGAGGAAGATGAAAATATTCCAATCATCTTGGGACGACCATTTCTAGCGACGGGCCGAACCCTTATAGACGTGGAAAAGGGGAGTTAACTCGAGGGTCCAAGGCAGGCAAGTTACTTTTCAAGTATTCAAATCGTTCCCATGTCCCGGAAGTCTGATAAAGGGTCACAAATTGAAAGTGTGGATGTTCTTTGAAGAGGAAAGCACCGAAAACATCGTCGGTGGGAAAATTCAGATTTTGTGTTAAATGGTCCAAGTCTTAAGAAGGATGTAGAACGAGTGGCGTTCCTCGAACATGAGGAAAAATCTGTTGCAGTCTTGAGTGCGTTTGTGAAGGAGGAAAGTGAGCCGGAAGACAAGCGGACAATTAGTCATGGAAAAACCGGGTGTTTCGGGAAGTTATTCACGTCGAAACCTTTTCGAAAACAACATTTGATGACCGAACCGAAAGTCGAACCGCTAATGACCAATGGTCATAATTTTAACAAAAATATGAACGGTTCGATGAACGGGGCGGAAACCAAATGGAGTTTGCGAAAAGCGAACTAATGTTTTCCAATAGGTCCGGCTGAAGACTATAAACTTAGCGCTTCTCGGGAGGCAACCCGAGTTCGTAGTTGTAGATTTTTGCATTTCTTTATTTTTCTTGTATTCGTGATTCTTATTTTTCATCATTTTTGTGCTTCAATTTGCTTCTGCCTCTCGTTTGTAACGTCTTCTTCTCAAAATTCTGTGCAGGAAAGTCCCAGGGAAGAAACTGAAGTATGAGCCACGGCACAGGTATTGTGAGCCGCGGCACACATCAATCGCAAGGGGAGGCTAAACCAACTGTACCCTGTGCCGCGGCACGGCATAAATGAGCCGCGGCACACTTGAGCAATGAGCCGCGGCACACGAACTCTGTGCCGCGGCACGCGACAAAACGAGAACACAGGTAATAGGGATTGTACCTTGTGCCGCGGCTCACTTTATCTGTGCCGCGGTACACTATGCGGAATCCGAAAGGCCAGGTAGCATATAACACGCATTCGGCCGGCATTATCAGGTACGCCTCCCTTCTCCTTTTCCTTCCCTCCCCAGCGCGACCGGCCGAACAAGTTCTTCCATTTTCTTTTCTTCCTGCGCTTTCTTCTTGCAATCTTCAAAAGGTACGTTTCAATCTTTAATCTTGACTTGCTTATGGGTTATTTTGGAAGTTGTTTGTTTATGCTTTGAATGGATGGAACATGCTATTTTTCCTTCAAAAGTTTTAGGATTGTTAGAGAATAACATGGTAGTTTTATCAAATTTTCATGGTTAAATCGGAATATCAATGAGTTGAATGTGTTGAGTTGATGATGATTGAAGTATGTTTTGAGTTTTGAGGGTTGAATCGAGCTATAACTATGTTTATTCTTCAAGTAAACTTGTGCCCTCAAGGTGTCTGATAAATTGCCTAAATGAAAAATTTTCTTTGAAAAAGCAATCGTTTTGAATTTTAGGTAACGCATACGTTTTGAATTCTGACAAACCCAACCCTTACATCCAGGTTAAATGTTTAAGTCCAATTTCATCTTTCTCTCACATATGCGCTATTTTCTTAAATTCGGTATTTCTGGCTGGACATCCTTAGCCGCGCATAGATCATTGTTATTATTTTTGCGTAAATAAACCCTCGTGTTGTACTTTTCAGGACTGATTATGGCGCGCACAAAGAAGCTGAGCAAGCGTGCTAGGACCGAGTCATCCCCTACTCGAGGGGAGACCTCTCGTGGTCGGGCCGAGGCGGAGGGGCACCAATTTTCGGACCCCGAAATTCACAAGATATTCAATGAAAAGATCCGGCCACGACCACTTATTCCAGAGAGGGGTTTTACTCCAGCTCCTCAGGACGGGGAATTGCTCACCATGATTGACGAGATGGGGTGGGCCAGATTTACCGCACCTCCCGAGCCAGCGGTTATCTCGATCGTCCAGGAGTTTTACGCCAGCGCTCTGCTGAAGTACATTCGGGCAAGGCATTTGTTGCCGTCTTTAGAGTCTCGGACTCAGGTTGACGTCCGAGGGGTTACAGTTGATTTCTCCACGGCCGCTATTCGGAGGCTTTTTGGGTTTCCGGTGGTTGACGAGTCAGCCTATGACCGAGTGATGACCAGCCTCACTAAGGAGGCCCTGCTTGAGACCATTGCATAGCCCGGTACCGACTAGGAGCAGCGAGCACAGAGTTCTTCCACTTTTCACTTCAGTTCTTCCACTTTTCACTTTCCACGCCTCAGCCGGCTCGGGCGTGCCTGGCTTTATTTTATTTGCGCACGCATTGACCCCACCTCCCAGATCCGTACAGTATTTCTCTCCCGCGCTCGGATACTTTTTGCTATCACTTCCGGGCTGCGTTTCGATGTGGCCCCCATCCTGGTCCGATCCATCTTCCAGAGTATCCAGGGGGGGCCAAGACGGGGTTGAAGCACCCCTCCCTCATCTGCGCTTTATGCCGGCAGTCGGGGCTGACTTGGTCAGACGACGAGCCGATGCTTGCCCCACAGGCCCCGATCGACCACCGCATCATATCACACTTCGATCAGTGGGGCGGAGCGCCAGCACACGCTCGGGGGAGAGGATTTTTGCTAGAGGAGGCTCACGAGGGATCCCCCGAGCCGCTTCTGTTGACGCATGGAGATGCCGGCTCGCAGCCCGACAGGGCGAGGCTGGATGAGTTATTTGATGGGCTGCGGGAGGATTTGAGGAGGCAGAAAGAGGAGCAGAGAGAGGAGCTGAGGAGAGAGAGAGAGGAGCTGAGAGAGGAGACGAGGAGAGAGAGTGATGAGATGAGGAGAGAGAGAGAGAGCTTGATGGATGCCATGCGGGAGGAGCAGCGGGCGGAGCAGGAGAGTGTTATTGCTACCGTCCGTGACGAGTTGCGAGAGCAGGCCCGCCAGGCCAGCCGACGAGTGGCGAGGCGTTTTGCTACGAGGGATGCTTATCATCAGGAGCACCTCGCCGCATGGACGGCTCACATCATGCATCCCGACGGGCCATTTATTGCGCCCGCCCGGCCAGCCACACCACCCTCCTCACCAGACGATGCCGACACCAGTTCCTGAGCAGACTGGAGGGGAGTACTTGACCTTTTACTTTTATTGCATATCATTTTTTGTTCATTGAGGTTAATGTACATCCTAAGTTTGGGGGGGGGGATTTACTTTCAGTTGCTACATTCATTGCTGTATTTTATTTTCTTGCTGTACTTTATTTCGTTGCACTTTTCATTACCCTGCGTAAATTTTTTTTTTAGATAGCCTTGCTTGTCGTAGTTATTTCTTTATTCGTGAATTTTTCGTGCTTCTATTTGTGTGATAATGATGTTACGACACTATTTTTCTCTCTGAAGAAGCGGTCGAATTTTAGTCGAGTTGTAGTCAGTTATTTCTGTTCTGCTTAGTATTCAATTAGGTCCGAAATTTTTCGTGAATGTAGAGGTCTTGGCAGATAAGAGACGATACATACTTGTTTTTAAATCCCCATCAATACGTTTGGCTACATTTTCCGGATAGAGAGTCGTACTGTTTCTTTAGTCGTTTTGGCACTTAGATTGAGTTTAGAGTCGGTCAGTTTTTCCCTAAAAGTCGAGATAATGTGTTCTATGAAGGGAAGTCTAGTAACCGGGGGTATTCGCGTGACCCGTTGTTTACTCTCGCGTAAAACGACGACCCTGATTAGACTAGTGAGTTAGATATTTCACATGTGCCAATGATAGGGAGCCTAGTAACCGGGGGTATTCGCGTGACCCGCTGTTTACTCTCGCGTAAAACGGCAACCTTGATTCGGACATGCGGAAATTATATATTCGAGTTGTTTCTCCGCTGTAGACGGGAACTTAGTAACTAGAAGCATCCATGTGCCCCATGAGTGTCTTTTATGTCAAACGGTTTTCCAATACATGAGAATGGAAGTTCCACCCTAGGATTATCCCGATGAAACATATATATATAAGGGAATACTGTCCGAGGTTTAATTGTTATGAAACTCATGAAAATTGTGCCTTTCGAGTGTGGAACGGGACGAACTAGCTTGGTTGTGTTAGCCTTTCATATTGACGGGTCGATTTGACTCACGTTTTGTTAATCTTTGAGCTGAATTTTCTTCATGAACGAGTGATTAGGACTGAATTTGATTACTTTGCGGAATCATTATTCTGAGTGCAGCTCGCTTTTATGACACTCGTATTATTTAGAGAGAATTGCAGGATAGTATTGATTAGGTTGAACACTATGAGTTGCACGATGATTCACGACATTCTTTTATTGAATATAATTCTTTTTGCTTGAGGACAAGCAAAGGCTTAAGTTTGGGGGTATTTGTTAGGCGTATTTTTATACGCTTATTTATCATTATTTTGTAGTGTTTTGATGAGTGAAATTGTCTAAATGAGCTTTCAATGCCTTAATTTTGTATGATTGACATGACATTGAAGTCCGGAAGCTAAAACGAGGCAAAACGGGCGAAAACGGCAAAACTGGACTCTGAGCCGCGGCACAAGGAAGCTGAGCCGCGGCACAGGAAGACACCACCAAGGGCGAGTAACTGTACTGTGCCGCGGCAGCCAGTGTGAGCCGCGTACGTAAGAATTAATTAACGCCTGTGCATTCGGTGAAGGCGATGTGCCGCGGCACAGGTTTAGTGAGCCGCGGCACACTTGGCGGTTTGTGTACGCCCGCGCGGATTTTGAGCTGTTTCAAAGCCAGTTTTCGACCGACTAATACGGACGCGATTTGCTGATGTGCTGAGCTATAAATAGGGTTTAAGACCCTAATTAAATCATCTTGGAATCTTTGGATCTAAAACCTTGGAGAGCTTAAGCTTGGAGACAGCAGAAGAAGAGGGAAGCAGAAGAATTCAAGGGCAGAAGGCGGAAGCTGAAGAACGGAGGAATCCGAACTTCATCTGCGTTTGAATTTTATGCTTTCGTTTATTTATTCTGTATTTTCAGTTTTTAGTATGTCAGGCTAAAGCCCTAATCTAGGGTTTTGATGAAACCTTTGTTTTGATTGAATTGATTGAGATTATCCAATTTATTACCTTTTTATTGAGTTTTCCCAATTAAGTTTAATGCTTGCAATTATCTGGCCAATAGTTGTATTGATTTAATCATTCACTTCGAATCGGGAGAGGAGATTTGGTGAGGAACTATTGGTGAGGACCGTTTTATTCTGTGAGATAGGAATATACTCATAGGAACTACGTGGCCTTTAGGAGATTTCATGCTTTTTGCCTATCAACGAATTAATTCACCTAGGGATAGAGTGCGTTATTCGCCTTTAGATAAATCTATTGACCTCGGGAGAGGCGGTAGAATATATTAGCAATCTCCGCCTTCAATAAATTGGGAAAATTATTTATTATGGATAATCGAGAGTAAATTCGGATAAACTAAGGTGGATTCAGAACCCTAGACTTATTCACCATTTGATTTCTTTTATCTAAGATATTGTTTTCTACTGCTTAGTCTTTTAGTAAATCTTTTAGTTCTTAATCGCAAAACCCAAATTCGATTGTTCAGATAAAATTGGAATACGAAAAAATCGGTAGGTAGAGATTCAATCCTCGTGGGAACGATACTCTACTTATCACTTTATTACTTGTAAACGATGACGTGCACTTGCGTGTAGGAAATATCGCAACATCGACTGATTGGGAAATTCATCTGCCGTTGATTGAATTCACCAACAACAATAGTTAGCATGCTTCCATTTATATGGCAACTTTTGAAGCATTATACGGAAGAAGATGCAGATCACCCCTATGTTGGGATGATTCGTCTGACTTAATTGGGACGGAAACAGAATTGATAGTACAGACCCGAGAGAAGGTAGCTATGATTCGTGAAAGGCTGTTGACTGCCCAGAGTTGGCAGAAGTCTTATGAAGACGTGCGCCGTCGCCCGTTATAGTTTGGAATTGGGGATCACGTACTTCTGAAAATTTCTCCTACCCGAGGAATTTTTTGTTTTGGGAAGAAAGGAAAGCTGAGGCCGAGATATATTAGACCATTGGATATTCTTGAGAGAGTTGGGGAGTTGGCGTATAGGTTAGCCTTGCCGCCATCGCTGAGTCATGTTCATAATGTGTTTCACGTATCCCAGTTATGGAAGTTTGTACCGGATCCCAATCATGTCATTGATTTCGGTGAGATTGAAGTAGCTAATGATGGCACGTTCGAGGAGAAGCCAATTAAGATACTCGAGAGTCGAGTCAAGCAATTGAGGAATAAACTAATATCCTTGGTTAAAGTTCAATGGTCGCGACACGGAGTCGAAGAAGCCACTTGAGATACGAAGGATAGTATGAAGTCGAGATACTCAGAATTATTTTCATCTTAAGTTTCGGGACAAAACTTCTTTTTAGAGGGAGAGTGTATAATACCCGGATATTTTGATATGCATTTTATCTATATTTGAACCTTGTGACTTTACGTATGTCGTATTATTAATCATACCATGATCCTCCATATTTCGTAGTCCAGTATTGGCGAGTGTATGATTCCATTAATGTTAATGCATGCATTCATGTACTTGCACATAATTAGCGTACGCTAACAAGTGAGTGTGGCGTACGCTAAAAGGTGTGAGATAGCGCACACTAAAGAATACACTTAGTGTACGCTATGTGTAGTCAACTGGAATGAGACAGGATCAGTAGGTAGGGAACCGGATCGCGGGAATCGCGGGTGCCTTGGATGCATCCGGACTACTTTTGGAAAAGTTGAGTCAGTGGTGCTTAGTGCACGCTATGAGAACTATGCTAGCGCACGCTAAGTCGAGTACAGTGAGGATAGTAAGCTTCGTAAACTCGTTAGCGCAAGCTATGATAGGGCGTTAACATACGCTAACTATTGCATTAACGTACGTAAAGGCTGTTTAATGTACGTAAAGCCGAGGATAGAAAGAGACAATGGACTGTAAGCCCGTTAGCGTACGCTAAACTGAAGAAATAGCGTACGCTAAAGGTCATTTCCTATATATAGGACATCACCCTCATTTCATTTCTCCCTTTACCATTTGTCTATTATCTGACTTTTACGACCTGGAGAGTTACTCTCACGACATTAACTCATCATCAGACTTTGAATGTGATTGTTGAAGACTAGGAGCATTGGAGATTAGTGTTCAAGCATCCGGTGTTGAGTTCCACCAAGTACGTTGTTGTTTTCCTTTCGTATTAAGGTATGTGATGCTTTACCAACCTAGAGTTCATGTTTTAGTGATGATTATGGGCATGCTACTGAGGTTATTGAGTTTAATATGAGCATTATGAATCGAACAAGAAGATTAGGAGGATCGAATGGGTTGAACTTAGGTTTTCGTTGGTAAGAGTTAAACCATGATTATCCATATCATAAGGATGTGATTTTCAAAGATTATGACCTGCCTTGATGATGATTTCGTGATGATTACATGATGGAGATGATGATTTCGTGATTATTATGTGATGAACGAATTGAGTATGTTATCACCTAGACTAGGTGAATTCGAGATGATGAACGTATGGATTGTTCTTTAAGTATAATCCAGGGTTTGTAGAGATTGTTCGGATTGATAATCTTCATATGAATGGTGAGAACGATATGATCATGTTGTAACAATCATGGTGAACGTATGACTTGGATTAGATGAGTTTACTTATGGAAGAACGAGAATCATAAGTGGGATTAACATAGAATTCGGTTGAACATAGTTACCTTGTTATGAATTCATTTAGATAACCGATAAGTGATGGGCAGAATTGGAATATGGTTTGTGACGATTTGTATATGCTTAAATCCATAGACATCAACATGTTATCCCGTTATGATCCTTTGTTTCTCATGTAGTATGGTATTCGTTCGACGTAGTCTGCTTTAAGTAATTACCAGGGAATAGGCCGTATGATGATAACTAGTTCAGTCACTTTTTGGAATGTTTAGCATGTTCGTGTGATAGTCTTTTACGTAAGTTGAGTTTGTCGTAATTTCCTTTTGTGTAAGGTTCGAACTTTGCGAATGGTTGATCGAAGGGGCGGCCTTCGAGTGTGTTGAAGTCGTTGAAGTATTTATTTCTTGCCATCTTTCTAAGGCAAGAACTTTAATTATGTTTGTCCATGTTGATTTCGGTTATGTTATGTGCCGTACATATGTGTTGTGATTGTTTTGTCCACCATGTGTTGGTCCGACGGGATCATCATGGAAATCTATGCTGTGTGCGCTGGATCGTTGGACGGGTAATTCCACCATGTGTTGGTCCGACGGGATAATCATGGGAATCTATGTTGTGTGCCCTGGATCATTGGAATACCACGAGTATGTTGAGATTGACACGTTGTGTTGTGCATTGTTTTGTTATTGTTTCTCGTTAGAAAGACTTGTTGTTATTACTGTTGATATTAATATTGTTCAGGGTCGCTGAATAAACCATTGTTGTATAATTATCATACTTGTACTGTCATCGTTGTGCTGACCCCTTCGGGGGTAAACATTTGTTTTATGTTCAGGATACAGGAGGGCGGGGAAACAACCAATGGAGCTGCATGATGACGTTGGTGCAGAGTGATGTTTATGGCCAAGAGAGTTTGTCAGTTGTGTTTTATTTTAATAAATTACTCGATTACATTGTCATTTTTTGTTGTATTTGATGTTTATTATCGGGGGTTGACAGATTTGCATATTCCAGACTTGTAATGAAATAATAAATGTTGTTGTTGGCATTTAATAATATTGTTTCAAATTTATTAGCCTAGTAAATCCTCATATCAAGGATTTACGGCGCTGTAATAATCCTGAATATCTCGGGGTGTTACAAGAACGTAGGACGCTGTGTTGGGAGGGATTCAAGGAAATAGTGATGGATAAGTATTACCCAAGGGCGTACAAGGCCAATATGCAAAAAGAGTTTTTGGACTTAATTCAAGAAGGCATGACTGTCACCGAGTACAGAAGAAAGTTTAATCACATGTGCCGATTTTCACCATTCATGGTTGAGACTGAGGACATGAAAGGCGCAAAAATTTCATGGACTTCAAGGCATAATTTGACATCATTTCGCTAGTCATGGGAAGATGACTTATAAGGAAGCTGTTTCCAGAGCCGAGGATATCTGAGCTAGCTTGGATATGGAAAAGGCTAGGGTCCTACCAGTCATGAATTCAAACAAGAGGAAGTAGAAGGGACAGAGTAACAATAATAATAACAAGAAGGATGGTAAGGAAGGACCATCCGGGCCAAATGCACAGTATGGCTACCCAACCTACTCCAAGTATGGAAAAAGACACCAGGGAGTTTGCATGCAAGGACAAAATCGATGTTATCGTTGCTATGAAGAAGAACACATGGTCTCCCATTGCCTACAGAAGAATAATGGCCTAAATAGGAGGGTCCAGAATCAAAGTTCCGTGAGAAAGGCTCGTATGTACAGTCTATCTGAGATTGCCAAGGAGATTCCTGGGACGATGTCAGGTATGTTATCTATCGCTAGAATTCCTGCTTTGGTGTTATTTTATATTGGCACATCCCATTCATTTATCTTTAAGAAGTTATTCATGATTGTATTTAGAGGTTGAAAAACATCAGAAAGCCTTGAAGTTAGTATACCATCGGGAGAAATATTTTTTATTGATGATATAGCTAACAGTATAACTGTAGAGATAAATGAACACTTATATCTAGCCTACCTATAGATATTAGAGATGAATAACTTTGATGTAGTCTTGGGTATGGATTGGTTGGATAAGTATGATGACATTTTGCATTGTGCTAGGAGGAACGTGGTCTTGCATTCAGTAGTCGAAGTAAAGGATGTTTTCCAAGGGGTTAAGCGTACCAAAGCCTCTCAAGTGATATCAGCCATGCAAGTAACGAAGATATTGCAAAAGGGCAATTGGCAAAGATATTTGGTGAATATCATGGGGGAGATGAAGTCAGAGGAAACAATCAAAAACATCCATATTGTTAAGGATTATTCAGATGTTTTCTTAGAGAACTTTTTGGGTGTTCCACCGGATATACAAGTGGAGTTTACAATTGACTTGGTGCCTGGAGCAGCCCCTATATCAAAGGCCCCATATAGAATGGCGCCAAAGAAACTACAAGAACTCAAGGTGCAGATTCAGGAGTTACTCGACATGGGCTATATCCGACCAAGTGTCTCACCTTGGGGAGCACCTGTGTTATTTGTGAAGAAGAAGGATGGAAGCATGAGAATGTTTATTGATTATTGGCAGTTGAATTGACTTAAAATAAAGAACAAGTATTCACTTCCCCGAATCGAAGATTTATTTGACCAGCTTTGAGGTTCTGGAGTGTTCTCAAAGATAGATTTGAGGTTAGGATACCAGCATTAAAGATCAAAGACGAGGACATTCCGAAGACTGCATTCCGAACAAGATGTGGCCACTACGAGTTCGTAGTAATGCCATTTGGATTGAGTAATGCCCCAATAGTCTTTATGGACTTGATGAATATAGTTTTCCAACCCTATTTGCATCAGTTTGTCATCGTGTTTATAGATGACATACTAATGTATTCGCAGGATGAAGTTGAACATGAGAAACATCTACGAACAGTTTTGGAGATACTTGTGATATCCCACATCGCTTAGTGGAGAGGGGGCGAAGTGCCTTATTTGTGCATGCCCGCCTCCAAATAGCATGAGGCCTTTTGGGAGCCCAGTGGCTTCGGGGAGATGGGAACTCCGAAGTTAAGCGTGCTCGGGCGAGAGTAGTCTCAGAATGGGTGACCTCCTGGGAAGCTGCTCGCGGGCTCCCAGAAACAAAACCGTGAGGGCCAGCTCAGAGGAGAGTGCCTAGAGCGGACAATATCATGCTACGGGGGACCGGTCTTGGGATTTGACAATTTGGTATCAGAGCCACTCTGCCGTGTAGTGCGAGTGTGCCGACGAGGACGTCGGGCCCCTTGGGGGGGTGGATTGTGATATCCCACATTGGCTAGTGGAGAGGGGGCGAAGTTCCTTATTTGTGCAAGCCCATCTCCAAGTAGCATGAGACCTTTTGGGAGCCCAGTGGCTTCGGGGAGATGGGAACTCCGAAGTTAACCGTGCTCGGGCGAGAGTAGTCTCAGGATGGGTGACCTCCTGGGAAGCTGCTCTCGGGCTCCCAGAAACAAAACTGTGAGTGCCAGCTCAGAGGAGAGTGCCCAGAGCGGACAATATCATGATACGGCGGACCGGTCTTGGGATGTGACAATACTTCGCAAGGAGAAGCTGTATGCGAAGTTTAGAAAGTGCGAATTTTGGCTTAAGAGAGTAGCTTTTCTTGGACATGTTGTTATTGCTCAAGGAATAGAAGTCGATCCGACTAAGCTAAAGGCTATCAACGATTAGAAAACACCAACTTACGCGAATCAAGTTAGTTTCTTGGGATTAGCATGATATTATAGGAGGTTTATTGAATGTTTTTCTAAGATAGCCGCACCGATGACATGACTAATGAGGAAAAGAGAACAGTTTCTATGGAATGAGAAGTGTGAAGAAAGTTTTCAAGAGCTTAAAGCGGAGATTAACCTCACTTCAGTTTTGATAATTCCGGATCCGTCGAGGGAATTCATGATCTACAGTGACGCATCCAAGCAGAGATTAGGATGTGTTCTGATGCATCGAGGTAAGGTCATTGCCTATGCATCAAGGCAATTAAGGCCGCATGAGTTGAACTATCCGACGCATGATTTAGAACTAGCTGCGGTAGTTCACGCCTTGAAGATATGGCGACATTACTTTTATGGAGGTAAATGTGAGATCTATACTGACCATGAAAGCCTAAAGTATCGATTCACTCAAAAGGAACTGAATATGAGAAAAGAAGATGGTTGGAATTAGTGAAGGACTACGATTGCATAATTCACTATCATCCAGGGAAAACAAACATGGTCGCAGATGCTCTAAGCCATTAGGTCAGAGGAGAATTGAATTGTATATTGACTAAGAAGGAGAAATTAGTCAGTGAATTTTCAAAGATGAACCTAGATATGGATACACCGTTAAAGCCGGTGGAAGCAATTTTAATGACGTTTTCAGTACAACCGACCTTGAGAGAGTAGATCAATGAAGGTCAGGGTCAAGAAAACTTCTTGGTCAAAATGAAGGGGCGTAGTATAGCTAGAGAGGATAAAGGATTTAGTATATTAGGAGATGGTATGATATACTACGAGGAAAGAATTTGTGTGCCCGAGAATATAGATTTGGAGAAGGTTATTTTGGAAGAGACATATAACACACCGTACACTGCTCATCCTGGTAGTACAAAGATGTACTAAGATTTGAAAAGCAAATTTTAGTGGGAAGGTTTAAAAAGAGACGTGGCTGAATTTGTCAGGACATGTATTATTTGTCAGCAGGTGAAAGTTGAACAGCAACATCCAGTTGGTATTAAAATCACTCCACATCCTTGAGTGGAAATGGGAACACATCACTAAGAACTTTGTGGTAAGCTTACCTCGGTCAGAAAGAGGAAATCAGTGTAATATCCGCGTTTTCTATTTTCGGTAATTTCTATTTTTGATGTATGTTCGTTTCGGACAACTCGCTTAGCACTGTTTTGGAATTCTGAATCTATTTTGTTCTTGGAGTTTTTCCGTCTGGCCGAGTTTCGAGGATGTTTTTGCATAATTTCATTTTGAATTATATCTTGCCGCATGTGCGTTCGATTCTCGTAAAACTTGTTCGTTTTCTTTGTTTCTCGATTCATATAAGTTGGTATGGTTGAGTTGGTCGTGTTGGAACTTTCGGTTTGCTAATCCGACGTTGTATTGCGATTTTTCGGGCACTTGGGCCGTTTTTGTAATTTTCATAAGTTGGGGAATTTTGCTTTAATTGCTTCGTTTCAAACTCTCTAGTGATTGAGATTATATTCTCTTTCAATGCTAAACCTTGTCATCTTGATTATTACGTGATTATGATTACGGATTACGGTCTTGCTTCGTTTTTTCGGCACTTTTGCGCTGTTGGCGGCAGTGTTCGTGCGTAACTGCCGCTGAGTAGCGCACGCTACTCAGAATTTACTTGCGTGCGCTATCATTGTGTGGTTAGCGACGCTAACCTGGGGTTAAAGCGTGCGCCATCGATTTCAGCGATTGGTCGATGGGTTGATACTTGATGCTTGGACTGTGCACAGACGCTAATCAGCGTTAACGCACGCTAATCCCCAGTACTAGCGCACGCTAACCATGTTAGCTTGCGTACGCTAATGGGAGGTCAGAAGGCAGACTGTTCTGCCATGCCCCGCTAGCGCACGCTAATGCTTGTGCGTAGCGTGCGCTAAGTCTGTTAAATATAAATAGGACAGCAGCAGTCAACTTCGTCATTTTTCCTTCATTTCTTATCCTTCTCGGTTTTGAGCGATTCCAGGCGAGGGTTAGGGCCGATTCCGACTGTAGATCATCATTCACTACCACCGTGCAATCCTTGCGTGAATTCTTCAAGTTCCTAATCACTTTCCACCACCCGAATCAAGATAATTATTCCCAAAACCCTTATTTTGAGATTTTGGGGGAATTTTGGGGATTTCTTGGGATTTGACTCTTTTAGTCCGAATTATTACTGGGTTATCATCAGACTTCGATCGTGCACTTGTAACCCTTCATTTTATCGATGATTTGTGGTTTTAAACTCCAAGTTCTCCATTGTTCGTCACTTATAGTCGACGATACCCAAGTTTTGTTCGACTAAGGGTTTGAGCGGGTTGAACTAGGATGTATTCCATCATTTACGTAGTTTTAAGATTTGTTGTCCATCGTTATTGTGTTAGGATCGGATTTGTGAAGGTTGTTCGGGCCGAAACCTTTCCGTTCGCCGTTTTCCTTCACGTAGTATTACTCAGGCAAGTACATGTATTATATTCCGTTATGTGCGTATGATTTTGATGCGAATGATGTAAATGGTTTTATTGAACGAATGTGATTGTTTCTCTTCCACCTGGGGATGGCGTGTGGCCTCTGGGGGCCGATACTAATGGGTACGGCCATGGAAGTGGAATTGGGTGCGTGTGTTGATGTTCTTCCACAGGGACGGTTCGACGGGACCTGCGGGGCGATACTAATGGGTACGGCCGCGAAGTGGTTTCTCACTGGGACGGTCCGACGGGACCTCCGGGGACCGATACTAATGGGTACGGTCGCGAGTTACCAAGCGTGGATAATTGTGATGTGGGAAACTTGTTAATACACTGCTTTGGTGTTAATGTGATATTCCGGAATATTGATTTTCAAAATGATTTATCCTAACAATTTATTTGCGTTGAATTGTGTATGTATATAATATTGTGTAATTATGTACTTGCACTAGCTATTCGAATGCTAACCCCTTAAATGGGGGAAATGCGTCTTATGCATTTAGTCTTGTCAGTGAGGAGGCACGGGATGCGCATGCAAAGGATGGGTTGGCATGATGATGATGTGGCTCGAGTGCATTTTTTGTTTTGTCATTGCATCCGTTGAGTCTTGGAGATAGTTGGTTTATTTTTGAACATGGTTTAAGTCCCTGCGTGGGCAACATTTTGGTATTTAACTTATGTCTCATGTACTCCGTTAAAATGTTTTGGCGAGGCCACGGCCTTATTTACTTTTTGGGTACATCTATCATGTTATCATTGTGGTTCATGTGTCACGAGTTAGAATGGTATACCTCACGGGGGTCCTACGGCGTGTAATGTCCCATTTGTCAATTGGGATGTTACAATTATGGTATCAGAGCTTAGGTTTTGAATACCTAGGCTGTCGGTGAAATTTGGGTCTGTCAGTTGCGTCATTAGAGTCAGTTGTTGAGCCTAATATCATCATGCTACCGTCTTTTCGTGCGACCCGTGGCTGTAAGTCTCCTCGAACTCTTATATTTCTGTAATCCGTTTTCTTGTACTGTTCGGGATTGTGACTTGTGTTACCAACCTTGTGAATTGTGAATCTTTCTGATCTTGTTCTTTTCTTATTTTCCTTCAGTATGTTGAGAGGTCGTGGTAGACCGGCTAGGGGACGCGGCCGAGGCCGTGGTCGTGGTGCTGATAATGAGGAGGGCTCACTTTCCCAGTCCTCTACGGACTCAGCCTCTCACTCAGTGCCGTCGGGTAATAATGCCGACGCCGGGGCTACTGCCGTACTTCAGCAGTTGGTAGCCCAACTTACTCAGATAGCTCAGGGTGGACGTCAGAATCCGCCCCCGACACCGGAAGAGGAGGCTAGTAAGTGGCTTCAGACGGTGACTAAGATGCACCCTCCTCGTTTCTCCGGATCTTCTGACTCCCTCGGTTGGGAGAATTGGCTCTTTCAGTTGTCCAGGACCTTCGATGCCGTAGCTTGTCCTGAGGACAGGAGGGTACACATTGCCCAGTACCTCCTGGATAAGGAAGCTGCGGAATGGTGGGAGGCCGTTGCGCCCAGAGACCGTCGGGCCACTTGGGATGAGTTCAGGGCTGCTATGGAAGCAGAATATTGTCCGCCCGATCAAGGAGCGCACAAGTGTGGAGTTCTTCACCGCTACACCTCAGGATGTGCCTATTTCTCAGGCCATCATTTCTTACAATCAGCAGTTGGGCTTCGTGAGGGATCAAGTGAGAACGGAGGCTGATAAAATCCGTTACTTCAATATGCGCATGAAGCCGCATATTAGGCAGAGTATGGCGCGGCTCATGTGTGCCACTTTGAAGGAATACCAGGATCGCGCTCTGGCGATCGAGATGGCTGTCCCGGAATCAGAGTCGGTTTCGGAAGCTAAGAAGCAGAAGACTACTGGTGGGTTCTCGGCCGGAAAAGGTGGTCAGTTTTCGAGGTCTCGTTCTGCTCCTACACCTGGGAAGAGGCCGTTTCTTCAGGCCGGTGGATCTCAGGGTAACCGTTCAGTCCAGTCTGTTGCACTTGGCGGGAGAGTTTGTTTTAATTGCAGTCAGCCCGAGCACGTTGTGAAGGATTGCCCACTTCCGTTAGTTACTTGCTTTACTTGCGGACAGACCGGGCATCGAGCAGCTCATTGTGAGAGGGCCACCAGGGCCGCTAGATTTACGACTACCACTGCCGATCAGAGGGATCACAGTTCACCAGCTACTCATGTTCCGCAGGGTTCGAGTCGTGGTAGAGGTCGGAGTCAGCCGAATCGCCGCGCAGCGTCGAGTTCGGGCTCAGTCCATCCCCGATTATATCAGATGAGGCGCACGGAGGAGGCAGACATTCCGGTGGCGTCAGGTACCACTCAGATCCTTTCTCATCCAGTTTCAGTACTTTTTGATTCGGGTGCGACCCATTCCTTTATAGCTTCGGATTGTGTGAGTCGTATTGGTTTTGACTGCTTGTTTGAGTGTGAGCCGTTTGTAGTGGGTACGCCCAGCGGGGATCGTATGGTTGGGGACCGGGAAGTTAGGGATTGCCCAGTGAGGATCGGGAGCCGGGATTGGCCCTCGAATCTCATTGTTATAGACCTCAAGGGTGAGGATTTGATCCTCGGGGACGATTGGTTGGATCGTCATGGTGCTATCATGAACTATCGGACTCGTACCATCACGATAGTTGCCGAGGACGGCACCGAGCATACTCGTCTACCGTAAGCCTGTAGATCGGGGTGTGTGATTAGCGCCTTGAAGGCGATGAAACTTTTGAACCAAGGTTGTGTCGGCTACTGGTGTTTCGCTCTGCAGGCGGAAGATGGTGGGGTTGACATATCGTCGATTCCAGTTGTTAGCGAGTATCCCGATGTATTTCCGGATGACTTGCCGGGATTACCACCACATCGAGAGGTGGAGTTTCCTATTGACCTTGAGCCGAATGCGGCCCCTATTTCTCGAGCACCGTACCGTATGGCACCGTCGGAGATGCTAGAGTTGAAGAATCGATTGGGAGAGTTGTTAGATAAAGGGTATATTCGACCGAGCGCATCGCCTTGGGGTGCGCTGTACTTTTGTCAAGAAGAAGGATGGATCGCTTCGTTTATGCATCGACTATCGAGAATTAAACAAGCTAACCATCAAAAATAAATACCCTTTGCCCAGGATTGACGATTTGTTTGATCGGCTTCGGGCGGCAGTCTTTTGAAGATTGATTTGCGATCGGGCTACTACGATTGAGGATTCGGGGCGTCGATATTCAAAGCGCCTTTCGGACGAGATATGGCCCTTACGAGTTTGTGGTTATGCCTTTCGGGCTAACCAATGCCCTGCAGTTGTTCATGCGGTTGATGAACAAAGTTTTTATTGAGTATACGGACAAATTCGTAGTCGTTTTATTGACGATATTCTCATCTATTCACGGAGTCGGGAGGAGCACGCCTTACATCTTCGGATTGTATTAGACACTTTGAGGCTGAGCGGTTGTACGCGAAGTTCTCTAAGTGTGATTTTGGCTCGAGGAAGTGACGTTCCTCGGGCATGTGATTTCAGAAAGGGAGTTCGGGTAGATCCGCGAGAAGATAAAGCGGTGATGGCTTGGGAGCCGCCTAAGAATGTGAAGAAGGTGAGGAGTTTTACGGGTCTTCTTTGGATATTACCGTAGATTCGTTGAGGATTTTCTAAGATCGCTAGACCACTCACTCGATTGCTCCAAAAACTTCGAAGTTCGAGTGGGTGAGACGAGCGGGGCAGTTTTGACGAGTTAAAGAGACGTTTGACTACCGCACCGTGTTAGCGTTGCCTCGGGAACGAGGATTTCGTAGTGTACGGTGATGCTTCGAGCCTTGGTCTAGGATGTGTTTTGATGCAGAAAGCAGTGATTGCGTATGCGTCCCTTGATTGAAACCTTATGAGGTGAATTACCCCACGCATGATTTGGAGTTAGCTGCGGTCGTGTTCGCCATAAAGAACAGGAGGGATTAACTCTATGGGTCGTGTAAGATTTTACCGATCACAAGAGTTTGAAGTATATCTTGATCGAAGGAGTTAAATATGAGACAGCGTAGGTGGTTGGAGCTAATTAAAGATTACGACCTCGAGATACTTTACCATCCGGGTAAGGCTAACGTAGTGGCGGATGCGTTGAGCCGTAAGCCGATGGCGTTGCAGATGTTAGAAGTACTTACACCGCAGAGTAGGATCCAGCGAGATCTTATTTGTCAGAATACTGAGGTTTGGGTTCAGAGAGTTCAGGGCCAGTTATGTGCATTAGAGATCACTTCGTCCTTGACTGATGATATCAAGGCAAAACAATATGATGATCCGTGTTTGGTCCAGTTGAGGGAGGATGTGAGGCAGGGGAAAGCCCCTGGATTTGTGGTTCAGGATGATGGCGTTCTGAGATTTCGCGGCAGACTATGTGTACCGAATGATATTGAGCTGAGACAGAAGATCTTGAGTGAAGCTCATACCACGCCTTAGTCCATACATCCTGGTACGAATAAAATGTACAAGGATGTGAGGAGCAACTACTGGTGGAGTAATTTGAAGACAGACGTTAGCGAGTTTGTGTCGAGGTGTTTGACCTGTCAGCAGGTTAAGATCGAGCATCAGCGACCCACGGGGTTTTTGCGACCACTTCCTATCCCGGAGTGGAAATGGGAGGATATTTCTATGGATTTCATTACTAATATGCCTAGGACTCGGAATGGAGTGAACATGATTTGGGTTATTGTCGATCGACTGACCAAATCAGCTCACTTTCTGGGTATTAAGGACACTTGGGGCCCGAAGAGACTAGCACGAGTATTTAATGCAGAGGTTGTGAGATTGCATGGGACTCCTAAGAATATTGTTTCGGATCGTGATGGCCGGTTCGTGTCACATTTCTGGCAGGCTGTTCATCGAGCTTTGGGGACTGAGTTGAGACTCAGTACATCTTATCACCCTCAGACTGACGGGCAGCAGAGCGGACGATCCAGACGTTAGAGGATATGTTGAGAGCCTGTGCCCTAGAATGGAAGGATGATTGGGAGTCGCACTTGCCGTTGATCGAGTTCACGTACAACAATAGTTGGCACGCCTCGATCAAAATGGCGCCATTTGAGGCGTTGTATGGGAGGAGGTGTAGATCGCCGTTGTGTTGGGACGATGCGTCCGAGCTGATTGGTACCGAGCCCGATATGGTAGTTGAGACGAGAGAGAAGATTACTCTGATTCGGGATAGATTGTTAACGGCCCAGAGTCGGCAGAAGTCTTATGCCGACACGCGTCGCCGTCCGTTGGAGTTTGAGGTGGGAGATCATGTTTTGCTTAAGGTGTCGCTGACACGGGGAGTTTACCGCTTCAGCCGGAAGGGTAAACTTAGTCCGAGGTTTATTGGGACGTTTGAGATTTTAGAGAGAGTGGGAGAGCTTGCCTATCGGCTAGGCTTACCGCCGTCCCTGAGCCACGTTCATAACGTATTTCATGTTTCCTAGCTTAGGAGGTACATATCGGACCCTAGCCATATTATCGATTTTGGAGAGATCGAATTGGGACCCGACCTTACCATCGAGGAGAGGCCGATTCAGATTTTAGAGCGTCGGATGAAGCAACTTCGTCATAAAACCATCCCTCTGGTTAAAGTTCAATGGTCGAGACATGGGTCCGAAGAAGCCACATGGGAGACAGAGGAGAGTATGCAGTCGAGATACCCCGAGTTGTTCGCGTTGTAAGTTTCGGGACGAAACTTATTTTTAGGGGGAGATAATGTAATATCCGCGTTTTCTATTTTCGGTAATTTCTATTTTTGATGTATGTTCGTTTCGGACAACTCGCTTAGCACTGTTTTGGAATTCTGAATCTATTTTGTTCTTGGAGTTTTTCCGTCTGGCCGAGTTTCGAGGATGTTTTCGCATAATTTCATTTTGAATTATATCTTGCCGCATGTGCGTTCGATTCTCGTAACTTGTTCGTTTTCGTTGTTTCTCGATTCATATAAGTTGGTATGGTTGAGTTGGTCGTGTTGGAACTTTCGGTTTGCTAATCCGACGTTGTATTGCGATTTTTCGGGCACTTGGGCCGTTTTTGTAATTTTCATAAGTTGGGGAATTTTGCTTTAATTGCTTCGTTTCAAACTCTCTAGTGATTGAGATTATATTCTCTTTCAATGCTCAACCTTGTCATCTTGATTATTACGTGTTTATGATTCTGGATTCGGGTCTTGCCCGTTTTTCGGCACTTTTGCTGTTGGCGGCGTGATGTTACGTGCATAAGCTTCTTTGCTGAGTAGCGCACGCTACTCGTAATTTACTTGCGTGCGCTATCATTGTGTGGTTAGCGACGCTAACACTGGGTTCGTAGCGTGCGCTATCGATTTCAGCGATTTGGTCGATGGGTTGATACTTGATGCTTGGACCGAGCGGACGCTAATCAGCGTGCCCGCACGCTACTCCCCAGTACTCGCGCACGCTAACCATGGTAGCTTGCGTACGCTAACGTGAGGTCGAAGGCGATGTTACGCCATGCCCGCTAGCGCACGCTAATGCTTGTGCGTAGCGTGCGCTAAGTCTGTTAAATATAAATAGGGCAGCAGATCAACTTCGTCATTTTTCCTTCATTTCCTATCCTTCTCGGTTTTGAGCGATTCCAGGCGGGGGTTAGGGCCGATTCCGACTGTAGATCATCATTCACTACCACCGTGCAATCCTTGCGTGAATTCTTCAAGTTCCTAATCACTTTCCACCACCCGAATCAAGGTAATTATTCCCAAAACCCTTATTTTGAGATTTTGGGGGAATTTTGGGGATTTCTTGGGATTTGACTCTTTTAGTCCGAATTATTACTGGTTTATCATCAGACTTCGATCGTGCACTTGTAACCCTTCATTTTATCGATGATTTGTGGTTTTAAACTCCAAGTTCTCCATTGTTCATCACTTATAGTCGACGATACCCAAGTTTTGTTCGACTAAGGGTTTCAGCGGGTTGAACTAGGATGTATTCCATCATTTACGTAGTTTTAAGATTTGTTGTCCATAGTTATTGTGTTAGGATCGGATTTGTGAAGGTTGTTCGGGCCGAAACCTTTCCGTTCGCCGTTTTCCTTCACGTAGTATTACTCAGGCAAGTACATGTATTACATTCCGTTATGTGCATATGATTTTGATGCGAATGATGTAAATGGTTTTATTGAACGAATGTGATTGTTTCTCTTCCACCTAGGGATGGCGTGTGGCCTCTGGGGGCCGATACTAATGGGTACGGCCATGGAAGTGGAATTGGGTGCGTGTGTTGATGTTCTTCCACCTGGGGACGGTTCGACGGGACCTCTGGGGGCTGATACTAATGGGTACGGCCGCGGAAGTGGTTTCTCACCTGGGGACGGTCCGACGGGACCTCTGGGGACCGATACTAATAGGTACGGTCGCGAGTTACCAAGCGTGGATAATTGTGATGTGGGAAACTTGTTAATACATTGCTTTGGTGTTAATGTGATATTCCGGAATATTGATTTTCAAAATGATTTATCCTAACGATTTATTTGCGTTGAATTGTGTATGTATATAATGTTGTGTAATTATGTACTTGCACTAGCTATTCGAATGCTAACCCCTTAAATGGGGGAAATGCGTCTTATGCATTTCAGGTACTGGTCGAGCTGAGGAGCTGGCACGGGATGCGCATGCAAAGGATGGGTTGGCATGATGATGATGTGGCTCGAGTCTGCATTTTTCTGTTTTGTCATTGCATCTGTTGAGTACTGGAGATAGTTGGTTTATTTTTTAACATGGTTTAAGTCCCCTGCGTGGGCAACATTTTGGTATTTAACTTATGTCTCATGTACTCCGTTAAAATGTTTTGGCCGAGGCCAAGGCCTTATTTACTTTTTGGTTACATCTTTCATGTTATCATTGTGGTTCATGTGTCACGAGTTAGCCTGGTAGACCTCACGGGGGTCCTACGGCGTGTAATGTCCCATTTGTGAATTGGGATGTTACAATCAGGTGATTTGGGTAGTGGTTGATCGTCTCACAAAGTCAGCTCATTTCGTTCCAGTGAAGATGAACTTCAGAATGTATCAGAATGCACAGTTTTATATTAAGGAGATCGTAATGTTGCATGGAGTACCAGTGTCTATCTTTTCAGATAGAGATACTCGTTTCATGTCATGTTTCTGGGAAAGTTTGCAGGAAGCATTGGGAACTAAATTAAATTTTAGTATAGCCTATCACCCACAAACTGATGAGCAATCAGAAAGGACGATACAGATACGTAAAGACATGTGAAGAGCTTGTGTGCTAGACATGCAAAATAGTTGGTGTAACATCCGCCAATTTAGTAGTAATTCCTAAATTTATTTACTAATTATTTATATTATGCATATTAAATAACAACTTAAAATTTCAAGTTTTGGTTGGGCCATAATTATTTATCGAGACCAATCATTTTAAGTCCAAGCCCACTTCAAACATCATTCATACATTTAATTTAAGTTCATTTAGTCCAATAATTAACAAGACCAATTCATGTGTTATATATATATATATATAACACATGAATTGGTCTTGTTAATTATCTTAGGCCCAAGTCAATCAATAATAATTTAAGTCTAACTCCTATCATATTGTCCAAGCCCAATTCTTAAAATAGAGCCCAAATCATAATAATACTCAAACCCAAACCAGTTGCACTTTTAGCCCAAGCAATACACACACAATGTGTGTTTTCATCTGAAACTCAATCTCCATGTTCTGATCGTGGGAAACATAGCAGGAGTTGAAGGGGAAGCAGTTATACATCCTGGGGGATGAAGTTATACATCATGGGGGGAAGAAGTTATACATCATGGGGAGAATCAGTTAACAATTCCTGTATAAAAAACCCACTATCAGCAATCAAAAACTCACGCGAAACACTGTCCAATCTCACATACTTTACAGAAAAGGAAATTCATCTAAAAATGATACATCAAATTTTCTCTTCTCAAGATCACACATCCACAGGTAAATCCTTTTGTACCTTCGAGTATACACTCAATTTTCACAGCAAAAATTTATTTTCTCATTCTCTTTAGTCCAGTTGAAGCCTAACCGGAGGAATAAATTCCACCTGTGGCCGCAGAAATCTCTGTTGCTTCACACACACACGCACACAAACCAACCAAAAGATTTCAGAAACTAATTCCCAGAAAAACATAATTTTAAATGAAAATAAGAAGAACATAAGCTAACCTTTGAGTTCAACCGAAGCTTCTTTCCTACTCCAGTCCTGGACCGTCGATGCCGCCTTTTTTTCTTCCCCCTCCAGTCGCGCCGCTGTATTCGATGTCACGACTGTAACACCCCCGATATATTCAGGAATATTACAGTGCCGTAAATCCTTCCCATAAGGATTTACAAGGCTGAAGAATTGAAAAGACATTAACAGGTACCAACGTATGAAAATAACGGAATTAAGATACAACAGTTCTGACCAAATACTGAAAATACGAATGTTCAACGAAAAAGTATTAATACATCACCAAATCCAAGTCATCATAAACGACTATTAAAACGGTACAAACAACAGACAAATAAACCCAGCCGGAACATCATTCTGCACCCTCGTCGTCCTGCAACTCCAGTGGTTGTTTCCCTGCTCTCCTGGATCTTGAACATAAACAAATGTTCACCCCCGAAGGGGTTAGCACAACGATTGCTAGTACAAGTACCACAACATATTATTCAATATCTTCACGAAGAATAATAATAACATAAATGACAAAAGAACTAATGAGTCTTCTCCTGCGAGAAACTCAATAATAACATACACACATGATAATCACAACATGATATCATAACATACACATGGTAATTCCAATGATCCAGCGTTCACTGCCTAGACCCCCCGATGATTCCGTCAAACCAACCCGAGGTGGAAAAACCTATCCGATGATCCAGCGCACGCTAGCATAGATCGCCAGATGATCCCGTCGGACCAACACGAGGTGTACATACAACAACGACATATATGCACGACAATATGTATAACATCGCAATATAAAACAATTAAGGTACTTGCCTCGATTCGAAGACAAGAACAATACTTCCACGAAAAACAAAATACTCAAAGGTCGCCCCTTCGATCAACCACGTAGCAAGCTCCAACCCTAACAAAAGAAATAATATAGAATTCATCTCACATCGAACGAACATCTAACAATCCAAAATACGGTTGGAAGTTCTTAAAAGAAATCTGTCTGGTTTGATTAACGCACGCTACGCATCCTATGTAGCGTACGTTAAGGCTACTCGCTAGCGCACGCAATTACACACAGTGTAGCGTACGCTAAACATGCACAGTCAGTACCACACTGATCAACCGACTGACTCCCCTGATGACTTAACGCATGCTAAGTTTCAATTGTAGCATACGCTAAATATGCCCGTTAGCGTACATTAATTTATATAGCTTAGCACACGCTAAGTGTGCATGGCAGTTATCGATTGACCGTTCTAAGGAAATCGAGGTATTCAATCATTCATCGTATCATTCATATCGATTGGCCATTCTAAGCCAATCGAAGCGCTCAATCATTCTGGAATCATCCGCTGCATCATTGTTATCGGTTGGCCATTCTAAGGCAATCGAGGTGTTGAATTGGGACTGTCGAGGACGGTGCCTATCCGTGTGTTACTATCATCGTGTTGGCCGACTCAAGGCAGCACACTATCATTAATGGTGATATGGCTTCGTGCCGTGGCTTCGGCCCTAATTGTGATATGGCTTCATGCCGTGGCTTCGGCCCTAATTGTGATACGGCTTCGTGCCGTGGCTTTGGCCCTAATTGTGATACGGCTTCATGTCGTGGCTTCAGCCCTAATGGTGATACGGCTTCGTGCCATGGCTTCGGCCCTAATCAATAACAGTTGCGGGCTGTTTTGGCTTCATGTGATTGTGATAATTTGACAGCTTCGGCTGAGTGGCTTTCAAGCCTTTATTATTGTCCTGGTAATTTCATTGGAGCCTTCGGGCATTGTGATTCATAATTAATTCAGTCCTGGTTTGGTTCATGTCGTGTAATTCATTGTGGTATTCTGTGATTTTGATTCGCCGTTGGGCACTTATATTCTAACCTGTCGAACAGGTATTAATAGTATGCCGTGGGCATAGTATTTCACGAATGCTCGGTTCTTTCCTTGGCTTGTGAGCATCTCGTATTATTATTATCATTGTACCGTTTCATTCTGCCTTTGGATGTATATCATGTTATACATGTATTTGATGTTCAGTATCTGGATGACTGACCCCGTGGGGGCGGAACATGTTTTCATGTTTTAGGTGATTGCGAGGAGAGAGTTGAGACACAGGGGCATGACGATGGCGACGAGGCATTCGAGTGATACTAGTCCGAGTTGTTCATTGTCGGTCAGTCAATTGGAGTGTACTCCAGTCTTGTCAGTTGTTGTCGTGTTGTATTACCCGAACAGATGTTCGTGGATGTTGTTGTATTTCATTTTTGGCCATGTAGGCCACTTTTGTCGTTGAAATTCCTTATCGGAATATTGTGTCGGATGTCATGGTAGGGACTATGATTTTCCCTTATTGTGTAATTTATTGTATTTTAGTCATGTTCGCCTGGTGGATCTCCTGGCGTGGGGTCCACGGCACTGTAATAACCCAATAGGATTTTGGGGTGTTACAGAAGATGGTATCACAGAGTTTGGGTTGTGAGATAACCTGATATGTGAGTTATATGGCTCTACCGATGCGGTAGTAGTGGGACTGTCAGGTTATGACAATCTGGACAGTCGGGTTTTGTGAGTCGTAATATTAATATGACTGCACGAGTCATTCATTCATCGAGTCGTCGTCAGTTGGGACTAGTATTGTGAGACCTCGAAGCTTCGTATGACCTGTGTAAGGACTCGATTCTCTTTATGTTCATACATTCATCATGTTATTAATTGTTCATGTTTGTGGAAACATATATGTGATATTAGTGTTATGATTGATTCATGAATAATTGTTTTGGAGCACGTGTGACTTGTGTAAGCATTAAGGATCAACTCATTCATCAGTTAATAATCCTCAATCATCATTTTGAGCTCATCACTCAGTCAATATCATTACTCAGATAATTCATTCATCACTCAGTTAATTCATTCATCACTCAGTTAATTCATTCATCACTCAGTCAATATCATTCATCACTCAGTTAATTCGTTCATCACTCAGTCAATATTATTACTCAGATAATTCATTCATCACTCGGTTAATTCATTCATCACCCAGTCAATATCATTGCTCAGTTAATTCATTCATAACTCAGTCAATTCCTTCATCACTCAGTTAATATCATTGTTCAATTAATTCATTCATCACTCAGTCAATCTCATTGTTCAGTCAATTCATTCATCACTCAGTTAATCTCATCGCTCAGTTAATTCATTCATCACTCAGTTAATCTCATCGCTCAGTTGATTCATTCATCACTCAGTCAATCTCATCGCTCAGTTAATTCATTATCACTCAGTCAATCTCATTGTTCAATTAATTCATTAATCATCCAGTCCATCTCACGGTTCAGTTGTTGATCTTGTGAATCAAATTTTCAACCTTGTGAACTTGTTCAAGGTAATCATTTCAGGAATTTCATCAGATAGTCTTGTCACCTCACTTGATCTTTCATGCGATCTTATCGTATTCCGGCGTCATGTCAACGATCGTTTTATTGCATTATTAATGCATTCATTGTGTTAGAGCGTGTATGCTCATTGTTATCATTTCATCTCGTAATCATAATGCGATATTCATGCGGGATATATAATTATCACGTGGCTTTCCTGCTCCAGTATGGATAGAGCTATCCGAGGACGCAGGGGAAGAGGCCGCGGTACGGACCAGAACCCGGGATCTTGTATGAACGCCCGCGCAGATGCGAGGGTTAACATGTGTTCATCAGATAGATATGCTACTCATTCACTGTGAGATAATCATTCACGGTCAGGGAGTCGTACCCGAGAAGCAGCTCACTCAGAAGGTGTTTGGGTTGACCCATTCATATTTATGCAGGGCATGATGGCCCAGATGAATCATATGACGCGGATAGTGGAGACCATGCAGACCTCGATGGTTCGTGGTCCACCGCAACAGGGATTCCAGGTTCCGTTTCATGGACAGACTGGAGTAGTGAATCAGATTGTTGGCGATATCTCTCATTAGAGGCCGCCTACTTTTGAGGGTTCGTCGGAACCAGCTGATATTGTTCATTGGCTTGAGCATTTTGATAAACTCTTCGACATGGTTCAGTGTCCGGAAGAGAGTAAAGTGGCAGTAGCGGCTTATTACTTGATTAATGGTGCTTATTCGTGGTGACTTTATGTGAAACCCACCGATCGCGATTGTGGTTGGAGTGAGTTCAAGACCCTCATGTTAGAGAGGTATTATCCGGATCCACTTCGTGAAGCCAAGTTGTCAGAGGTTTTGAACCCCGAATCCATCGAGGACGAGGGTGTTATTGTCATTGCTGAGAAGTTTCAGGGACTACTTCAGTTTGCTTCGTCAGTTATCCGTACTGAGGCAGATAAGATCAAATATTTTAGCAAGAGGCTAAATCCGCAGTTGAGGATGCAGTTGTTCAATCACAATTGTAGCTCACTTAGCGAATTCATCGGGAAGGCTCTTGGAGCAGAGCTTTTGATCAAGGAGCTTACTCAGAAGCATCCTTCAGTTTCTTCGGGTGAGAGGACTAGAATGCCGGCTCGTTCAGAGGGACATCGGGCTCCGACGTCCAAGAGGTCGTTTTCTAGTCGTCTTCGTGCTGGGATAGCATCTTCCTCTCAGGCGACGAGTTCGACTGTTGTTTGCTTTAACTGTGATTCAGCAGGTCACATTAGTACCCGGTGTACGGTGCCAGCTATTGTTTGTTTTTTATGTGGGAGGCAGGGACACCGGCATAAATACTGCAGGAGTACTAGTGCCAGTAAATCTCAAAAGAACTCAAGGGCCTCGAAAGACTTCGTTACTCCATCACGTGCATCATCCAAGGGACCCTATCAGGCCTCAAGGGCCAGAGGTAAGGACATTCATCACCAGTTTGAACAAGTTAATTCTTGTTCGTTAATGGGATAATCATTCATTTCATTGTCATTCATTCATTCATTTAATTCATTCATTATATATATCAATCATGTTGGGACTCATAATTATCGATTAATCATTCAATTCACGAGGAACGACGGTTCCAATCACTTCATGGAGCTATCACTCATTAATTTATTAATTCACTTCGGTGAGTCATTCTTAATCCTCGTGGGATTTTGATTCATTATCATTCATTATGATCATTTTGTTCTTGTGACCTTCCGGGATCATATTGTGCGGTGAGTTCATATTTGGGTCTACCTTAAATCGTTGACATAGAGGAGATCGATGATATGGAAGGATATCGATGTTGGGTACATTTGAGATGTAACCTTGTTTTTGGATGACTGTGTAAATCTATCCGTATTAATGTATCGTGACGGTGGATCATTTATTGTTGATCTATTTTATTATGTGTTAGGAATACTTGTTAGATTTTGATGATATCATCAGTATAAATTCAAATGTTTATTACTTGGCAAAAATGTAAGGAAGAACCAAATGAGTATCTTCCATAGGCCAAATATGTTAAGTATAAAACTTGGCAAAATGTAAAGAAGAACCAAATGAGTATCTTCTATAGGCCAAAAATAAGTTAGGCTAAAAATCGGCTAAGTACTATAGTACAGCTAAGTCCATCAGAGAGGATCAGCCGAGTCAAGTCAGAGTAGTTCTGGTCAACAAAAATCATCAGGGATGTTTGACCACACTGCGGCCAAGGTACCTCAGACAAGTCACCTGATCAGATAAGTTCCAAACAGTAAACATCAGAGAGGTCCAGACTGCAGAGAAGTTAACTGCTCATCAGCCTAGTCGAGATCAGCCAAGTACTCCAAGTCCACGTCAGCATGCGTTGAAAAGTCAAGTATTACGGAAAGTCACATGCAACGTGAAGAGACAATTTGGAGAGATTCCCGCTAAAGATATGATTTAAATAAATCATCCAGACCCACCTTGAAGATTTTAATCGTTTTATATTCAAAAGATTCGGCGCATCACATGCAGAGTCTTAACAACGGTCGGAAGATAGATTAAAATATGGGAATCCAGCCTTGCAACGTTCAGAAAGAAAACAATGAAGTCTACCTCTCCAACGGACAGATTTTTTCAAAATATTTGCAACGGCTATAAGGAAAAACTCAGAGATCGTGACCTATATATATCCGAAGATCTAAAGCTGAGAAAACACCTTACGATAACAACTACCGGTGCTAACATACTTTCAAGCGATCAAAGCATTCAAGCTATCAAAAAGCGAAATACAGCATCGTGAAAAGGGCGGTTCTAAAAAGTTCATACTTAAAGAAGCTCTTAGTTGGAGAAGACAAAAACTCTTATCTATAATCCTGAGTTCGGGGTACTTCACTGGTTGAAGTTAAGAGACTGTAAAGGCATCCAAGGATCGAGGATCAAGAGGTGCAAGGCAGTCAAGTGTGGTACAACGGCACGGATTTCCACTGGTTGGAAGCTGTTGTAGTTTTGTTTGAATCACTCTAATATTTATCACTGGTTGAGAATTATAGTGAATTCATCTCCAACTAGTTTGGAGAAAAGTGGATTAGTAGAGGATTACCCCACCTCTGAGACCACTATAATTGCCTGCGTTCTTTACTGTTTTATTGCATCATACTTTAACTGCTGCATTCATTGTTAAGTGTTTCATTAGTTGCTTTATATTCGTCATCAGCTGACTTCCGCATATATTAAAGAACAAACGACTCCAAGTCCTTTGTTTACCTATCAGCTGAAGAAACTCACTCTTCGTGAAAAAGAGTTTAAGAGTTTCAACAAGTCTATTCACCCCCCTCTAGACTTGTTCCTGGACGACTTGTGACCTACAAGTGGTATTGGAGAGGTTGGTTCATTTATTTCACGAACCAGATCTATATCAGAGATATATCTTTACTCTCAGTTTATAATGGAACACATGCATTCTAGACTCCCTGTGTTTTCAGTTGACGAGTATGATCTTTGGAAGATAAAGATGAGGCACACTTATCTTCGATCCATGATGACATGTGGTGCATCATAGAGGATGGTCCATTCATCTTCGAGAAGGACAACACAACAGAGGAGATTGCAGCAGGGAAGCCAGAAAATATCCCTAAGAAGAGGACAGAGCTGACTCCCGAAGAAAGAAAGCTGGCCAATCTTGATAACCGAGCTAGAGATGTGTTATATCAAACTCTTGACAAATCCACCATGGTCAAGATAAAGAACTGCAAGAATGCCAAGGAAATCTGGGACACATTAGCTTTAATGTGTGAGGGAACGGAGCTAATCAAAGAAAATAAATTGTCAATCGCTATTCAAAAGTTTGACAATTTCAAAATGAAGAACGGCGAATCCATAGATCAAGTGGACACAAGGTTCACTGAGATTATCAATGAAATCAACTCCCTCGGCAAAACCTATGTCAACAAGGAAATGGCACTGAAGGTTCTCAGATATCTCAATCCTGAATGGAGCATGAAGGCCGTGGCCATGAGAGAGTCCAAGGACCTAAATAAAATAAAAATTCAAGAGCTGTTCTCTGATCTGAAGGCTTATGAGTTCGAGCTTCGAAGTTCATCCTCAACTGAGACTGCAGAGAAGGGAATAGCCTTTGCAGTCGAGTCCCCCGCCAAGAGCCTATCTGATGTAAAGCCTCCAAATCCATTAGATTTTGAGGAAGAAATGGCGTTTATAATGCAAAGGTTCAGCAACTTCCGGAAAAACTACTCCAAATACAAGAAAAATTATAAGGAGAATCCAAGAAGGAACCAGAAAGCTGGAAGCTGGAAGGTAGAGTGCTACAATTGTCACAATACAGGACACATCCAAATAGACTGTCCTGAGCTCAAGAAGGACGAGAGCAAAAAGGAGGTGGGCAGAAAAGAAGATAGAAGAAAGGCCCTCATCGGAGAAGACCAGGAGCATGTAGAATCAAGCAGCGGATTCTTTTCTGATGATGATGAAGAGTATGACTGCCTGATGGCCAACCTAGCTGATGAAGAGGTAACTTCTAAACCCTCTGGCTCAAATAACAGTTCAGCCATGTCACAAGATATGGATCTGCACGAATCGGTAAACCAGCTATTTAAAGATTTTGAAACACTCAAATCTGCACACCATGCTGTATCAGCAGAGAAGACTGAGCTGCAAGATGAGAATAGGCAGCTGAAAAACGATTTTGAAAAACTCAGCCTAGAACTGAATAAGGTTGAGATAACTGCATCTGACTTTAAAAACCAGGCTAATGTGAATACAGCTGAGATAAATCGACTAACTATTTTACTTAATGAAAAATCAGCTACACTTGCTCATGCCAAAGCCGAGTTTACTAAGCTGACAAAGATAAATAAGACTCAGGCGCAGGAAATAACCTCCCTGAAGGCGTCTTCAACTCTGGAATAATTGTGTACCAATAAAAGGTCACTATATTCCAAATCAGGCCTTGGATATGATCCTCACACTCCCTCTAGTTCTAAGAGAAAGTTTATCAAGGGAGAAACAATTGTCTCGACTGCTGAGCCTACATATAAACCAATATTTAAAAACAGGCAACAGCCAAGTCACGTGTCTAGGCTGCAGCCGGAATACACAAGGCAGCCACCTAGATAAGTGACTAGGCAATGGCCCAGGTAGAAGCAGCAGCCCAGACAACATGCCCACTATTATCAACAACTCCCTAAAAACAGATTTCAAAATGGGAGGGGCAGATGGAAACCTCAAGGTTATCCCAATTTCCAAAATAAACAAGTGTGGAGACCTCAAAGATTTAATAAATGGTCTCAGTCAAGATTTAGAAATGGCCCACACTATCAAAATTTTGAGGAATATCCAGTATACAATCCCAACAGGAGATTCAGACCTCGACCTTACACACCTTATGAGGGTTATAATAATAATAATAACAACTTTCACAATCCAAGGAGAAATCAATTCTCCAGGAAACCAGCTAACCCCAAAGGACCCACACAGATTTGGGTACCTAAATCTCTGCTTGTCTGATTGCATAAAAGGTGGAAGGACTACAACCACATCTCCACAAGCTCAAATTTTGGAGGTGAAGAATGGTTTGTAGATTCTGGATGCTCAAGGCACATGACCGGGAACAAGAAGATGCTGTCCAAATACACCAAAGAAAGAGGTCCCGATGTAACCTTTGGAGATAGCTCTAGAGGACAAACAAAGGGCTTTGGAGAGCTGCACCGAGGAAATATTGTAATATCCAAAGTTCACTATGTCAAAGAACTAAAATACAATCTTCTGAGCATAAGCCAGTTTTGTGACGAGAAGAATATAGTAGTCTTCACCATTTGGAAATGTATGGTGATAGATATCTTATCTGGAGAAGTAAAGCTACAAGGTTTCAGAAGGAGAGATGTCTATATGATTGATTGGAATACAGGAACACCTAACTCCTATTTTCTATCCAAGACAGTAGCTGAGAATGGATGGCTGTGGCACAAAAGACTGTCACCTGAACTTCAAAGCCATAAACAAGATTAGTTCTCAGAAGTTGGTCAGAGGTCTTCCAGATGAAGCATTCAAGAAGGAAGCGCTTTGTGATGCATGTCAGAAAAGAAAGCAGACCAGAGCATCATTCAAGCCAGTCCAGCCTACACCTCTCACAACAAGGATCTTAGATCTACTCCACATGGATCTATTTGGTCCTATCAAGCCAAGGACTCTAAGCGGCCGAAAGCATGCACTTGTTGTAGTAGATGCTTATTCAAGGTACACTTGGATTATCTTCTTGTATAAGAAAAGTGAAACCTTTACCAAGCTACCTGAGCTGCTGAGAAGGATCCAGAATGAGAAATCCCTATCCATCATAAAGATCAGATCAGATAGAGGAGGAGAGTTTCTCAGCAAGGCGATAACTGATTACAGCGATTAGAACGGGATCCAGCATGAGCTCTCTGCAGCCAGGACCCCCCAGCAGAATGGTGTTGCTGAAAGAAGAAACAGAACCCTGAAGGAAGCAGCAAGGTCCATGATTGCAGAAGCGGACCTGCCTAAGAGGTTCTGGGCTGAAGCTGTCAACACAGCTTGCCATACACAGAACAGGAGTATGATAGTAGGAAGACACGGCAAAACTCCCTATGAGGTTTGGAATAATAGAACTCCTACTGTTGCTTACTTTCACGTTTTTGGTTGTAAGTGTTTCTTCCACAACAACGGTAAAACACAACTAAATGCCTTTGATGCTAAAACTGATGACGGTCTCTTTATGGGATACTCATAAAGAAGCAAGGCATATAGAGTATTTAACAAAAGAACCTAAGTTGTGGAGGAAACACCCCGTGTTGTTTTTGATGAATCTACTGTTGAGTGCAGGAAGCAAGTTGAGTTAATTGAGAACAAGCTCAAATCAGCGACCCTTGAAGAAGTCATTATACATGACACTGGAATGGTGGACTCACCTGCAGACCAGCCTGATTATCCAACTGCAGCTGCCGAAGACCCAACTGCAGATCAGACAGGATCACCGAACCTATCTAATCCAGTTTCCGCTGATGAAGACCCAGCTATAGCTGACAAAGACTCATCTGCAGATCAGAACCAACCTGCAGATGACAAGACGGTAGCTGATCCAGTTGCAGACCTGAACCCAGCTGATGCAGAAATCCACCAGAGTAATCCTACAGGGGGAACAAACCCAGAAGAAGACGATATCTCCAAATGGCTCAAAGACCACCCAATCCAGCAAATAATAGGAAAGCTGACTGATGGAGTTAAGACAAGACAGTCAACCCTACCAGCAGGAATGGCTATGTTCTCATGCTTTATGTCACAGATAGAACCTAAAATGACAGAACAAGCCTTAGAAGATTACTCTTGGATAAATGCCATGCAAGAAGAACTGGAGCAGATGGAAAGAAACAAAGTTTGGGAACTAACAGAGAGACCTGATCACAAGAAGGTTATTGGAACCAAGTGGGTATACAAAAACAAGAGTGATGAAGACGGAGCTGTTGTTAGGAATAAGGCCAGACTTGTAGCAAAAGGGTATGCACAGTGTGAAGGAATAGATTTTGATGAAACCTATGCACCTGTTGCAAGATTAGAGGCCATCAGACTATTCCTCGCATATGCTGCATTCAAATATTTTGAAGTATATCAGATGGATGTAAAGAGTGCCTTTCTAAATGGAATCCTAGAAGAAGAAGTCTATGTAGAGCAACCCCCAGGTTTTGTCAAAGGAGACAAAGTCTATAAGCTGTTGAAAGCTCTCTATGGACTTAAGCAAGCACCTAGAGCGTGGTATGAAACATTGTCTGTATTTCTTGAGAAAAATGGTTTTTGCAAAGGAAAGGTGGACAAGACCCTATTCAGAGTGGAGCACGAAGGCCACATATTAATAGTCCAGATATATGTGGATGACATCATATTCGGCTCAACCAATCCAGAGTTATGCGATAAATTCTCCAATATCATGCAAGGAGAATTTGAGATGAGTATGATGGGAAAGCTTAACTTCTTTCTCGGACTACAAGTTAAGCAGATGGAAAAAGGAATTTTCATCAACCAAGCTAAGTATACCAAAGACCTTATCAAGAGATATGGAATGGAATCAGCCAAGCCAGCAAGAATTCCTATGAGCACAAGTACTCACCTGGATGCAGACGAGGCAGGCATATCAGTGGACTCAACCCACTATAGAGGACTTATTGGATCACTTCTGTACCTCACTGCAAGCAGACCAGACATATCCTATGCCGTAGGAGTTTGTGCGCGATTCCAATCCAAGCCAAAGCAATCACACCTAGATGCAATCAAGAGGATAATAAAATACCTTAAGTCTACAGTCAATGTTGGACTATGGTATCCCAAGGATGATAATTTCGAGCTGTCAGGATATTCAGATGCAGATTTCGCAGGATGCAAAATCAACAGGAAGAGCACTAGTGGAACGTGCCAATTCCTAGGAACCAGACTGATATCCTGGTTTAGCAAAAAGCAGGTTTCTAACTCTATCTCCACCACAGAGTCAGAATACCTAGCTGCAGGTAGCTGTTGTGCACAGATCCTATGGATCAGACAACAGCTGAGGGATTATAATATCATTGCCAATGAAGTCCCTATCTGGTGTGACAACAATAGTGCTATTGCAATAACCAACAATCCGGTTTTGCATTCAAGGACGAAGCACATTGATGTTAAGCACCACTTCATCAGAGACCATGTGCTTAACAAAAGAGTTAGAGTTGAAAGAGTCAGCACAGACTATCAAATAGCTGACATCTTTACCAAAACTTTGCCAGAAGAAAGATTTTTGGAGCTGAGCAGAGATCTTGGATTACTAGATTGGGAATCTAGTACTGAAGCAAGCTAAAGCATTTCAGAGAGAGGACGGACCCAGCTGATTAAAGAAATCAGATCCTAACTGATGCAGACAAGAGGACAAAGGACGGACAAAGGTGCCTAGCTCCATGGAGTCAACTCACCTGATGCTGAGCGGTCAACAGTCTACAGTCAAACCAGCTAAGTTTTCTAAGCATAACCGACCTCTGAATATTTAATTATTATCTGCCCTATGCATAATGATATTATATTAATTTTGGTTCACAAATGGTTCACAAGTGGCAATTTAAATACACGTGGCAATCGCTTCTTAAATCGACCTCCACGGTGGCCAATCAAAACCAACCGTCAAATTTTAAAATGGACCACCGATTCAAATTTGAAATTCAAAAGAATCTTAAAAGGCGTACCACCATTTCAAATATATAATCCATACGTCTTTTCATCTTCTTTATAAGGAAAGAAACCTCTTCACTTTACCTTTTACGCTTACCCTAGATATGCAGAGCAAAAATTTACAGAGCAAAAAATTCTTGAACTCCAAATACAGTAAAAATCCTTTATTTGCAGAAATGGAATTGTACTTCGGAGGCGTCAACATGAAATCGGTCAAGGACCAGCTTATTTTCTCGTTGGTCGTTGATTTCGAAGGATTATTGGAAGCAAATCTGGAGGATTACGACGTGCTTAACCTAATCCGCTCGATGAAGCTCAATGGGATCTACCCATTCCTGGACATCAACCCTCAACATTTGTACAAGGAGGATGTTATTGCGTTCTATCGCGAAGCCTGTTTGATTCAAGATGGAATTCGGAGCACAGTTGGTGGAAGACAAGTCGACATATCGCGAGAGTCGATTCGTACAGTTTTCGGTATGAAGCACCGCGGCATAGCCGTCGAGGCACTCAAACAGTCTGCTGCCGAAACCTGGAAGAAGATCAAGACGGAGGTTCAGCCGGAAAAGCTGAAACTCATTGCTAAAAGAAGTGAGATTAAAAAGGTTTATCGTTTTGCGTTGGATATAACCAACAAAATCATCATGGGAATGGCCGGCAGTTATGATCAACTGTCGTCGGCGAAGTTCATGGTGCTGGGAGCACTAATTCAAGATGAGGAAATTGATTGGGCAGATTACATTTTTAGGAAACTTGTTCGCGAGGTCAACAAAGCCGAATGGCTTGTTGATGAGAAGAGATTTAAAACAAAGCTGGCATTTGGAACGCAGCTGAGTTGGATGCTGGAAAAGACAGGTATGGCGAAGGGAAGCACTGACCCCTTCCACCCCAACAAAAGAGTTGGTCATCTGGACCAAGAGACGTTGAGAAAATTGGGAGGCACAAGGAGAGCAGCCCAGATGTTGAATGAGCTACCTGAAACGAGGACCTACCCGAGATATTATTCGCCAGGCGAGTCGGACCGACCTGCAGCTGACAACACAACTGCAGTTGAGTCAGACTCCGAGTCCGACAACACTCCCATAGCTATCCGATTCAAGAGAAGGGGACCAGCCCATGGAGAACCATCGATCATGCAATCATCCCCAGAACCCTCTCCCAAGAGGCCCAGGAGACTGCAGTTTAGTGAGGAAGAGCAGTCAGATCACTATGCCAGTCCCACAGCCAGGTCACCAACTCACCTGGAAGACCAGCCTGCCCCAGGCAGCCTGGAGACTCAGATTGTGGCTGTCCTCACTCCAGCTTACATTCCAGAGGAAGAAGAAGCAGGTCTAATAATCTCAATTCCTGAAGCCAATTATACATTTAACCTACTAGAAAACAATATTTTCAACCTATCCATTGAACAATTACAGCTTGTTAAGCCACAAGCATTAAAACACTCTTTTGTCAATATTTTTGAAGAGTGGAAGTTTTTCAAATCTCTGACATTTACAAATCTTCAGTCTTACATTGAAACCAGTGGTTGGGAATATCCCCAAGCCACAGAGGAGGTACTGATTCATTTTTGTAAAGAATCAGACTTAGTGTTGATCCTCCAGGATAATTGGTTCATGACTCATTTTAAAACCAACATGGACCAATTCATCCATTCCATAATGCTTAGTATTTTTGATGGTTCCTTTGGAGAAGAGGAGGAGGAGGAAGAAGAGAAAGAAATTAGGATTGAAGAGGTCGATGGAGAAGAAAATGAGGAAGTCATTGTCATAAATGACGAAGAAGAGGAAGAGAAAGAGAGAAATGAAGAAGAAAAGATTTTAGTTGAAAAATAATCTGAAGAAATGTAGAAAACAGAATAGTTGATTGAAGAAGAAGAAGAAGAAGGAGAAGAAGTAGAACAGGAAGATGAGGAAGGAGACAAAGATGATGAGGATGAAGGAGAAAAAGATGAGAAAAGGGATGATGACAATAATGATGATGATGATGAGGATGATGATGAAGGAGGAGATAAAGGAGCTGAAAAAGAAAAAGAAAAAGAAAATATTGAAGAAGAAAAGGAGGAAGGGCAGGAGAAAGAGCAAGAGATGGAAGAAGGATAAAGGGAGCCGGAGCCAGAGCCAATACAAGAGGCTGCAGATAGGACTGGGGTACCTGCCCAGTACACCAGCCTAGACGCGGAGTTAGTTGAGGACTCCAGATCAGGGACCCCAGAGAAGACCCCATCTGGAGTACCAGCTGCAGATAGAAGCTTGCAGTCCAGTGCTTCAATTGCAGAAGGCTCAGGCGAGCACTCTCCACCAGCTCAGATCTCACCTGCCGTGACTGAGCTGATCAGGCAGATAGTGAAGGATACGATTGGAGAGCTGCTGGCATCTCAGGTCACTCCTGACCTCCAAACCATCAATGCAAAGATTGACACTTTTCTGCAGAGGGAAGTCCCTCAGCCTCCTCCCCCTACCAACAACAGAATGCCATTTGGCATGTCTGACTGGATGAGCAGGATAGAGCAGCAGTTGACTACCTTAGTTGATGCTGGCAAAAAGGGGGAAGATAGAATTCAGGGGGAAGGAAATGATCAAGAAGAGATAAGGAAGGAGTTTAGATCGAAGAAAAGGCAGGATGTCCAGATGATCACTATTGGGACATCCTTAGCCAAGAGGAAGGGAGGAGCAGATCCAGAAGAACAGGCTGACCAGCCTGAAGGCAAGAAGAGGAGGACTAGAGGAGGTTTTGAGCCTACTCTAGAGTGGGAAGGAAAGGAGTTGTGGTTTGTGGAGGATTTTGTACCATATAAAGCTTTGCCCATGTTGGGATCTGCAAGAAAGAAATTCATCAGAGACTACTACATCTGGGAAATACTCCAGGATGATAATCTCTCCCCACAGCAGATCTTCATAAATTTCATGGAAGAAGCTCATCCGCAACTCTGGTCTATTCTGAAGAAACATGCTGAGAAACTAAATGCTTATCCCATGATCCCTCCATTCAGTGCCAAAGATCCTCCTACTTTGGAGAGAGGAGGTGCGTTGGATGAACTTGCGCTACAGAGAAAAATCAAGAAGTTATGTCTTGAGAATAAATTTTCATCCCAACAAGAACAAGACTTTGCAGCTCTTGTTGTGAAAAGGAAGTATGGTCTTGCCCCAGTCAGAACAAGACCAATTGGAGCTAAACCCTTCATACATGCCAAACAGCCTATTCGAAGAGGCAGAGGAAGAAGCAGATGACTTTCACTTACTTTGTACTTGTAATGATTTATGTACTTGAAAATTTTCTTGTAAAATTCAGCCATTTACTTATAATCAACAGAAAATTAATTTGATAACAGTCTTTTTGAATGACAATTCCCAGTTGTCTCAAAAATTAGACTGACTTTAGTTTGTGTCTTGCACTTAAGTGCAGACTTGTGCATTTGATTACTTGTTTAAAGTTTTGCCATCATCAAAATAGGGGGAATTTGTTAGGAATACTTGTTAGATTTTGATGATGTCATCAGTATAAATTCAAATGTTTATTACTTGGCAAAAATGTAAGGAAGAACCAAATGAGTATCTTCCATAGACCAAATATGTTAAGTATAAAACTTGGCAAAATGTAAAGAAGAACCAAATGAGTATCTTCTATAGGCCAAAAATAAGTTAGGCTAAAAATCGGCTAAGTACTATAGTACAGCTAAGTCCATCAGAGAGGATCAGCTGAGTCAAGTCAGAGTAGTTCTGGTCAACAAAAATCATCAGGGATGTTTGACCAGACTGCAGCCAAGGTACCTCAGACAAGTCACCTGATCAGATAAGTTCCAAACAGTAAACATCAGAGAGGTCCAGACTGCAGAGAAGTTAACTGCTCATCAGCCTAGTCGAGATCAGCCAAGTACTCCAAGTCCACGTCAGCATGCGTTGAAAAGTCAAGTATTATGGAAAGTCACATGCAACGTGAAGAGACAATTTGGAGAGATTCCCGCTAAAGATATGATTTAAATAAATCATCCAGACCCACCTTGAAGACTTTAATCATTTTATATTCAAAAGATTCGGCGTATCACATGCAGAGTCTTAACAACGGTCGGAAGATAGACTAAAATATGGGAATCCAGCCTTGCAACGTTTAGAAAGAAAACAATGAAGTCTACCTCTCCAACGGACGGATTTTTTCAAAAGATTTGCAACGGCTATAAGGAAAAACTCAGAGATCATGACCTATATATATCCGAAGATCTGAAGCTGAGAAAACACCTTACGATAACAACTACTGGTGCTAACATACTTTCAAGCGATCAAAGCATTCAAGCTATCAAAAAGCGAAATACAGCATCGTGAAAAGAGCGGTTCTAAAAAGTTCATACTTAAAGAAGCTCTTAGTTGGAGAAGACAAAAACTCTTGTCTATAATCCTGAGTTCGGGGTACTTCACTGGTTGAAGTTAAGAGACTGTAAAGGCATCCAAGGATCGAGGATCAAGAGGTGCAAGGCAGTCAAGTGTGGTACAACGGCACGGATTTCCACTGGTTGGAAGCTGTTGTAGTTTTGTTTGAATCACTATAATATTTATCACTGGTTGAGAATTATAGTGAATTCATCTCCAGCTAGTTTGGAGAAAAGTGGATTAGTAGAGGATTACCCCACCTATGAGACCACTATAATTGCCTGCGTTCTTTACTGTTTTATTGCATCATACTTTAACTGCTGCATTCATTGTTAAGTGTTACATTAGTTGCTTTATATTCGTCATCAGCTGACTTCCGCATATATTAAAGAACAAACGACTCCAAGTCCTTTGTTTACCTATCAGCCGAAGAAACTCCCTCTTCGTGAAAAAGCGTTTAAGAGTTTCAACAAGTCTATTCACCCCCCCCCCCTCTAGACTTGTTCCTGGACGACTTGTGACCTACATTATGATCATATTCGGGAATCTTGAGATTTGGATAATTTGTTGAGAATTCGTCCCTTTGGCTTTGTACTCAAGACTTCGTGATAATTTGGGAAATCGTTCACTGTGATCCGAGACGTCAAGTCTTGGGGACGTGGGCGTGCGTTTGATTTGGTCCCGAGAACTATTTGGGCATTATTGTTTTCAGATCATGATGGATAGTTCATATCCCGAGTTGTCTACCCTTAGTTTCGAGGACGAAACTCTTTTTAAGGGGGGGAGTATGTAATACCCGGTTGTAATTCAGTCATTATCATTCAGTAATTTCATTCGGTAATTTTTTTTTGGCGGAAGTCCATCTTAGCGACTCTATTATTACCTTTTCGTCATTCCGAGAATGATTGATTCTACACTTTTTGTCATCCGAGTTCGTCTCGGTGTCGTTATGTTGAATTCCGTGTTCTTTAGCGACTTTTCCACGTATGAGTCCGACTTTGTTAAATCACCATTAATTTTTAGAATCAATCGGAGTCCGGACGAGGGAGTTATGGTCGAAATAGCTAAGTCACTCTTATTTTCCAGATTTGGCCGAGCAGCCTGTACTGTGGGCCGCGGCACACCCGTCCGGGCCGCAGCACACTCGTGTTGCAATTGTTCTGGCCAACCCCTCTGTACTGTGAGCCGCGGCTCATGCCGACAGGGCTGCGGCACACTGCCGAGTCACTGCCGCGGCACATTCGGCCGGGCCGTGGCACACTGCCGATCACTGGGGGCAATTTTGGCCCTGTGCCACGGCACACTTCGGCCGGGCCGCGGCACACAGTGCAGTCAGCACTATATTGTGATACGGCTTCATGTCGTGGCTTCGGCCCTAATTGTGATATGGCTTCGTGCCGTGGCTTCGGCCCTAATTGTGATACGGCTTCGTGCCGTGGCTTCGGCCCTAATGGTGATACGGCTTCGTGTCGTGGCTTCGGCCCTAATCAATAACAGCTGCGGGCTGGTTTGGCTTCATGTGATTATGATAATTTGACAGCTTCGGCTGAGTGGCTTTCAAGCCTTTATTATTGTCCGGGTAATTTCATTGGAGCCTTCGGGCATTGTGATTCATAATTAATTCAGTCCTGGTTTGGTCCATGTCGTGTAATTCATTGTGGTATTCTGTGATTTTGATTCGCCGTTGGGCACTTATGTTCTAACCTGCCGAACAGGTATTAATAGTATGCCGTGGGCATAGTATTTCACGAGTGCTCGGTTCTTACCTTGGTTTGTGAGCATCTCGTATTATTATTATTATCATTGTACTGTTTCATTCTGCCTTTGGATGCATATCATGTTATACATGTATTTGATGTTCATTATCTGGATGACTGACCCCGTGGGGGCGGAACATGTTTTCATGTTTTAGGTGATTGCGAGGAGAGAGTTGAGACACAGGGGCATGACGATGGCGACGAGGCATTCGAGCGATACTAGTTGTTCATTGTCGGTCAGTCAGTTGGAGTGTACTCCAGTCTTGTCAGTTGTTGTCGTGTTGTATTACCCGAACAGATGTTCGTGGATGTTGTTGTATTTCATTTTTGGCCATGTAGGCCACTTTTGTCGTTGAAATTCCTTATCGGAATATTGTGTCGGATATCACGGTAGGGACTATGATTTTCCCTTATTGTGTAATTTATTGTATTTTAGTCATGTTTGCCTGGTGGATCTCCTGGCGTGGGGTCCACGGCACTGTAATAACCCAATAGGATTTTGGGGTGTTACAATATACCCAATATCAAAAGTGCGATAACCTGATACACGACATTCTCAATTGTAATTGTCTACCAAATACGACAATTATACCAATACTGACATCTCAGTCCTTCATTATTTTATCCATACTGTATAGATTCCACGCTGTACAACATAACTCGGATAAAATAATATTAAACATCAGTAGTAGAAATTCCGGATATTACATACATGATTGGAGGGAATATGTTATATATCATAGGGGGAAGAAGTTATACATCATGGGGGGAATTAGTTAACATTTCCAGTATAAAGAAAACCTACAGTCAGCAATCAAAAACTCACGTAAAACACTCTCTAATCTCACATACTCTACAGAAAAGGAAATTCATCTGAAAATCATACATCAAATTTTCTTTCCTCGAGATCACATATCCGCAGGTAAATCCTTCTGTACCTTCGATTATACACTCAATTTTCACAGTAAAAATTTGTTTCTCATTCTCCTTAGTCCATTCTAAGCCTAGCCGGAGAAATAAATCCCGCCTATGGCTGTCGAATTCTTTGCTGCTTCACACACACACACACACCAGACGATTTCAGAAACCAATTCCAAGAATAATATAATTTTAAATCAAAATCAGAAGAAGAAAAGCCAACCTTTGAGTTCAGCCGAAGCTTCTTTCCTACTCCAGCCCTCAGCCATCGCCGTCGCCTTTTTTTTCTTTTCCATCCACTCGCACCGCTGTCCTTGATTTCACGATGAGTTGTGCGAACTCTGTAAAATTAAGGATCACAATCCCTTATTCTTCCATCGAGAGTTGAATCGAGAGGATGGAAGTCCGAACTGATTTCCTAAACCTGGTTGAGCAAACGACCGCTGCTCGGATCTTAGTAATCATTGTCGCCTTCGTCCGTCGATTTTGCAGTGCTAGAGAAAGTTTTCGCGACTGCTACGAGAGAGAGAATGGGAATGGATATCATAGATTGGGTTAGCCAATTATACATCTTATTTAGTTGGCCAATGCCTTTTCAGGCCCAAACCCTTTTTAACCCAAAAGCCATGAATCCTTTCAGCCCATTTTATTATTTCCAGTCTAACTTTATTTTAATAATGGGCCGATATGGTTGTTTCAGCCCAAGCATATTTATTTTCAATTCCAAATTTTTTTACAACTATTATATAAACTTAAATACATGTTTCTTTAATTGTAGGATACAAAAATCAAGAGTTCGAGGATAGGATTATCGGATAAGCATTCAAGCATTCACATTCATGTCATCTCAATTTCAGGTGGAAATTATTACTTATCGGTTTTAATTGCTTTGTTTGGACTGTATAGGTGATATGTTATATTTATGATTAACATGCAGTCACATGTTTTTCATACCAAGTATCAGTATATGTTTACATGCAGTCACATGATTACATGTTCAAGTTATATGTTGATATAACAAATATTCATGCTATGCCTCCATTATGTATTGTTATTCTTGTTGACTTGTGATGTTCCCACGAACAATAGAAAGCTCATCCTATCTTCTATGTAAAATTTTCAGCTTAAACCAGAATGTCGAGCAACGAGTTCCGGGGCAGGCCGACTTATGATATATCTAATGTTACTTATTTCTTTTAAATTCCGCTCAGGCTTAATATGAAACATTTTTACTTTGTTTTTGGCAATTATTTTCCGCTGCTAGATTCTTATGGTTGTGTCGGAGATCTAAAATCGCTTTATTTTAGTAAATGTTTTTTTATTTAGAAAGCATTAGTTTTGGTAATGAATTGAAATTTCTAAAAGTTACTTATTATTAAATATAATTATAAAATACTTCAGAAAAATTGGGTCATTGCAGTTGGGAATAGTTACTACCCTTGGTAGAATTCGCAAATAATAACAATTTTTAGGCAACGATCGGAATGGCCCCTTACTAGGCACTCTACAGGAGAAAGGGCAGATCACCGGTTTATTGGGATGAAGTATGTGATTGGAAAATTTCGGGTCCCGAGATAATCGAGGAGACCGTGGGCATAGTCGAGAAGATCCGTGAAAGGATTAATTTAGTCCAACTCCTATCATATAAGCCCAATTCTTAAAATAAAGCCCAAACCCTAATAATATTCAAACACAAACCAATTGCACTTTCAGCCCAAACAATACACATACAATGTGTATTTTCATCTGAAACTCAATCTTTACTTTCTGATCGTGGGAAACATAGATGGAGTTGAAGGGGAAGAAGTTATACATCCTGGGGGGAAGAAGTTATACATCATGGGGGGGAAGAGGTTATATATCATAGGGGGAAGAGGTTATATATCATAGGGGGAAGAAGTTATACATCATGGGGAAAATCAGTTAACATTTCCAGTATAAAGAAAACCCACAGTCAGCAATCAAAAACTCACGTGAAACACTCTCCAATCTCACATACTCTACAGAAAAGGAAATCCATCTAAAAATCATACATCAATTTTTCTTTCCTCAAGATCACACATCCGCAGGTAAATCCTTCTGTACCTTCGATTATGCACTCAATTTTCACAGCAAAAATTTGTTTCTCATTCTCCTAGTCCAATCCAAGCCTAGCGAGAGGAATAAATCCCACCTATGGTTGTCGAATTCTTTGTTGCTTCACAAACACACGCCACTAGAAGATTTCAGAAACCAATTCCAAGAAAAATATAATTTTAAATCAAAATCAGAAGAATAGAAGCCAACCTTTGAGTTCAACCGAAGCTTCATTCCTACTCCAGTCCTCGGCTGTCGCCGCCGCCTTTTTTTTCTTTTCCATCCAGTCGCACCGCTGTCCTTGATTTCACGATGAGTCATGCAAACTCTGTAAAATTAAGGATCACAATCCCCTATTCTTCCATCGAGAGTCGAATCGAGAGGATGGAAGTCTGAACTGAGTTCCTAAATCTAGTTGAGCAAATAACCGCTGCTCGGATCTTAGTAATCATTTTCGCCTTCGTCCGTCGATTTTGTAGCGCTGGAGAAAGTTTTCGCGACTGCTACGAGAGAGAGAATGGGAATGGATATCGTAGATTGGGTTAGCAAATTATACATCTTATTTAGTTGGCCAATGCCTTTTCAGTCCCAAACCTTTTTTAACCCAAAACCCATGAATCCTTTCAGTCCATTTTATTATTTTCAGTCTAACTTTATTTTAATAGTGGGCCGATTTGGTTGTTTCAGCCCAAGCATATTTATTTTCAATTCCAAATTTTTTGACAACTATTACATATACTGAAATACATGTTTCTTTAATTATAGGATACAAAAATCAAGAGTTCGAGGATAGGATTATCGGATAAGCATTCAAGCATTCACATTCATGTCGTCTCAATTTCAGGTGGAAATTATTACTTATTGGTTTTAATTGCTTTATTTGGACTCTATAGGTGATATGTTATATTTATAATTAAAATGCAGTCACATGTTTTTCATACCAAGTATCACTATATGTTTACATGCAGTCACATGATTACATGTTCAAGTTATATGTTGATATAACAAATATTCATGCTACGCCTCCATTATGTATTGTGATTATTGTTGACTTGTGATGTTCCTGAGAGCAATAGAAAGCTCATCCTATCTACTATGTAAAATTTTCAGGTTAAACCAGAAGGTCGACCAACGAGTTGCGGGGCAGGCCGACTTATGATATATCTAATGTTATTTGTTTCTTTTAAATTCTGCTCAGGCTTAATATGAAACATCTTTATTTTGCTTTTGGCAATTATTTTTCGCTGCTAGAGTCATATGGTTGTGTCGGAGATCTAAAATCGCTTTATTTTAGTAAATGCTTTTTTATTTAGAAAGCGTTAGTTTTGGTAACAACTTGAAATTTCTACAAGTTACTTATTATTAAATATAATTAAAAAATACTTCAGAAAAATTGGGTCGTTGTAGTTGGGAACAGTTACTACCCTTGGTAGAATTCGTATACAGTAACAGTTTTTTGGCAATGATCGGAATGCCCCCTTACTAGGCACTCTACGGGAGAAAGGGCAGATCACCGGTTTATTGGGATGAAGTAGGTGAATGGAAAATTTCGGGTCCCGAGATAATCGAGGAGACCATGGGCGTAGTAGAGAAGATCCGTGAAATGATTAAGATAGCTCAAGATCGCCAGAAGTCTTATGCCCACAAGCGAAGGAAGGATCACGAGTTTACTTCGGTTTGGACCGAGAAACAAGTTGAGACCAAGATACGTCAGACCATTTGAGATCCTTGGTCGAAATAGAGATTTGGCGTATCGTTTTGCATTACCACTAGAATTCTCAGCAGTACATAATATTTTTCACGTCTCGCAGTTGAGATAGTACGTTCACGATCCAAGTGACGGTATCAACTATTCAATGCTGGAAGTGAACAAAGATCTCACCTACGTCGAACAACCAGTAGCGAATCGACAGAAAGATTATTCCATTAAGGAATAAATAGAGAGTGATCGTCAAGGTTCAATGGCGAAATCACAACAAGGATGAAGCTATTTGGAAGTGTGAAGAGGAACTTAGACCTCGCTACCCTAATTTTCTTAATCACGGTACATATACTATTTTCGAGGACGAAAATTTTCCATCAGGGGTAGGATGTAACACCCAACAATTTAGAAGTAATTGCTAAATCTATTTAATAATTATTTATATCATGCATATTAAATAATATCTTAAAATTTCAATTTTTAGTTGGGCAAAAATAATTTATTGAGTCCAATCATTTTAAGTTCAAGCCCACTTCAAACATAATTCATACATTTAGTTTAAGTTCATTTAGTCCAATAACTAACAAGCCCGATTCATGCATTATATATATATATATATATATATTATATATATATATTATATATATATATATATATAATTTTTACCTTAGGCCCAAGTCAACTAATAATAATTTAGTCCAACTCCTATTATATTGTCCAAGCCCAATTCTTAAAATGAAGCCCAAACCCTAATAATATTCAAACCCAAACCAATTGAACTTTCAGCCCAAACAATACACATGCAACGTGTATTTTCATCTGAAACTCAATCTCTACATTCCTATCGTGGGAAACATAGCAGGAGTTGCAGGGAAATAAGTTATACATCATGAGGGGAAGAAGTTATACATCATGGGGGGAAACAGATTATATAACATAGGGGGGAAGAAGTTATACATCATGGGGGGAATCAGTTAACATTTTCAGTATAAAGAAAACCTACAGTCAGTAATCAAAAACTCACGTGAAATACTCTCCAAAATCACATACTCTACAGAAAAGGAAATTCATCTGAAAATCATACATCAAATTTTTTTTCCTCAAGATCACACATCCGCAGGTAAATCCTTCTGTACCTTCGATTATACACTCAATTTTCACAGCAAAAATTTGTTTCTCATTCTCCTTAGTCCAGTCCAAGCCTAGCCGGAGGAATAAATCCCACATGTGGCTGTCGAATTCTTTGCTGCATCACACACACACACACTGTAATGTCCAGTATTCTCTTTTTTTGTTATCTTAAATAGTTTGTGTCTTGACGTCGGACATTTTCTTGTTGACGAGAATCGGAGTGAATTCTATCATAATACTATATTTGTTTCTACCGCATAGTCGTTGTGGTCGGGTGCAACTTGTTGTCGCGTACGTTTCTTTGATTAAATGTGTGCATGTGATGCGTCGTTAATTGCTCGTTATTGTTTTGAATCATTGCTGGTGGCATTGTTATGGTCGTCGTGGGGCGTGTTTTCACGCTGTATGTTCTTTCGCGTTGCTTGTAACGTTTCGCCGTTGGGCGCGATTTTTTTTCGATTCTTGTGTATCTGGTTGAGTTTTCTTGGTGGGATATTGCTTCTCCCTACTTTATTTAAGTTTCGGAACAAAACTTCTTTTAAGGAGGGTAGAATGTAATATCCGCAATTTCGGATTTGCGGTAATTTTCTTTTTTCGGCGGAGGTCCGTTTCGACGACTCGCTTGGGACCATCTCGTCATTCTGAGAATGATTAATTCTTCACTTTTTGTCATCCGAGTTCGTTTCGGTATTGTTTTGTTGAGTTCCGTGTTTATTAACGACTTTTCCGCACTCGAGTTCGATTCTCGTGAATCTCGTTCGAAATTACTGTTTCCAGTTTCCCGTAAGTCCGTTTAACTTTGTTAGATGTGTTGTGAACTTCGGTTTGGTTATTCGATCACGTATCGTGATTTTCGGACGTTTTGGGCCATTTTCGTAATTTCCCAAAGTTTGGGGTAATTACCTTCCGTTGTCGAATTTCAAGCCTTCGGGTGGTCGTAATCGTGTGTTCTATTAGCTCCTAGATTCATCTTTGCGAGTACTTCGTAACCGTATCTTCGGTTCGTACTCAGGTTCGGGTTTCGGTGTCGTTTTCTTGAGTTCAGTGTTATTAAACGACTTTTCCAAGTATGAGTCGACGTTGTACAATCACCATAAATTATTGGAAACTCCAAAGATTTTGAATCTTTTCAATATTATAGAGCATCAAGTTAGATTTCCAATGATTCAAACGGTGAGTCAATCGGAGTCCCTACGAGAGAGTTATGGTCGCACTACGCCATAGACACTCATTTTCCAGTTTTGGCCGAGCAGTCTGTACCCTGTGCCGCGGCACACTTAGGCTGGGTCGCGGCACATAGTGCATATCAGCCTATTTGTGCGGATTTTGTGAGATGAATGCTCATTTCATCTCTTCCTTCATTCCTCCTCTTCTTGGGCGATCTTGTGGGCGATTTTTGGGCGTTTTTGCATCATCAATCCCAGAGAACTTCATATTCTTCAAGTTCTTGGTGTGGATTAATGACACCAACAATTGTTCTTCATCATTAATCCAAGGTAAATTCTTGAAACCCTACTTTTGGGTGAATTGGAGGTTTTTGTTCGTTTTGTCCGATTTAACCGTAATAACTTAGATTTGTGATGTATTGATGATTATTTAGATGTATTCTATCATTTCCCTTGTTATTCCATGGTTGGATCGTTTCGATTCGTTGTTTTGGTCAAGTTCTTAGTCAACGCCTTCAAGGTGTCCGACAAAAGGTCTTAGAGGGGGGATTGGGCGTTGTATGATTATTATCCATCGTACGATTATTGATTTATCATTGGTATGACTTAGGGACTAAATTCTTGTGAAGAACTCGAGTCGGAACCCTTCCGTTCGTTGTCTTCTTCGGGGTCCGATCTTCCCGGTCGAACCGTGTTCTTCGGAGCGTTTGGTAGCGGTTATTAAGGCAAGTATCTTATTATACGACTTGTATCTTGCGACTAGTAATTACGTATGATATGTATGATGATTTTGCTTGCCTTCGTAATTATGTTCCGTTTGAGTTAGTTGTGTTTTCCGTAATTTGAAGGCTTTGCGATAATAATGTTATATTAGTATACGTGTTAGGCGTTGTGCCATTTGTGCAGGATTGCGACGTACATATGGAATGGTTGTACACTTGGTTGTGCAATGTATTGTGTACCGAACGTGTGTTATGTTGGTTATGTGTCGTTGATTGACGATAGTCGTTGCGAGTGTTGAGATTGTGTTATGTGCGTGGGATGTACGATTTTGTGGTGATCAATGTGATTGATTAATTGTGCTCATTGTTGTATATAATGTGAATGTGAATATGAATATGTGTGTGACCGCTAAGTTCACTCGTGTTGGTTCGACGGGACCTACGAGGATTCGTGGCAGTGGACTACGGGGTCAGAACTTAGTGAGGTACTGAGGTCCAATCGTGCTGGTCTAACGAGGCCTACGATAATGCATGGCAGTGGAGCATGAGTTTCGGACACAGTACGTCCAACCGGGTGATCTCGACGGGGCTCACGGTGACACGTGGCAGTGGACTATGGTGTCAGGACGGTGTGCGTGATTATTGTGATTGATATAGTCCGTGCGGGTTGTTAAGCCTACGGAGACACGTGACAGTGGATCACGGTGTCGGAATTGGTTATGTCTGGTTAATAGTCCGTGCGGGTTGTTGAACCTACGGATACACGTGACAGTGGATCACGGTGTCTGAATTGATTATGTTTGTTTAGTCGTGCGTGGTGTAGTCCGTGCGGGTTGTTGAACCTACGGAGACACGTGACAGTGGATCACGGTGTCATGAGCATGATTATTTTCAGATCAAAGTTTTGAAAGGAAAAGTTTTATGAAAATAAATGTTTCCCGTATTGTAAACTGCTGAGTTATGAAACAAGATTTGGATTAAGGCCCTAAAGTTTTTCGAAAGGTTTGTGAATCGGGACTTGAGGTCTTAAAGGTTTTGAAAATCTAAAAAATTTCCGAGATGATAATCTTATTTTCGAATGCTTCATAGCTTATCTTCCCTTGTGAAAACCGCCCGGGAATATTTTGATACTTGATTATTATATTGGATTCACGATTATTATTTGCTTGTTACATTTCGTATGATTTGATACTTGCACTAGTAAAACATTCGTTTTACTAGCCCCCGAGTAATCGGGGGGTGGATGTCTGTTTTGCGTCCAGGTACATGCAGATTCAGGGGAGCAATTGTAACACCCCCAAGTTATTCAGGGAATATTACAGCGCCGTAAGCCCCGCCATGGGGCCCACAAGGCTAAACATACGCGGAACTGTAAATTTTGACCGAGAAGGTCTACACACAATAGAATGAAGACAATACAAAGGTATTCAAAAACATAACCAATGTATTCACAGACATCACAACACGAATCAATATTTCGGCAAACATAGGCCGGGACATCCAAGAAAATGGAAAACAATACTCGAGTATTCAATAGCCAATCCAGTACAACATCACTGAACGGAAAACTCATAACATAACTGGAAGAAAGACACAGTATCACACTTGCCCACCATCTTCATGCCGACCCGATACCTACCGTCGTCCTCCCGAACTCGAAATACATGAAACGTATTTCCCCCATAAAGGGGTTAGCCGTCGAATAGCTAGTGAAAGTATATCAAGTATGAAACACAATACTCCTCGACAATAAAGTAAATGTAACCGTCAATTCATCAGTTTAAGACTAGTATTCCGGAATAACTAAAATCTCATAGTGTCACATCAAGACGTATGTGAATGCCGTAGAAACAGTTCGTTCATATCATATGCCGTTACATGTAGGAATGCCGTAGAAACGGTTCGTTCATTACATGCCAACAATACATATATGAATGCCGTAAAAACGGTTCGTTCATAATATGCCATCAATATATCTATGAATGCCGTCAAAACGGTTCGTTCATGATATTCCATCAATATATATATGAATGCCGTAAAAACGGTTCGTTCATGATATGCCATCAATATTTCTTACTTTCAAAGTCGAGAACGTACAATCATAAATGTATACTTGCCTTTGAGACATCGACAAATCGAATGGAAAAAGGTATGAGTTCGGTAGGTCCAAGAACGCGCTTCCGGCACCTAAACGATTCTCAAGGAATATGATAATCAATTATCCATATTCGAATTACACGAAGAAACCCCCGAAACCCGTCTATGATTCATAAAAATATACGGATAATCAACTAGAGGTTGGAAAATCGTCCAAAACTCACAAGTCCGAAAACGGCACAATCCAAATCGTAAAATCGTAGGAAAGCATGCATACGGTATAGATACATCATAATCTCAAGGTTCTCAAGCTTCAAAACGGATAAATCGGACGAATCTACGAAAAACCCCAAAATTCCCAAAAGTAGTGCTCTAAGGATTTTACCTTGATTCGGACGTTATGATGAATTAGATGTGGTGAAATCCTTGTTCTCCAACCAAATATATTGTTGTTAGAAGGAAGATCGCTTCCAATCGCCCAAGATCGTCTCTCCCGAGTGATTCCCGTCGAAAAGGAGTGAAGAAGGTGAGAAATGACGAAAATAAAGTCAACTGCCATATATATATATCTGTCCAGTCTAGCGCACGCTACGCCTCCTTCATTAGCGTGCGCTAGCGAAGTCACCGGATAGTCCAGTGGCTTCTGCCGGCTCCGTTAGCATGCGCTAATCGTCTGTCTCTAGCGTGCGCTAGTCCAAAATGTGGCATCCAGTACTGGAGTCCAGAACTTACTGTCTCCGCCCTGCTCAAGACTTAGCGTGCGCTACCGCTATGGTTTAGCGTGCGTTATGCAATAGCTTTAGCGTGCGCTAGCCGAAGCCTAGCGTACGCTATCTGATAGTCCAGAAAACCTAGCAACCTCACTGCCTCTGCTGACCAGCCCGGTAGCGTGCGCTACGGACGGATGTTAGCGTGCGCTACTAACCACGAATAGCGCGCGCTAACAACTCCTAGCGCGCGTTAATCCGCCAGTCCATAGAGCAGTCCGAAATACTGGTTCTGACCTGACTGATCCTCTTAGTGCACGCTACGGCTCAAAGCTAGTGTGCGCTAATCAAGCAGAATTAGCGTGCGTTAGCCTAGGCCTAGCGTGCGTTATATCTCTCGTCCAGAACATTTCCGCAAGGTCTAAACGACAAGATCAAAAACCAAACAAGATACGAAACTCAATAACAATATCAACAACATCTCTAAGCATTTACAGAGCGACAACATAAGGAGGACGACAAAGTTAAACAGTCAATAAAAGTACGGCTATTACATTCTCCCCCTCTAAAAAGAAGTTTCGTCCCGAAACTTAAGAAATAAATAGTTCGGGGTATTCCACCCGCATCTTCTCTTCCGTCTCCCAAGTTGCCTCCTCGACTCCATGTCTCGACCATTTCACTTTAACCAGTGGGATGGTCTTATGCCGAAGTTGTTTCTCGCGACGCTCAAGGATCTTCACGGGTCTCTCCGGAAAGGTAATATCCTCGGCTACGTCAATCTCACTGTAGTCGATGATGTGGCTCAGATCCGGTACGTACTTCCTCAACTGAGACACATGAAAAACACTATGGACGTGACTCAAAGCTGGAGGCAACGCCAAGCGATAAGCTAAATCTCCAACTCTGTCCAAAATCTCGAAAGGTCCGATATACCTCGGACTAAGTTTCCCCTTTTTCCCAAAGCGGAAAACTCCACGGGTCGGAGACACTTTGAGTAAGACATGATCCCCCACTTCGAACTCCAAGGGTCGACGACGAGTATCAGCATAAGATTTCTGACGACTCTGGGCAGCCAGCAATCGGTCCCGGATTATAGAAATCTTTTCCTTAGTCTCCATCAACATATCCGGCTCCGTCCCAACTAGATCAGAAGCCTCGTCCCAACATAATGGCGACCTACATCGCCTACCATAAAGTGCCTCGAAGGGTGCCATTTTGATCGACGCATGCCAACTATTATTGTAAGCAAACTCGATCAACGGCAAGTGAAGCTCCCAATCATTACTCCAGTCTAAGGCACAAGCCCGTAACATATCTTCCAACGTCTGAATTGTCCTCTCTGTCTGACCATCCGACTGAGGATGAAAGGAAGTGCTCAATCTCAACTCAGTACCCAAAGCCTGATGAATGGCCTGCCAAAAGTGCGATACGAAACGGCCGTCTCGATCAGAAACAATGGTCTTGGGGGCACCGTGTAACCTCACGATCTCAGCAATAAAGGTTCAAGCCAGTCTATCCGGTCCCCAAGTATCCTTAATACCCAAGAAGTGTGCAGACTTGGTCAGTCGATTGATAATTACCCAAATCATATTCATTTCGGCCCGAGTTCTAGGCATGCCAGTGATGAAATCCATAGAGATGTCTTCCCACTTCCACTCGGGAATGGGAAGCGGTTTCAACAACCCTGTGGGCCGTTGATGTTCAATCTTGACTTGTTGACACATCAAGCACCGTAGTACAAACTCTGTAACATCCTTCTTCATGTTATTCCACCAAAAATTTCGCTTCAAATCTTTGTACATCTTACTCGTCCCGGGGTGGATTGAGTAAGGCGTAGCATGAGCTTCTCGGAGAATTTTCTGCCTCAACTCTAAATCATTCGGAACACAAAGTCTGCCCTGAAATCTCAGAATACTATCCTCGTGAACCATAAAGCCAGGAGCTTTTCCTTTAATTACATCTTCCTTCAGTTGAGAGATCATCGGGTCACTCCACTGCTTCCCTTTGATGTCATCAACCAAGGACGAAGTAATTTCGAGAGTACATAACTGTCCCTGTACTCGTTGAAGCCAAACTTCTATCCCTTGCTCAATTAAATCTTGATGAATTTTCTTCTGAGATGTAAGAACCTCGAGCATTTGAAGAGATGTCGATTTGCGGCTCAAAGCATCCGCAACGACATTGGCTTTCCCGGGGTGGTAAAGAATTTCCAAATCATAATCCTTTATCAACTCTAACCAACACCGCTGTCTCATATTCAGCTCCTTCTGACTGAAAATATACTTCAGACTCTAGTGATCGGTATAAATCCGGCACGGTGAACCATACAAATAATGCCGCCAAATCTTGAGTGCGAAGACAATTGCGGCCAACTCTAAATCGTGAGTAGGATAATTCATCTCATAAGGTTTTAATTGTCGTGACGCAAAAGCTATTGTCTTATCATGCTGCATAAGAACACAGCCCAGGCCTTGACCCGAAGCGTCACTATAAACTGCAAAGCCCTCACTACCTTGTGGTAAGCTTAAAATCGGCGCTGAAGTCAAACATTTCTTCAGTTCATCGAAGCTCTGTTGTCTCTCATCCGTCCAAATAAACTTTTCGGTCTTCTGGAGTAATTTCTTAAGCGGTCGAGCGAGTTTCGAGAACCCCTCGACAAACCGACGGTAATACCCAGCAAGGCCCAAAAAACTACGAACTTCCTTAACATTTTTAGGCGGTGCCCACTCTAGCACTGCCTCGACCTTCTGCGGGTCTACACGAACCCCTTCGGCCGAAATCACATGGTCGAGAAACATAACTTCTTCCAACCAAAACTCACATTTCGAGAATTTTGCATAGAGGTGCTCGGTTCTCAAAATGTCTAAAACCAAACGCAAGTGTCGGGCATGTTCCTCCTTATCTCGAGAATAGATCAAGATGTCTTCAATAAAGACGACTACACACCTGTCGAGGTACTCGATGAATATTTTATTCATTAACTGCATGAATACTGCCGGCGCATTCGTCAACCCAAAAGGCATAACTACAAATTCATAATGCCCATACCTCGTCCGAAACGCCGTCTTCGGAATGTCGGACTCCCTCACCCTGAGTTGATAATACCCGGATCTTAAATCAATCTTCGAGAAAACCGCAGCTACTTGCAATTGATCAAATAGGTCGTCTATACGAGGCAAAGAATATTTATTCTTGATGGTTACTTTATTCAACTCTCGGTAGTCGATGCACAAACGTAGTGAACCATCTTTCTTCCTCACGAAGAGGACAGGCGCGCCCCAAGGCGAAGCGCTCGGTCTGATGTACCCTTTTTCCATAAGTTCTCCCAATTGATTCTTCAATTCTTGCATCTCGGAAGGTGCCATCCTGTAAGGTGCTTTAGAAATCGGAGCCGCATCTGGCTCTAAGTCCACGGTAAATTCTATCTCTCGATCTGGCGGTAATCCCGGGAGGTCATCCGGAAAAACATCAGGATACTCATTAACAACCGGAATCGAAGAGAGATCGACTTCGTTTCCTTCCATTTTCAAGGCATAACACCAATAGCCCGTACAACCTTTATTCAAAAGTTTCACGGCCTTCATGGAACTGATAAGTAACTTGGGTAGTCCCGACTTACGCCCCAAAAATGAGTACTCAGATCCGTCTTTAGTCATCATGGTGATAACCTTGGTACAGTAATTCATAATCGCTTGATGACTATCAAGCCAATCCTCACCGAGGATTACATCCTCGCCTTCCATATCAACTACAATCAGATTCGATAACCATTCCATACCGGATATAATCACCGGAAAATCTCTAATCTCCCGGTTCCCCACAATTCTATCCCCGCTAGGCAGTTTCACGATGAAGGGATCGCAAGAAGTCAAACAAGTTATATTCAAACGGCGTACACACTCCAAGGAAATAAAAGAATGTGTAGCACCCGAATCAAAAAGTACACGGACTCGATGAGATAGAATATGAATGGTACCTGAAGCCACCGCCGCGTCGGGTTCGTCTGCTCGACGCATCTCATAAACTCGCGGTTGTACCAAACCGATGCTAGAGTTCCCCCCTCCAGCATTCTGACCCCGTCCCCGGCCCCTGCCGAAATTCTGCTGAGGTTGACCAAAAGATTGCCGCTGATTAATACCTTGATCAAGTGGTGTTGGCGGCTTGAGTATCCAAAGTCTGGTTCGGCTCGGAACAATAAACCGCTCTATGCCCCATCTGTCCACACGTGTGACACTTTAATGGTGGAAAGTAGCATTCCGAATTAAAGTTGCCTGGACGACCACAATTATAGCAAGTCACCGTGCGATTGGAGGTACCCGGAGTGGGACGGTAACCCCTCTTCCCTTTATTAGAACGTGACGACTGTCCGGCAAAACGGTTAGTCGTCTGAGACTTCTGAAAGTTGCCACCCTTAGATCCAGAAAAATTTCCCGCGACTTTCTGCTTCTTCGGTTCTTCAACGGTATCGTTGTCGGGGCTCAACATATCATGGGCTAAAGCTCTGTCCTAATACTCTTTCAGTGTGGTACAAGCAAATCCGGCCATGTACCGCCGTAAGTCCAAATTCATCCGCATATCAAAATAACGGATCTTATCACGCTCGTTACGCACTTGATCCTTCACATTGATCAATTGTTGGTTGTACTCCACGATCGCCTGCGAAACGGGAATATCTTGTGGTTTAGCCTCGAAGAAGGCTCGGATTCGGATCTCTCGTACCGGCCAAGGACAAAACTCGGCCTCCAAGAGCTCCTTAAATTCATCCCACGAGGCAATACGATCCTGTGGCTTGATGACCTTCCACCAAGTAGCGGCCTCCTTAGTGAGGAAATACTGGGAAATTGGTACTTTCCTCACCTCGGGGCAATCAACCGCCTCGAAAATCTTCTCTAATTCCGCTAGCCAGTTTCCCAGCCTAACGGGTCTGTGGCACCGCCAAACTGTTGAGGGTGCATACGAATTACATTCTGAAGCAAGGCATCCGTGTTTGGGTTCGGGTTCGGGTTATTCAGCTGAACAGTTTGGGCCAAAATAGTCATCTGAGTAGCCAATTGTTGAATTGCTTTCGCCACTCCAACGTCCGCGTTGTTCCCCTGACCGTCTGACTGGTCGTGCTGACTCTCGGTGTCGGGATGCACCGAGTTCGACAAACTGGGGTTGGTCGACCCCGCAACTGAACTGATGGAAACGGCCGCGCCACGACCTCTTCCTCGTCCACGGCCACGACCACGGCCACGGCCCCTACCAGCTGACATACTGAAGAACACACAAGGTACGTAAGCACAATTCAAACGCACGTCATTAAGGTGATCGATTCTCAAGAATATCCATAGAAGAAGCATAATGAATAAGGAAACATCAGAAGAGTAAGAGGTCTTACAAGTACCGGTCGCACTGTGATGATGGCAGAGTAGTGATACTGTGGACAATTGACGACTCATTCGACCCAAAAGACCGACAGCCTAGGTATCCATAGACCTAAGCTCTGATACCATATTCTGTAACACCCCCAAGTTATTCAGGGAATATTACAGCGCCGTAAGCCCCGCCATGGGGCCCACAAGGCTAAACATACGCGGAACTGTAAATTTTGACCGAGAAGGTCTACACACAATAGAATGAAGACAATACAAAGGTATTCAAAAACATAACCAATGTATTCACAGACATCACAACACGAATCAATATTTCGGCAAACACAGGCCGGGACATCCAAGAAAATGGAAAACAATACTCGAGTATTCAATAGCCAATCCAGTACAACATCACTGAACGGAAAACTCATAACATAACTGGAAGAAAGACACAGTATCACACTTGCCCACCATCTTCATGCCGACCCAATACCTGCCTGTCCGTCCTCCTGGAACCTGAAATACATGAAACGTATTTCCCCCATAAAGGGGTTAGCCGTCGAATAGCTAGTGCAAGTATATCAAGTATGAAACACAATACTTCTCGACAATAAAGTATGTAACCGTTAATTCATCAGTTTAAGACTAGTATTCCGGAATAACTAAAATCTCATAGTGTCACATCAAGACGTATGTGAATGCCGTAGAAACAGTTCGTTCATATCATACGCCGTTACATGTAGGAATGCCGTAGAAATGGTTCGTTCATTACATGCCAACAATACATATATGAATGCCGTAAAAACGGTTCGTTCATAATATGCCATCAATATATCTATGAATGCCGTCAAAACGGTTCGTTCATGATATGCCATCAATATATCTATAAATGCCGTAAAAACGGTTCGTTCATGATATGCCATCAATATTTCTTACTTTCAAAGTCGAGAACGTACAATCATAAATGTATACTTGCCTTTGAGACATCGACAAATCGAATGGAAAAAGGTATGAGTTCGGTAGGTCCAAGAACGCGCTTCCGGCACCTAAACGATTCGCAAGGAATATGATAATCAATTATCCATATTCGAATTACACGAAGAAACCCCCGAAACCCGTCTACGATTCATAAAAATATACGGATAATCAACTAGAGGTTGGAAAATCGTCCAAAACTCACAAGTCCGAAAACGGCACAATCCAAACCGTAAAATCGTAGGAAAGCATGCATACAGTATAGATACATCATAATCTCAAGGTTCTCAAGCTTCAAAACGGATAAATCGGACGAATCTACGAAAAACCCCAAAATTCCCAAAAGTAGTGTTCTAAGGATTTTACCTTGATTCGGACGTTAGGATGAATTAGATGTGGTGAAATCCTTGTTCTCCAACCAAATATATTGTTGTTAGAAGGAAAATCGCTTCCAATCACCCAAGATCGTCTCTCCCGAGTGATTCCCGTCGAAAAGGAGTGAAGAAGGTGAGAAATGACGAAAATAAAGTCAACTGCCATATATATATATCTGTCCAGTCTAGCGCACGCTATGCCTCCTTCATTAGCGTGCGCTAGTGAAGTCACCGGATAGTCCAGTGGCTTCTGCCGGCTCCGTTAGCGTGCGCTAATCGTCTGTCTCTAGCGTGCGCTAGTCCAAAATGTGGCATCTAGTATTGGAGTCCAGAACTTACTGTCTCTGCCCTGCTCAAGACTTAGCGTGCGCTACCGCTATGGTTTAGCGTGCGTTATGCAATAGCTTTAGCGTGCGCTAGCCGAAGCCTAGCGTACGCTATCTGATAGTCCAGAAAACCTGGCAACCTCACTGCCTCTGCTGACCTGCCCGGTAGCGTGCGCTACAGACGGATGTTAGCGTGCGCTACTAACCACGAATAGCGCGCGCTAACAACTCCTAGCGCGCATTAATCCGCCAGTCCAGAGAGCAGTCCGAAATACTGGTTCTGACCTGCTGATCCTCTTAGCGCGCGCTACGGCTCAAAGCTAGTGTGCGCTAATCAAGCAGAATTAGCGTGCGTTAGCCTAGGCCTAGCGTGCGTTATATCTCTGATCCAGAACATTTCTGCAAGGTCTAAACGACAAGATCAAAAACCAAACGAGATACGAAACTCAATAACAATATCAACAACATCTCCAAGCATTTACAGAGCGACAACATAAGGAAGACGACAAAGTTAAACAGTCAATAAAAGTACGGGTATTACAGCAATCACAGGATTGGTACAAGAGGATGACGAGCTGCGATACTAATCATGAGTCGAGAGTTGTTTTGATTTTTGTTGTGTTGTCAGAGTTGATTTCAGTCTTCCGCTGTATTGTATTTCGACCCCTGTGTGGGTAATGTTATTTAAGTCAGTTTTGTCGATTGGGTTGTGTGACCTCATCGGTCTGTGTATTCACGTGTAAGTGACCATATCGGTCTGTATCATTTTATTGTTTGACCCTGACTGGGCAAGCATTTGGTTGTTTATGGATGTTTAGCCTCGTAGATCCTTGTGGAAAGGGTCTACGGCGTGTAATATTCCCATATGGTTTTGGGGGTTGTTACATTTATGGTATCAGAACTTAGGTTGCGGAAACCTAGGTTGTCGGGTCGAGTCGAGTCGTGGTTTGTCGAGTAATGTGTTGTCTTGTCGTTCGAGTCGTCAGGTGACAAATTGAGTTGTGCGTAGTCACAATGTGTCGGTTATATTGTCGGACGAGATTAGTATCGTGGGCGACTGTCACCTCCGTGCGACCTGTGGATGTAAGTCTCCTCTTTTATGCGAAGTACCTGTGTATCTCGATTTTATCTTAGTAAGTTAATTGCGATGCATGATTTTATTTACACAGTATTGTGTAATATAGTTGTGTTTAGTACTTGTGACATAGAGTATGTGTATAGAACTGGGCACATTATTGTTTTATCTTTGAACCACCGGGTGGTGTGGTATGGTGTGGAAGTTGTAAACCTTGATGGATTTCGAAAAGGTATCGACGATTGAGTTCGTGAGAAACTCCGAGGAATGGTTTTGTTATATATTTAAACTAGATGCTGTGAGACGTATTCAATTGGATTGTGCATGTTGGACTGTATTTTTTTTCGTCCGCTGTGTGAGTTCTTTTGTAATGGCTTTTGGTATTTTACTGTTGTTGGTTTGATTCTTTAGTCTTATACTCGCAAGCGCACGATTTGTTCGATGTAGATATGCGGTGCAAGGTCGATTCCACAGGGAGGACTATACTAGTGAAGTCAAATGATTCCTATCGTTTTGAACCAAATTATATTAAATTCTAACCTAGTCCCAAATAATTTATTTTTGAATGGTTATAAAAATTGCATTAAATAACAGTAATTTTTAAGTAGATTTTAGATAAATTGATTTTAAATAATTTACTAGGGTTTAGAGTCCACCAATGTCTATTTATTATTTATTTTATATTTTAATTCCAAGAAATTCAGGGAATAGATTCTGAAATTAATCTCACTATTTCCCTATAGATTTGACAATAAGTACAAAATTATAATTCAAATATAGATTTTCCTTCGCTTAAAAAATGTAATTTCTAAGCATTATATGTATCCAATTTAATGGAAAACAAATAATCAAAGAAATTAACTAATATCAATAATCACAAAGCAAGGGGGAATTTATAACTATCAAAAATACGTGATATAATTGATGAAATAATATTCCCCTATTGAAGCGAAAATCATAATCGTTAAAAATATTTATTTGGAATTATTATATAAATATTAATAATAATATAGACATGGTTTCATCATAACCCCAGTAAAAGAAAATTACTCACTCATAATAACAACACAAATAAATAAATATTCCATAATATTATTACACAAATATAATTTTATTACACAATATTTTTTTCTCTCCCTTACAATAATATCTCTCTACTTTTTCTCCTTTTTTCTCCCCCCAAACACTACACAATCATCCCCTATTTATACTACTTCAAAATCAATAAAATAATCATTTTTACAATTAAAAATTCCACCCCCAACAATAATACACGGCTGCCATGAGTGCTGATGTCATGGATGACATCAGCACAGAGTTGAAATTCCGGTCCAATCAGGTGTTGACATGTGGCACAATATGGTCCGTCTATTTAATTGTCCTTCGAACGGTCATAACTTCTTCATACGAACTCGGATTTGGATGAATTTTTTTTTAAAACGATCGTCTCGACGAGACGAATAAAGTGAGACCAGTCGTGACTATATTTGAGTTTTGTAAAAATATCGCCCTTGAACCAATTGATGTCTTATCTGGGTTGGTTAACTTTGAGATATAATTTAATTCCAATTAATTATCCAAAATGACATAAAATTATAGAAAATTCTAAGAAAATGAAATAATATAAATATATGGTAAAACGAATAAATTATCACACAAAACACACAATTATATACATAAAATACTAATAAAAATATTACTCAAAATATACTAAACAAATTCCCCCACACTTATCTTTTGCACGTCCTCGGGCAAATCTTATACCCGAGTTATAATACTCATATGCTGAAAAATCATGACAAAACCAATATCAAGAGAGAACAAGTGATCATGACCCAAGTGAGATCAGAGAAAAATAGGATGCCGCACCAAATTCTAACAACTTCATTGAGAATCGAATGCCAAAAGATTCAATACCCTCACAGTGGATATCACTCTTCACTCAAGTGTATATACGGGATATTCGAGAAGAGTTCACTCATATCAAAGCATAATGTGTCATTACCATATGCTTGGTCAAAAATCAAATCTCCACTACTTAAAAATAAACTCATGCATAAATCAAAAGGTCTTTCATTTGGTTGTAACGTGGCTTTGGGAATGGGTAGGATAAAGGGAAAATTATGAGGTTTGCTAGCCAAGATCAATTGTGAATTTAGATGCATAACAAATCCTACAAATAACAATCAACACCCCCCCTTCTGTAATGAAAACTCTCAACCCATCATCCCCAAGTTATTACGTACATGGTATTTGAATATTCATCCGGTAAGGTCATACTCTTGTGTAAGGAAAAGTATGCAATGGATCTTCTGGAAGGATTTATGTATCACTTAAAGGATAGTTCAAGTGCTATTTTATGTATATATAGTGATGATTTTCGCACTTGACCTCCCGTTTTTTTTTTTTTTTAGGCCGTTTTTTTTTTTTTTTTTTGATTTTTTTTGGCCTTTATTTATATATTTTTTTTTTGGTTCAATACTCCAATGTACTTCACACCCTTTCACTTTCAACAAAAGCTCTTAATCTCCACAATACTCTTATGAACATCGGCCCCTATTTGTCACACATCTAGTTCACAATTAAATCTTTGACTAGAGGGTGCAAATGGATGAGTCATCAACAAGAATGGATAATGGCTAAAGTAATGTACTTGATCAAAGAAATAGGCTCAGGCTCAATGGGGCTTCTAAGGATAAAATGTAATGGGTGGGAAAAATATAAGCCAACAAGGGTTAATCCTAATTGCCTTTATCATCTTAATGCAAGAGTTTATGAATGTAGTCTCGAAATGTATAAATGAGCAAGTTCTAGAATGAACACAATATGTTTGACCACACAACAAAAAATATAGAGCGTATATATAAGGATTGCTCTAAGGCTCAAAACTCACAAAAAGGGTGTTGTGTACTGAATCCCATACACCTTCATCCAAATCCATTATCAAAACCAGTGAAATATCCCAAAAATGATTTTTTCACTAACGTTTTCTCAAGAAAATGGTGCCGTGATTTTCAGCCCTTTTTTTTTATTTAATATTGCATATATATATATATAGATATAGATATAGATATACACCTTCCCCCACACTTAATGATAAACAATATCCTTATTGTGTAAAAAGAACAATGGAGTAAGGGTTTAAATAAGACTTCCTGTTTATGAAAGACGACGCTTTGCTCAAGCCTTTTTTTTTTTTTTTGGACTGCAAGAAATAAGTGTGGCAAAACAACAAAAGAAAATATATACCGGAAGTATAACACAAACAACCTAGATGCGCTTCAAGAGAGTCCGAAGAGTCGCCTTACGCCGCCATCAATGCTTTTATTAAAAACAAACAGAAAAGTACGAATAGAAATAACAATACATAAATCATTGGATAGATGCGCGTCAAGAGATCGAAAAGAAAACTCCTTAAGCCGCCATCATTTTCACGATTTTTACACTCGCTAAAAAGTAAAAACGACAAGAGGGATGAAGTGGGATATCGGAGGGAAAGGAATGTATCAATTTTGCGTTTCCGCGGTGAAATCTTCCATCCAAACAATATTAGCTAGAGTCGGTGGTTCAGAACAAATGCAATAAGTTTTTGATCGGCTCTTCCGGTGTTGTTGCAACAACTATGATTCGTTTAGCACGCTCGTAAATAAAACCTTTTCGAAGAGTAGTTGATGAAAGATAGTAAACCATCGAAGAAACCATTGACATTTAGCAGACCTATTGGTTTCGTATGAACATTTAGTGGGCTCTGGTAACCACATGAAAAAGTTCCTCAAGAGTGCCAAAACCACCGGGAAGGGTGATAAAGGCATCGGCATTATTTATCATGTGAGTTATGCGGTCTTGCATATTCACGGCTCTGAACTCATCTCCAATAGTTGCTCCAGTGATTTTACTTTCAACAGAGGTTTTGGAATGATTCCCAACACTCTTACTCCTTCCAGATAGGCGAAGCAGAAGACGTCCCATTAATCCTAGACTTCCTCCTCCGTAAACTACATGAATGCATTTTTTCCTAAGGTACGACCCAAGTTGTGGGCCGCTTGATAAAGCAAGCCTCTTTCCCATGACTAGCTCCACCAAAAATGCAGATGGAGTTAAATCTTTTGCGGAAGATGATGATTCCATTTTTTTTTTTTTTTTTAAAAGAAAATTAATTAGAGAGATAATTAAAAGAATACAAGTTTGAGGGATGCGGAAAAGAAACAACCGCAATGTTTATTTATAGATGCAAAATAAAGTAAAAAGATTTATCAAATCATGACGCGTTAATTGCGCTTCAACTACTCAATAGAATAATGAATGCATTTATTGCGTATCACGTTTTTATTCGGAAAATCTAAAAAAGCGACAAAAATAAAGATACTCACGTGTATGTACAGTAGTTGTGATTGTGGCTCACATCTTCCTCTGATTTTACATTCAGAAACGGCTTAAACGCCTTCTATGAGTCGGGGAGAAGCTTCCCATCCAATTTTCTTACAAATTGGCAAACAGGGTCTTTTAACGTCAGATTCCCAAGACGTTGTTCATATTTTGGTTTGAATTTATTCCACAAACATCGAATCCCGTAATGTACGAGTCCACTAGGATGCGTGTCAAGAGAAATTTCGATATCATCTAAATTCTCCTTATTCAGACCATCCTTGATGAACTGAATTTTATCTTCTCTGTTTGTGGAAGGAATTCCTAAAGATCGACATCTTGAATCACAGTTCCACCTAGCACATTTGTAGCAAACGGCGATTTTCTTTGCTCGTCGTTTCTTGGCATATGAACTTTTCCCAAGCCCCGGTAAAAATCTAGTTGGTGTTTCCGTGAACTCACCCGCTATTCTCACTTTGGCTTCAATAATGAATCGAATATCAAAAGGAATGCCGTTATACATAAGCAACCTCATTCTTTCAACACTCGCATGGTAAAGTTTCAAAATGACTTTTTTGCTAAGAAAGGGAAATCTTTTTTCAATTGTTTTCAAAGTTTCTTCCATAATTAAAAATAAAATAAAAATATCTACAAAATCAGTTATTGTGGGAAACTGAAAATCCGACTTTACTAGCCACGGAGTACCGTTATCCGCCACTTGACCGGGCAAACACAATGGAGTATTAATCCACAATATCGGGGTCCTTAAGAAGAATCTCTTCTACCTCAAAAGATTTTAATTCCAAATATGGTTTTAACCGTTGACCATTTACTTTGAAAATATTACCAATTTTTGGATTTTCAATTTCTGACTCCGTGAGGATAGACCGTATGAATGATAAATGGACAGGACCATCGTGAACGCAACTTGCCTGGAAATAATAACAAACGAGAGTTAAAAAGAAGGACTTTTGACCAGGAGAAAAAGTTTTTCTCAAAATGTGTTTATCATGAAAAATTTCATTTTGTCCTTATATTTCCTTGCACAATCGTACGCATCATTTCGATTTCTTCCAATTCATTTAGTTGAGGTTTCCTATGAATTCCACCATGTCTAATGAAAAATTTAATCGTTTTATGGCCCAGTATGCTCTATGTTCCAATTCAACAGGCAAATGACATGGTTTTCCAAAGACAAGCCTAAATGGAGACATTAGATGGGAGTTTTAAAAGCGAGACGGTAAGCCCACAATGCATCATTCAATCGCAAAGACCAATCTTTCCTTGTAGGATTAACAGTTTTTTCAAGAATATGTTTGATTTCTCTGTTTGAAATTTCAACTTGTCCACGTGTTGGAGGGTGATAAGGAGGAGCAACTTTGTGTGTAACACCATATTTTTAAATAAATGATTCAAAAATTTATTACAAAAATGTTTTCCTCCATCACTTATAATTGCTCGTGGTGTTCCAAATCTGGAAAAGATATTTTCTTTCAAAAATTTTACCACGACTTTGTGGTCATTTGTTTTGCAAGCAATTGCTTCTACCCATTTTGAAACATAATCGACGGCCACAAGGATGTAAAGATTGCCAAAAGAAATTGGAAAAGGTCCCATAAAATCTATGCCCCAAACATCAAATATTTCAATAATTAAAATTGGGTTTAAAGGCATCATATTTCGTTTAGAAATTCGACCTAATCTTTGACATCTATCACATGTCCGCAATATGAATGTGTATCTTTGAAAAGTGTTGGCCAATAAAAACCACATTGCAGAATTTTAGCGGTTGTTTTCTTTGAACTAAAATGACCTCCACATGCATGATCATGACAAAAGGAAATGATATTTTGTTGTTCATGTTCGCACACATCTCCTAATAATTTGATCAGACAATATTTGAACAAATATGGATCATCCCAAAAGAATTTTTACTTCGTTTAAAAATTTTGTTTTATCTTGATTATTCCAATGAGATGGCATGTTACCATTAATAAGGTAATTGACAATGTCTCGCATACCAAGGTATTTGAGAAAGCAGACATGAGTTGTTCATCAGGGAAAGTTTCATTAATGGGAGGTTCTTTATCGTAAAATTCACGATTAGCCTAGACAAATGATCGGCAACAACATTTTCAACACCTTTTTATCTCGAATTTCTAAGTCAAACTCTTGTAACAATAGAATCCAACGGATCAAGCGAGGTTTAGCATCTTTCTTAGAAAGAAGATATTTTAATGCGGCATGATCGGAGTAAATTATGACTTTTGAACCAATCAAGTAAGGTCGAAATTTGTCTAAAGCAAAAACGATCGCAAGCAATTCTTTTCGGTTGTAGAATAATTTAATTGGGCATCATTTAGAGTTCTACTTGCATAATATATTACAGTTGGCAATTTATTTTCTCTTTGACCCAATACTACACCGACGGCATAGTCGGATGCATCGCACATTATTTCAAAAGGAAGATTCCAGTTTGGAGATTTGATGATAGGTGCAGAGCTCAACATAGATTTGAGTGTCTTAAAAGCTTTTAGACAATGATCATCAAATACGAAAGGTGTGTCTTTTGAAAGTAAATTACATAATGGCCTTGAGATTTTACTAAAATCTTTGATGAATCGACGGTAAAAACCAGCATGGCCTAAGAATGACCGAATTTCTTTAATCGTTCGTGGGGTGGAAGACTGGATATTAAATCAACTTTAGATTTGTCCACCTCAATTCCTTTTTCAGAAATCACATGTCCTAAGACAATTCCTTTTTTAACCATAAAATGACATTTTTCCCAGTTTAGGACAAGATTCTTCTCCTTACACCTAACCAACACTTGGGTTAAGTGGTGTAAACATTCATCAAAGCTAGACCCGAATACGAAAAATCATCCATAAAAATTTCCAAAAACGCTCAACCATGTCGAAAAAATGCTCATCATACACCGTGAAAAGTAGCAGGTGCATTACAGACCAAATGGCATTCGTCGGTAAGCAAAAGATCCGAAAGGATGTAAAAGTGGTTTTTCTTGATCTTCGGGAGCAATGGGAATTTGGTTATAGCCGAATATCCATCAAGAAAACAATAATAAGCATGGCGGCTAACCTTTCTAGCATTTGATCAATAAAAGGAAGTGGAAAGTGATCTTTTCTTGTAACAGAGTTCAATTTTACGTAATCAATACGGACTCTCCATCCGATTTGAATTACGGTTGGAACAAGTTCATTTTCTTCATTCGTGATTACGCTTATGCGATTTCTTTGGAACCATATGAACAGGATCGACCCAAGAGCTATCGAAATAGGGTAGATGATCCCTACATCTAAGAGTTTGATTATTTCAGCTCTTACAACTTCTTTCAAATTAGGATTTAGTCTTCTTTGAAATTCTCGGGAAGTTTTCGCATTTTCTTCAAGGTGAATTCGATGCATGCATATAGAAGGATTAATACCTTTAATATCGGAGATGGTCCAAATTTATTGCTTCTTTATGTTCTTTAAGAACATTGATTAACTTATCTTCTCGTTCTTCATCTAAATCAGATGCTATGATGACAGTGTGGTTTCATGGCCCTAAAAATGCATATTTTAGAGATTCAGGTAATGGATTGAGCTCTATCTTTGAATCCTCAATAGTTACTTCATTATTCATTTGGCTCTCAAGTGGTTCGGTTTTAGCTTTCCATTTATCATTATCCAATAATGGTGTAGACTCTAGTAAAGAATTTACTTCATTAATTGAATTGTCGATGTCAAAATCTGAGCCAAAATGAGCAAGACAGCTTTCAAAAAGATCATCATCATCCATTTTTAGAAAGAAATAAGGACCCATACTCTCTATCATATTTACCTCACAAACATCATCAAGATCATCATGTTGTTGAGAAATGTTAAACATATTTAGTTCAACAGTCATATTTCCAAAAGAAAATTTTATGATGCCATTTCTACGCTTAATTAATGCATTTGAAGTAGCTAAAAATGGCCTTCCTAAAATAACAGGATTTGATCTTTGGTATTCTCAACAGGTTCAGTGTCTATGACTATAAAATCAACAGGAAAGTAGAATTTATCTACTTGAATCGTAACATCCTCTACGATTCCTCGAGGTATTTTTATAGATCTATCAGCTAGTTGAAGTATCACAGATGTTGATTTTAGCTCTCCTAATCCAAGTTGTGTATAAACAGAATATGGTAATAAATTCACACTGGCTCCTAAATCAAGCAAGGCTCGTTTAATGATGTGATCTCCAATGACACAAGATATTGTAGGACTACCAGGATCTTTATACTTAACGGGAGTTTTATTTTGGATTATTGAGCTAACATGTTCACTAAAAATGCCTTTCTTGGAACATTTGTTCTTCTTTTACAGTGCAAAGATCTTTCAAGAACTTAGAATAAGCAGGCACTTGTTTAATAGCATCAAGGAATGGAATATTTATTCGAACTTGTTTAAATATTTCCATTATATCTTTGTATTGCACACTTTTATCTTTTGGAATAAGTCTTTCAGGAAATGGAGCTTTTGGAACGTAAGGCTTTTCTTTTCCTTAGAATCTTTTGGTTTTGAAACTTGTGGTTCATTTGATTTTTCTTCCGGATCATATTCGGGCTTTTGTATTTCTTTTCCACTTCTAAGGGTAGTTATGGGTGAACTTCTGCGTTAGAAGAGTTTACTTCATATTGTCCTTTAGGATTAGGGATGGGTGACTCGAAAATTTTCCCTTTTCTCTTTCAGCTAAAGTTGTTGCAAGTTGACCAATTTGTGTTTCAAGCTTAGAAATAGCCTGTGAGTTTGGTATGCACTTCTTGAGTTGATTGGAACATTTGTTGAGTAGATTGCATGAATTGTTGCAACGTGTCTTCCAAAGATGGTTTCTTTGGCACTATAGAAGGATACCGATAAGTATTTGGAGGATATTGATTAGACGGACATTTTGTTGATTTGGCATATTCATTTGATGTCCTCCTTGATTCATTGGAGGCATATTTTGCTTCCAGAAAAATTTGGATGATTCCTCCAATTTGGATTATAAGTTGGAGCAAATGGATCGTCAGAAGATTTTCCATATGAATGTAACACATTGACTTCTTCATTAAAAATTTCTTGATTTTGTGGACCGGAGGGACAAGATTGAGATGAATGAAATGATTCCGCACATGAAATGCAAAATTCATTTTTGAGTTTGACGAGGGATGGATTGCTTCAAGACTAACGCATCCACTTTTCGTACTAAATCATCTATAGTAGATTTTATTTCAACATCTTGTTTAACCTCGTAAATTCCACCTTTTTTCGGTCGTATGCATCGATTTGGCTCTAGAGTCGAGTGAATTCCATTGTTGTGAATTAATTGACATATTTTCAAGTGCATTCCAAGCTTCGTCTCCAATAAGGTGAAGAAATTTTCCACCATGCATTGATTGGATTAATTGGCGATTGTTTGGAGTTAAACCGTCATCAAAATATTTTACCAAACGCCATATTTCAAAACCATGATGGGGACACTTACGGATTAAATCATTAAATCTTTCCCAACACTCGTAAAATTCTTCATTTTCTTTTTGGAAAAATTCGGATATTTCTCTTCTAAGACTATCAGTTTTGGACATTGGAAAAAATTTTGCGAGAAATTTATTCACTAGTTGGTCCCAACTAGTAATTGTTCTTGCTTGAAGAGAATTTAGCGAATTTTGCTTTATCTTTGAGAGAAAATGGAAATAATCTAAGTTTGACAGATTCATCAGAGAAATTTTGGAATCGGAAAGTAGAACAAATATCGAGAAATTCCTTGACATGCATATACGGATCTTCTCTTTCCAAACCGTGAAAAGATGGAAGAAGTTGAATTATTGATGGTTTAAGTTCGAAATGAGTTGCATTAGTCGTAGGCAACACTATGCAAGAGGGAGAATTAGCACTCACTGGAGAAAAATATTCTATTGAAGTTTTTTCTTTTGCAACTTGATTATTCCGATTTTCGATTTCGTCCATTTTTGGTATCGGTTTTATTTGTTGAACTTCAATTTTAGTTAAGGACAATCTTCTTCTCGTTAATCGACCTTTATTATTTCGTTGCCAAACTTGCATTCACCGATATTACAATTTTTTTAATTTTGCATACAAACCAAATTATGATAGTCGATCGAACTTCCAGATCGTTGGAGGCGTCACAACGGTCGCACTTAAAAACCAACTTTCTTCGGCATGTACAACAGAGGCCTTTTTGCCAAAATTCAATCGATTTTCAAAATTAGTTTGTACAAGATTGATATTTAGCTTTTCTCTATTCGAATCGAACAAAGTAGTGAGTGAAAAATATCAATCCCTTGTTGAATCTTTTAAAGGATTTTATTGTTTAATTATTTTTTTTTTGAGTTTTTATATTTTTATTATTATTAATAATAATGATAATTATTATAATTATTACTAAAATTATAGGATGTGATAGATTGCAAAGGAATAAATTTACTAATTGATCTACGGAAGCAATATCTATTGATAAACTAAATTGTACGACGAGAAATATTACAACTAAACTAAATGTCTAAGAATAATGTAAATAGAAAATAACAACTAAAAACACAATCTAAATTTACCACTAAAAGATTCTATTAAAACTAAAGACAAGATATAAAAATTAAAAAAAAAATTCTGATTTTTTTTTTGTATTATTTTATATTTATTTTATATTTTTATATTTATTATAATTTTATTATATTTTTAGACTAATAATATTGAGCTAATATATATATATATATCAAGATATATTATTTATTTTTTTATAAAAAAAAATCAGATTTTTTAAAACATTTTTTATGCAAACAGTTTTTAAAACAATTTTTATAAAAGTTTTTATAAAAGGTAAACAGTTTTTACCTTTTAAAAAAAAGGTAATTAAAAAAATTAAAATTACAAACTTTTATTTTATGCAAACAATAGAAATAGTTTTTTTTTTTTACAAATTATCGTTTCTGTTTTTTTTTTTTTTTTAAATTTTCAGGCTTTTAATTTTTTTTAGTATTTTCCCATTTTTATTAAAATATTGTAATTTATTTTAAAAAAAATAAATTCTGTTTTTATTAAAAAAAATTAAAAGTTCAGAAAGTTTATTTTATTATATATATTCCAGATTGTTTAAATTATTAATTCTTAATTGATTTTTTTAGATTTTTATGAAAATTAAATTTTTAATAAAACTAGCAGTGTTTTACTTTTAAAAATAAAATAAAATAATTCAGATTTTTATTTATTACGGAAAATAATATTCCAGATTATTTTTAATTTATTTTTATTATTTCTTATTTTTTATTTTTTTTCGAATTTAAATTAAAAATTTTGATTTTTATAATATTAATATACCAAAATTACAAAAATATTACCTTAAAATCTGAAACTTTTTGTATTTTCCAGATCTCTTTTTTAAAATAAAAATAAATAAGTTCTGAATTTTTTAAAGTTTTTCAGATTTTTTTATATTTTTATATATTTTTGGACTTTTTAATTTTTTTATTATTATTTTATTATTATTTTTACGAAAATGAACAGTAGATTTTATTATTATTACTTATATTTATTATTAAAAGTTTTTAAAGTTTTTCAGATTTTTCTTTATGAATAAAATAAATTCTACAACTAACAGATATTAAAAAGACAGATAATAATAAAGAAAAACAGTAAAATAAATAACTAGTAGAAGAATTCAACTAACTTGGTGACGACGGTCTTCTTGTACTTCGCTTGCAACGGCGCCAAAAACTTGTTGTTGGTTTGATTCTTTAGTCTTATACTCGCAAGCGCACGATTTGTTCGATGTAGATATGCGGTGCAAGGTCGATTCCACAGGGAGGACTATACTAGTGAAGTCAAATGATTCCTATCGTTTGGAACCAAATTATATTAAATTCTAACCTAGTCCCAAATAATTTATTTTTGAATGGTTATAAAAATTGCATTAAATAACAGTAATTTTTAAGTATATTTTAGATAAATTGATTTTAAATAATTTACTAGGGTTTAGAGTCCACCAATGTCTATTTATTATTTATTTTATATTTTAATTCCAAGAAATTCGGGAATAGATTAAATTAATCTCACTATTTCCTATAGATTTGACAATAAGTACAAAATTATAATTCAAATATAGATTTTCCTTCGCTTAAAAATGTAATTTCTAAGCATTATATGTATCCAATTTAATGGAAAACAAATAATCAAAGAAATTAACTAATATCAATAATCACAAAGCAAGGGGGAATTTATAACTATCAAAAATACGTGATATAATTGATGAAATAATATTCCCTATTGAAGCGAAAATCATAATCGTTAAAAATATTTATTTGGAATTATTATATAAATATTAATAATAATATAGACATGGTTTCATCATAACCCCAGTAAAAGAAAATTACTCACTCATAATAACAACACAAATAAATAAATATTCCATTATATTATTACACAAATATAATTTTAGTACACGATATTTTTTTCTCTCCCTTACAATAATATCTCTATTTTTTCTCCTTTTTTCTCCCCCAAACACTACACAATCATCCCCTATTTATACTACTTCAAAATCAATAAAATAATCATTTTTACAATTAAAAATTCCACCCCCAACAATAATACACGGCTGCCATGAGTGCTGATGTCATGGATGACATCAGCACAGAGTTGAAATTCCGGTCCAATCGGTGTTGACATGTGGCGACACAATATCCCGTCTATTTAATTGTCCTTCGAACGGTCATAACTTCTTCATACGAACTCGGATTTGGATGAATTTTTTTAAAACGATCGTCTCGACGAGACGAATAAAGTGAGACCAGTCGTGACTATATTTGAGTTTTGTAAAAATATCGCCCTTGAACCAATTGATCTGTCTGTCTTAGGTTGGTTAACCTGCAGATATAATTTAATTCCAATTAATTATCCAAAAATGACATAAAATTATAGAAAATTCTAAGAAAATGAAATAATATAAATATATGGTAAAACGAATAAATTATCACACAAAACACACAATTATATACATAAAATACTAATAAAAATATTACTCAAAATATACTAAACATTTACCGACTGAGTTTTATTTAGAAAATCGATTCCCTTAACCGAGTTTTTGGCATTATGGCCTTGATCGTTTTGTCTAAATTCTTATGACGGTATTTAGTATTTTGTAAATGGCTTTTGTGAGTTTTTGAAATATTACCGTCATCGGCCCTTTTGGCGTTTTTGTAAATGGTTTTTATCCTGGTGGGTTCCGGCGCGGGACCCACAGCGCTATAATGTTCCGTGTAATTACGTGAGATTTTTGGGCATTCTAGCCCATTGAATTATCTTTGAAAACCTTGAGTATCCTAGAAATAAATTTCGAGACGTACGTTTAAAATGAATTGTTTTCTCGTGGTACTTCTAAGGTGCCACGATATGTTTCAGAATTCTTCTACCTCGAGGACCAAAATGTTTTGAGATATTTCCAATGTTTTAGAAACACTTTTACTTAGACCCAAGGGTCGAATATTTCCGAAAGTTTTTCACGAAAAGAAAGTGTCCTTATTTTTATCGAATGCGAAATAGTTTTCCAAAGTCTCGATAACGATGTTTCACGATTGTATTTTTTTTTTTTTTGAAGGGTGATACTCAAGATCAATCGGTGTTTCCAAAATTATTTTCAAAAGGAGGTTTTCGTTTTTAAAACCTATCCATTCCCATTTGAGGGCTGGGTATGTATGTATGATGTTCGCATTGTCGTTATGATGTTTGCTCCTGAGTATGATCGAATTGGTGGCATGAACGTCGAGGCGTTGCCACGCATTTGTTGTACTAGCCCTCTGTGAGAGGTGTGAACTGGTGTTTACTGATTATCGCCTCATGGTGATTTGCGTGTTGTCGCACGAGTGTGAGCTGTTGAATCTTGGGTTTGTACGTTTGTGTACATGTGTGATTGTTTCATAATGTTTGTAATTATGTGCTGGTTATCGTTCGGGCCGTTGAGGTCGCCGAACGATACTGTCGTTGTTGTAGTGTTTGTGTGTGTATTACTTTACGATGGTAATCGTTGTATATGATATGTGTTATGATTCTTTGTTGTGCTGAGTTGGCATCTCCGCTATATTGTTTTGCGACGTTATGCCCCATTGTATCTAGCATTTGTATTTTCGGTATGCCGAGCCGAGGTGTTTCAACCGTGATGTGTCGGGGCATTCACGTGTAAATTGTCCTTCTCGTCAGTAACGCATTTTGAGGGACACCGAATTCAGTTTTGCGAATTGGCTACTGAGACTTTCGGAGTTCGCGCTTCAGCACAGATATCAGGATCGACTCATAGGAGATTTTCCTGTCGGATGCTTTTTGTGTTGTTACCTTGTTTTCTTTGTTGTGAGTTGCGGGGACGACATTTCTTTTATAAGAGGTGGGATGTAATACCCGTACTATATTTGACTTCTGCAGTTTCTCCTTCTAAATTCTATCGACTTGCACCTGTTCGTAGATACTTTTTGAACTTGTTTGATGTCTCAGTTGTCATCATTCGAACTGGTTGTGACCTTGTTTTAGGTCGACCTGTTTGTCATCGTGACCTTTTCAAGTTCGGTTCGATTCTTGTGAACCTTGTTTGGAAGTAACATCTTTCACTTTCTACCAGTTCTTTTAATGTCTGGAGTTGAAGTGGGGACTTCGGAGTCATTGTTCGACTGTTGTCATTCGATCATTGTTATTTGATCATTGTTGTTCGATCATTGTTATTTGATCGTTGTTGTTCGATCGTTGTTGTTCGAACGGGGTTGTCTGACTGTTGTTGCCTGATCTCGTACTGCGAAGAATTGTCGTTCACCGTTAGTCAACTGTTTCGAGTGTGGCCAAGTGGGTCACCGAGCGGTGCATTGTGAGATCCTTGCCAAGATGTTCGGAAATTGGGTTTTTGTTCCTACTCGGGGAGTGCCTGGTGGTGTCCCGTGATGTAGTTGTGTATCGTACTTCGTGCTGTAATTCGTGTAGAAATTGATATTTGTTGCGTGAACTTTTTGGTTTTGTTTGTATTCTACCATGATGTTTTATTTTAAGTTTCGGGACGAAACTTATTTTTAATAGGATAGAATGTAATGTCTGGTATTCTCGTTTTCTGTTATCTTGAATTGTTTGTGTCTTGACGTCGGACATTTTCTTGTTGACGAGAATCGGAGTGAATTCTATCATAATACTATATTTGTTTCTACCGCATAGTCGTTGTGGTCGGGTGCGACTTGTTGTCGCATGCGTTTCTTTGATTAAATGTGTGCATGTGATGCGTCGTTAATTGCTCGTTATTGTTTTGAATCATTGCCGGTGGCGTTGTTATGGTCGTTGTGGGGCGTGTTTTCACGCTGTATGTTCTTTCGCGTTGCTTGTAATGTTTCGCCGTTGGGCGCGATTTTTTTTTCGGTTCTTGTGTATCTCGTTGAGTTTTCTTGGTGGTATATTGCTTCTCCCTACTTGATTTAAGTTTCGGGACGAAACTTCTTTTAAGGAGGATAGAATGTAATATCCGCAATTTCGGATTTGCGGTAATTTTCTTTTTTCGGCGGAGGCCCGTTTCGACGACTCTCTTGGGACCGTCTCGTCATTCTGAGAATGATTAATTCTGCACTTTTTGTCATCCGAGTTCGTTTCGGTATTGTTTTGTTGAGTTCCGTGTTTATTAATGACTTTTCCGCACTCGAGTTCGACTCTCGTGAATCTCGTTCGAAATTACTGTTTTGAGTTTCCCGTAAGTCCGTTTAACTTTGTTAGACGTGTTGTGAACTTCGGTTTGGTTATTCGAACACGTATCGTGATTTTCGGACGTTTTGGGCCATTTTCGTAACTTCCCAAAGTTTGGGGTAATTACCTTCCGTTGTCGAATTTCGAGCCTTCGGGTGGTCGGAATCGTGTGTTCTATTAGCTCTTAGATTCGTTTTTGCGAGTACTTCATAACCGTATCTTCGGTTCGTACTCAGGTTCGGGTTTCGGTGTCGTTTTCTTGAGTTCAGTGTTATTAAACGACTTTTCCAAGTATGAGTCGACTTTGTACAATCACCATAAATTCTTGGAAACTCCAAAGATTTTGAATCTTTTCAATATTATAGAGCATCAAGTTAGATTTCCAATGGTTCAAACGGTGAGTCAATCGGAGTCCGTACGAGAGAGTTATGGTCGCACTACGCCATAGACACTCATTTTCCAGTTTTGGCCGAGCAGTCTGTACCCTGTGCCGCGGCACACTTAGGCTGGGTCGCGGCACATAGTGCATATCAGCCTATTTGTGCGGATTTTGTGAGATGAATGCTCATTTCATCTCTTCCTTCATTCCTCCTCTTCTTGGGCGATCTTGTGGGCGATTTTTGGGCGTTTTTGCATCATCAATCCCAGAGAACTTCATATTCTTCAAGTTCTTGGTGTGGATTAATGACACCAACAATTGTTCTTCATCATTAATCCAAGGTAAATTCTTGAAACCCTACTTTTGGGTGAATTGGAGGTTTTTGTTCGTTTTGTCCGATTTAACCGTAATAACTTAGATTTGTGATGTATTGATGATTATTTAGATGTATTCTATCATTTCCCTTGTTATTCCATGGTTGGATCGTTTCGATTCGTTGTTTTGGTCGAGTTCTTAGTCAACGCCTTCAAGGTGTCCGACAAAAGGTCTTAGAGGGGGGATTGGGCGTTGTATGATTATTATCCATCGTATGATTGTTGATTTATCATTGGTATGACTTAGGGACGAAATTCTTGTGAAGAACTCGAGTCGGAACCCTTCCGTTCGTTGTCTTCTTCGGGGTCCGAGCTTCTCGGTCGAACCGTGTTCTTCGGAGCGTTTGGTAGCGGTTATTAAGGCAAGTATCTTATTATACGACTTGTATCTTGCGACTAGTAATTACGTATGATATGTATGATGATTTTGCTTGCCTTAGTAATTATGTTCCGTTTGAGTTGGTTGTGTTTTCCGTAATTTGAAGGCTTTGCGATAATAATGTTATATTAGTATACGTGTTAGGCGTTGTGCCATTTGTGTAGGATTGCGATGTACATATGGGATGGTTGTACACTCGGTTGTGTAATGTATTGTGTATCGAACGTGTGTTATGTTGGTTATGTGTCGTTGATTGACGATAGTCGTTGCGAGTGTTGAGATTGTGTTATGTGCGTGGGATGTACGATTTTGTGGTGATCAATGTGATTGATTAATTGTCCTCATTGTTGTATATAATGTGAATGTGAATATGAATATGTGTGTGACCGCTAAGTTCACTCGTGTTGGTTCGACGGGACCTACGAGGATTCGTGGCAGTGGACTACGGGGTCAGAACTTAGTGAGGTACTGAGGTCCAATCGTGCTGGTCTGACGAGGCCTACGATAATGCATGGCAGTGGAGCATGAGTTTCGGACACAGTACGTCCAACCGGGTGATCTCGACGGGGCTCACGGTGACACGTGGCAGTGGACTATGGTGTCAGGACGGTGTGCATGATTATTGTGATTGATATAGTCCGTGCGGGTTGTTAAGCCTACGGAGACACGTGACAGTGGATCACGGTATCGGAATTGGTTATGTCTGGTTAATAGTCCGTGCGGGTTGTTGAACCTACGGAGACACGTGACAGTGGATCACGGTGTCGGAATTGATTATGTTTGTTTAGTCATGCGTGGTGTAGTCCGTGCAGGTTCTTGAACCTACGGAGACACGTGACAGTGGATCACGGTGTCATAAGCATGATTATTTTCAGATCAAAGTTTTGAAAGGAAAAGTTTTATGAAAATAAATGTTTCCCGTATTGTAAACTGCTGAGTTATGAAACAAGATTTGGATTAAGGCCCTAAAGTTTTTCGAAAGGTTTGTGAATCAGGACTTGAGGTCTTAAAGGTTTTGAAAATCTAAAAAATTTCCGGGATGATAATCTTATTTTCGAATGCTTCATAGCTTATCTTCCCTTGTGAAAACCTCCCGGGAATATTTTGATACTTGATTATTATATTGGATTCACGTGTAACACCCCAAACTAGGCGGATATTACAGTGCCGTGGACCCCCGACTGGGACCCACCAGGCGAATGAAAATGAATGAATTACACAGGTAAATGTAGTACCGAACCACATTACAACATCAATTACTCCGACGAGGAGTTTTATACAACACACCCAGGATAAAATAGAATACATGTGTATTTTATGTGACGATAAAATACACAACACTGAATGAAATGAGCATTCAAACGGAATGTCTGCAGCGGAATAAATAAAGGAAACACAAATGACTGAATAAATGATGAGCAGATCGGGCCCCCTACTAGTATCACTGGGACTCTCGCCGTCACCATGCTCTCCCGTGCCTTAGCCTTGCCATGACACGAAAGCAAGATCCCCAACGGGCCGGCCATACGTAACAACAATCCTCAAGGGTTGAAAATACACAATCATGATATATCCGAAATTATGAATTATTTTGTCAAAACATACGCAATCAAACATGCTATATGAATCGACTAATCAAGACGGCTCAAAGGAATGGCGCCACACTACGCCCGGATGGAAATGTGTCCGTGCACAAGCCACCAACGATCAAACACGCGTGGTCTTGTACCTAATCGCCTCACGAGCAATCGACTCGTGTGCACACCCAATGTGAGGCCGCCAACCAACACACGACTATAATGTGCCCGACATGAAAATCCTACACATACCAACCGCACGCCAAGATGACCCTAATGCCACAATATGACAAAAGTGACAATGAAAATGAATAATGACTCACCAAGATTGAATGATGGTGAAATGAATGATAGCTCAATGAAATGATCGGAACCGGCTGCTCCTTATGACTCGAGGTGATTAATTGACAATGACGAGCTTTGATACGATTAATACAATGATGAATGAGTTATGATTATGAATGAACAACGACAAAAGGAATGAATATCCTTTTAACCGAGTAAGAATTAACTTACACAATACCGATGATGAATGTCCGTCCACGAACAACGCCCTAAATGAAATATCGGTCGCTCGAACAACCTTGAATAACACAATTACCAATAATCCGATCATTACGCAAATCAAAAGCGATCATAAACGACTCAAACATCGACACAACGATATCCGAGTTCGAATGAATCGAAACCAACTCCAAGATGAGTATTTCAAACCATCAAAACACTTTCAAGGATATCAATAATCCATTAGGAATCCATAACTCATGATTACAACAACATCAATCGGAAAATCCCCAATTAACCGAAGTCAACCCCAAGGTTTCTTGGAATAATTCCGAAAATAACCGTTAAAATCCGTAGGAATATATTTATCCAAGTTAGATAATCCATAACTAACATATTCCAATGATAATCCAAGCTTACGAAGAAATCGGAAGGAAAACCCAAAATCCGAAATTCTAGATCCAAGAGTTTAATACCTTTGATTCGATGTGATGAAGATGATGAAATGATGATCAATCCGAAAGATGAGCTTGAAAATGATGATTGATGATTACACCTCGAAGAATCCTCTCCGAAACGCTCGAAATCGCCCAAAACTACCGAAGGAATGAAATGAGATGGGAAATGACGAACTCTGACTAAACTGTCCCAATTTATACTACCCATGTTAGCGTGCGCTAGCTCCTTGTGCATAGCGTGCGCTAACGTGTAATTTGGGTAGTCCAAGAAACCCTGTCCGAACACGGTAGCGCGCGCTACGTACCTATTTGTATCGTGCGCTACGGCCATATTTCTAGCGTGCGCTAATATACATTGTTAGCGTGCGCTAGCGAAATAGTCGACGCCCAAGATCGGAGTCCGTAAAAACCGTCGCCTCCGATCTAACTCGATAGCGTGCGCTATAACAACCGATTAGCGTGCGCTATAATATTGATTGCAGACGCTAAACATAACTCATAGCGTGCGCTATGAATTAATCCGGCGATCCCAAAGAGCCACCGGACCCAACCCGATCCGTCCCTAGCGCGCGCTACCCACACATATAGCGTGCGCTACTACAACCCGTTAGCGCGCGCTACTTACCACTCGTAGCGTGCGCTACATTATTCTCACCGCACCCAAGACCTTCCGGATCGCAGCCCAAGGTAGCCTTAGCGTGCGCTAAAGCTGAGCGGTAGCGTGCGCTACCTATACCCAATTAGCGTACGCTAACAGGAGTATGTAGCGTGCGCTACCCTCAAGCACAGCTTGCAACGAAAATGACAATGATGATAAACACGGCACGAAACTCCAATCAGATTAGTGATGAATGACGATTGATACACGATACAATTACTCTGAATGATGAATACCATGACTGAATCTGAGTGATAAATGATCAATAATGAAATTACTGAGTACCAAATACTGAATGATAAATACTGAATGATAATTACTGAGTGATAATTACTGGGTATTACATACACCCCCCCTTAAAATAGTTTCGTCCCCGAAACTAAGGGTCAAACAACTCGGGATAACTCTCCCGCATACTATCCTCGGTTTCCCAAGTAGCCTCTTCGACTCCGTGTCTAGACCACTGAATTTTAACCAAAGGAATCGTCTTATTCCTCAACTGCTTGATTCGCCGCTCTAAAACTCGTATAGGACGCTCCTCATATGAATGATCGTCGGCGATCTCGATTTGCCGAATCAAGTATGTGACTCGGGTCGGCAACATACTTCCGCAATCGAGAGACATGAAACACATTATGAATTCGGCTCAACGCCGGAGGTAAAGCCAATCGATAAGCTAACTCGCCTACCCGATCCAAAATCTCAAACGGTCCAATGAATCTCGGACTCAATTTCCCCCTCTTCCCAAAACGGAAGATACCACGACTCGGGGATACCTTGACCAACACGTGGTCACCTGTCTCGAACTCTAATGGTCGACGACGGTTATCCGCATATGATTTCTGTCGACTCTGAGCGGTCAACAAACGACTCCTGATCAAAGCTACCTTCTCACGGACGGCTATAAGCATATCGGGCTCGGTGCCGATTGATTCTGATAAGTCGTCCCAACACAACGGAGATCGAAAACGACGACCATACAAGGCCTCGTAAGGTGCCATCTTGATCGAAGCATGCCAACTATTATTATACGTGAACTCGATCAATGGTAGTTGGGCTTCCCAATCGTCTTTCCAATCGAGGACGCATGCCCTCAACATGTCCTCTAATGTCTGAATGGTCCTCTCTGATTGCCCGTCGGACTGAGGATGAAAAGCGGTACTGAGATTAAGCTGATTTCCCAGAGCACGGTGAATCGATTTCCAAAAGTGCGACACAAACCGTCCGTCACGATCGGAAACGATACTTTTAGAGTACCGTGCGATCGACTATCTCTTTAATGAACAATCGGGCAAGTCTCTCGGGACCCCACGTATCCTTGATCTCAAGGAAATGAGCTGATTTGGTTAAGCGGTCCACGATCACCCAGATCGTGTTCATGCCACGACGACTCGTCGGCAAACTCGTGATGAAATCCATAGAAATGTCTTCCCATTTCCACTCGGGAATAGGAAGAGGTTTAGATACCCACGGCCGATGTTCAATCTTAACTTGTTGACAGTTAAGCATCTCAAACAAATTCTCGCGACTTCTCGCTCATATTACTCCACCAAGAATTTTGTTTCAAGTCCTTGTACATCTTGCTAGACCCTGGATGAACAATAAGGGGTAGCATGAGCTTCTCTCAAAATAGAGTTTTTCAACTCGTCGATCGCCGCACGCACAACCGATTCTTAAACCTCAAAAGTCCATCCTCGTGGACCACAAATCCAGTGGGCTTTCCCGAGCCACATCCTCTCGGATGCGCAACAATGATGGGTCCGAACTCGATTCTCTCGGATTTCCTCCTCGAGTGACGATGAAATCTCTAACATACAAAGCCGCCCGAACTCAAGCTGACCTCGATCTCGGGTCTAAGGAATTCCCGCCAAGCTCCTTCGAATCGTTAAACGGCAAGCATCTGCTCGAACGGACTTACGACTCAAGGCGTCGCGACAACATTCGCCTTGCCCGGTGATAAAAGATCTCGATATCATAATCTTTGATTAATTCCAACCACCGCCTCGGCGCATATTTAACTCCTTCGAGTAAATATATACTTTAAGCTCTTATGATCGGTGAATATCCGATGTAACGCCATAAAGATAATGACGCCAAATTTTCAAAGCGAACACCACTACCGCTAGCTCCGTGTCGTGGGTCGGATAATTAATCTCGTAAGGTCTCAATTGCCGTGAAGCATAGGCAATAACCTTCCTGCTCGCATGAGCACACATCCGAGACCCCGTCCGACGCATCACTATAGACCACAAATCCTTCCGTCCCTCGCGGCAAGGAAAGTACAAAGCCGACATTAACCGGCTCTTGAGTTCCTCAAAACTCCGTTGACACGCGTCGGACCACGTGTATTTCTTATCCTTCCGCAAAAGGTTCGTTAAGGGTTGAGCGATTCGAGAAAATCCTCTACAAATCGCCGATAATAACCCGCTAATCCGAGGAAACTTGGATTTCCTTAACATTCTTCGGAGGTAGCCAATCTCGAATAGCCTCCGTCTTCGAGGATCGACGCGAACTCCGTCTCGATGAAATTACGTGTCCGAGAAACGTCACTGGACATCCAAAACTCACATTTGGAAAACTTCCCATAAAGTTGTTCTCGCCTCAACACGTCGAGAACTAGGTGAAGGTGAGACTCGTGTTCCTCCGGTCCACGAATAAATCAAAATGTCATCGATGAAGACAACAACAAATCGATCCAAAAAGTCGATGAAGACCCGATTCATTAATTCCATGAATACCGCAGTGCATTAGTCAATCCAAACGGCATAACCACAAACTCATAATGACCATAGCGTGTTCAAACGCCGTCCTCGCGATGTCCGACTCTCCAATCCGCAATCGATGATATCCAGATCTTAAGTCGATCTTGGAAAATACCGAAGCTCCTCAAGTTGATCTAAGAGATCATCAATACGGGGTAAGGGATACTTATTCTTGATCGTCACCTGCTCAACTCCCGATAATCAATACATAAGCGGAATGAACCATCCTTCTTCTTGACAAACAACACCGGTGCTCCCCACGGGACGCACTCGGTCGGATATAACCTTTCTCGAACAACTCCTCAAGTTGGTTCTTTAATTCCCGCATTTCGGTCGGGCCATCCAGACGGTGCCTTCGATATCGGGACGTACTGTGCTCCAACTCAATCGTGAATTCCACATCCCTCTCGTGGAGGCAAACCAGTAACTCGTCTGGGAAAAACATCGGCATATTCCTCACCACCGGAATATCCGTTAACATTATCGATGATTTCTCGGTTTTGGCCATAAAGCACCAATAACCGACATCCCCGATTGAGTAATCTTACCGCTTTCATCAAATTAATGACTTTGCTGTAATAAATGGGATTACCTCCTGAAACACATATTCAACTCCATCGTTCAAATGATAGTGACCAAACGCTTTCGGACACTAATGATGGCATCATGACGATCCATCCAATCAATACCCAAGATGATGTCGTCCCTCGGTAAATCTACTACGATTAGGTCCGCCGGCCATACACGACCATGAAACCGAATCGGACAATTCGAATCTCACGGTTACCGATAATGCGTCTACCATCGGTAGGCCAATGACATATGGCTCACAACTAGTAGCACTACCTGCACGTAGTCTACTCAAACATGACTCGGAAATGAATGAATGAGATGCACCAAGATCAAAAAGGGTACACACAGGTTGAGATAGAATATCGAGTGTACCTGAGATCATTCGGGCCTCAGGATCATCGGTCTTCTTCATCTCATAAATTCGGGGCTTGCTGGCCGCCGAACCGGACGCTCCCGTCTGATAGCTCTTGGCTCCGCCTTTAGCTCCTGTCGTATTGAACGACGCTGAGTGAGTGGCCTGATTCTGCACCCCTGAATGACCTGGGGCTTGAGATGACGCCGGAGTGGGTTTAAAGTCCCTACGGCAAAAACGGGCCCTATGCCCAGTAATCCCACAGTTGTGGCACGTGATGCATCGCTTTGACACTTGGTGCCGAAATGACCCTGTTCCTCACGCTTGAAACAAGTGATGGCCGAATCGCCGCCGCGATCGAGATTCCGCGGGTTTAGACGCCGGGAGGTCGCCGTAAAAGTAGAGCCCGCACATGGTTTCTTGAAAGTGGCACGACCCGCCGATCGATTACGATTCTTGGACTTCTTGCTAGCGACGAAGGTTGCCGCTTAGCAATTTCCTTAGCGAAGCTCGTAGGTGAGAGCTTTCTCGATGAACTCGGCGAGTGGTACGCTTATGATTAAGCAAATCAAGTCTCATACGGGGTTTCACCTCTTGTCAAATACTTGATCTTGTCCGCTTCGAGTGAATGATAGATGAGGCGAACTAAGAAGTTCTGAAATTTTTCGGCGATGGCGAGAACGTCATCATCCGCCGAAAGGTCGGGAGTGAGTAATTCCGACAACTTGGCCTCCCGAGTGGGGCCGGATAGTACCTCTCCATCATGAGAGTCTTGAATCGATCCTGTACATGTTCCGTCTGGGCCTCAACGATAACCACCATGAATGAGCGCTCTTACCGAGATAGTAAGCCGCAATCGAAACTTTATGCCCTTGGGGCAATCCACCATAGCAAATAACTTCTCAAAATGCTCAAGCCGGTGAACAATATCCGCCGGCTCGATGAGCCCTCAAAAGTAGGTGGTCAAGTAGAGATATCGCCGATGATATTGCTTACACCCCTCTCTTGCCTCCGAGGTGGCGGCGGAGGAGCCCGCTGATTTTGATTGACGGAGTTATGCATCGTCTCCATCAACCGAGCCATCTGGGTCATTTGGGCCATCATGCCCTGCATAAATGCGAGTGGGTCGACCCGAACACCCTCTCGACCGAGCCGTGTCCTGCACGACTCCTGATGCTGAATGATCGCGCCTGTGTGAGTGAGTGGCGCGCCGCTCGATGAGTTAGCATTATTCCCGGCATTTGACGGTATTCGCACGAGTTCTCGGATTCGCCCGCTCCACGGCCTCGTCCTCCACGCCCTTCCGCCAGCCCTTTCCATACTGAAGTGGAAAGTCATATGATGATTATATATCTCGCATGAGTATTACATTATGATTATATTATGAAATGATGAAAATGAGCATACGCGCTCAAATACAGCGATTACATGAATGATTGATTGACGTGACATGATTATCTGATGAAGTTACTAAAATGATTATCTTGGATGAGTTAACAAGATTAATGATCCGATCTTCCTGATCAACAACTGAACAATGAAATGAATTGACTGATTAATGAGTTAACCTGACCGTCCCGGTCAAAATGACAATGATGATTGAGGATTGTTAACTGATGAATTATGAATGAATGATTAATGCCAGAAATTATACCATGGCATTAGAAATCTTACAGTTCTTGGTCTGATTGGCTCGGCTTTTGCACAGGTCACACGTGGCGCGAGAGTCCAATGATACTAGTCCGATGACGATGATTTCAAATGAGACATGACTTGGAGGGTAGTATTCAAAACCACGCTCCGATACCAACTCTGTAACACCCCAAACTAGGCGGATATTACAGTGCCGTGGACCCAGATCGGGACCCACCGTGCGAATGAAAATGAATGAATTACAGTAAATGTAGTACCGAACCACATTACAACATCAATTACTTCGACCAGAGTTTTATACAACACACCTGTGATAAAATAGAATACATGTGTATTTTATGTGACGATAAAATACACAACATCGAATGAAATGAGCATTCAAACGGAATGTCTCAAGCTGAATAAATAAAGGAAACACAAATGATCGAATAAATGATCGAATGCATCGGGCCCCTACTAGTATCACTGACTCCTCGCCGTCACCATGCTCTCCCGTGCCTTAGCCTTGCCATGACACAAAACAAGATCCCCAACGGGGTTAGTTACACGTAACAACAATCCTCAAGGGTTGAAAATACACAATCATGATATATCCGAAATTATGAATTATTCTCAAAACATACGCAATCAAACATGCTATATGAATCGACTAATCAAGACGGCTCAAAGGAATGGCGCCACACTACGCCCGGGATGGAAATGTGTCCGTGCACAAGCCACCAACGATCAAACACGCGTGGTCTTGTACCTAATCGCCTCACGAGCAATCGACTCGTGTGCACACCCAATGTGAGGCCGCCAACCAACACACGACTATAATGTGCCCGACATGAAAATCCTACACATACCAACCAAGCACGCCAAGATGACCCTAATGCCACAATATGACAAAAGTGACAATGAAAATGAATAATGACTCACCAAGATTGAATGATGGTGAAATGAATGATAGCTCAATGAAATGATCGAACCGCTGCTCCTTATGACCGAGGTGATTAATTGACAATGACGAGCTTTGATACGATTAATACAATGATGAATGAGTTATGATTATGAATGAACAACGACAAAAGGAATGAATATCCTTTTAACCGAGTAAGAATTAACTTACACAATACCGATGATGAATGTCCGTCCACGAACAACGCCCTAAATGAAATATCGGTCGCCGAACAACCTTGAATAACACAATTACCAATAATCCGATCATTACGCAAATCAAAAGCGATCATAAACGACTCAAACATCGACAACGATATCCGAGTTCGAATGAATCGAAACCAACTCCAAGATGAGTATTTCAAACCATCAAAACACTTTCAAGGATATCAATAATCCATTAGGAATCCATAACTCATGATTACAACAACATCAATCGGAAAATCCCCAATTAACCGAAGTCAACCCCAAGGTTTCTTGGAATAATTCGAAAATAACCGTTAAAATCCGTAGGAATATATTTATCCAAGTTAGATAATCCATAACTAACATATTCCAATGATAATCCAAGCTTACACGAAGAAATCGGAAGGAAAACCCAAAATCCAAATTCTAGATCCAAGAGTTTAATACCTTTGATTCGATGTGATGAAGATGATGAAATGATGATCAATCCGAAAGATGAGCTTGAAAATGATGATTGATGATTACACCTCGAAGAATTCTCTCAAACGCTCGAAATCGCCCAAAACTACCGAAGGAATGAAATGAGATGGGAAATGACGAACTCGACTAAACTGGCCCAATTTATACTACCCATGTTAGCGTGCGCTAGCCCTTGTGCATAGCGTGCGCTAACGTGTAATTTGGGTAGTCCAAGAACCCCTGTCCGAACACGGTAGCGCGCTATGTACCTATTTGTAGCGTGCGCTACGGCCATATTACTAGCGTGCGCTAATATCCATTGTTAGCGTGCGCTAGCGAAATATTCGACGCCAAGATCGGAGTCCGTAAAACCGTCTCGCCCTCGATCTAACCTCGATAGCGTGCGGCGCCATAACAACCGATTAGCGTGCGCTATAATATTGATTGCGTACGCTAAACATAACTCATAGTGTGCGCTATGAATTAATCCGGCAGCCCAAAGAGCCACCGGACCCAACCCGATCCGTCCCTAGCGCGCTACTCCACACATATAGCGTGCGCTACTACAACCTGCTAGCGCGTGCTACTTACCACTCGTAGCGTGCGCTACAATTATTCACCGCACCCAGTACCTTTCCGGATCGCAGCCCAAGGTAGCCTTAGCGTGCGCTAAAGCTGAGCGGTAGCGTGCGCTACCTATACCCAATTAGCGTACGCTAAAAGGAGTATGTAGCGTGCGCTACCCTCAAGCACAGCTTGCAACGAAAATGACAATGATGATAAACACGGCACGAAACTCCAATCAGATTAGTGATGAATGACGATTGATACACGATACAATTACTCTGAATGATGAATACCATGACTGAATCTGAGTGATAAATGATCAATAATGAAATTACTGAGTACCAATTACTGAATGATAAATACTAAATGATAATTACTGAGTGATAATTACTGGGTATTACATCACGATTATTATTTGCTTGTTACATTTCGTATAATTTGATACTTGCACTAGTAAAACAGTGGAGTTTTACTAACCCCCGAGTAATCAGGGGGTGGATGTCTGTTTTGCGTCCAGGTACATGCATTCGGGGAGCAACAGGGATTGGCACAAGAGGATGACGAGCTGCGATACTAATCATGAGTCGAGAGTTGTTTTGATTTTTGTTGTGTTGTCAGAGTTGATTTCAGTCTTCCACTGTATTGTATTTCGACCCCTGTGTGGGTAATGTTATTTAACTCAGTTTTGTCAATTGAGTTGTGTGACCTCATCGGTCTGTGTATTCACGTGTAAGTGACCATATCGGTCTGTATCATTTTATTGTTTGACCCTGGCTGGGCAAGCATTTGGTTGTTTATGGATGATTAGCCTGGTAGATCTTTGTGGAAAGGGTCTACGGCGTGTAATATTCCCATATGGTTTTGGGGGTTGTTGCACACACACGCACACAACATAATATTTCAGAAACCAATTCCAAGAAAAATATAATTTTAAATCAAAATCAGAAGAATAGAAGCCAACCTTTGAGTTCAACCGAAGCTTCTTTCCTACTCCAGTCCTCGGCCGTCGCCGCCGCCTTTTATTTCTTTTCCATCCAGTCGCACCGCTGTCCTTGATTTCACGATGAGTCGTGCGAACTCTGTAAAATTAAGGATCACAATCCCTTATCCTTCCATCGAGAGTCGAATCGAGAGGATGGAAGTCTGAACGGAGTTCCTAAAACTAGTTGAGCAAACAACCGTTGCTTGGATCTTAGTAATCATTGTCACCTTCGTCCGTCGATTTTGCAGCGCTGGAGAAAGTTTTCGCGACTTCTACCAGAGAGAGAATGGGAATGGATATCGTAGATTGGTTTAGCAAATTATACATCTTATTTAGTTGGCCAATGCCTTTTCAGTTCCAAACCTTTTTTAACCCAAAACCCATGAATCCTTTCAATCCATTTTATTATTTTCAGTCTAACTTTATTTTAATAGTGGGCCAATTTGGTTGTTTCATGCCAAGCATATTTATTTTCAATTCCAAATTTTTTGACAACTATTACATATACTGAAATACATATTTCTTTAATTATAGGATATAAAAATCAAGAGTTCGAGGATAGGATTATCGGATAAGCATTCAAGCATTCACATTCATGTCATCTCAATTTCAGGTGGAAATTATTACTTTTCAGTTTTAATTGCTTTATTTGGACTGTATATGTGATATGTTATATTTATGATTAAAATGCAGTCACATGTTTTTCATACCAAGTATCACTATATGTTTACATGCAGTCACATGATTACATGTTCAATTTATATATTGATATAACAAATATTCATGCTATGCCTCCATTATGTATTGTGATTATTATTGACTTGTGATGTTCCTGCGAGCAATAGAAAGCTCATCCTATCTTCTATGTAAAATTTTTAGGTTAAACCAGAAGGTCGACCAACGAGTTGCGGGGCAGGCCGACTTATGATATATCTAATGTTATTTGTTTCTTTTAAATTCCGCTCAGGCTTAATATGAAACATCCTTACTTTGTTTTTGGCAATTATTTTCCACTGCTAGATTCATATGGTTGTGTCGGAGATCTAAAATTGCTTTATTTTAGTAAATGTTTTTTTATTTAGAAAGCGTTAGTTTTGGTAACGACTTGAAATTTCTACAAGTTACTTATTATTAAATATAATTAAAAAATACTTCAGAAAAATTGGGTCGTTGTAGTTGGGAATATTTACAACCCTTGGTAGAATTCATATACAATAACAGTTTGTTGGCAACGATCGGAATGGCCCCTTACTAGGCACTCTACAGGAGAAAGGGCAGATCACCGGTTTATTGGGATGAAGTAGGTGAATGGAAAATTTCGGGTCCCGAGATAATCGAGGAGACCATGGGCATAGTCGAGAAGATCCGTGAAATGATTAAGATAGCTCAAGATCCCCAGAAGTCTTATGCCAACAAGCGAAGGACGGATCACGAGTTTACATCGGTTTGGACCGAGAAACAAGTTGAGACCAAGATACGTCAGACCATTTGAGATCCTTGGTCGAATTAGAGATTTGGCGTATCGTTTAGCATTACCACCAGAATTCTCAGCAGTACATAATATTTTTCACGTCTCGCAGTTGAGATAGTACGTTCACGATCCAAGTGACGGTATCAACTATTCAATGCTGGAAGTGAACAAAGATCTCACCTACGTCGAACAACCAGTAGCGAATCGACAGAAAGATTATTCCATTAAGGAATAAAGAGAGAGTGATCGTCAAGGTTCAATGGCGAAATCACAACAAGGATGAAGCTATTTGGGAGCGTGAAGAGGAACTTAGACCTCGCTACCCTGATTTTCTTAATCACGGTACATATACTATTTTCGAGGATGAAGATTTTCCATCAGGGGTAGGATATAACACCCGACAATTTAGAAGTAATTGCTAAATCTATTTACTAATTATTTATATCATGCGTATTAAATAATATCTTAAAATTTCAATTTTTAGTTGGGCAAAAATAATCTATTGAGTCCAATCATTTTAAGTTCAAGCCCACTTCAAACATCATTCATACATTTAGTTTAAGTTCATTTAGTCCAATAACTAACAAGCCCAATTCATGCATTATATATATATATATATATATAATTTTTACCTTAGGCCCAAGTCAACTAATAATAATTTAGTCCAACTCATATTATATTGTCCAAGCCCAATTCTTAAAATGAAGCTCAAACCCTAATAATATTCAAACCCAAACCAATTGAACTTTCAGCCCAAACAATACACATGCAACGTGTATTTTCATCTGAAACTCAATCCCTACTTTCTGATCGTGGGAAACATAGCAGGAGTTTCAGGGAAAGAAGTTATACATCATGAGGGGAAGAAGTTATACATCATGGGGGGAATCAGTTAACATTTCTAGTATATAGAAAACCCACAGTCAGTAATCAAAAACTCACGTGAAACACTCTCCAATCTCACATACTCTACAGAAAAGGAAATTTATCTGAAAATCATACATCAAATTTTTTTCCTCAAGATCACACATCCATAGGTAAATCCTTCTGTACCTTCAATTATACAATCAATTTTCATAGCAAAAATTTGTTTCTCATTCTCCTTAGTCCAGTCCAAGCCTAGCCAGAGGAATAAATCCCACCTGTGGCTGTCGAATTCTTTGCTGCTTCACACACACACACACGCACACAATAGAAGATTTCAGAAACCAATTCGAAGAAAAATATAATTTTAAATCAAAATCAGAAGAATAGAAGCCAACCTTTGAGTTCATCCGAAGCTTCTTTCCTACTCCAGTCCTCGGCCGTCTCCCCCGCATTTTTTTTCATTTCCATCCAGTCGTACCGCTGTCGTCGATTTCACGATGAGTCGTGCGAACTCTGTAAAATTAAGGATCACAATCCCTTATTCTTCCATCGAGAGTCGAATCGAGAGGATGGAAGTCTGAACTGAGTTCCTAAATCTAGTTGAGCAAACAACCGCTGCTCGGATCTTAGTAATCATTGTCGCCTTCGTCCGTCGATTTTGCAGCGCTGGAGAAAGTTTTCGCGACTGCTACGAGAGAGAGAATGGGAATGGATATCGTAGATTGGGTTAGCAAATTATACATCTTATTTAGTTGGCCAATGCCTTTTCAGGCCCTAACCTTTTTTAACCTTTATTTTAATAGTGGGCCAATCTGGTTGTTTCAGCCCAAGCATATTTATTTTCAATTCCAAATTTTTTGACAACTATAACATATACTGAAATACATATTTCTTTAATTATAGGATACAAAAATCAAGAGTTCGAGGATAGGATTATCGGATAAGCATTCAAGCATTCACATTCATGTCATCTCAATTTCAGGTGGAAATTATTACTTGTCGGTTTTAATTGCTTTATTTGGACTGTATAGGTGATATGTTATATTTATGATTAAAATGCAGTCACATGTTTTTCATACCAAGTATCACTATATGTTTACATGCAGTCACATGATTACATGTTCAAGTTATATGTTGATATAACAAATATTCATGCTATGCCTCCATTATGTATTGTGATTATTGTTGACGTGTGATGTTCCTGCGAGCAATAGAAAGCTCATCCTATCTTCTATGTAAAATTTTCAGGTTAAACCAGAAGGTCGACCAACGAGTTGCAGGGCAGGCCGACTTATGATATATCTAATGTTATTTGTTTCTTTTAAATTCCGTTTAGGCTTAATATGAAACATCTTTACTTTATTTTTGGCAATTATTTTCCGCTGCTAGATTCATATGGTTGTGTCGGAGATCTAAAATCGCTTTATTTTAGTAAATGCTTTTTTATTTAGAAAGCATTAGTTTTGATAACGACTTGAAATTTCTACAAGTTACTTATTATTAAATATAATTAAAAAAATACTTCAGAAAAATTGGGTCGTTGTAGTTGGGAACAGTTACTACCCTTGATAGAATTCGTATACAATAATAGTTTTTTGGCAATGATCGGAATGGCCGCTTACTAGGCACTCTACGGGAGAAAGGGCAGATCACCGGTTTATTGGGATGAAGTAGGTTAATGAAAAATTTTGGGTCCCGAGATAATCGAGGAGACCGTGGGCGTAGTCGAGAAGATCCATGAAATGATTAAGATAGCTCAAGATCGCCAGAAGTCTTATGCCAACAAGCGAAGGAAGGATCACGAGTTTACTTCGGTTTGGACCGAGAAACAAGTTGAGACAAAGATACGTCAGACCATTTGAGATCCTTGGTCGAATTAGAGATTTGGCGTATCGTTTGGCATTACCACCAGAATTCTCAGCAGTACATAATATTTTTCACGTCTCGCAGTTGAGATAGTACGTTCACGATCCAAGTGATGGTATCAACTATTTAATGCTGGAAGTGAACAAAGATCTCACCTACGTCGAACAACCAGTAGCGAATCGACAGCAAGATTATTCCATTAAGGAATAAAGAGAGAGTGATCTTCAAGGTTCAATGGCGAAATCACAACAAGGATGAAGCTATTTCGGAGCGTGAAGCGGAACTTAGACCTCGCTACCCTGATTTTCTTAATCACGGTACATATACTATTTTCGAGAATGGAAATTTTCCATCAGGGGTAAGATATAACACCCGACAATTTAGAAGTAATTGCTAAATCTATTTACTAATTATTTATATCATGCATATTAAATAATATCTTAAAATTTCAATTTTTAGTTGGGCAAAAATAATTTATTGAGTCCAATCATTTTAAGTTCAAGCCCACTTCAAATATCATTCATACATTTAGTTTAAGTTCATTTAGTCCAATAACTAACAAGCCCAATTCATGCATTATATATATATATATAATTTTCACCTTAGGCCCAAGTCAACTAATAATAATTTAGTCCAACTCCTATTATATTGTCCAAGCCCAATTCTTAAAATGAAGCCCAAACCCTAATAATATTCAAACCCAAACCAATTGAACTTTCAGCCCAAACAATACACATGCAACGTGTATTTTCATCTGAAACTCAATCCCTACTTTCTGATCGTGGCAAACTGTTCGGCGTATTTTTATACGCTTATTTATCATTATTTTGTAGTATTTTGGAGAGTGAAATTGTCTAAATGAGCCTTTAATGCCTTAATTTTGTTTGATTGACAGGAAATTGAAGTCCGGGAGCTAAAACGAAGCAAAACGGGCGAAAACGGCAACTGACTCGAGCCGCGGCACACAAGGAAGCAGCGCAGACAGAAGACACCCACCAAGGCGTAGTAAATCAGTACTCAGGCCGCGGCACGATCCAGTGAGCCGCCTGAAGAAATTGAAGACGCCCAGGCATCCAGCTGAAGGCTCTGTGCCGCGGCACAGGTTTAGTGCGCCGCGGCACACTTGGCGGTTTTTGTATGTCCGCGCGGATTTTGGGCCGTTTCGAAGCCAGTTTTCGACCGACTAATACGGACGCGATTTGGAGATGTGCTCAGCTATAAATAGGGTTTAAGACCCTAATTAGAGGATCTTTTGATCTTGAATCTTTTGGGAGCTTAAGCTTGGAGACGGCAGAAGAAGAGGGAAGCAGAAGACTTCAAAGGCAGAGGGCGGAAGCTGAAGAACGGAGGAATCCGAGCTTCATCTGCGTTTGAATTTTATGCTTTCATTTATCTATTCTGTATTTTCAATTTTTAGTATGTCAGGCTAAGCTCTAATCTAGGGTTTTGATGAAACCTTTGTTTTGACGAATTTCTTGAGATTATCCAATTAATTACCTTTTTATTGAGTTGTCCCAATTGTGTTTAATGCTTGCAATTATCTGGCCAATAGTTGTATTGATTTAATCATTCACTTCGAATCGGGAGAGGAGATTTGGTGAGGAACTATTGGTGAGGACCGTTTTATTCTGTGAGATAGGAATATACTCATAGGAACTACGTGGCCTTTGGGAGATTTTAAGCTTTTTGCCTATTGACGAATTAATTCACCTAGGGATAGAGTGCGTTATTCACCTTTAGATAAATCTATTGACCTCGGGAGAGGCGGTAGAATATATTAGCAATCTCCGCCTTCAATAAATTGGGAAAATTATTTATTACGGATAATCGAGAGTAAATTCGGATAAACTGAGGTGGATTCAGAATCCTAGACTTATTCATCATTTGATTTCTTTTATTCAATCTATCGTTTTCTACTGCTTAGTCTTTCAGTAATTCTTTTAGTTATTAATCGCAAAACCCAAATTCGATTGTTCAAATAAAATTGGAATACACAAAAATCGGTAGTTAGAGATTCAGTCCTCGTAGGAACGATACTCTACTTATCACTTTATTACTTGTAAACGATGACGTGCACTTTCGTGTAAGAATTATCGCAACAAGTTTTTGGCGCCGTTGCCGGGGATTGGAATTTTCTAATATCGATTTAAGTATTTCCAGTCTTAATTTGAACGTTTTATTTTTATTTTTGTGTATTTAATTTCGTTTATTTGTTTTTCCTTTCAGGACCTTTCGTGTAGTGCATGAGAAAACTCGGTAACGAAGGCCTACTACCTTTGGATACCGAGCTCGAGCGCACTCTAAGAAGGAACAACAAGGAGAAAAGAGAGTTTCAGACGACGGTCAACATGGCCGAGAATATCGAAGTCCAAGGAGGAGATAACCAAGTGCGATAAGTTCAACCGGAACTAGCTCTTCGAGATTATGCAATACCGCAGATCAATGCTAATTTTTCGGGAATTCGGCGTCCCACCATCCAAGCCAATAATTTTGAGATCAAGCCTGCTATTATTCAGATGGTGCAGGCAAGCCAATTCTGCGGACTGCCGAATGATGACCCGAATGCCCATATTGCTTCTTTCCTTGAGATATGTGACACGTTCAAGACCAATGGTGTCACCGAAGATGCCATCCGATTGAGGCTTTTCCCTTTCACATTGAGGGATAAAGCAAAATTTTGGTTAAATTCCTTACCGCCGGGGTCGATTACAACATGGGAGGGGTTAGCGCAAGCCTTCCTTGCCAAATTCTTCCCACCTGCTAAGACGGCGAGGTTGAGAAACGAAATAACCACCTTTGGTCAGTACGATATGGAATCGCTCCACGAGGCGTGGGAGCGATCTAAAGATTTGTTACGAAGATGCCCTCATCACGGCCTTCCTGATTGGCTTTAGATTCATACGTTCTATACTGGTTTGAGTGCTTCTACACGCACTCTCGTGGATGCGGCCGCTTGTGGGGCCTTGATGGGAAAGTCTATGGCCGAGGCACACTTGCTTTTGGAAGATATGGCCGCAAATGCGTACCAATGGCCATCGGAAAGATTGACACCGAAGAGAGTTATGGAAGTTTCAAGTAATGACCCGATTTCCACTTTGTCAGCTCAAGTCGCCGCTTTGACCCAACAGCTCCAAGCATTTTCGCACGCACCAGCCCCCGTTACCATTGAGACATGCAATTGGTGTAACGGATCACACCCGAGCACTGAATGTGAAGTTTGAAACCCGTTCGAACAACATCAGATGGAGCAGGCTAAATTCGTGGGAAATGGGAATCGGCCGAATAACCCGTACTCCAACACTTATAATCCGGGGTGGCGCAATCATCCCAACATTTCGTGGAGAAACTGACAGAACTCAAACCAGCCCCCGTTCGCTCAGAATCAACAGCAGCCCCCTCCCGCTCCCAAAGTGTCTCTTGAGGAAGCACTTGCAAAACTGGCGGCAAATACGAGTCAATTTATGACCCGTACTGAAGCAACATTGCAAAATCATTCCGCTTCCATTCGGAACTTGGAGGTCCAGCTGGGCCAAATTGCTAATGTGTTGACAGCTCGCCCGGAGGGAGCATTGCCGAGTACAACAGAGACAAATCCTAGAGAGAGTCTAAACGCAATCAGCTTAAGAAGTGGCAAAGAGGTGCTGGATCAGCCCGAGCGGTGTGAAAAGAAGAAGGAAATTGAGGAAAAGAATGATTTAGAGCCAGAGGAGTCGAAGGATTTGAAACCTTCAATAAAGTTGCCGGATAACTCGAAGCCATGTGTGCCCCCCATCCCGTTTCCGCAGATATTACAGCAAAGAAGGGCGGACAAACAATTTTCTAAGTTCCTTGATGTGTTTAAAAAGCTTCACATAAACATTCCGTTCGCCGACGCGTTGGAACAGATGCCGAGTTACGTTAAGTTCATGAAAGAGATATTATCGAAGAAAAAAAAGCTTGAGGAGTTTGAAACGGTCGCCTTGACAGAGGAGTGCAGTGCAATTCTTCAAAAGAAGCTCCCACCTAAACTGAAAGATCCGGGAAGCTTCAACATACCGTGCACCATGGGGAATCTTTCTTTTGATAAGGCACTATGTGATCTTGGTGCTAGTATCAACCTCATGCCTCTTTCGATTTTCAAAAAGCTGGATATTGGGGAAGCCAATCCAACAACAGTCTCCTTACAATTGGCGGATCGATCCATCAAATACCCACGGGGAGTGATTGAGGACATTTTAGTCAAAGTTGACAAGTTCATCTTTCCGGCTGATTTCATCGTACTCGACATGGAGGAAGATGAAGATATTCCAATTATCTTGGGACGACCATTTTTAGCAACTGGCCGAACCCTTATAGACGTGGAAAAAGGGGAGTTAACTCTGAGGGTCCAAGACGAGCAAGTTACTTTTCAAGTATTCAAATCGTTTCCATGTCCCGGAAGTATTGATAACAGGTCACAAATTGAAAGTGTAAATGCCGTTGAAAGAGGAAAGCACCGAAAACATCGTCGGTGGGAAAATTCAGATTTTGTGTTAAATGGTCCAAGTCTTAAGAAGGATGTAGAACGAGTTGCGTTCCTCGATCATGAGAACAAATCTGCTGCAGTCTTGAGTGCGTTTGTGAAGGAGGAGAATAAGCCGAAAGCCCAACGGACAATTAGTCATGGAAAAACCGGGTGTTTCGGGAAGTTGTTCACGTCGAAACCTTTTCGCAAACAACATTTGATGACCGAACCGAAAGTCGAATCGCTAACGACCAATGGTCATAATTTTAACAAATATATAAACGGTTCGATGAGCGGGGCGGAAACCAAATGGAGTTTGCGAAAAGCGAACTAATATTTACAAATAGGTCCGGCTGAAGACTATAAACTTAGCGCTTCTCGGGAGGCAACCCGAGTTCGTAGTTGCAGATTTTTGCGTTTCTTTATTTTTCTTGTATTCGTGATTCTTATTTTTCATCATTTTTGTGCTTCAATTTGCTTCTGCCTCTCGTTTTTAACGTGTTCTCAAAATTCTGTGCAGAAAAGTCCCAGGGAAGAAACTGAAGTCTGAGCCGAGGCACAGGTATTGTGAGCCGCGGCACACATCAATCGTAAGGGGAGGCTAAACCAACTGTACCCTGTGCCGCGGCACGATTTAAATGAGTCGCGGCACACTTGAGCACTGAGCCGCGGCACACGTAATCTGTGCCGCGACACACGACAAAACGAGAAAGCAGGTAAAAGGGACTGTACCCTGTGCCGCGGCTCACTTTAGCTGAGCCGCGGCACACTATGCGGAATCTGAAGGGCCCTGGTAGCTTATAATCCTCAATCGGCCGAACACCCAGGTATTTCTTCTTCCCTTCTCTTTCCCTCCCCAGCGCGCGATTTGGCCGAAGTTGTCTTCCAATTTTTTGTTGAGATTTCTTCTTGCAATCTTCACAAAACCAAAAGGTACGTTCCAATCTTTAATCTTTACTTGCTTATGGTTTAAATTTGAAAGTTGTTTATGCTTTGGATGGATTGAACATGTTTATTCTCCTTCAAAATTTCTAGGATGGTTTAGGGAATAACATGGTAGTTTTAATCGAATTTTCATGGTTAAATCGGAATATCAATGAGTTGAGTGTGTTGTGTTGATAATGATTGAATTGTGTTTCTGTTCTTGGGGGTTGAATCGAGCTATAGCCATGTTTATTCTTCAAGTAAACTTGTGCCCTCAAGGTGTTTGATAAATTGCCTAAGTGAAAAATTTTCTTTGGAAAAGCAATCTTTTGAATTTTCGTGCAACGTATACGTTCTGAATTTACAGCAAGTCCAACCCTTACATCCAGGTTAAACATTTAAGTCCACTTTCATCCTTCTCTCACGTATGCGCTATTTTGTTAAATTCGGGATTTCTGACTGGACATCCTTAGCCGAGCGTAGATCATTGTTATTATTGTTGCGTAAATAAACCCTCGTGTTGTACTTTTCAGGACTGATTATGGCGAGAACAAAGAAGCTGAGCAAGAGAGCTAGGACCCAGTCATCCCCTACTCGAGGGGAGACCTCTCGTAGTCGGGCCGAATCGGAGGGGCACCAGTTTTCGGACCCTGAAATTCACAAGATCTTCAATGAAAAGATCCGGCCACGACCGCTTATTCCGGAGAGGGGTTTTACTCCAGCTCCTCAGGACGGGGAATTGCTCACTATGATTGATGAGATGGGTTGGGCCAGATTTGCTGCACCCCCTGAGCCAGCGGTTATCTCGATTGTGCAGGAGTTCTACGCCAGTGCACTGCTGAAGCACATTCGGGCAGGGCATACGTTGCCGTCATTAGAGTCTCGGACTTAGGTCGATGTCCGGGGGGTTAGAGTTGATTTCTCCATTGCTGCTATTCGGAGGCTGTTTGGGCTTCCGGTGGTTGATGAGTCGGCCTATGACCGAGTGATGACCAGCCTCACGAAGGAGGCCCTGATCGAGACCATTGCACAGCCCGATACCGACTGGGAGCAGCGAGCACAGGGTTCTTCTACTTTCCACTTCAGGAGCTCGCGCCTCAGCCGGCTCGGGCGTGCCTGGATTTATTTTATCTGCGCACGCATTGACCCCACCTCCCAGATCCGTACGGTCTTTCTCTCCCGCGCCCGGACACTTTATGCTATCACTTCCGGGCTGCGTTTCAATATGGCCCCCATCCTGGTCCGATCTATCTTCCATGGTATCCAGGGGGGGCCAAGACGGGGTTGAAGCACCCCTCTCTCATCTGCGCTTTGTGCCGGCAGTCGGGGCTGACGTGGTCAGACGACGAGCCGATGCTTGCCCCCCAGGCCCCGATCGACCACCGCATCATATCACACTTTGACCAGTGGGGAGGAGCGCCGACGCACGCTCGGGGGAGAGGATTTCTGCTAGAGGAGGCCCACGAGGGGTCCCCCGAGCCGCTTTTATTGACACATGGTGATGCCGGCCCGCCACCCGACAGAGCGAGGTTGCAGGAGTTGTTTGATGGGCTGAGGGAGGATCTGAGGAGAGAGAGAGAGGAGCTGAGAGAGGAGACGAGGAGAGAGAGAGATGAGATGAGGAGAGAGAGGGAGAGTTTGATGGCTGCCATGCGAGAGGAGCAGCGGACGGAGCGGGAGAGCGTTGTTGCTGCCGTCAGAGCCGAGATGCGAGAGAGCAGCTGCCGGCCCGACGAGAGGCGAGGCGTCTTGCTGCGAGGGATGCTTATCATCAGGAGCACCTCGCCGCATGGACGGCCCATATCATGCATCCCGACGGGCCATTTATTGCACCCGCCCGACCAGCCACACCACCCTCCTCACCGGATGATGCCGGCACGGCTCTGAGCGTCGGAGGAGTACTTGACCTTTTACTTTTATTGCATATCATTTTTGTCCATTGAGGTCAATGTACGTCCTAAGTTTGGGGGATTTACTTTCGGTTGCTACATTCATTCTTTGTACTTTATTTTATTGTCAGTACTTTATTTCGTTGCACTTTTCATTACTTTTCGTAAAAAAATTTTTAGATAGCCTTGCTTGTCTTAGTTTTTCTTTATTCGTGAATTTTTCGTGCTTCTATTTGTGTGATCGATGTTACGACCTTTGTTTTCTCTGAAGAAATGGTCGAGTTTTAGTCGAGTTGTAGTCAGTTATTTCTGTTCTGCTTAGTATTCATTTAGGTCCAAAATTTTTCGTGATTGTAGAGGTCTTGGCAGATAAGAGACGATACATACTTGTTTTAAAATCAGCGTCAATACGTTTGGTTACATTTTCCGGATAGTGAATCGTACTGTTTCTTTAGTCGTGTTGGCACTTAGATTGAGTTTAGAGTCGGTCAGTTTTTCCCAAAAGTCGAGATAATATTGTTCTATGAAGGGAAGTCTAGTAACCGGGGGCATTCGCGTGACCCGTTGTTTACTCTCGCGTAAAACGACGACCCTGATTAGACTAGTGATGTAGATATTTCTCATGTGCCAATGATAGGGAGCCTAGTAACCGGGGGTATTCGCGTGACCCGTTGTTTACTCTCGCGTAAAACGGCAACCTTGATTCGGACATGCAGAAATTATATATTCGAGTTGTTTCTCCGCTGTAGACGGGAACATAGTAACTAGAAGCATCCATGTGCCCCATGAGTGTCTTTTACGTCAAACGGTTTCCTAATACATGAGAATGGAAGTTCCACCCTAGGATTATCCCGATGTAACATTCCAAGATCCGAACCTAGTGGTCAACTCGAATCAAATTCTTGAACATATATATAAGGGAATACTGTCCGAGGTTTATTTGTTATGAAACTCGTGAAAATTGTGCCACTAGACTGTGGAACAGAATGAACTACCTTGTTTATTTTAACCTTTCATATTGACGGTCGATTTGACTCACGTTTTGTTAATCTTTTAGCTGGATTTTCTTCATGAACGAGTGATTAGGACTGAACTTGATTACTCTGCGGAATCATTATTCTGAGTGCAGCTTGCTATTATGACACTTGTATTATTTAGAGAGAATTACAGGATAGTATTGATTAGGTTGAACACTATGAGTTGCACGATGATTCACGACATTCTTTTATTGAATTTAATTCTTTTTGCTTGAGGACAAGCAAAGGCTTAAGTTTGGGGGTATTTGTTAGGCGTATTTTTATACGCTTATTTATCATTATTTTGTAGTATTTTGGAGAGTGAAATTGTCTAAATGAGCCTTTAATGCCTTAATTTTGTATGATTGACAGGAAATTGAAGTCCGGGAGCTAAAACGAAGCAAAACGGGCGAAAACGGCAAATCTGGACTCTGTGCCGCGGCACAAGGAAGCAGGGCCGCGGACAGAAGACACCCACCAAGGCAGAGTAAATCGTACTGTGCCGCGGCACACCTGTGAGCCGCGTACGTAAGAAATTGAAGACGCCTGTGCATACAAACAAGGCTCTGTGCCGCGGCACAGGTTTAGTGCGCCGCGGCACACTTGGCGGTTTTTGTATGTCCGCGCAGATTTTGGGCCGTTTCGAAGCCAGTTTTCGACCGACTGATACGGACGCGATTTGGAGATGTGCTGAGCTATAAATAGGGTTTAAGACCCTAATTAGAGGATCTTTTGATCTTGAATCTTTTGGGAGCTTAAGCTTGGAGACGGCAGAAGAAGAGGAAAGCAGAAGACTTCAAAGGCAGAGGGCGGAAGCTGAAGAACGGAGGAATCCGAGCTTCATCTGCGTTTGAATTTTATGCTTTCATTTATCTATTCTGTATTTTCAATTTTTAGTATGTCAGGCTAAAGCCCTAATCTAGGGTTTTGATGAAACCTTTGTTTTGACGAATTTCTTGAGATTATCCAATTAATTACCTTTTTATTGAGTTGTCCCAATTGTGTTTAATGCTTGCAATTATCTGGACAATAGTTGTATTGATTTAATCATTCACTTCGAATCGGGAGAGGAGATTTGGTGAGGAACTATTGGTGAGGACCGTTTTATTCTGTGAGATAGGAATATACTCATAGGAACTACGTGGCCTTTGGGAGATTTTAAGCTTTTCGCCTATTGACGAATTAATTCACCTAGGGATAGAGTGCGTTATTCACCTTTAGATAAATCTATTGACCTCGGGAGAGGCGGTAGAATATATTAGCAATCTCCGCCTTCAATAAATTGGGAAAATTATTTATTACGGATAATCGAGAGTAAATTCGGATAAACTGAGGTGGATTCAGAATCCTAGACTTATTCATCATTTGATTTATTTTATTCAAGCTATCGTTTTCTACTGCTTAGTCTTTCAGTAATTCTTTTAGTTATTTATCGCAAAACCCAAATTCGATTGTTCAAATAAAATTGGAATACACAAAAATCGGTAGTTAGAGATTCAGTCCTCGTGGGAACGATACTCTACTTATCACTTTATTACTTGTAAACGATGACGTGCACTTGCGTGTAAGAATTATCGCAACACAAACATAGCAGGAGTTGCAGGGAAAGAAGTTATACATCATGAGGGTAAGAAGTTATACATCATAGGGGGAAAGAGGTTATATCGTAGGGGGGAAGAAGTTATACATCATGGGCGGAATCAGTTAACATTTCCAGTATAAAGAAAACCCACAGTCAGTAATCAAAAACTCACGTGAAACACTCTCTAATCTCACATACTCTACAGAAAAGGAAATTCATCTTAAAATCATACATCAAATTTTTTTCCCTCAAGATCACACATCCGCTGGTAAATCCTTCTGTACCTTCAATTATACACTCAATTTGTAATACTCGGATTTTCAGTATAAATTTTTCGCGTTATTTTATCTGAGATATACTGTATAGTTTGGTATCTATACAGTATGGATAAAATAAATTGAGGACCGAGACAGTTATACTTGCGTAATTGACGTTTTGATTGACAGTTATATTGAGGATTTGTTGTATCAGGTTGAACTGATTTGGATATCAGGTATATGGTATGAGAATATTTTTGGATTGAGTATATGTATTGATTTTTGCCGTATGCTCGTGTTTGGTATGCCGTGACATTGGACAGGAATTGCTGAAATTTGCTAAGTATGGAATTGTTACGTACGTTAACAAGGTGAGCTAACGTACGTAAGATTGGCACGGTTATGTGCGTTAAGGCTAAGGTATTACGTACGTAACGAAGGCATCGGACAGGATCGAGTCATGGTCGGCAGGTGGGACCTGGTGTCGGCAACTTTCGGCGGAGGATCTTGACAGGTGAGTCAACATACGTGTTACGTACGTTATACAGGACGTGTTACGTACGTAACACGACCATTGTACTGTAGCAAGTCAACTGGTATATTACGTACGTTATATGGCATGGGTTACGTACGTAAGGAAGTTCACGTTTTGAGGCGCAGGTAAGTGCGGGATGGCATTACGTACGCTAACCACGACAAGATAGCATACGTAAGAGGTGTTACGTACGTTAACTTGGGAATGTTACGTACGTAACGAGCGGGGAGTTTATATAAGGAATGGCCGTCTTTCATTTCACTTCAGCATTTCTCTTCGTTTTTCATCTCTAAACATTGAGAGAGGGATATTTTGGCTGTCCTAATTCGATTTTGAGCTTGAGGGCTTGGATTCGGAGCTTGGATATGGAGTTATTGATGATTCTTGAAGTGATTTCTTGTGTATTCCATCTTCTAAGAGGTATGTTGGATAATACTCCTTTTCATTTCGGATTTTTGCTGTTGTTATTGATTAATGATTTGTATGAAGATGATTAAGATTTTGTTGTTTCGATTCTTGAGGTTATATGAGGTGTATGTTGAAGGAAGATGATGATATGTTGAATTATGTCTTGATTATGTTGTTATGATTATGGAATCATAATATTCTTGATGTTCTTGGTAGTATTGCTTCGATTTTTGATGCTAAGAAGATCATATGTTGAAGAACATGATGATATACACCTTGAATTATGATTAAGGGTTGTTTAGATGTTAGAAAACATCGGGTTATGTTGTTTTATGGATTATGAATGTGAATTTGGATAATTCGTGTTCTTGAAGAACTCTTGAGTTACATGTTATGATTTTGGAAGGATTTCGGATAATTTTGGAATGTGATTATTCACGATAATAATCGGAAATTGTTTTCTACGAATTTACAAGTATGAACAAGAAGGAGTTTCGTCTTCGTATTTGGAGTTGAAGTTGGAATCGAATATGTTATAAAATCCTTAATGTCGAGATGAATTGATCATTGATTTGATGAATACGTTTTAAAGTGTTGGTGTTTTGGGTATAAATATGGAATATTCATATCTATAACTAAGTTATGTGTTTTGGTACAATATTCGTATAGGAATACGAATATGATTTTCAGGTTTGATAAGATTATGATTCACTTTTGAGTTTGAGAATTCCTACGTATTGAACAAGTGTTCAATTCGGATAATGGAATTATTTGAAACCTTTGGACTATGGTATTCTATAATGTTGAACTGATCGGATTGTTCGGATTGATGATGATAATCGGTAATTGATTTTTATTATGAATTTACAAGGAGGAAACTTGTAATCGTATTTAAGATTGAATTTGGAATCGGTAATGCTTAGACTTGGTTAAATTGATTATTGATATGATATTCGGATTGTGGAATCTATTTGTGGTTTTGAATTCGTGATTGATTGGTTTGGATTGTTTGGGTTTGTATTTAATCGGGATATTGTAGAACCGTTGTGGTTGTTGATCGGTTATTGATTGTTATTTGTGATCATCGAGTTACGGCTTGTATTGTGGATATGAGTTCGTATTTGTTGAGTTGGATTATTTGGTTTTATGTATATGATGGAGGTTTCGTTGAACTGTTGAGTTTGTTGGTTGGCTATGTCGGTTATTGATTGTTATCGGATTGTTGTTAATTGATTATTGCAATAGGTTGATATGTTTTGATTGTGGATTATGGCCGTTGTGTTTCGGTTGAGGTCGAAGAGTTCGTAGATTGCTTTTGGTCGGGGCTGAGGAGCTCGTAGACAAAGGCAATGGATATTGGTAACGGCTTCGTGGTATCGGTATCGAGGCAAGTTTCTACTTGTTCAGTTTATAATATTTGATGAATGGTTTCATTTTCATTTCATTTATAATTCATATAGCAATGTTGTTAGAAATGTAAGTTGTCGGGATAATGGTTTGTATATCGTTTTCTCGTTGTATTAAATCATAAGGTATATGATTTAATTGTGTTCAGGGAAGACGTGGGTTATCTTTGGTCAAGGATATAGAATATCGGATATCGAGGATAGTTATCGTGATGACATAAGTATCGGGATAAAGATTTATTGGTATTGAATGGATGGTACCTTATTTGAGATTATTTGTATAACTGTGTATTCGTTCAGGGATGTTGTTCGTGGAAAGGATGTTGTCTTCGGCTTTGAGGTAATTAATGTATTGTTCAGTTATGAGATAATGATTATGTTGAGTTGTTGTATATGTTGTATGTTGAGGCTTCGTATATTGAGATTCGTACTGGTTGTTTGTTGAGGGATGTTGATCCCATGACTATTGTTGGTATTAATGGTTGTGTTGATCGTCTCATTGCGAGATGTTGATGGATATGGTCCTCAGCTTTGAAGTAATCTAAGTATTTGTTCAGTCATGTGGATAATTAGTATGTTGAGTTGTTGTATATGTTGAGGTTTCGTGTAATGAGTTTCGTACCGGTTATTCGTTGAGGGATGTTGATCCCACGACTGTTGTATTGAGATCGTAGATCGTGTTGGTCATTCATTTGGGGATGATGATTCCAGGATTGATGTTTTGGATATTGATTAGTCGTGTCGACTTTTCATTGTCAGTGTGTTGTGTTCACTTGGGTGAGTCTTTTGATCCTTATTGGATATGTGTTTCTTTGAGTTTCGTTGTCATGTTGCATCGTGACATATCTGGAGTCACATCTGCGTGCCTATTGGTTATTGTGTAGGATTTTTAGCCGGGCACATGATGGTTATGTGTTGATATTTCCACATTGAACCGTGCAAACGAGACGTAGTTCGTGAGGCTAATTAGGTACAAGACCACACGTGTATGTGATCAATACCCGGGGTGGCTTGTGCACAGACACATTTCCGGATCAGGCGTACTATGACTTCCATCTTTGAGCCATATTGTTTGGTCGTTCATCCTCCATTTATGGTTGGGTATGTTCGACGGTTTGTGACTGGTTGTTCATACGCCCGAGGGGTATGTTCGACAGTCGGAGTTATTTCTTTGAGATCCATTATTGTTGATCATTTGGAGTTTACCTTGTTGATGGTATTCTCGTTTATTGTTGATCCTTTGTTGATCGTGTTGGGAGTTTACCATGTTGATGGTATTCTCGGTTATCGTTGATCCTTTATTGGTCGTATTGGAGTTATCATGTCGATGATATTCTCAGCGATGCTTTGGTTGATCATTGTTATTGATCGTATGAGCATTCAGATTGTACGTCGTTGTTCGGGATTTGTTATCCTTATCATGTGATGGTTGATCTACATATATGTTGTGTATTATTTGTTTATCCAGGTTGAGATTCGATTGTGTAATCCGACGGACATGAGTTGGCACATATTGGATTATTTCTGTAACACCCCAAACTAGGCGGATATTACAGTGCCGTAGATCCCCAACTGGGACCCACCAGGCAAATGAAAATGAATGAATTACACAAGATAAATGTAGTACCGAACTACATTACAACAATAATTACTCCGATGAGGAGTTTAATTACAACACACCAGGACAATACCGAATACTAGTGTATTTTATATGAAGATAAAATACACAACACTGAATGAAACGGAGTATTCAAATGAAAATCTGCAGCGGAAAATAAAGGACAATAACATGAATAACTGAAAGATCGGGGCCCCTACTAGTATCACTGACTCGACGTCGCGTGTTCTCCCGTACTTTTGCCTTACCAAGACACGAAAAACAAAATCCCCAAACGGGCCGCTTAAATGTAACAACAATCCTCAAGGGTTGAAAATACACAATCATGATATATCTGAAATTATGAATTATCCTGTCGAAACATACGCAATCAAACATGCTATATGAATCGACAAATTAGTACGGCTCAAAGGAATGGCGCCACACTACGTCCGGGATGGAAATGTGTCCGTGCACAAGCCACCAACGATCAAACACGCGTGGTCTTGTACCTGTCCGCCTCTCACGAGCAATCGACTCGTGCACGATCCAATGTGAGGCCACCAACCAACACACGACTATAATGTGCCCGACATGAAAATCCTACACATACCAACCGGCACGCCAGTATGACCCGGAATGCCACAATATGACAAAAGTGACAATGAAAATGAATAATGACTCACCAAGATTGAATGATGGTAAAATGAATGATAGCTCAATGAAATGATCGGAACCGTCGTTCCTTATGACTGAGGTGATTAATTGACAATGACGAGTTTTGATACGATTAATACCATGATGAATGAATTATGATTATGAGTAATCAACAACAAAAAGGAATGAATATCCTTTTAACCGAGTAAGAATTAACTTACGCAATACCGATGAAGAATGTCCGTCCACGAACAACGTCCTAAATGAAATGTCGGTCGCTCGAACAACCTTGGATAACAATAATTACCAACAACCGTTCAATACACGCATCAAGTAACAAAACACGACTAACCCAACGGTCGAAACAACGATAATCAAACTCATAAGGCATTCCAACGAATACATAACCAACCACACAACTTCGGAATTATCCAATCCCGAATATGTCGAAACCAAACCAAAATGAGTATTTCGAACTAACAAAACACTTCAATGACATCAATAATCTATTAGGAATCCATAATTCATGGTTACAACAACATCAATCGGAAAATCCCCAATTAACCAAAGTCAACCCCAAGGGTTCTTGAAATAATTCCGAAAATAACCATTAAATCCGTAGGAATATATTTATCCTAGGTAGATAATCCATATCTAACATATTCCAATGATAATCCAAGCTTACACGAAGAAATCGGAAGGAAAACCCAAAAATCCGAAATTCTAGATCCAAGAATTTAATACCTTTGATTCGATGAATAGGAGATGATGAAGTGATGATTAATCCAACTCAAAGTCTTGAAGATGATGATTGATGATTACACCTCGAAGAATCCTCTCAAAATCGCCGAAATCGCCAAGAACCGACGAGAGAAAGAGATTAGGATGATAAATGACGAACTCTGACCAAACTGTCCAATTTATAGCCAGTCCAGGTTAGCGTGCGCTAGCCCTTATGAATAGCGTGCGCTAACGAGTAGTTTGGGTAGTCCAGTACCCACTGTCCGAACACGGTAGCGCGCGCTACGTACCTTCTTGTAGCGTGCGCTACGGCCATATCACTAGCGTGCGCTAAGATCCATTATTAGCGTGCGCTGACGAAATATTGATGCCCAGTACTGGAGTCCAGAAAACTGTCTGCCCTCTGATCTGACCTCGATAGCGTGCGCTACAACCATAGTTTAGCGTGCGCTAATATATCGGTTGCGTACGCTAACAACAACACATAGCGTGCGCTATGAAATAATCGAGTGCAGTCCAGTAGCCACTGGACTCAACCTGATCCGTCCCTAGCGCGCGCTACTCCACACATATAGCGTGCGCTACTACAACCCGTTAGCGCGCGCTACTTACCACTCATAGCGTGCGCTACAATTAATCTCACCTGCAGTCCAGTACCTTCTGGACTGCAGCCAAGACAACCTTAGCGTGCGCTAAAGCTGAGTGGTAGCGTGCGCTACCTATACCCAATTAGCGTACGCTAAAGGGAGTATGTAGCGTGCGCTACTCCTCACGCACAGCTCGCAACGAAATGACAATGATGATAAACGCGGCACGAAACTCCAATCCGATTAGTGATGAATGACGATTGATACACGATACAATTACTCTGAATGATGAATACCATGACTGAATATGAGTGACAAATGATCAATAATGGGTGAACTTACTGAGTGATAATGACTGAATGATAAATACTGAATGATAATTACTGAATTACAACCGGGTATTACATACACCCCCCTTAAAAGAGTTTCGTCCTCGAAACTAAGGGTAAACAACTCGGGACATGAACTATCCATCACGATCTGCAAACAATAATGTCCAAATAGTTCTCGGGACCAAATCAATCGCACGCCCAAGTCCCCAAGTCTTGACGTCTCGGATCACAATGAACGATTTCTCAAAAATATCACGAAGTCCCGGTATGACACCAAAAGGAATGCATCAAACGATCTCAAAATCTCAAGATTCTCAAATACGATCATTATAAGATAGATCAAAAGTAAATGATCCACAACCACGACACATTATTACGGATTGAGTTATATAGTCATCTGAAAGACAAGGCTATATATCAAATGTACCCAACATCGATATCTTCCAAATCATCGATCTCCTCGATCCCAACGATTCAACGAAGACCCAAATCTGAACTCACTGCTTAAAATGACCCCGAAAGGTTACCAAAACGAGAGTGACTAAGATGAATGATAAATGATTAGAAATCCGACAAGGATCAAGAATAACTCGCCGAGGTGAACTAATAACGAAATGAGTGATAACTCAAATGAAATTATTGGAATCATTACTCCCCGAGAAGTGAATGATTGGTTGATAAATATAAGTCTTAACGTGATTGATATATGATGAATGACCTATGCGAAAAATTGAACGACGATGAAATGAATGATTATTCTATTACCGAGCAAGAATTAACTTGGTCAACACCGGTGATGAATGTCCTGTTGTATCACTGTTTAAGCAAACAACAGTCAAACTCATCGTCTGAGATGAAGATGCTTTCCCAGCATAAATACGACTAGAAACGATCTCTTGGACGTCGGAGTCCGATGTCCCTCTGAACTCTTTCCATACCGAGGCAGGAAAGTCACGTGATAATTACAGATCTCGTATGAAGATTGTATTATGATTACGAGACGGAATAATAACAATGAGCATACATGCTCTACAAGATGAATGCATTAATAATGCAATAAAACGATCGTCGACATGACGCCGTATATGAGAAGATCGCATGAAAAATCAAGTGAGGTGACAAGCCTATCTGATGAAATTCATGAAATGATTACCTTGAACAAGTTCACAAGATTGAAAAATTTGATTCGCAAGATCAACAACTGAACCGTGAGATGGACTGGATGGTTAATAAATTAATCGAACAATGAGATTGACTCCGTGATGAATGAATTAATTGAACAATGAGATTAACTGAGTGATGAATGAATTGACTGAACAATGAGATTGACTGAGTGATGAATGAATTGACTGAACAATGAGATTGACTGAGTGATGAATGAATTGACTGAACAATGAGGTTAACTGAGTGATGAATGAATTGACTGAAAATTTTTTAGAAAATCCTTCCACAAACCGCCGATAATAGCCGGCTAATACGAGAAAGCTTCGGATTTGCTTAACATTCTTCGGAGGTGACCAATCTTGGATAGCCTTCGTCTTCTGAGGATCAACACGCACTCCATCTGATGAAATTACAGGTCCGAGAAAAGTCACTTCGGACATCCAGCACTCACCTTTGGAAAACTTCCCATAAAGTTGCTCTCGTCTTAACACGTCGGAAACCTGATGAAAATGAACCTCGTGTTCCTCCCGGTCACGAGAATAATCAAAATGTCATCGATGAAGGCAACAACAAACTGATCCAAAAGTCGATGAAAACCTGATTCATTAACTCCATGAATACCGCATGTGCAATAATCAACCCAACCGGCATAACCGCAAACTCATAATGACCATAACGTGTTCGAAAAGCCGTCCTCGTGATATCCGACTCTCGAATCCGCAACTGATGATATCCAGATCTTAAGTCGATCTTGGAAAATACTGAAGCTCCCTGAAGTTGATCCAAAAGATCGTCGATACGGGGTAGAGGATACTAATCTTGATCCTCACCCTGTTCAACTCCTGATAATAATACACACACGAACGAACCATACCTCTCCTTGACAGATAACATTGGTGCTCCCCACGGGGATACACTCGGTCGGAGATAACCTTTCTCGAACTATTCCTCAAGTTGAATCTTCAACTCCTGCATTTGGTCGGGGCCATCCGATACGGTGTCTTCGATAATGGGGACGTACCGGCTCCAACTCACTCCTGAATTCCACTACTCTATGAGAAAGCAACCAGATAACTCGTCTGGAATACATCGTCAAACGATGGTAATGATACCACGAATGATTGAACATTTCGATTGCCCGAGAATGGTCAATCGATAAAAAGTGATACAAGGAATGATTGAACATCTCGATTGCCTTAGAAGTGCCAATCGATGAAAATGATGCAATGAATGATTGAATAACTCGATTGCCTTAGAAAGGCCAATCGATGAAAATGATACAATGAATGATTGAATAACTCGATTGCCTTAGGAAGGCCAATCGATGAAAATGATACAATGAATGATTGAATAGCTAGATTGCCTTAGAAAGGCCAATCGATAAAAATGATACAATGAATGACTGAATAGCTCGCTTGCGGAATTTCTCTGCTTCCATCATATTAGTAATCCTACTAGGACAATGGGGATTACCTCCCTGAAGTACCCATTCGACGACCAACGACGAAAATGATAGTGACCATGCGCTTTCGAACATTGAGAACGGCATCATGACAATCCATCTAATTAACACTCAATATTACATCGTCCTTAGATAAATTCACCTCCACTAACCAATTGCGGTCATTAAGCTTACCTTGGTATGATTTCCGAAAATCTTCTATCGTTAGGTACACCGATGGTATGAGGTCCACAAGCAATAGGACTATCCAAACTAAGTTTATTCAATCATGACTTGAAAATGAATGAATGCGGTGCACCAGTATCAAAAGGTACACACGGATTGAAATAAAATTACGAGTATACCTGAGATCGTTCGGGCCACCGGATCGTCGATCCTCTTCATCACATGAATCCGGGACCTGCCGGCCCCCGAACCGGATGCTCCCGTCTGATACATATGAGCTCCACCTTTGTTTGCTTCCATTGTCTTAAACGACGCTGACAAAGCAGTCTGATTCTGAATCGCTGATTGTTTCGGGGCCTGAGATGCCGCCGGAGCTGACTTAGAGTCCTTTCGGCAAAAACGGGCCTTATGCCCAGAATTCCCACAATTATGACATGTGATAGACGGCGTAGTACACCTAGTACTGAAATGGCCCGGCGCCCCACAGTTGAAACAGATGATGGCCGAACTGGCTGCTCGGGACTGAGATCCCGCAGGATTAGGCGTCGTAGGAGGTCGCTTAGAAACGTTAGGACCCGCACGAGGTTTCTTGGAGGTTGACCGACCGCCTTCGGACCGATTACGCTTCGTTGATTTCTTGTTGACAGATGAAGGTTGTTGTTCAGCACTTTCCTTAGCAGCTGGCTCATACGGGAGGGTTCTCTCGATTAATCCAGCCAGAGTGGCGCAATGATGATTGAGCAATTGCACATGGGTCATCATGGCCTGCATAAAAGTGAGTGGATCAACCCGAACATCTTCTGATCGAGCCGAGTCCTGGGCACGATTTCCCGACCGCGAGTGATTATTTCCCGGGTTTCGGCCCGCACCGCGGCCTCTCCCCATACTGAAGTAGGAAGGTCGCATAATGATTATATTTCTCGCATGAGTATCACATTATGATTATATTATAAAATGATGAAAATGAGCATACGCGCTCAAATACAGTGATTACATGAATGATTAATTGACGTGACATGATTATCTGATGAAATTACTGAAATGATTATCTTGAACAATTTAACAAGATTGAAGATATGATCTTCAAGATCAACAACTGAGTAATGAAATGAATTGAGTGATTAATGAGTTCACATTATCGACTTGATCACAATTGAAATTGATGAATGAGGATTGTTAACTAATGAATTATGAATGAATGATTATTGCCAGAAATTATACCATGGCATCAGAAATCTTACAGTTCTTGGTCTGATTGGCTCGGCATTTGCACAGGTCACACGTGACGCGAAAGTCCAATGATACTAGTCCGATGACGATGATTTCAAATGAGACATGACTTGGAGGGTAGTATTCAAAACCACGCTCCGATACCAACTCTGTAACACCCCAAACTAGGCGGATATTACAAGGTCTGTAGATCCCCAACCTGGGACCCACTGTGCAAATGAAAATGAATGAATTACACAAGATAAATGTAGTACCGAACTACATTACAACAATAATTACTCCGATGAGGAGTTTAATTACAACACACCAGGACAATACCGAATACTAGTGTATTTTATATGAAGATAAAATACACAACACTGAATGAAACGGAGTATTCAAATGAAAATCTGCAGCGGAAAATAAAGGACAATAACATGAATAACTGAAAGATCGGGGCCCCCTACTAGTATCACTGGGACTCCTCGACGTCAGCGTGTTCTCCCCGTACTTTTGCCTTACCAAGACCTGAAAAACAAAATCCCCCAAACGGGGTCAGTTAAACAGAACAACAATCCTCAAGGGTTGAAAATACACAATCATGATATATCTGAAATTATGAATTATCCTGTCGAAACATACGCAATCAAACATGCTATATGAATCGACAAATCAGTACGGCTCAAAGGAATGGCGCCACACTACGTCCGGGATGGAAATGTGTCCGTGCACAAGCCACCAACGATCAAACACGCGTGGTCTTGTACCTAATCAGTCTCACGAGCAATCGACTCGTGTGCACAGTCCAATGTGAGGCCACCAACCAACACACGACTATAATGTGCCCGACATGAAAATCCTACACATACCAACCGGCACGCCAGTATGACCCGGAATGCCACAATATGACAAAAGTGACAATGAAAATGAATAATGACTCACCAAGATTGAATGATGGTAAAATGAATGATAGCTCAATGAAATGATCGGAACCGTCGTTCCTTATGACTGAGGTGATTAATTGACAATGACGAGTTTTGATACGATTAATACCATGATGAATGAATTATGATTATGAGTAATCAACAACAAAAAGGAATGAATATCCTTTTAACCGAGTAAGAATTAACTTACGCAATACCGATGAAGAATGTCCGTCCACGAACAACGTCCTAAATGAAATGTCGGTCGCTCGAACAACCTTGAATAACAATAATTACCAACAACCGTTCAATACACGCATCAAGTAACAAAACACGACTAACCCAACGGTCGAAACAACGATAATCAAACTCATAAGGCATTCCAACGAATACATAACCAACCACACAACTTCGGAATTATCCAATCCCGAATATGTCGAAACCAAACCAAAATGAGTATTTCGAACTAACAAAACACTTCAATGACATCAATAATCCATTAGGAATCCATAATTCATGGTTACAACAACATCAATCGGAAAATCCCCAATTAACCAAAGTCAACCCCAAGGGTTCTTGAAATAATTCCGAAAATAACCATTAAATCCGTAGGAATATATTTATCCAAGGTAGATAATCCATATCTAACATATTCCAATGATAATCCAAGCTTACACGAAGAAATCGGAAGGAAAACCCAAAAATCCGAAATTCTAGATCCAAGAATTTAATACCTTTGATTCGATGAATAGGAGATGATGAAGTGATGATTAATCCAACTCAAAGTCTTGAAGATGATGATTGATGATTACACCTCGAAGAATCCTCTCAAAATCGCCCAAATCGCCAAGAACCGACGAGAGAAAGAGATTAGGATGATAAATGACGAACTCTGACCAAACTGTCCAATTTATAGCCAGTCCAGGTTAGCGTGCGCTAGCCCTTATGAATAGCGTGCGCTAACGAGTAGTTTGGGTAGTCCAGTACCCACTGTCCGAACACGGTAGCGCGCGCTACGTACCTTCTTGTAGCGTGCGCTACGGCCATATCACTAGCGTGTGCTAAGATCCATTATTAGCGTGCGCTGACGTAATATTGATGCCCGATCGGAGTCGAGAAAACTGTCGCCCTCGATCGACCTCGATAGCGTGCGCTTCAACCATAGTTTAGCTTTCGATAATATATCGGTTGCGTACGCTAACAACAACACATAGCGTGCGCTATGAAATAATCGATGCGATCCGGTAGCCACCGGACTCAACTCGATCCGTCCCTAGCGCGCTACTCCACACATATAGCGTGCGCTACTACAACCCGTTAGCGCGCGCTACTTACCACTCGTAGCGTGCGCTACAATGTCTCACTGCCGGTCAAGTACCTTACGGATGCGGCAAGACAACCTTAGCGTGCGCTAAAGGCTGAGTGGTAGCGTGCGCTACCTATACCCAATTAGCGTACGCTAAAGGAGTATGTAGCGTGCGCTACTCCTCACGCCGCATTTCAACGAAATGACAATGATGATAAACGCGGCACGAAACTCCAATCCGATTAGTGATGAATGACGATTGATACACGATACAATTACTCTGAATGATGAATACCATGACTGAATATGAGTGACAAATGATCAATAATGGGTGAACTTACTGAGTGATAATGACTGAATGATAAATACTGAATGATAATTACTGAATTAGAACCGGGTATTACAATTTCCTCACTTATGAGTTATGATGATGTTTTGAGGATTATCGGTATTTTTAAAATACAGTAGAGATGATTGTTGTTGAGTTCATTTCGTCATTCGAGGATGCGAAATGTGGATTATGGTAAGGATTGGATTGTTATGGATTTGTAAGGTTATGACAGTAAGTTTACATTGGTAGTATTCTTACAGTATTATTACATTGGTATGTAATTATTTATGATGATGTGATCGATATCATTTTTGAGTATTATGGCTGACCCCGTCGTGGGCTTTATTTTTAGGTACTCGGAGATCGAGCTAGTAGCAGTCGTGAAGGGATGAGCTTCCCGGATGATACTGGCTGGGGCATTTATTCGAATATTGAGTATTCTTTTCTGGTTGTTTTATTCCACTGCAAATTTGTATTTCGAATTGAGTTTTATCCGCTGCGTGTGTATGTTTCAAAATGGCTTTTCGGTATATTTGCCAACTCGTGTGTATTTTCAAAATGGCCTTTTGGCATTTTGCGAACTTGGGTTATTTCGTTAAACCTTTTCCTAAACTATTTTATCGGTACGTTTAAGCGACGTCTTAACGTACATTTTGAACTATCGAGATTTGGCATTTCGCCTTGTATTTTCAAATGGTATTTTATGACGGTATTTCAAAATTATGTTTTTGAAAATATTTGAGTATTTTAAATATTACCGTCATTGGCCTTTTGGCATTTTTGAACGTTTTTGAAATGGTTTTGTAAACGGTTTTTAGCCTGGTGGGTTCCGGCGCGGGACCCACGGCGCTGTAATATCCCGGATGGTTTTGGGGGTGTTACAGAAGATGGTATCGGAACTTGGGTTTTGTGAAACCCAGGCGTGTGTGTTATGTGGCTCTACCGGTACGGTAGTAGCGTGATTTTTGAAAATGAGCTTTTCTGACTTTTGAGTCAAATCGATTTTTTTGAATTTCCAAAATTTTTGAGATTCTTTTCAAATTGCTACTTGTGATATTCGTGTGTTTCGATTGTGTTGAGACTTCGTGTGGGAGTCGTATGCTAGTATCACGGGAGATCATCAGCTTCACGCACCTGTAAGTATATCATTTTGGTTGTTCGCTTGTGGCGACGATTGATTGTTTTGTGATGAGTTGGAAAATTTTGGACTTATCTGTTGTTGGCGACAGGTTGCAAGTTTCGAGGACGAAACTTATTTTAAGGGGGGTAGTATGTAATACCCGGATTTTCAGTATAAATTTTTCGCGTTATTTTATCTGAGATATACTGTATAGTTTGGTATCTATACAGTATGGATAAAATAAATTGAGGACCGAGACAGTTATACTTGCGTAATTGACGTTTTGATTGACAGTTATATTGAGGATTTGTTGTATCAGGTTGAACTGATTTGGATATCAGGTATATAGTATGAGAATATTTTTGGATTGAGTATATGTATTGATTTTTGCCGTATGCTCGTGTTTGGTATGCCGTGACATTGGACAGGAATTGCTGAAATTGGCTAAGTATGGAATTGTTACGTACGTTAACAAGGTGAGCTAACGTACGTAAGATTGGCACGGTTACGTACGTTAAGGCTAAGGTATTATGTACGTAATGAAGGCCTCGGACAGGATCGAGTCATGGTCGGCAGGTGGGACCTGGTGTCGGAAACTTTCGGCGGAGGATGTTGACAGGTGAGTCAACGTACGTGTTACGTACGTTATACAGGACGTGTTACGTACGTAACACGACCATTGTACTGTAGCAAGTCAACTCGTATATTACGTACGTTATATGGCATGGGTTACGTACGTAAGGAAGTTCACGTTTTGAGGCAGTAGGGTTTGGGATGGCATTACGTACGCAAAACAGGACAAGATAGCGTACGTAAGAGGTGTTACGTACGTTAACTTGGGAATGTTACGTACGTAACGAGCGGGGAGTTTATATAAGGAATGGCCGTCTTTCATTTCACTTCAGCATTTCTCTTCGTTTTTCATCTCTAAACATTGAGAGAGGGATATTTTGGCTCTCCTAATTCGATTTTGAGCTTGAGGGCTTGGATTCGGAGCTTGGATATGGAGTTATTGATGATTCTTGAAGTGATTTCTTGTGTATTCCATCTTCTAAGAGGTATGTTGGATAATCCTCCTTTTCATTTCGGATTTTTGATGTTGTTATTGAAAAATGATTCGTATGAAGATGATTAAGATGTTGTTGTTTCGATTCTTGAGGTTATATGAGGTGTATGTTGAAGGAAGATGATGATATGTTGGATTATGTCTTGATTATGTTGTTATGATTATGGAATCATAATATTCTTGATGTTCTTGGTAGTATTGCTTCGATTTTTGATGCTAAGAAGATCATATGTTGAAGAACATGATGATATACACCTTGAATTATGATTAAGGGTTGTTTAGATGTTAGAAAACATCGGGTTATGTTGTTTTATGGATTATGAACGTGAATTTGGATAATTCGTGTTCTTGAAGAACTCTTGAGTTACATGTTATGATTTTGGAAGGATATCGGATAATTTTGGAATGTGATTATTCACGATAATAAACGGAAATTGTTTTCTACGAATTTACAAGTATGAACAAGAAGGAGTTTCGTCTTCGTATTTGGAGTTGAAGTTGGAATCGAATATGTTATAAAATCCTTAATGTCGAGATGAATTGATCATTGGTTTGATGAATACGTTTTAAAGTGTTGGTGTTTTGGGTATAAATATGGAATATTCATATCTATAACTAAGTTATGTGTTTTGATACAATATTCGTATAGGAATACGAATATGATTTTCAGGTTTGATAAGATTATGATTCACTTTTGAGTTTGAGAAATCCTACGTATTGAACAAATGTTCAATTCGGATAATGGAATTATTTGAATCCTTTGGACTATGGTATTCTATAATGTTGAACTGATCGGATTGTTCGGATTGATGATGATAATCGGTAATTGATTTTTATTATGAATTTACAAGGAGGAAACTTGTAATCGTATTTAAGATTGAATTTGGAATCGGTAATGCTTAGACTTGGTTAAATTGATTATTGATATGATATTCGGATTGTGGAATCTATTTGTGGTTTTGAATTCGTGATTGATTGGTTTGGATTGTTTGGGTTTGTATTTAATCGGGATATTGTAGAACCGTTGTGGTTGTTGATCGGTTATTGATTGTTATTTGTGATCATCGAGTTACGGCTTGTATTGTGGATATGAGTTCGTATTTGTTGAGTTGGATTATTTGGTTTTATGTATATGATCGAGGTTTCGTTGAACCGTTGAGTTTGTTGGTTGGCTATGTCGGTTATTGATTGTTATCGGATTGTTGTTAATTGATTATTGCAATAGGTTGATATGTTTTGATCGTGGATTATGACCGTTATGTTGCGGTTGAGGTCGAAGAGTTCGTAGATTGCTTTTGATCGGGGCTGAGGAGCTCGTAGACAAAGGCAATGGATATTGGTAACGGCTTCGTGGTATCGGTATCGAGGCAAGTTTCTACTTGTTCAGTTTATAATATTTGATGAATGGATTCGTTTTCATTTCATTTATAATTCGTATAGCAATGTTGTTAGAAATGTAAGTTGTCGGGATAATGGTTTGTATATCGTGCTCTGGTTGTATTAAATCATAAGGTATATGATTTAATTGTGTTCAGGGAAGACGCGAGTTATCTTTGGTCAAGGATATAGAATATCGGATATCGAGGATAGTTATCGTGATGACATAAGTATCGGGATAAAGATTTATTGGTATTGAATGGATGGTACCTTATTTGAGATTATTTGTATAACTGTGTATTCGTTCAGGGATGTTGTTCGTGGAAAGGATGTTGTCTTCGGCTTTGAGGTAATTTATGTATTGTTCAGTTATGAGATAATTATTATGTTGAGTTGTTGTATATGTTGTATGTTGAGGCTTCGTATATTGAGATTCGTACCGGTTGTTTGTTGAGGGATGTTGATCCCAGGACTATTGTTGGTATTAATGGTTGTGTTGATCGTCTCATTGCGGGATGTTGATGGATATGGTCCTCGGCTTTGAGGTAATCTAAGTATTTGTTCAGTCATGTGGATAATTAGTATGTTGAGTTGTTGTATATGTTGAGGTTTCGTGTAATGAGTTTCGTACCGGTTATTCGTTGAGGGATGTTGATCTCAGGACTGTTGTATTGAGATCGTAGATCGTGTTGGTCATTCATTTGGGGATGATGATTCCAGGATTGATGTTTTGGATATTGATTAGTCGTGTCGACTTTTCATTGTCAGTGTGTTGTGTTCACTTGGGTGAGTCTTTTGATCCTTATTGGATATGTGTTTCTTTGAGTTTCGTTGTCATGTTGCATCGTGACATATCTGGAGTCACATCTGCGTGCCGATTGGTTATTGTGTAGGATTTTTAGCCGGGCACATGATGGTTATGTGTTGATATTTCCACATTGAACCGTGCACACGAGACGTAGTTCGTGAGGCTAATTAGGTACAAGACCACACATGTATGTGATCAATACCCGGGGTGGCTTGTGCACAGACACATTTCCGGATCGGGCGTACTATGACTTCCATCTTTGAGCCATATTGTTTGGTCGTTCATCCTCCATTTATGGTTGGGTATGTTCGACGGTTTGTGACTGGTTGTTCATACGCCCGAGGGGTATGTTCGACAGTCGGAGTTATTTCTTTGAGATCCATTATTGTTGATCATTTGGAGTTTACCTTGTTGATGGTATTCTCGTTTATTGTTGATCCTTTGTTGATCGTGTTGGGAGTTTACCATGGTGATGGTATTCTCGGTTATCGTTGATCCTTTATTGGTCGTATTGGAGTTATCATGTCGATGATATTCTCAGCGATGCTTTGGTTGATCATTGTTATTGATCGTATGAGCATTTGGACTGTACGTCGATGTTCGGGATTTGTTATCATTATCATGTGATGGTTGATCTACAGATATGTTGTGTATTATTTGTTTATCCAGGTTGAGATTCGATTGTGTAATCCGACGGACAGGAGTTGGCACATATTGGATTATTTCCTCACTTATGAGTTATGATGATGTTTTGAGGATTATCGGTATTTTTAGAATACAGTAGAGATGATTGTTGTTGAGTTCATTTCGTCATTCGAGGATGCGAAATGTGGATTATGGTAAGGATTGGACTGTTATGGATTTGTAAGGTTATGACAGTAAGTTTACATTGGTAGTATTCTTACAGTATTATTACATTGGTATGTAATTATTTATGATGATGTGATCGATATCATTTTTGAGTATTATGGCTGACCCCGTCGTGGGCTTTATTTTTAGGTACTCGGAGATCGAGCTAGTAGAGGTCGTGGAGGGATGAGCTTCCCGGGTGATACTGGCTGGGGCATTTATTCGAGTATTGAGTATTCTTTTCTAGTTGTTTTATTCCACTGCAAATTTGTATTTCGAACTGAGTTTTATCCGCTGCGTGTGTATGTTTCAAAATGGTTTTTCGGTATCTTTGCCAACTCGTGTGTATTTTCAAAATGGCCTTTTGGCATTTTGCGAACTTGGGTTATTTCGTTAAACCTTTTCCTAAACTATTTTATCGGTACGTTTAAGCGACGTCTTAACGTACATTTTGAACTATCGAGATTTGGCATTTCGCCTTGTATTTTCAAATGGTATTTTATGACGGTATTTCAAAATTATGTTTTTGAAAATATTTTAGTATTTAAAATATTACCGTCATTGGCCTTTTGGCATTTTTGAACGTTTTTGAAATGGTTTTGTAAACGGTTTTTAGCCTGGTGGGTTCCGGCGCGGGACCCACGGCGCTGTAATATTCCGGATGGTTTTGGGGGTGTTACAGAAGATGGTATCGGAACTTGGGTTTTGTGAAACCCAGGCGTGTGTGTTATGTGGCTCTACCGGTACGGTAGTAGCGTGATTTTTGAAAATGAGCTTTTCTGACTTTTGAGTCAAATCGATTTTTTTGAATTTCCAAAATTTTTGAGATTCTTTTCAAATTTCTACTTGTGATATTCGTGTGTTTCGATTGTGTTGAGACTTCGTGTGGGAGTCGTATGCTAGTATCACGGGAGATCATCAGCTTCACGCACCTGTAAGTATATAGTTTTGGTTGTTCGCTTGTGGCGACGATTGATTGTTTTGTGATGAGTTGGAAAATTTTGGACTTATCTGTTGTTGGCGACAGGTTGCAAGTTTCGAGGACGAAACTTATTTTAAGGGGGGTAGTATGTAATACCCGGATTTTCAGTATAAATTTTTCGCGTTATTTTATCTAAGATATACTGTATAGTTTGGTATCTATACAGTATAGATAAAATAAATTGAGTACCGAGACAGTTATACTTGCGTAATTGACGTTTTGATTGACAGTTATATTGAGGATTTGTTGTATCAGGTTGAACTGATTTGGATATCAGGTATATGGTATGAGAATATTTTTGGATTGAGTATATGTATTGATTTTTGCCGTATGCTCGTGTTTGGTATGCCGTGACATTGGACAGGAATTGCTGAAATTGGCTAAGTATGGAATTGTTACGTACGTTAACAAGGTGAGCTAACGTACGTAAGATTGCCCGCGATTACGTGCGTTAAGGCTAAGGTATTACGTGCATGCGAAGGCATCGGACAGGATCGAATCATGGTGGCAGTGGGACCGTGTCGGAAACTTTCGGCGGAGGATGTTGTGGTGAGTCAACGTCGTGTTACGTGACGTTATACGGGGCGTGTTACGTCGTAACACGACCATTATCTTGTAGCAAGTCAATCGGTATATTACGACGTTATATGGCATGGGTTACGACGTAAGGAAGTTCACGTTTTGAGGCGGTAAGTGCAGGATGGCATTACGACGCAAACCGAGGACAAGATAGCGTACGTAAGAGGTGTTACGTCGTTAACTTGGGAATGTTAAATGCGTAACGAAAGGGGAGTTTATATAAGGAATGGCCGTCTTTCATTTCACTTCAGCATTTCTCTTCATTTTTCATCTCTAAACATTGAGAGAGGGATATTTTGGCTCTCCTAATTCGATTTTGAGCTTGAGGGCTTGGATTCGGAGCTTGGATATGGAGTTATTGATGATTCTTGAAGTGATTTCTTGTGTATTCCATCTTCTAAGAGGTATGTTGGATAATCCTCCTTTTCATTTCGGATTTTTGATGTTGTTTTTGATAAATGATTCGTATGAAGATGATTAAGATGTTGTTGTTTCGATTCTTGAGGTTATATGAGGTGTATGTTGAAGGAAGATGATGATATGTTGGATTATGTCTTGATTATGTTGTTATGATTATGGAATCATAATATTCTTGATGTTCTTGGTAGTATTGCTTCGATTTTTGATGCTAAGAAGATCATATGTTGAAGAACATGATTATATACACCTTGAATTATGATTAAGGGTTGTTTAGATGTTAGAAAACATCGGGTTATGTTGTTTTATGGATTATGAACGTGAATTTGGATAACTCGTGTTCTTGAAGAACTCTTGAGTTACATGTTATGATTTTGGAAGGATTTCGGATAATTTTGGAATGTGATTATTCACGATAATAATCGGAAATTGTTTTCTACGAATTTACAAGTATGAACAAGAAGGAGTTTCGTCTTCGTATTTGGAGTTGAAGTTGGAATCCAATATGTTATAAAATCCTTAATGTCGAGATGAATTGATCATTGATTTGATGAATACGTTTTAAAGTGTTGGTGTTTTGGGTATAAATATGGAATATTCATATCTATAACTAAGTTATGTGTTTTGGTACAATATTCGTATAGGAATACGAATATGATTTTCAGGTTTGATAAGATTATGATTCACTTTTGAGTTTGAGAAATCCTACGTATTGAACAAGTGTTCAATTCGGATAATTGAATTATTTTAAACCTTTGGACTATGGTATTCTATAATGTTGAACTGATCGGATTGTTCGGAGTGATGATGATAATCGGTAATTGATTTTTATTATGAATTTACAAGGAGGAAACTTGTAATCGTATTTAAGATTGAATTTGGAATCGGTAATGCTTAGACTTGGTTAAATTGATTATTGATATGATATTCGGATTGTGGAATCTATTTGTGGTTTTGAATTCGTGATTGATTGGTTTGGATTGTTTGGGTTTGTATTTAATCGGGATATTTTAGAACCGTTGTGGTTGTTGATTGGTTATTGATTGTTATTTGTCATCATCGAGTTACGGCTTGTATTGTGGATATGAGTTCGTATTTGTTGAGTTGGATTATTTGGTTTTATGTATATGATCGAGGTTTCGTTGAACCGTTGAGTTTGTTGGTTGGCTATGTCGGTTATTGATTGTTATCGGATTGTTGTTAATTGATTATTGCAATAGGTTGATATGTTTTGATCGTGGATTATGACCGTTGTGTTGCGGTTGAGGTCGAAGAGTTCGTAGATTGCTTTTGGTCGGGGCTGAGGAGCTCGTAGACAAAGGCAATGGATATTGGTAACGGCTTCGTGGTATCGGTATCGAGGCAAGTTTCTACTTGTTCAGTTTATAATATTTGATGAATGGTTTCGTTTTCATTTCATTTATAATTCGTATAGCAATGTTGTTAGAAATGTAAGTTGTCGGGATAATGGTTTGTATATCGTGCTCTGGTTGTATTAAATCATAAGGTATATGATTTAATTGTGTTCAGGGAAGACGTGAGTTATCTTTGGTCAAGGATATAGAATATCGGATATCGAGGATAGTTATCGTGATGACATAAGTATCGGGATAAAGATTTATTGGTATTGAATGGATGGTACCTTATTTGAGATTATTTGTATAACTGTGTATTCGTTCAGGGATGTTGTTCGTGGAAAGGATGTTGTCTTCGGCTTTGAGGTAATTTATGTATTGTTCAGTTATGAGATAATTATTATGTTGAGTTTTTGTATATGTTGTATGTTGAGGCTTCGTATATTGAGATTCGTACCGGTTGTTTGTTGAGGGATGTTGATCCCAGGACTATTGTTGGTATTAATGGTTGTGTTGATCGTCTCATTGCGGGATGTTGATGGATATGGTCCTCGGCTTTGAGGTAATCTAAGTATTTGTTCAGTCATGTGGATAATTAGTATGTTGAGTTGTTGTATGTTGAGGTTTCGTGTAATGAGTTTCGTACCGGTTATTCGTTGAGGGATGTTGATCCCACGACTGTTGTATTGAGATCGTAGATCGTGTTGGTCATTCATTTGGGGATGATGATTCCAGGATTGATGTTTTGGATATTGATTAGTCGTGTCGACTTTTCATTGTCAGTGTGTTGTGTTCACTTAGGTGAGTCTTTTGATCCTTATTGGATATGTGTTTCTTTGAGTTTCGTTGTCATGTTGCATCGTCACATATCTGGAGTCACATCTGCGTGCCGATTGGTTCTTGTGTAGGATTTTTAGCCGGACACATGATGGTTATGTGTTGATATTTCCACATTGAACCGTGCACACGAGACGTAGTTCGTGAGGGTAATTAGGTACAAGACCACACGTGTATGTGATCAATACCCGGGGTGGCTTGTGCACAGACACATTTCCGGATCGGGCGTACTATGACTTCCATCTTTGAGCCATATTGTTTGGTCGTTCATCCTCCATTTGTGGTTGGGTATGTTCGACGGTTTGTGACTGGTTGTTCATACGCCCGAGGGGTATGTTCGACAGTCGGAGTTATTTCTTTGAGATCCATTATTGTTGATCATTTGGAGTTTACCTTGTTGATGGTATTCTCGTTTATTGTTGATCCTTTGTTGATCGTGTTGGGAGTTTACCATGTTGATGGTATTCTCGGTTATCGTTGATCCTTTATTGGTCGTATTGGAGTTATCATGTCGATGATATTCTTAGCGATGCTTTGGTTGATCATTGTTATTGATCGTGTGAGCATTCGGACTGTACGTCGATGTACGGGATTTGTTATCATTATCATGTGATGGTTGATCTACAGATATGTTGTGTATTATTTGTTTATCCAGGTTGAGATTCGATTGTGTAATCCGACGGACAGTAGTTGGCACATATTGGATTATTTCCTCACTTATGAGTTATGATGATGTTTTGAGGATTATCGGTATTTTTAGAATACAGTAGAGATGATTGTTGTTGAGTTCATTTCGTCATTCGAGGATGCGAAATGTGGATTATGGTAAGGATTGGATTGTTATGGATTTGTAAGGTTATGATAGTAAGTTTACATTGGTAGTATTCTTACAGTATTATTACATTGGTATGTAATTATTTATGATGATGTGATCGATATCATTTTTGAGTATTATGGCTGACCCCGTCGTGGGCTTTATTTTTAGGTACTCGGAGATCGAGCTAGTAGCGGTCGTGAAGGGATGAGCTTCCCGGGTGATACTGGCTGGGGCATTTATTCGAGTATTGAGTATTCTTTTCTGGTTGTTTTATTCCACTGCAAATTTGTATTTCGAACTGAGTTTTATCCGCTGCGTGTGTATGTTTCAAAATGGCTTTTCGGTATCTTTGCCAACTCGTGTGTATTTTCAAAATGGCCTTTTGGCATTTTGCGAACTTGGGTTATTTCGTTAAACCTTTTCCTAAACTATTTTATCGGTACGTTTAAGCGACGTCTTAACGTACATTTTGAACTATCGAGATTTGGCATTTCGCCTTGTATTTTCAAATGGTATTTTATGACGGTATTTCAAAATTATGTTTTTGAAAATATTTGAGTATTTAAAATATTACCGTCATTGGCCTTTTGGCATTTTTGAACGTTTTTGAAGTGGTTTTGTAAATGGTTTTTAGCCTGGTGGGTTCCGGCGCGGGACCCATGGCGCTGTAATATCCCGGATGGTTTTGGGGGTGTTACAGAAGATGGTATCGGAGCTTGGGTTTTGTGAAACCCAGGCGTGTGTGTTATGTGGCTCTACCGGTACGGTAGTAGCGTGATTTTTGAAAATGAGCTTTTCTGACTTTTGAGTCAAATCGATTTTTTTGAATTTCCAAAATTTTTGGGATTCTTTTCAAATTGCTACTTGTGATATTCGTGTGTTTCGATTGTGTTGAGACTTCGTGTGGGAGTCGTATGCTAGTATCACGGGAGATCATCAGCTTCACGCACCTGTAAGTATATCGTTTTGGTTGTTCGCTTGTGGCGACGATTGATTGTTTTGTGATGAGTTGGAAAATTTTGGACTTATCTGTTGTTGACGACAGGTTGCAAGTTTCGAGGACGAAACTTATTTTAAGGGGGGTAGTATGTAATACCCGGATTTTCAGTATAAATTTTTCGCGTTATTTTATCTGAGATATACTGTATAGTTTGGTATCTATACAGTATGGATAAAATAAATTGAGGATCGAGATAGTTATACTTGCGTAATTGACGTTTTGATTGAAAGTTATATTGAGGATTTGTTGTATCAGGTTGAACTGATTTGGATATCAGGTATATGGTATGAGAATATTTTTGGATTGAGTATATGTATTGATTTTTGCCGTATGCTCGTGTTTGGTATGCCGTGACATTGGACAGGAATTGCTGAAATTGGCTAGGTATGGAATTGTTACGTACGTTAAGAAGGTGAGCTAACGTACGTAAGATTGGCACGATTACGTACGTTAAGGCTAAGGTATTACGTACGTAACGAAGGCATCGGACAGGATCGAGTCATGGTCGGCAGGTGGTACCTGGTGTCGGCAACTTTCGGCGGAGGATGTTAACAGGTGAGTCAACGTACGTGTTACGTACGTTATACAGGACGTGTTACGTACGTAACATGACCATTTTACTGTAGCAAGTCAACTGGTATATTACGTACGATATATGGCATGGGTTACGTACGTAAGGAAGTTCACATTTTGAGGCAGTAGGGTCTGGGATGGCATTACGTACGCTAACCAGGACAAGATAGCGTACGTAAGAGGTGTTACGTACGTTAACTTGGGAATGTTACGTACGTAACGAGCGGGGAGTTTATATAAGGAATGGCCGTCTTTCATTTCACTTCAGCATTTATCTTCGTTTTTCATCTCTAAACATTGAGAGAGGGATATTTTGGCTCTCCTAATTCGATTTTGAGCTTGAGGGCTTGGATTCGGAGCTTGGATATGGAGTTATTGATGATTCTTGAAGTGATTTCTTGTGTATTCCATCTTCTAAGAGGTATGTTGGATAATCCTCCTTTTCATTTCGGATTTTTGATGTTGTTATTGATAAATGATTCGTATGAAGATGATTAAGATGTTGTTGTTTCGATTCTTGAGGTTATATGAGGTGTATGTTGAAGGAAGATGATGATATGTTGGATTATGTCTTGATTATGTTGTTATGATTATGGAATCATAATATTCTTGATGTTCTTGGTAGTATTGCTTCGATTTTTGATGCTAAGAAGATCATATGTTGAAGAACATGATGATATACAACTTGAATTATGATTAAGGGTTGTTTAGATGTTAGAAAACATCGGGTTATGTTGTTTTATGTATTATGAACGTGAATTTGGATAATTCGTGTTCTTGAAGAACTCTTGAGTTACATGTAATGATTTTGGAAGGATTTCGGATAATTTTGGAATGTGATCATTCAAGATAATAATCGGAAATTGTTTTCTACGAATTTACAAGTATGAACAAGAAGGAGTTTTGTCTTCTTATTTGGAGTTGAAGTTGGAATCGAATATGTTATAAAATCCTTAATGTCGAGATGAATTGATCATTGATTTGATGAATACGTTTTAAAGTGTTGGTGTTTTGGGTATAAATATGGAATATTCATATCTATAACTAAGTTATGTGTTTTGGTACAATATTCGTATAAGAATAAGAATATGATTTTCAGGTTTGATAAGATTATGATTCACTTTTGAGTTTGAGAATTCCTACGTATTGAACAAGTGTTCAATTCGGATAATGGAATTATTTGAAACCTTTGGAGTATGGTATTCTATAATGTTGAACTGATCGGATTGTTCGGATTGATGATGATAATCGGTAATTGATTTTTATTATGAATTTACAAGGAGGAAACTTGTAATCGTATTTAAGATTGAATTTGGAATCGGTAATGCTTAGACTTGGTTAGATTGATTATTGATATGATATTCGGATTGTGGAATCTATTTGTGGTTTTGAATTCGTGATTGATTGGTTTGGATTGTTTGGGTTTGTATTTAATCGGGATATTGTAGAACCGTTGTGGTTGTTGATCGGTTATTGATTGTTATTTGTGATCATCGAGTTACGGCTTGTATTGTGGATATGAGTTCGTATTTGTTGAGTTGGATTATTTGGTTTTATGTATATGATCGAGGTTTCGTTGAACCGTTGAGTTTGTTGGTTGGCTATGTCGGTTATTAATTGTTATCGGTTTGTTGTTAATTGATTATTGCAATAGGTTGATATGTTTTGATCGTAGATTATGACCGTTGTGTTGCGGTTGAGGTCGAAGAGTTCGTAGATTGCTTTGGTCGGGGCTGAGGAGCTCGTAGACAAAGGCAATGGATATTGGTAACGGCTTCGTGGTATCGGTATCGAGGCAAGTTTCTACTTGTTCAGTTTATAATATTTGATGAATGGTTTCATTTTCATTTCATTTATAATTCATACAACAATGTTGTTAGAAATGTAAGTTGTCGGGATAATGGTTTGTATATCGTGCTCTGGTTGTATTAAATCATAAGGTATATGATTTAATTGTGTTCACGGAAGACGAGAGTTATCTTTGGTCAAGGATATAGAATATTGGATATCGAGGATAGTTATCGTGATGACATAAGTATCGGGATAAAGATTTATTGGTATTGAATGGATGCTACCTTATTTGAGATTATTTGTATAACTGTGTATTCGTTCAGGGATGTTGTTCGTGGAAAGGATGTTGTCTTCGGCTTTGAGGTAATTTATGTATTGTTCAGTTATGAGATAATTATTATGTTGAGTTGTTGTATATGTTGTATGTTGAGGCTTCGTATATTGAGATTCGTACTGGTTGTTTGTTGAGGGATGTTGATCCCAAGACTATTATTGGTATTAATGGTTTTGTTGATCGTCTCATTGGGGGATGTTGATGGATATGGTCTTCGGCTTTGAGGTAATCTAAGTATTTGTTCAGTCATGTGGATAATTAGTATGTTGAGTTGTTGTATATGTTGAGGTTTCGTGTAATGAGTTTCGTACCGGTTATTCGTTGAGGGATGTTGATCCCAGGACTGTTGTATTGAGATCATAGATCGTGTTGGTCATTCATTTGGGGATGATGATCCCAGGATTCATGTTTTGGATATTGATTAGTCGTGTCGACTTTTCGTTGTCAGTGTGTTGTGTTCACTTGGGTGAGTCTTTTGATCCTTATTGGATATGTGTTTCTTTGTGTTTCGTTGTCATGTTGCATCGTGACATATCTGGAGTCATATCTGCGTGCCGATTGGTTATTGTGTAGGATTTTTAGCCGGGCACATGATGGTTATGTGTTGATATTTCCACATTGAACCGTGCACACGAGACGTAGTTCGTGAGGCTAATTAGGTACAAGACCACACGTGTATGTGATCAATACCCGGGGTGGCTTGTGCACGGACATATTTCCGGATCGGGCGTACTATGACTTCCATCTTTGAGCCATATTGTTTGGTCGTTCATCCTCCATTTATGGTTGTGTATGTTCGACGGTTTGTGACTGGTTGTTCATACGCCCGAGGGGTATGTTCGACAGTCGGAGTTATTTCTTTGAGATCCATTACTGTTGATCATTTGGAGTTTACCTTGTTGATGGTATTCTCGTTTATTGTTGAACCTTTGTTGATCGTGTTGGGAGTTTACCATGTTGATGGTATTCTCGGTTATCGTTGATCCTTTATTGGTCGTATTGGAGTTATCATGTCGATGATATTCTCAGCGATGCTTTGGTTGATCATGGTTATTGATCGTGTGAGCATTCGGACTGTACGTCGATGTTCGGGATTTGTTATCATTATCATGTGATGGTTGATCTACAGATATGTTGTGTATTATTGGTTTATCCAGGTTGAGATTCGATTGTGTAATCCGACGGACAGGAGTTGGCACATATTGGATTATTTCCTCACTTATGAGTTATGATGATGTTTTGAGGATTATCGGTATTTTTAGAATACAGTAGAGATGATTGTTGTTGAGTTCATTTCGTCATTCGAGGATGCGAAATGTGGATTATGGTAAGGATTGGATTGTTATGGATTTGTAAGGTTATGACAGTAAGTATACATTGGTAGTATTCTTACAGTATTATTACATTGGTATGTAATTATTTATGATGATGTGATCGATATCATTTTTGAGTATTGTGGCTGACCCCGTCGTGGGCTTTATTTTTAGGTACTCGTAGATCGAGCTAGTAGCGGTCGTGAAGGGATGAGCTTCCCGGGTGATACTGGCTGGGGCATTTATTCGAGTATTGAGTATTCTTTTCTGGTTGTTTTATTCCGCTGCAAATTTGTATTTCGAACTGAGTTTTATCCGCTGCGTGTGTATGTTTCAAAATGGCTTTTCGGTATCTTTGCCAACTCGTGTGTATTTTCAAAATGGCCTTTTGGCATTTTGCGAACTTGGGTTATTTCGTTAAACCTTTTCCTAAACTATTTTATCGGTACGTTTAAGCGACGTCTTAACGTACATTTTGAACTATCGAGATTTGGCATTTCGCCTTGTATTTTCAAATGGTATTTTATGACAGTATTTCAAAATTATGTTTTTGAAAATATTTGAGTATTTAAAATATTACCGTCATTGGCCTTTTGGCATTTTTGAACGTTTTTGAAATGGTTTTGTAAACGGTTTTTAGCCTGGTGTGTTCCGGCGTGGGACCCACGGCGCTGTAATATCCCGGATGGTTTTGGGGGTGTTACACAATTTTCACAGCAAAAATTTGTTTCCATTCTCCTTAGTCCAGTCCAAGCCTAGCCGGAGGAATAAATCCCACCTGTGGCTGTCGAATTCTTTGCTGCTTCACAAACACACACACACACACACGCACACAACAGAAGATTTCAAAAACCAATTCCAAGAAAAATATAATTTTAAATCAAAATCAGAATAATAGAAGCCAACCTTTGGGTTCAACCGAAGCTTCTTCCCTACTCCAGTCCTCGGCCGTCGCCGCCGCCTTTTTTTCTTTTCCATCCAGTCGCACCGCTATCCTTGATTTCGTGATGAGTCGTGCAAACTTTGTAAAATTAAGGATCACAATCCCTTATTCTTCCATCGAGAGTCGAATCGAGAGGATGGAAGTCCGAACTGGGTTCCTAAACCTGGTTGAGCAAATGACCGCTTAGTAATCATTGTCGCCTTCGTCCGTCGATTTTGCAGCGCTGGAGAATTTTTTCGCGACTGCTACGAGAGAGAGAATGGGAATGGATATCGTAGATTGGGTTAGCCAATTATACATCTTATTTAGTTGGCCAATGCCTTTTCAGGCCCAAACCCTTTTTAACCCAAAAGCCATGAATCCTTTCGTCCCATTTTATTATTTTTAGTCTAACTTTATTTTAATAGTGGGTCGATCTGGTTGTTTCAGCCTAAGCATATTTATCTTCAATTCCAAATTTTTTTACAACTATTATATATACTGAAATACATGTTTCTTTAATTGTAGGATACAAAAATCAAGAGTTCAAGGATATGATTATCGGATAAGCATTCAAGCATTCGCATTCATGTCATCTAAATTTCAGGTGGAAATTATTACTTGTCGGTTTTAATTTCAGTTGGACTGTATAGGTGATATGTTATATTTATGATTAACATGCAGTCACATGTTTTTCACACCAAATATCAGTATATGTTTACATGCAGTCACGTGTTTATATGCTCAAGTTATATGTTGATATAACAAATATTCATGATATGCCTCCGTTATGTATTGTGATTATTGTTGACTTGCGATATTCCCATGAGCAATTGACAGCTGATTCCATTCTATGTAAAAAATTTACGTTAAATTGGAATGTCGAGCAACGAGTTGTGGGGCAGGGTGACTTATGATATATCTAATATTATTTAATTCTTTTAAATTCCGCTCAGTTTCAATATGAAACATTTGACTTTGTTTTTGGCAATTATTTTCCGCTGCTAGATTTTTATGGTTGTATCAGAGATTTAAAACCGCTTTATTTCCATAAATGTTTTCTTATTTAGAAAAATCTAGTTTCGGTAATGGCTTAAAATTTCTACAAGTTACTTATTAATGAATATACTTATAAAATACTTCAGAAAAATTGGGCCGTTACAACACATTCACATTGCAGCACATGTGATAGATGTCAAAGATTAGGTCGAATTTCTAAAAGAAATATTATGCCTTTAAGCCCAATTTTAATTATAAAATATTTGATGTTTGGGGCATCGATTTTATTGGACCTTTTCCAATTTATTTTGGTAATCTTTACATCCTTATGGTCGTTGCTTATATTTCAGAATGGGTAGAAGCAATTGCTTGCAACACAAACGAACACAAAGTGGTGGTAAAATTTTTGAAAGAAAATATTTTTTCTAGACTTGGAACACCACGAGCAATTATAAGTGATGGAGAAAAATATTTTTGTAACTAATTTTTGAATGTGTTACATATAAAGTTGCTACTCCTCGTCACCCTCAAACAAGTGGACAAGTTGAAATTTCAATCAGAGAAATCAAAAAATATTCTTGAAAAAACTGTTAATCCTACAAGAAAAGATTGGTCTATTGGTCACAGTATATGATTTATACAACTTAAAAGGGAGGATTGAGTAAGTTGTATTGTTTTTTGAAGTTTGTTTACATAGCGGAAGTCTGAAACTAAGTTGCTGTAAAGACAGCAAATGGATGGTCTCCTGTTAGCTTGGTGCTTGCAGGGTTTTCAAGGTAAGTATACTAAAATCACACAGACAGTAAGAAAACAATAAAGATAGTTAATAAAGATATGGTATAATATGGTTTGAGGTAAACCCCTATACGTCCACGTGTCCTCCACACAGGAGTAAATAGTTTATTAAAATCAAGGCGTACACAACTGTATGATTTTAACTAAACGACAGGCACTCTACATGTCAAAGTACACGTTATACAAATCTTGGCTAAACTTAATGCCCAATTAAGTTTTATCGACTTGCGAACTAGTTAAGCATTCGAGCTCTAAATACTTCTAGTGCCTCTCTCTTTATCTCTATAAGGAGTATAATGTTTGCTCTCAAGTGCAAGGATTATTATTTTATATACCAAATCACAATGCCAGTGATATACAATATTATAGCTATAATAATTGCAACACCCCCAGAGCCATCCAGGAATATTACAGCGCTGTGGGCCCCGAGATGGAACCCACAAGGTTGAAGGAAATTTTCGCAAACATTTACAAACGTCCAAGAGGCTAACGACAGCATTATCTATTTAAAACATTTGAAGACTTTCTAAAACTCGTTTATCAAAACCGTCGTAAAATCTCATTTGAAACCACAAGGCCCGAAATGCCAAAACTCAACAGTTTAAAAACATACGTTAAGCTATCACTTACACGTATCGACAGAATAGATTTAGAAAATGATTGCCAAAGTAACCTAAGTTACCAGATACCAAAAGGCCATTTAAAAATACTCACGCAGCGGATAAAGACAAACGATTAAAATACTCTAGCAGTGGAATACAAGAACTGATCAGGAAACTCAATACACAAATACATGCCCTAGCCAGTATCCTCCGGGAAGTTCATCTCTCCACGACCGCTACAAGCTTGATAACCCAAGAACCTAAAAAGAAAACCCACGACGGGGTCAACCATAATATCCAATAATGATAACTACTATCACATCACGTCAATAATTACATATCAATGGAAATACTAAGTAAGAATACGACCAATGTAATCTTACCGTCGTAACTTTACGAAAATCCACGATTCGTATCCTTAACAACACAATAAGATAATACCGAAATATTTGTATGTTATCTGAACAATACCCAAGGTTCTCAAAACATTATCATAACTCGCGATACGGAAATTATACCAACTCTGGCCAATTCAATCCATCGGATAACGTCGACAATTCCAATACGATGATCGATTGTACATCAAAGACAAGTTCAAGGAAATACGGAACATACCTCAAGATACGAAATACCATTACAATCACGTCAGTCTAATCCGAGATCAGATCAACACAACATACGGACATGGTCCTAACATAAGACCTACAAATGCATACCCACAAGACAACGTCAATATGATCACAACAATAACGACAATGTATACTTATGGCAAACCCATAATATACATATGCACAACAACAATACATGGCAATCCGATGATCCAGCGTTCACTGCCTAGATCCCCCGATGATCCCGTCAGACCAACCCGAGGTGGAAAATCCATCCGATGATCCAGCGCACGCTAGCATAGATCCCCCGATGATCCCATCGGACCAACACGAGGTGGACATATGAAAACAATGCACAACTGCACAAAACAACAGTACATAATACACGACAACAACAATGCACAAATGTATGACAGCAACGATACACGAATGTATCACGACATGATCGAAAAAAATGATAAAAATGATTAGAGTACTTGCCCCGAGTCCTTCGAGAACGATTTCAATGTCTAAACCATCACGAACCATTATCCTCAATACTCGACGGTCCAAAGTATCACGGGTTGTAGATAATTCATATCTTCGTCTTTATCACAATATATCCTCGATATACAAGTATACTAATAACAAAAGTAAATCATATACATTATGATTTAGATTCCCAAAACTCGAATATGATTTATAATCCCAAATCTCCTGTGATTACGATTATAAACATTGTTATACGAATTATACACGAATAAAACGGAAACCATTCATTAAATACTATAAACTGAGCAAGTAATAACTTAGCTCGATACCGACACGACGATGATGAAGCCGTTACTAATTCCTTGCCATCGTCTACAAGCTCCTCGGCCCTGACCAGTGCAATTCACGAACATACTCGAACACGGCCGCAACATACGGTAATAATCACCGATCAATAATCTCAACCTATTGAAGTAATCAATTAATGCATATCCGATAATAATTTACAAACGATATAACCAATCAACAAACTCAACGGTTCTACAATATCTCGGTAAAACATAGTCTGTACGATCCAACTCGAACCAGCACGAATTCATAACCACAACACGAAAATACTGCACTGTCTGTCTACTTAGCGCACGTTAAACGCATAACGTAGCGTGCGCTAAGTCGCTCCCGTTAGCGTGCGCTAGCCAGTAAGCTTAGCGTGCGCTAATGCTGTACAGTGGCATGCGTTCCAATCATCGACTAACACCTTGCGACTATGAATCCGAATTAAAAGGAAATCATACTCCAAGATTAACGATAACTTTTCGAAATTTAATCTCATCATCATCATCCACATTTTATCAAGAACATACGAAACTAAAATCAACGTAATGTTGGTTTTAATCATCTTATCCATATTTATAATCAAAACCATTATATATCCTTATATCATCTTAACCTCAAAATCCGAAATGAAGGGAGACATAAATCTCCATATCTCTTGAAGATAAACAACACCATAACTATCACAAGGATCATATCAATGTCTCTATATCAATAACACCATCAACAATCAAACCAAATCGATAACAAGGATCATATCATAGTCAAGCTGGAATTAAACCTCATATCATGATTTAACTCATCTAAATCGACCACTGAAATTATCATGATTCAGAAATCCATGATTCAACCTCATCAAATTAAACAAATCACCATTAACATGAAGAATCTTAAAGAAAATCCGAAAACTCTTATCATAATCCCATTAGGTCTCATAAAAATTACCACATGATCATCCAACATGTTCTCTCATAAGTAATCGTCCTTAAAAACGAACTACTATCAAAGGGATACGAAAATTACCTGGATTAGACGAACCAAGAAGTAGAACACTTGAACTTCATTCCAAGAATCATGAATAACTTGAAGAACAAGGCTTTAATTCATGCTCTCTATCTTAATCTTGATAAATATCATCATCTCGGAGTGTTTCTGGACCTCAAGTACCTCCCAAAACTCTCTATATCGAGTGAAAGGAAAGAAATGGATGAAATGCTTCATAACACCCATCTGTCCCCTTATATAATATACATTACTAGCGTGCGCTAACATCTCATGTTTAGCGTGCGCAACAGCCTTAGCGTGCGCTAACTGACTTTTGTTAGCGTGCGCAATCGCAGTCCAGAGGCTACAGTCTGGCTTCGTACATGTGCTTACATACGTAATGCCCATGAATTAGCGTACGTAACCTATTTAGCATACGCAAGTCCTTTCATTTAGCGTGCGCTAATATCCGTTAACTTGTACAGTCTACACCTACCACGAAGATGCTCGTAACCCACATGCCGAAAGTGCTGACGAGGATAAGATTCCTTTTACTCCAATATACCATTAGCGTGCGCTAACTTATGGGGTTTAGCGTGCGCTAGTACTACATTACAAACATCCGTGGACTTATCAGAACGTGCGCCGAAATTGGCCTGGTCCACACGCAGATTCCTTCCGATCTGACTGCATTAGCGTTCGCTATAATTTTACCTTTAGCGTGCGCTAACCCTGCATGGTAGCATGCGCTAAGTTTAACCATTAGTGTGCGCTAATAAGGCTATACTTAGCCATTTACACTGATCTTGCCCCATCGTCTCAACATACTAGATACGTATACATGACGCACTATATCCTTTGTCGACCAAGTACGACAATTATACCAATACAGATATCTCAGTTCTACAATTATTTTATCCATACTGTACAGATTCCACGCTGTACAACATAACTCAGATAAAATAACATTAAACAATAGTAGTAGAAATTCCGGATATTACATACTACACCACTTAAAATAAGTTTCATCCTCGAAACTTGCAATCCGTCATAGAAAAATCAACAAACCGTTCAACCAAAATATTCCAAAACCATCACGACAATGATAAATCATCATTATTACCGAATAACCAAAATAGCATACTTACAAATATGCAATAGTCGACGATCTCCTGGGATACTAGCAAGTGACTCCACCGTAAAGCCTCAATACGCTTACAATCACAATTCCATGAATCTCAACAAAATATATCATCTTTGGATGAAATGATCTATCCATGATAAATGTCGTACACCTGATTATACAATCAAGTTCCAATTCTGATACAATCAATAATTCACGATACACCTGAGAAACAACTGCCCAACACAACGAAACAAATTCCGAAACATTGACACAAAATCCGAATGCTCAGATGATCACTAGCAATGATCAACTAATAAATTAACCGAGAATATCATCGACATGATAAACTCTAATACGACTAATCTAAAGGTCAAAACGCAGCCGAGAATATCATCAACATGATAAACTCCAATATTACCAACGAACGATTGACGAAAATCAAGAATACCCTCACGCGGTAAACTCCAACACGATCAACACAGAACCACAGAAACCGACATACGAACTAATAAGGTTCTCAAAACGGCACACCAATCACATACAGTGGATCTCAAAGAACACACCCCTCGGCATACGAACAACCAATCACAAACCGACGAACATATCCAATCATACATGGAATGGGAACGACCACTCAATATCCAAAACCACCAGCATGGGGTCACCATCCCCAAATCTATACTTACAGAGAAATCATTCAAAAATCAGTATGGTAAAATCGCACTACTACCATACCAATGGAATCGCATAGCACATACATCCCGGTTTCAGAAAATCCAAAGTTCCAACATCATATTCTGTACCCGAATCTACGATACGCAGCATATTCTTCTTATCCGATAAATCAACCGGTCATCCCTGGATAACCAAACTACCATACTGAAGTTTGAATCTCTATTCATCGTTCCATACTGATGTCTCATCCAGTTTATGAGTCACACTCATAATGTAACACCCCCAAATCCCATTGGGTCATTACAGTGCCGTGGACCCCACACCAGGAGATCCACCAGGCTAATACGACCAAAAATACAATTAACTGACCAAAAGGGGAATCACAATCCCTACACTGACATCCAACATAATATTCCGATATGGAATTTCAATGACAACAGTGGGCCTACATGACCAAAATAAGATACAACAACATCCACAAGCCCTGCTCGGATAATATAAAATGACAAAGACTGAACAAAACTGGAGTACTCCAACTTCTGACTGACATGAACACCAAAACATCTCAGACTAGTATCACTCGAATGCCTCGTCGCCACCGTCATGCCCCTGTGTCTCAACTCTCTCCTCGCAAACACCTAAAACATGAAAACATGTTCCGCCCCCACACGGTCAGTCATCCAGATAATGATTATCAAAAACATGTACAACATGATATGCATCCAAAGGGCAGAATGAATAGTATAGTAATGGTAATACGAGATGCTCACAAACCAAAGTAAGAATCGAGCATTCGTGGAATACTATGCCCACGGCATACGATCAATACCTGCTCAACAGGTTAGAACACAAGTGCCCAACGGCGAATCATCAATACAGAACACAACAATACATCACCCGAAGGTAAACCAAGCCAAGCACTGAAATAGATACGAATCACAATGCCTGAAGGCTCCAACAGGAATACCGATACATCACAATGGCCTGACATCCGAACAGCCCGAAGCTGTTTATCATCATAATACCACAGATGTCACTCACCAGGCATCAATCACCACAATGGCCCGAAGCCAAAACATTCCGAAGCTGTATCAATGAGGGCCGAAGCCACGACACGAAGCCTGTATCACAATGAGGGCCGAAGCCACGGCACGAAGCCATATCACAATGAGGGCCTAAGCCACGGCACGAAGCCGTATCACAATGAGGTCCGAAGCCATGGCACGAAGCCGTATCACAATGAGGGCCGAAGCCATGGCACGAAGCCATATCACAATGAGGGCCGAAGCCACGGCACGAAGCCGTATCACAATGAGGTCATCCAATGACCGTGACTGTTAGTGCAGTCTTTGGGAAACCAACCGCGAAGGTTCAAGCCCCAGACTTACCCATCGAGCACTAGCCGAGACTAGCCTCTAAAACCCAATTAATCACAACAGTAACGATCCCAAGATTATCAAATTCACAAGAATAATAGCGTGCTGCCTTGAGTCGGCCAACACGAAAACAATAACTCACGGATGGGCTCCGTCCATGGCGGTCCCAATTCAAATACCTCGACTGCCTTGGAATGGCCAATCGATCACAACAACTCAACGGATGGAAACTATCCTTGACAGTCCCAATTCAATACATCGATTACCTTATAACGGTCAATCGATAACGATGACACAACGGATGGGAATTATCTTCGATAATCCCAATTAAATACATCGATTACCTTAGAACGGTTAATCGATAACCAATGATACAACGGATGGGAATTATCTTCGATAATCCCAATTAAATACATCGATTACCTTAGAACGGTCAGTCGATACACAATGATACAATGGATGGGAATTATCTTCGATAATCCCAATTAAATACATCGATTACCTCAGAACGGTCAATCGATAGACAATGATACAACGGATGGGAATTATCTTCGATAATCCCAATTAAATACATCAATTACCTTAGAACGGTTAATCGATAACCAATGATACAACGGATGGGAATTATCTTCGATAATCCCAATTAAATACATCGATTACCTTAGAACGGTCAATCGATACACAATGATACAACGGATGGGAATTATCTTCGATAATCCCAATTAAATACATCGATTACCTCAGAACGGTCAATCGATACACAATGATACGGTAGAGTGGATGTCTCGGCGTCTTAAACTGACCACCGAAACAGATATAATAAACGAATATATTAAACGCCTTCAATCGGCCAATGCAACATCATAGCGACAGTTCCAATTCAATAATAACGATTCAACGATGCCTCAGAACGACATTAACGTCAACAATAATAATCGATACATCGATACCACGAACCGGCTGTCGACAACATCAGTATCAACAAGAATCTCAATGCCTTAAACCGGTTGTTAACGAATAACAATAACATCTAGCATAATTGCCTAAGGGTATTGCATCAAACAATTCCCGAATATCAACAAATCACGGAGAGACTAAGTCTCGAAATGATACAATATATTCATACACATATATGATAACATTAATCTCATTGACCAGTACAAGTATAAAACTTGCCTCAAACTGAAGGCGAGAAGGTCCTTCCACGATGAACGTCCTGGAACGAAACGACGAACGGCGCCTCCCGACGATCACAAAAACTCGAACAACCTTGAATGAAAACGATTCAATCAAAAACAAAAAATCAATAGAAAACAACGACAAGGACAAAGCCTGATTCAAACACGAATCGATCACACCGCACGAACGAATATCATAGTTCTCAACTATGAATTCTAACATCCTTCAATACCTCGATGATCAATTAACATGATCATTACGTTCTTAACACTTGTGAAATCCATTCAACATGATTCACTTAAGAACAATCATCAAAACAATCATCTCAAAATGATAATATCACCAATATCAGTAAATTGATCCTCCTACAATGATAGTATTATCAATATTATCATTATCACCCCCAAGAACATCATCAACTCAATAATCATGATGTTTGAAACAAAAATCCTTCATCAATACATCATGAATTCGGATTAAACAACAAGATTCACTCAACCATTTTCAAATTATGATAATCACCTCCTAAATCATCATAATCCTTACTAAAATGGTTAAAATCTTTCAAGAACACCAACAACAACAATAATCATCTCAAGGCTATGTTAATCACAAAACAATCTTAACATAATCCTTTCTAGACATGATTAAAAACCTCCAAACAATCTAAAACATCAAGAACATAATCCAACTCAAGTAATACTATCATGTTCTTCATCAAAAGTTTATCAAAACCATGAAGAATCATGATATACTCCACTAATCAAACAATACCCGAAGAAAACAACAAAAAAAACTTGAAAATCACTTGAAGAACAAGAGATTGAGGGAACTTACCAAAGAAGAACAAGAAGAAGCCTCCAAACACCAAAGGAGCACCAACAAGCTTCCAACTTCAAGCTTCAATCCAAGCTAGGACGATCAAGATTGAGTTGGAAGGTGCTAAACATCAATAACAAGTCCAAACGGACGATTCTAGGGAGAGAAATTGTGTTTTGGTTCGTGAGGAAATGAAAGACGAAACCAAGATAAATAGACTGACCAATTCATTACGTACGTTACACATTATGGTTAACGTACGTAAGAGGCATTACGTACGCTATGCTAAGACTTTAACATACGTAATGTAAATCCAGAACTAACTGGACTAAAATACGAAGGCCTTAACGTACGTAAACAAAAACATATTACGTACGTTAACAAGACCTGCATTAGGTACGTAGAGTTCACCTCTTAACGTACGTAAGGGTCCGTTGACTGCAATAGTGAGATCCGATCAGAAGATGCTCGGGACCTACCGGCTGAAAGTAACTACGAGGAAGGTTCCTGCCACCTACCAAGTATTACGTACGTAACCTTATAGGCATAACGTACGTAATAGCAACACGCTAGAGTACGTAATGCTACATCCGTAGCGTACGCTAAGGCTATGAACTTAGCTAAAAATTCAAACTCTCCAACCAACATTCAAACGACGAAACCAACCTGATGATAAGTATAATATTTCGATACTGAAATATTCCAATACAATATACATTGTATCAGTCCAAAACAACAACACTTGTACAAGTCCAAATGAATACGTACAACTCAGCAGTAAGACGAAAAAAATTATCCCCGGATATTACATACTCCCCCCCTTAAAAATAGTTTCGTCCCCGAAACTCAGGGTACGCAACAAGGGATAAAGGCTATCCATCAGGATAAGAAAACAACACCTCCAGGAATACTCCTCACTACGAACCACTTCGCCTGAGTAATCCGGCCAACCCCACGGGTTCCCGCATCTCCTGTACGATCATAGCGAAAAACAGTGGATAAAACACTCAACCAACTACGAGATCAGCCGAATCATAACTCTCCCGCTAGAGACCAGCCAGGAAGTCATACCAACCGCATGACTAGTAGCACCGGCGTACACATCCCGCGGGAGTCGCCCATTGTACATGCCTACAACCATCGGTGTACACTTCCCTTGTTCTCATTAACATCGAACGTATATGCTATCACTGACTTACGTCACAAAAGAGAATAACAACGCACAAATATAGTCCTCAGGACCATATCAAATGCACACTCAAGTCCTCGCAACTTGACGTCTCGAATCACAATGAACGTTTACCCAGATCACCACAAAAATCTCGGGTACAATACCGAAAGGAAAAGAATAACGCATCAGACGACGTCAAATCTCAAGATTCTCAAAAGCTATCATAACAAGATAGATCAATAATAAATGGTTCACAATCACAATATTACAATACAGACTGAGTCAAATATCAATCCGAGAAACAAGGAAAATACAAATCAAGACTACATCTCAAACGTACCCGAAATCAACCTCCTCTAGATCATCGGGCTCCTCGATCTCATCGACTCACGGAAGACCCAAATCTGGACTCGCTGCTCCTCCTTGGCTGTCTATACCTTTGGCTCTCGAAGCCTGATAGGACCCCTTGGATGAAGTATGGACTAGAGTAACAAAATCTCTTGAGGCCCGTGAGCTTTCCTGAGATCTACTGGCACTAGAACTCCTGCAGTATTTCTGAAGGTGTCCCTGCCTCCCACACAGAAAACAAGCAATAGATGGCATAGTACAACGGGTGCTAACGTGCCCCGCTGAATCACAATTAAAGCAAACAACAGTCGAACTCGTCGCCTGAGAAGAAGATACTTTCCCAGCACGAGGACGACTAGAAAATGACCTCCTAGACGTCGGAGCCCGATGTCCCTCTGAATGAACCGGCATCCTAGTCCTCTCACCGGAAGAAACTGAAGGGTTCTTCCGAGCAAGCTCCTTGATCAAAAGCTCTACTCCAAAAGCCTTCTCGATGAATTCGCCAAGTGAGTTACAATTATGATTGAACAACTGCATCCTCAACTGTGGGTTCAGCCTCTTGCTAAAATACTTGATCTTATCCGCTTCAGTACGGATAACAGAAGAAGCAAACTGAAAAAGTCCTTGAAACTTCTCAGCGATAACAATAACACCCTCGTCCTCGATGGATTCGGGGTTCAACACCTCTGACATCTTGGCTTCACGAAGTGGAGACGGATAATACCTCTCTAACATGAGAGTCTTGAACTCACTCCAAACACAATCACGATCGGTGGGTTTCACAGAAAGCCACCAAGAATAAGCGCCTTTACTCAAATAGTAAGCCGCTACTGCCACCTTACTCTCTTCCGGACACTGAACCATGTCGAAGAGTTTATCAAAATGTTCAAGCCAATGAACAATAACAGCTGGTTCCGACGAACCCTCAAAAATAGGCGGCCTCTGACGAGAGATGTTGCCAATAATCTGACTCACTCTCCTAGACTATCCATAAAACGGCACCTGGAGTCCTTGCTGCTGTGTACCACGAACCATCGAAGTCTGCATGGTTTCCATTATCTGCGTAATTTGAGTCATATGGGTCATCATGCCCCTCATAAGCAAGAAAGGGTCGATGTCAGTCTGATCGACTCCTCGAGTATGACGTTCCGAAGGAGAACCGGTCGCATAAGTCACATCTCCGGCAGAATTCTGATCCATATCGGCATCCGTACGCGTATAAACATGAGGTTCTGGGTTTCGGCCTGCTCTGTAGCCTTTACCCCCTCTGCCACGTCCTCGGATTCCTCTTTCCATACTGAAAGAATAACGTTCGATCATGAACAAAGCTCAAATATGCCTCAACGGCCAATCCACAAAGCTAAGTCATTAGCCAAACACGAATATACATGCTCAACAGATAAATAGTCACCTCAAACATGCTAATTATAGCCAATACTGAGCCCACACGCTCCAAAACAAATAATCATGAATGAATTGTAACACAAATGTTACCTACAGATTTCAAAAAAACATGTATAATCAATGGCATAATGAATGTATGAACATACAAGAGAATCGAGTCCTTACACAGGTTGTACGAAGCTTCGAGGTCTTGCGATACTAGTCTTCACTGACGACGACTTGATGAAGGAATGACTAATACAGTCGTTCAACTACCACGACTCACAAAGCCCGACTGTCCAGATTGTCATAACCTGACAGTCCACTACTACCGCGTCGGTAGAACCACATAAATCACATATCAGGGTATCTCACAACCCAATGTCTCCGATACCATCTTCTGTAACACCCCCAAATCCCATTGGGTCATTACAGCGCCGTGGACCTCACACCAGGAGATCCACCAGGCTAACACGACCAAAAATACAATTAACTGACCAAAAGGGGAATCACAATCCCTACACTGACATCCAACATAATATTCCGATATGGAATTTCAATGACAACAATGGGCCTACATGAGCAAAATAAGATACAACAACATCCACGAGCCTTGCTCGGATAATACAAAATGACAAAGACTGAACAAAACTGGAGTACTCCAACTGTCTGACTGACATGAACACCAAAACATCTCGGACTAGTATCGCTCGAATGCCACATCTCCACCGTCATGCCCCTGTGTCTCAACTCTCTCCTCGCAAATACCTAAAACATGAAAACATGTTCCGCCCCCATGGGGTCAGCCATCCAGATAATGATTATCAAAAACATGTACAACATGATATGCATCCAAAGGGCAGAATGAATAGTATAGTAATGGTAATACGAGATGCTCACAAACCAAAGTAAGAATCGAGCATTCGTGGAATACTATGCCCACGGCATACGATCAATACCTGCTCAACAGGTTAGAACACAAGTGCCCAATGGCGAATCATCAATACAGAACACAACAATACATCACCCGAAGGTAAACCAAGCCAAGCACTGAAATAGATACGAATCACAATGCCCGAAGGCTCCAACAGGAATATCGATACATCACAATGGCTCGATAAACAATGTACAAGCCGTTTATCATCATAATACCCTGAATGTCACTCACCAAGCTTTCAATCACCACAATGGCCCGAAGCCAAACAGCCCAAGTCAGTATCAATGAGGGCGAAGCCACGACACGAAGCTCAGTATCACAATGAGGGCCGGGCCACGGCACGGCCATATCACAATGAGGGTCGGCCACGGCACGAAGCCATATCACAATGAGGTCCGGCCATGGCACGGCCGTATCACAATGAGGGCCGGCCATGGCACGAAGCCGTATCATAATGAGGGCGAAGCCACGGCACGGCCGTATCACAATGAGGTCATCCAATGACCGTGACTGACCGCAGTGCCGGGAAACCAACCGCGAAGGTTCAAGCCCCAGACTTACCCATCGAGCACTAGCCGAGACTAGCCTCTAAAACCCAATTAATCACAACAGTAACGATCCCAAGATTATCAAATTCACAAGAATAATAGCGTGCTGCCTTGAGTCGGTCAACACGACAACAATAACTCACGGATGGGCTCCGTCCATGGCGGTCCCAATTCAAATACCTCGACTGCCTTCGAATGGCCAATCGATCACAACAACTCAACGGATGGAAACTATCCTTGACAGTCCCAATTCAATACATCGATTACCTTAGAACGGTCAATCGATAACGATGACACAACGGATGGAAATTATCTTCGATAATCCCAATTAAATACATCGATTACCTTAGAATGGTTAATCGATAACCAATGATACAACGGATGGGAATTATCTTCGATAATCCCAATTAAATACATCGATTACCTTAGAACGGTCAGTCGATACACAATGATACAACTGATGGGAATTATCTTCGATAATCCCAATTAAATACATCGATTACCTCAGAACGGTCAACCGATACACAATGATACAACGGATGGGAATTATCTTCGATAATCCCAATTAAATACATCGATTACCTTAGAATGGTTAATCGATAACCAATGATACAACGGATGGGAATTATCTTCGATAATCCCAATTAAATACATCGATTACCTTAGAACGGTCAATCGATACACAATGATACAACGGATGGGAATTATCTTCGATAATCCCAATTAAATACATCGATTACCTCAGAACGGTCAATCGATACACAATGATACGGTAGAGTGGATGTCTCGGCGTCTTAAACTGACCACCGAAACAGATATAATAAACGAATATATCAAACGCCTTCAATCGGCCAATGCAACATCATAACGACAGTTCCAATTCAATAATAACGATTCAACGATGCCTCAGAACGACATTAACGTCAACAATAATAATCGATACATCGATACCGCGAACCGGCTGTCGACAACATCAGTATCAACAAGAATCTCAATGCTTTAAACCGGCTGTTAACGAATAACAATAACATCTAGCATAATTGCCGAAGGGTATTGCAACAAACAATTCCCGAATATCAACAAATTACGGAGAGACTAAGTCTCGAAATGACACAATATATTCATACACATATATGATAACATTAATCTCATTGACCAGTACAAGTATAAAACTTGCCTCAAACCGAAGGCGAGAAGGTCCTTCCATGATCAACATCCTGGCACGAAACGACGAACGGCGCCTCCCGACGATCACAAACACTCGCACAACCTTGAATGAAAATGATTCATTCAAAAACACAAAATCAATAGAAAACAACGACAAGGACAAAGCCTGATTCAAACACGAATCGATCACACCGCACGAACGAATATCATAGTTCTCAACTATGAATTCTAACATCCTCCAACACCTCGATGATCAATTAACATGATCATTACGTTCTTAACACTTGTGAAATCCATTCAACATGATTCACTTAAGAACGATCATCAAAACAATCATCTCAAAATGATAATATCACCAATATCATCAAATTGATCCTCCTACAATGATAATATTATCAATATTATCATTATCACCCCCAAGAACATCATCAACTCAATAATCATGATGTTTGAAACAAAAATCCTTCATCAATACATCATGAATTCGGATTAAACAACAAGATTCACTCAACCATTTTCAAATTATGATAATCACCTCCTAAATCATCATAAATCCTTACTAAAATGGTTAAAATCTTTCAAGAACACGACCAACAACAATAATCATCTCAAGGCTATGTTAATCATATAACAATCTTAACATAATCCTTCCTAGACATGATTAAAAACCTCCAAACAATCTAAAACATCAAGAACATAATCCAACTCAAGTAATACTATCATGTTCTTCATCAAAAGTTTATCAAAACCATGAAGAATCATGATATACTCCATTAATCAAACAATACCCGAAGAAAACAACAACAAAAACTTGAAAATCACTTGAAGAACAAGAGATTGAGGGAACTTACCAAAGAAGAACAAGAAGAAGACTCCAAACACCAAAGGAGCACCAACAAGCTTCCAACTTCAAGCTTCAATCCAAGCTAGGATGATCAAGATCGAGTTGGTAGGTGCTAAACATCAATAACAAGTCCAAACGGATGATTCTAGGGAGAGAAATTGTGTTTTGGTTCGTGAGGAAATGAAAGACGAAACCAAGGTAAATAGACTGACCAATTCATTACGTACGGTATACATTATGGTTAACGTACGTAAGAGGCATTACGTACTCTATGCTAAGACTTTAACGTACGTAATGTAAATCCAGAACTAACTGGACTAAAATACGAAGGCCTTAACGTACGTAAACAAAAACATATTACGTACGTTAACAAGACCTGCATTATGTATGTAGAGTTCTCCTCTTAACGTACGTAAGGGTTCGTTGACTGCAATAGTGAGATCCGATCGGAAGATGCTCGGGACCCACCGGCCGAAAGTGACTACGAGGAAGGTTCCTGCCACCTACCAAGCATTACGTACGTAACCTTACAGGCATAACATACGTAATAGCAACACGCTAGCGTACGTAATGCTACATCCGTAGCGTACGCTAAGGCTATGAACTTAGCCAAAAATCCAAACTCTCCAACCAACATTCAAGCGACGAAACCAACCCGATGACAAGTATAATATTTCGATCCCGAAATATTCCAATACAATATACATTGTATCAGTCCAAAACAACAACACTTGTACAATTCCAAATGAATACGTATAATTCAGCAGTAACACGAAAAAAATTATCCCCGGATATTACACATAACTTCACCATGATATGCACCATGCACTAAATGCATATGTATATCAGTCACATTTTCAAAACCAGTTTGAAATCATATAGTCTTGTCAAGAAGACAAATTTTCGAAAGTTCTTTCAAGAATTTCAAAACTCAAAACATAAATTTTGGTAAGACCATAAAATCAATTTCCGAAAAATTAAATCGGCTCACTAGTGCCAAGTATTCGATAATAATTCTTTTCGAATACGGATGATTAAATAAAATAAAATTATGCAAATGATTGACCACATCCATACTCCTGTATACAAATTCGGCTCGTCACCAATATCCACTGATATTCCATCGGAAAACCACACGATAGAGTTCCAAAATATCAATATATACACTCCGACCCAAGAACTCCTTTTCCACCTATGACTCGCAATATCAACCGTTAACCCATTCATGGATTACCTCAAATATGTTATGACAAAACATTGAAACAAATCAACACAGCGAAAGACTTTCTGAGAGGTTTCATTTGAACCAATAAATCAAAACCCCGAAAGGTAGTGACAAAGTAGATAAACGATTGATAAAGTGTTTTACAAATCTCGGGAGTTTTAAGGAAAACAGAAAAGCCTTTTGAAACATTAGGGTCTCAGCTCGTATCTCGTTCCGCATTACAAGAAGTTTAAAAAGTAGGAAACTCTTTTTCGGACCCCAAGTCCTGAGTTATAAAACAATTTCAAAATCTATTGGGTCTCGGCCTAAAAATCATTTACGGTAAAACATCCGTAAAACATTCGTTTTGAAAAGTATCATTTTCAAATGCTCAAAAACAGTTCATATATCTCAAAATGAATTAACATGACTACATGTTCTTCTCAACCATTCCCAACATTCCTCCCAAATGCACAACTCCGTTTCCAAAATTTAACCGACATATTAATTTCCAAAATCATAACTTCTCAAGATCATCAATCATATCCCAACTCTGTCACCTTATACTGTAACGCATAATATTCTGCTGAATCTCAAAGCATATCAACTTAGAACGGCAATAAATCTCAATTCAATTCAAAAAAAAATCCAAATACTTATAGATCGTGAAGTCGACGATTCCCCGTGATACTAGCACATGTCTCAACTCTAGAAAATACTCGACACATATATTTTCAAAACATACATTTTGCAAACTCAGTTCAACTCGAGAACACAACACATCTCTATCCGAAGAAACACGTTAAAACCATTTACAACAACCTCAGTATCACACTGGTAAATCACATAACGCACAAGCCCGTGTGAACAACAAAAACTCAGAGCTCAAACACTTGTCAACCGACAACTCGAATAACACGACAAAAGCAAGACCCAACCCGACCCGACTGCCTAGGTTTTCACAACCTAAGCTCTTATACCATATTCTATAACACCCCCAGAGCCATCCAGGAATATTACAGCGCCGTGGGCCCCGAGATGGAACCCACAAGGCTGAAGGAAATTTTCGCAAACATTTCCAAACGTCCAAGAGGCTAACGACGGTATTATCTATTTAAAACATTTGAAGACTTTACAAAACTCGTTTATCAAAACCGTCGTAAAATCTCATTCGAAACCACAAGGCCCGAAATGCCAAAACTCAATAGTTTAAAAACATACGTTAAGCTTTCGCTTACACGTATCGACAAAATAGATTTAGAAAATGATTGCCAAAGTAACCTAAGTTACCAGATACCAAAAGGCCATTTAAAAATACTCACGCAGGGGATAAAGACAAACGATTAAAATACTCTAGCAGCGGAATACAAGAACTGATCAGGAAACTCAATACACAAATACATGCCCTAGCCAGTATCCTCCGGGAAGTTCATATCTCCACGACCGCTACAAGCTTGATAATCCAAGAACCTAAAAAGAAAACCCACAACGGGGTCAGCCATAATATCCAATAATGATAACTATCACATCACGTCAATAATTACATATCAATAGAAATACTAAGTAAGAATACGACCAATGTAATTTTACCGTCGTAACTTTACGAAAATCCACGATTCGTATCCTTAACAACACAATAAGATAATACCGAAATATCTGTACGTTATCTGAACAATACCCAAGGTTCTCAAAACATTATCATAACTCGCGATATGGAAATTATACCAACCCTGGCCAATTCAATCCATCGGATAACGTCGAAAATTCCAATATGATGATCGATTGTACATCAAAGACAAGTACCACGGAAATACGGAACATACCTCAAGATACGAAATACCATTACAATCACGTCAGTCTAATCCGAGATCGGATCAACACAACATACGGATATGGTCCTAACATAAGACCTACAAATGCATACCCATATGACAACGTCAATATTATCACAACAATAACGACAATGTATACTTATGGCAAACCCAAAATATACATATGCACAACAACAATACATGGCAATCCGATGATCCAGCGTTCACTGCCTAGATCCCCCAATGATCCTGTCAGACCAACCCGAGGTGGAAAACCCGTCCGATGATCCAGCGCACGCTAGCATAGATCCCCCGATGGTTCCGTCGGACCAACACGAGGTGGACATATGACAACAATGCACAACTGCACAAAACAACAGTACACAATACACGACAACAACAATGCACAAATGTAATACCCGGATTTTCAGTATAAATTTTTCGTATTATTTTATCTGAGGTATATTGTACAGCTTGGTGTCTATATAGTATGGATAAAATAAATTGAGAACCGAGACATTTATACTTGTGTAATTGACGTTTTAATTGACAGTTATATTGAGGATTTGTTGTATCAGGTTGAACTGATTTGGAAATCAGGTATATCGTATGAGAATATTTTTGGGTTGAGTATATGTGTATTCGGTATGCCGTATGTTCGTATCCAGTTTGTCGAGACGGATGGGAACAGTTGGATTTTTGGCCAAGTATAGAGGCCATTACGTGCGCTAAATTTTAGTGTTAACGTACGTTAATTTGATAGTGCTACGTACGTTATGCATAAGGCGTTACGTACGTAACAAGAGAAATCGGACAGGATCGAGTCGTAGTCGGCAGGTGGGACCCAGTGTCGGCTGCTTTCGGCGGAGGATGTGGATAGCGAGTCAACCTCGGCCATTATATACGTTATGCATGGCGTATTACGTACGTAATGTGGGTGGTACTATAGCAAGTCAATATACGTATTACGTACGTTATGGGACAAGATTTACGTACGTAAGGAAGTGCCCAAAATGAGTCAGTTAACTCTGGATTTTTGTTACGTACGCTACCAAGGTCAGATAGCATACGTAATGGTGTGTTACGTACGTTAACTATGGAAGGTTACGTACGTAACAAACATATTGTTTTATAAATGGACGCACATCTTTCATTTCACTTCAGCATTTCTCTTCGTTTTTCATCTCCAAACATTGAGAGAGGGATATTTTGGTTTTCCTAAGTCGATTTTGAGCTTGGGAACATGGGATTGGAGCTTGGATATGGAGCTAATGTTGATTCTTGAAGTGAACTCTTGTGTATTTCATCCTCTAAGAGGTATGTTGGATAATCCTCCTTTTCGTTTCGGAATTTTGATGTTGTTATTGATAAATGATTCGTATGAAGATGATTATGATGTTGTTATTGCGATTATTGAGGATATATGAGGTGTATGTTGAAGGAAGATGATGATATGTTGGTTTATGTCTTGAATATGTTGATTATGATTATGAAATCATAGAGTTCTTGATGTTCTTGGTATTGTTGTTGCGATTTTTGATGTTATGAAGATCGTATGTTGAAGCACATGATGACATACACCTTGAATTATGATTAAGGATTGTTAAGATGTTAGAAAACATCGGATTATGTCGTTTTATGGATTATGAATGTGAATTCAGATAGTTCGTGTTCTTGAAGAACTCTTGAGATACATGTCATGATTTTTAGGGAGTTTACGGTTAATTTTGGAATGTGATTATTCATGATAATAATTGGTAAATTGTTTTCTATGAATTTACAAGTATAACAAGAAGGAGTCTTGTTGATTCATGTTTGAAATTGAAGTTGGAATCGAATACGTTATGAAATCCTTAATGTCGAGATGAATTGATCATTGATATGATGAATGTGTTGGTGTTTTAGATATGAATATGGAATATTCACATCTAAAATCAAGTTATGTATTTTGTTACAATATTCGTATAGGAATACGAATATGATTAAGGGTTTGATAAGATTATAATTCATCTTTGAATTTGGAAATTCATACTTATTGAACAAGTGTTCAATTCGAATGTTTGAGTTATATGAAACCCTTGGAATATGTTTATCTATAATGTTGAATTAATCGGATCGTCCGAATTGATGATGATAATCAGCAATTGGTTTTTATTGTGAATATACAAGGAGGAAACTTGTAAGTGTATTTAAGATTGAACTTGGAATCGGTAATGCTTAGACACTTGGATAAATTGATTATTGATATGATCTTCGGATTGTGGAATCGTATTGTGGTTTTGAGTCGTGTTTGATTGGTTTGGGTTGTTTGGATGTGTGTTTAATCGGGATATTGTAGAATTGTTGTGTCTGTTGAGCGGTTATTGATTGTTATTTGTGATCATCGAGTTACGGCTTGTATTTTGGATATGAGTTCGTATTTTTTGAGTTGGATTATTTGGTTTTAGGTATATGATCGGGGTATTGTTGAGCCGTTGAGTCGCTTGGTTGGCTATGTCGATTATTGATTTTTATCGAATGTGTGTTAATCGGTTATTGCAATAGGTTGTGATGTTTTGATCGTTGATTGTGACCGTTGTGTTGCGGTTGGAGTTGAAGAGTTCGTAGATTGCTTTTGGTCGGGGCTGAGGAGCTCATAGACAAAGGCAAAGGATATTGGTAACGGCTTCCTGGTATCGTTATCGAGGCAAGTTTATACTTGTTCAGTTTATAATATTTGATGAATGGTTTCGTTTTCATTTCATTTATAATTCGTATAGCAATGTTGTTAGAAGTGTAAGTTGTCGGGATAATGGTTTGTATATCGTACTCTGGTTGTAATAAATCATAAGGTATATGATTTAATTGTGTTCAGGGAAGACGTGATTTATCTTTGGTCAAGGATATATAATATCGGATATCAAGGATAGTTATCGTGATGACATAAGTATCGGGATAAAGGTTTATTGGTATTGAATGGATGGTACCTTATTTGAGATTATTTGTATAACTATGTATTCGTTCAGGGATGTTGTTCGTGGAAATGATGTTGTCTTCGGTTTTGAGGTCATTTATGTGTTGTTCAGTTATGAGATAATTATTATGTTGAGTTGTTGTATATGTTGTATGTTGAGGCTTCATATATTGAGATTCGTACTGGTTGTTCGTTGAGGAATGTGGATCCCAGGACTATTGTTGGTATTAATGGTGGTGTTGATCCTCTCATTGGGGGATGTTGATGGATATGGTCCTCGACTTTGAGGTAATCTAAGTATTTGTTCAGTCATGTGGATAATTAGTATGTTGAGTTGTTGTATATGATTGAGGTTTCATATAATGAGTTTCGTATCAGTTATTCGTTGAGGGATGTTGATCCCAGGACTGTTGTATTGAGATCGTAGATCGTGTTGGTCATTCATTTGGGGATGATGATCCCAGGATTGATGTTTTGGATATTGATTAGTCGTGTCGACTTTTCATTGTCAGTCTGTTGTTGTTCACTTCGGTGAGTCTTTTGATCCTTATTGGATATGTGTTTCTTTGAGTTTCGTTGTCATGTTGCATCGTGACATATCCGGAGTCATATCTGCGTGCCGATTGGTTATTGTGTAGGATTTTTAGCCGGGCACATGATGGTTATGTGTTGATATTTCCACATTGAACCGTGTACACGAGACGTAGTTCGTGAGGCTAATTAGGTACAAGACCACACGTGTATGTGATCAATACCCGGGGTGGCTTGTGCACGGACACATTTCCGGATCGGGCGTACTATGATTTCCATCTTTGAGCCATATTATTTGGTCGTTCATCCTCCATTCATGGTTGGGTATGTTCGACGGTTTGTGACTAGTTGTTCATACGCCCGAGGGGTATGTTTCGACAGTCGAGGTTATTTTCTTGAGATCCATTATTGTTGATCGTTTGGAGTTTACCTTGTTGATGGTATTCTCGGTTATTGTTGGTCCTTTGTTGATCATTTGGAGTTTACCTTGTTGATGGTATTCTCGGTTATTGTTGATCCTTTGTGGATCGTGTCGGAGTCTACCTTTAGATGGTATTCTCGATTATTGGAGTTATCATGTCGATGATATTCTCAGTTGATGTATTGGTTGATCATTGTTATTGATCGTGTGAGCATTCGGACTGTACGTCGATGTTTCGGGATTTGTATTCATTGTTTTAATGTAGTTGATCTACGGATATGTTGTATGTTATTGGTTTATCCAGGTTGAGATTTGATTGTGTAATCCGATGGACAGGATTTGGCACAGATTGGATTATTTCCACACTTATGAGTTATGATGATGTTTTGAGGATAGTTGGTATTTTTGAAATTCAGTACAGATAATTGTTGTTGAGTTCATTTCGTCATTTGAGAATGTGAAATATGGATTATGGTAAGGATTGATTTAGTATGGATTGCTATGAATTGGTAAGGTTATAACGGTAAGATTACGTCGGTAGTATTCTTACTATATTATTACATTGGTATGTAATTATTTATGATGATGTGATCGGTATCATTATTGAGTATTGTGGCTGACCCCGTCGTGGGCTTTATTTTTAGGTACTCGGAGATCGAGCTAGTAGCGGTCGTGAAGGGATGAGCTTCCCGATGTGATATTGGCGGTGGCATGTTTTGGAGTATCGAGTATTTCTTTTCTGGTTATTCATTTCCGCTGCAAATGTGTATTTTGAACTGCATTTATCCGCTGCGTGTGTATATTTCAAAATGGCTTTTCGGTATCTTTATCCGCTACGTATGTGTATTCTAAAAGGGCCTTTTGGCATTTTGCGAACTTATGTTATTTTGTCAAACCCTTTTTCCTAACTATTTTATCGGTACGTTTAAGTGGTGGCTTAACGTACATTTTAAACTGTTGAGATTTGGCACTTCGCCTTGTATTTTCAAATGGTATTCTATGACGGTATTTCAGAATTATGTTTTTGAAAATATTTGAGTATTTGCAAAATATTACCGTCATCGGCCTTTTGGCGTTTTTAAACATTTTTGAAATGGTTTTGTAAATGGTTTTTAGCCTGGTAGGTTCCGGCGCGGGACCCACGGCGCTGTAATATCCCGGATGGTTTTGGGGGTGTTACAGAAGATGGTATCGGAGCTTGGGTTTTGTGAACCCAGGCGTGTGTGTTATGTGGCTCTACTGGTACGGTAGTAGCATGGCTTTTGAAAATGATTTTTCTGACTTTTGAGTCAAATCGATTTTTGGAGTTTTCAAAATTTTTGAGATCTTTTCAAACTGCTATTTGTGATATTGGTGTGTGCTAGTTGTGTTGAGACTTCGTATGGGAGTCGTGTGCTAGTATCACGGGAGATCATCGGCTTCACGCACCTGTAAGTATATTGGTTTGGTTATTCGCTTGTGGCGACGCTTGATTGTTTTTGTGATGAGATGGAAATTTTAGATTTATCTGTTGTTGGCGACAGGTTGCAAGTTTCGATGACGAAACTTATTTTAAGGGGGGTAGTACGTAATACCCGGATTTTCAGTATAAATTTTTTGCGTTATTTTATCTGAGGTATATTGTATAGCTTGGTGTCTATACAGTATGGATAAAATAAATTGAGAACCGAGACAGTTATACTTGTGTAATTGACGTTTTGATTGACAGTTATATTGAGGATTTGTTGTATCAGGTTGAACTGATTTGGATATCAGGTATATCGTATGAGAATATTTTTGGGTTGAGTATATGTGTATTCGGTATGCCGTATGTTCGTATCCAGTATGTCTAGATGGATGGGAACAGTTGGATTTTTGGCCAAGTATAGAGGCCATTACGTGCGCTAAATTTTAGTGTTAACGTACGTTAATTTGATAGTGTTACGTACGTTATGCATAAGGCGTTACGTACGTAACAAGAGAAATCGGACAGGATCGAGTCGTGGTCGGCAGGTGGGACCCTGTGTCGGCTGCTTTCGGCGGAGGATGTGGACAGCAAGTCAACCTCGGCCATTACGTACGTTATGCATGGCGTATTACGTACATAAGGTGGGTGGTACTTTAGCAAGTCAACGTACGTATTACGTACGTTATGGGACAAGATTTACGTACGTAAGGAAGTGCCCAAAATGAGTCAGTTAACTCTGGATTTTTGTTACGTACGCTACCAAGGTCAGATAGCGTACGTAATGGTGTGTTACGTACGTTAACTATGGAAGGTTACGTCGTAACGAACATATTATTTTATAAATAGACGCACGTCTTTCATTTCACTTCAGCATTTCTCTTCGTTTTTCATCTCCAAACATTGAGAGAGGGATATTTTGGCCTTCCTAAGTCGATTTTGAGCTTGGGAACAGGGGATTGGAGCTTGGATATGGAGCTAATGTTGATTCTTGAAGTGAACTCTTGTGTATTTCATCCTCTAAGAGGTATGTTGGATAATCCTCCTTTTCGTTTCGGAATTTTGATGTTGTTATTGATAAATGATTCGTATGAAGATGATTATGATGTTGTTATTGCGATTCTTGAGGATATATGAGGTGTATGTTGAAGGAAGATGATGATATGTTGGTTTATGTCTTGAATATGTTGATTACGATTATGAAATCATAGAGATGTTCTGGGTATTGTTGTTGCGATTTTTGATGTTAGGAAGATCGTATGTTGAAGAACATGATGATATACACCTTGAATTATGATTAAGGATTGTGTAGATGTTAGAAAACATCGGAGTATGTCGTTTTATCGATTATGAAAGTGAATTCAGATAGTTCGTGTTCTTGAAGAACTCTTGAGATACATGTCATGATTTTTAGGGAGTTTACAGTTAATTTTGGAATGTGATTATTCATCATAATAATCGGTAAAGTGTTTTCTACGAATTTACAAGTATAACAAGAAGGAGTCTTGTTGATTCATGTTTGGAATTGAAGTTGGAATCGAATACGTTATGAAATCCTTAATGTCGAGATGAATTGATCATTGATATGATGAATGTGTTGGTGTTTTGAATATGAATATGGAATATTCACATCTATAATCAAGTTATGTATTTTGTTACAATATTCGTATATGAATACGAATATGGTTAAGGGTTTGATAAGATTATAATTCATCTTTGAATTTGGAAATTCATACTTATTGAACAAGTGTTCAATTCGAATGTTTGAGTTATATGAAACCCTTGGAATATGTTTATCTATAATGTTGAATTAATCGAATCGTCTTGGTTTTTTACAAGGAGGAAACTTGTAAGTGTATTTAAGATTGAACTTGGAATCGGTAATGATTAGACACTTGGATAAATTGATTATTGATATGATCTTCGGATTGTGGAATCGTATTGTGGTTTTGAGTCGTGTTTGATTGGTTTGGGTTGTTTGGATGTGTGTTTAATCGGGATATTGTAGAACCGTTGTGTTTGTTGAGCGGTTATTGATTGTTATTTGTGATCATCGAGTTACGGCTTGTATTGTGGATATGAGTTTGTATTTGTTGAGTTGGATTATTTGGTTTTAGGTATATGATCGGGGTATTGTTGAGCCGTTGAGTCGCTTGGTTGGCTATGTCGGTTATTGATTTTTATCGAATGTGTGTTAATCGGTTATTGCAATATGTTGTGATGTTTTGATCGTTGATTGTGACCGTTGTGTTGCGGTTGGAGTTGAAGAGTTCGTAGATTGCTTTTGGTCGGGGCGGAGGAGCTCGTAGACAAAGGCAATGGATTTTGGTAACGGCTTCGTGGTATCGGTATCGAGGCAAGTTTATACTTGTTCAGTTTATAATATTTGATGAATGGTTTCGTTTTCATTTCATTTATAATTCGTATAGCAATGTTGTTAGAAATGTAAGTTTTCGGGATAATGGTTTGTATATCGTACTCTGGTTGTAATAAATCATAAGGTATATGATTTAATTGTGTTCAGGGAAGACGTGAGTTATCTTTGGTCAAGGATATATAATATCGGATATCTAGGATAGTTATCGTGATGACATAAGTATCGGGATAAAGGTTTATTGGTATTGAATGGATGGTACCTTATTTGAGATTATTTGTATAACTGTGTATTCGTTCAGGGATGTTGTTCGTGGAAAGGATGTTGTCTTCGGCTTTGAGGTAATTTATTTGTTGTTCAGTTATGAGATAATTATTATGTTGAGTTGTTGTATATGTTGTATGTTAAGGCTTTGTATATTGAGATTCGTACTGGTTGTTGGTTGAGGGATGTTGATCCCCGGACTATTGTTGGTATTAATGGTGGTGTTGATCGTCTCATTGGGGGATGTTGATGGATATGGTCCTCGTCTTTGAGGTAATCTAAGTATTTGTTCAGTCATGTGGATAATTAGTATGTTGAGTTGTTGTATATGATTCAGGTTTCATATAATGAGTTTCGTATCAGTTATTCGTTGAGGGATGTTGATCCCAGGACTGTTGTATTGAGATCGTAGATCGTGTTGGTCATTCATTTGGGGATGATGATCCCAGGATTGATGTTTTGGATATTGATTAGTCGTGTCGACTTTTCATTGTCAGTCTGTTGTTGTTCACTTCGGTGAGTCTTTTGATCCTTATTGGATATGTGTTTCTTTGAGTTTCGTTGTCATGTTGCATCGTGACATATCTGGAGTCATATCTGCGTGCCGATTGGTTATTGTGTAGGATTTTTAGCCGGGCACATGATGGTTATGTGTTGATATTTCCACATTGAACCGTGTACACGAGACGTAGTTCGTGAGGCTAATTAGGTACAAGACCACACGTGTATGTGATCAATACCTGAGGTGGCTTGTGCACGGACACATTTCCGGATCGGGCGTACTATGATTTCCATCTTTGAGCCATATTGTTTGGTCGTTCATCCTCCATTCATTAAATACTATAAACTGAGCAAGTAATAACTTACCTCGATACCGACACGATGATGATGAAGCCGTTACTAATTCCTTGGCGTCGTCTACAAGCTCTTCGGCCTTGACCAATGCAATTCACGAACATACTCGAACACGGCCGCAACATACGGTTATAATCACCGATCAATAATCTCAACCTATTGAAGAAATCAATTAACACATATCCGATAATAATCAACAAACGATATAACCAATCAACAAACTCAACGGTTCTACAATATCTCGGTAAAACATAGTCTGTATGATCTAACTCGAACCAGCACGAATTCATAACCACAACACGAAAATACTGCAATGTCTGTCTACTTAGCGCACGTTAAATGCATAATATAGCGTGCGCTAAGTCGCTCCCGTTAGCGTGCGCTAGCCAGTAAGCTTAGCGTGCGCTAATGCTGTACAGTGGCATGCGTTCCAATCATCGACTAACACCTTGCGACTATGAATCCGAATGAAATGGAAATCATACTTTAAGATTAATGATAACTTTTCCAAATTTAATCTCATCATCATGATCCACATTTTATCAAGAACATACGAAACTAAAATCAACATAATGTTGGTTATAATCATCTTATCCATATTTATAATCAAAACCATTATATATCCTTATATCATCTTAACCTCAAAATCCGAAATGAAGGGAGACATAAATCTCCATATCTCTTGAAGATAAACAACACCATAACTATCACAAGGATCATATTAATGTCTCTATATCAATAACAACACCAACAATCAAACCAACTCGATAACAAGGATCATATCATACTCAAGCCGGAATTAAACCTCATATCATGATTTAACACATCTAAATCGACAACTAAAATTATCATGATTCAGAAATCTATGATTCAACCTCATCAAGTTAAACGAATCACCATTAACATGAAGAATATTAAATAACATCCGAAAACTCTTATCATAATCCCATTAGGTCTCATAAAAATCACCACATGATTATCCAACATGTTCTCTCATAAGTAATCGTCCTTAAAAACAAACTACTATCAAAGGGATACGAAAATTACCTGGATTAGACGAACCAAGAAGTAGAACACTTGAAATTCATTCCAAGAATCATGAATAACTTGAAGAACAAGGCTTTAATCCACGCTCTCTATCTTAATCTTGATAAATATCATCATCTCGGAGTGTTTCTGGACCTCAAGTACCTCCCAAAACTCTCTATATCGAGTGAAAGGAAAGAAATGGACGAAATGCTTCATAACACCCGTCTGTCCCCTTATATAATATACATTACTAGCATGCGCTAACATCTCATATTTAGCATGCGCAACAGCCTTAGCGTGCGCTAACTGACTTTTGTTAGCGTGCGCTATCGCGGTCCAGAGGCTACAGTCTGGCTTCGTACATGTGCTTACGTACATAATGCCCATGCATTAGCGTACGTAACCTGTTTAGCATACGCAAGTCCTTTCATTTAGCATGCGCTAATATCCGTTGACTTGCTACAGTCTACACCTACCACGAAGATGCTCGTGACCCACATGCCGAAAGTGCTGACGAGGATAAGATTCCTTTTTGTCCAATATACCATTAGCGTGCGCTAACCTATGGGGTTTAGCGTGCGCTAATACTACATTACAAACATCCGTTGACTTATCATAACGTGCGCCGAAAGTGGCCTGGTCCACACGTAGATTCCTTCCGATCTGACTGCATTAGCGTGCGCTATAATTTTACCTTTAGCGTGCGCTAACCCTGCATGGTAGCATGCGCTAAGTTTAACTATTAGCGTGCGCTAATAAGGCTATACTTAGCCATTTACACTGATCTTGCCCGTCGTCTCAACATACTAGATACGTATACATGACGCACTATATCCTTTGTTGACCAAGTACGACAATTATACCAATACAGATATCTCAGTTCTACAATTATTTTATCCATACTGTACAGATTCCACGCTGTACAACATAACTCGGATAAAATAACATTAAACAACAGTAGTAGAAATTCCGGATATTACAATAATTGCCTTATTAAATATTCATAATTACAATACAAATGCTCTCACTCTCTCATCCGCTAAGTGGCAATCGAGGGCATATTCCTAACAGTAGAACCAAAGTTGCTAGTTGCCAGACATGTACCACAACAAATATAACCAAAGCTGCTAGCTACCAGACATGAAAAAAGCTGCTAGCATAACATAACACCTATCTAAAACCCGTCCACGGGTGCCAACATAATAGCCCATGGTACAAAACCTATTGACCAGAACCACACCTCATGCACAACAAACGACTAAAAACAATCACTAACTTGCACAAATTATTCTATCTTTATTCATATCACTTCTTTAGAAGCTTACCTCTGCCCTATGAATTTGATATCCTGATGGGCTTACGATATAATGAACAAAACCACACGGTAGTCCCTTGCTTAGGTAAAATTACCAAGAGTTGCCAATGTCGCCTGCATTTTGAAAACAAACAAGCTAATTTTGATAAACAAGTTATAAATTTTCTTATTTAACCAAAAGTGTTGCATTGTTCAAAATCTGACGCTAATTGTTAGGTCGTTGTACTTACTCGTGGTGATAAGCTCCTAGAAAAATCTGTTTCCCGAATCCTGGATATGTCTTAGAATGTACGACGTGGCTTCAGACTTCTTATTCCCCATACTTTGTATGGATTGAGGCTCAAAGAATCCATACAAATTATCATTCACCGTGTCTACGATTAGTGATTTTATATACCTAATAATCAATAAAAAGAAGTTTAACATTTGATAGGTAATTTTGATAACTGTAAATTAAATGCAGATTATTATAATAGTTGCATTACAAATTTAATATTACAATAAGAATAATATTATTGTCACAAAAAGAATATGCAACTGATAATGTATATATATGTAAAAGCATTAGGCAAAGCAGAAGTGCTTCACATAACACAAACATAAAGTCATATTATTAATTAGTTATAAATTTTACTTACATGATCCAGAGTTGCATAACTGGGATGCTAAGCCAATCATTCCCCTGAAAGATTTCTAAAACATTGGCATACGTACAATGGCACATCAGTCTACGCCAAAGAAATCTCCCAACGGCACCTGCAAAGGATTATTGAGGAAAGCAATCCAAAATGGGATTTTGTACAGATTATGAATTATCAACCGGTCGAACTCTTTTCTTTTCTGGTCTCGCAATATCCTTAAAAATATTAAATAACTATACTAGTGAAGACTATTATTAGTTATTCTATTTCTATTTAATAAAATGTATACTTTTATAATAAAGATAAAAGTAAGAAATACTTGTGCTAAAACAGATTTGATTAGACGCATTGGCCATGAAATAAAACCATCTACGGCTTGCCCCACTAAACTAACCTCCGACGTAGGAACCGGGACTGGAGCATCAGTGTCTTGAACATCATCAACCATCACCCTAGCTAAATCACCAGATAGAGGCACACCATGTAAGGTTGGTCCCCCCTCAATAACTCTCCCAAGGGCCACCATACGAGGAGGATGCTCATCAATATACAACTCAACTCGATCAACCTTGTCCACGTTTGTCTCATCCCCTGAGGCGTTTGTAGCAGCAATACAACTCCCATTTGTGCTGACACATAGAGGAGGTGTGTCATTATGTACTGGAGTATGTTGAGATTGATCCAATGATTCCAAAGCCGGGCCGAACTGCTTCATTAAGTTATGTATGACTTCTTGTGTAATCTATTGTGTTAGGCGCTCCAAAAATTCTGGACTAATTGATGATGTTGCCAACCCACGAGAATGACCTCATAATAATTATCTCATAACTGAACAATACATAAATTACCTCAAAGCCGAAGACAACATCCTTTCCACGAACAACATCCCTGAACGAATACACAGTTATACAAATAATCTCAAATAAGGTACCATCCATTCAATACCAATAAACCTTTATCCCGATATTTATGTCATCACGATAACTATCCTCGATATCCGATATTCTATATCCTTGACCAAAGATAACTCACGTCTTCCTTGAACACAATTAAATCATATACCTTATGATTTAATACCAACCAGAGCACGATATACAACTCATTATCCGAAAACTTACATTTCTAACAACATTGCTATACGAATTATAAATGAAATGAAAACGAAACCATTCATCAAATATTATAAACTTAACAAGTATAAACTTGTCTCGATACTGATACCACGAAGCCGTTACCAAAATCCATTGCCTTCATCCACGAGCTCCTCAGCCCCGACTAATAGCAATCTACGAACTCTTCGACCTCAACCGCAACACAACGGTCACGATCAACTATCAAACATCTCAACCTATGAAGTAATCAATCAACAACAATCCAATAACAATCAATAACTGACATAGCCAACCAATCGAACTCAACGGCTCAACAATACCTCGATCATACATAAAACCGAACAATACAACTCAAACAATTTCGAACTCCTAACCATAATACAAGCCGCAACTCGATAATCAATATAACCGAGTAATAAACCCAACAGTTCCATAATATCCCGATTAAACACAAATCCAAACAACCAAAACCAATCAATCACGAATTCAAAACCACAATACGAAAATATTAAACTGTCTGCCTACTAAGCGCACGTTAAATGCATGACGTAGCGTGCGCTAAGTTGCTCCCGTTAGCGTGCGCTAGCCAGTAAGCTTAGCGTGCGCTAATACTGTATAGTGGCATGCATTCCAAGTATCGACTAACACCTTGCGATTACGAATCCAAATGAAAAGGAAACCATACTCCAAGATTAACAATAACTTTCCAGATCAAAACTCATCATCATACTCAAAATCATATTCGTATTCTTATACGAATATTATATCAAAACACATAACTTGGCTCTAGATACGAATATCCCATATTCATATCCAAAACACCAACACCTTCTATACATAATCATCATATCCTATAATTTCAGAGCTCTTCAAGAACATGAAATATCCGAAATCACGTTCAAAACAACATAATCCGAGGTATATATCATAATGTTTATCGTTTTCTTCATCATGCAAATCACATAATCAAACCAACCCGATAACAAGGATCATCTCATACATAATCTGGAATACAACCTCATATCATGATTTAACTCATCTAAATCGACCACTGAAATTATCATGATTCAGAAATCCATGATTCAACCTCATCAAGTTAAATGAATCACCATTAACATGAAGAATCTTAAATGACATCCGAAAACTCTTATCATAATCCCATAAAATCATGCTTATCCAATATGTTCCTCACATGACGAGCCACTAACAAGGGATATGAATATTACCTGGATTAGATGAACCAAGAAGAGGAACACTTGAACTCCATTCCAAGAATCATGAGTTACTTGAAGAACAGGGCTTGAATCCATGCTCTCTATCTTAATCTTGTTAAAAATCACCACCTCACCGTGTTTGGGAACCTCAAGAACCTCCCAAAGCTCTTTCTATCGACTAAAGGAGAAAGAATGGACTAAATGCATCTCAAAACCCGTCTGTCCCCTTATATAATAAACATTACTAGCGTGTGCTACTCTCAGAAAATAGCGTGCGTTATTGCCCTAGCGTGCGCTAACTGACTTAGTTAGCGTACGCTATCGCAGCCCAGAGGCCACTGTCTTGCTCGTACATCAGCTTACATACGTAATTCTCATGCAATAGCGTACGTAATACGTCATGTCTAGCGTACGCAAGTCCTTGCATTTAGCGTGCGCTAACATCAGTTGACTTGCTACAGTCTACCTACCGCATGTGCCCCCACATGCCGGTCTGACAAGGATAAGATTCCCTTTGACCGATCTGGAATTAGCGTGCGCTAGCCCTACATGACAAACACCCGCTGACCTTATCTGGACATGCGTCACAAGTGGCCGGGTCCACTCGCCGAAAGCCAAGATTCCCTGTCCGACGATCTGATATTAGCGTACGCTAACCATCCTTGGTAGCGTGAGCTAAATGCCGATAAACATCAACCCGGGCCTCCCTGTCGGCCGCCTTCTGAAACTTTCCCAGAATGCCTTACGTACGTTAAGGATCCTCCTTAGTGTACGTAATGCGAACCTATTAGCGTACGCTAACTACACCACGTAGCGTGCGCTACTCATACCTCGTAGCGTGCGCTAAGCATATCTCATAGCGTGCGCTAACGTGGCTGTACTTGGCCATTTTCAGCTATCCTCGACCAACATCTCGACATACTGGATACGAACATATGGCATACTGAATACATATATACTCAACCCAAAAATATTCTCGTACGATATACCTGATATCCAAGTTAGTTCAACCTGATACAACAAATCCTCAATATAACTGTCAATCAAAACGTCAATTACACTAGTATAACTATCCCGGTCCTCAATTTATTTTATCCATACTGTATAGACACCAATCTATACAATATATCTCAGATAAAATAACGCGAAAAATTTATAGTGAAAATCCGGGTATTACATACTACCCCCCTTAAAATAAGTTTCGTCCTCGAAACTTGTGACCCGTCACCAACAACAGATAAATCCAAAACTTCCAACTCATCACAAAAGCAATCAAGTGTCACCATAAGCGAAATAACCAAACCAATATACTTACAGGTACATGAAGTCGATGATCTCTCGTGATACTAGCACACGACTCCCATACGAAGTCTCAACACAACCAACACACACCAATATCACAAATAGCAATTTGAAAAGACCTCGAAAATTTGGGAAACTCCAATAATCGGTTCGACTCAAAAGTTAGAAAATCATTTTCAAAAACCACGCTGCTACCGTACCGGTAGAGCCACACACACACACGCCCGGGTTTCACAAAACCCAAGCTCCGATACCATCTTCTGTAACACCCCCAAAACCATCCGGGATATTACAGCGCCGTGGGTCCTGATAAGTGTCAGTTTTGTACACTTATCCATGGTTTGTATCGATAAAATTCACCCATAATTGAGCTAGTCTACTCGTTTTTTGCTTTTAATTAATTAGTTTTAATAATTTTATTTTTATCGGATGATGATCGGATTAAATAACTGATTTACTCAAGAAATAACATGTTTATTAAATATTCTCTTTGTTGAATTTTGATATATTAATGTTGTAGGGCTTTCCGAGATGAATTCGGCAGTCTTTCCGGATTCAAAATCAGAGTTATATATCAAAAGTTATCATCCGAAGAAGATTTGGGGCAAAAACGCAAAGTCTGAGAAATATGGGCTGAAAATGTAACTCTCAAAGCAACCAGTGAACAAATTTATGAAGCCAAGTTACGGCCGTAACTACAGAATGTTATGGCCATAAGTCATCCAAGTTACGGACGTAACTCCTTAATGTTACGGCCGTAACTCCTGACAGATTGTTATGATTTGTCTAATTTTTTATACTTTTGTATTATTGAGGGGATGGCTGACATTGAACCGATATATTGTAATAATGCTGGAGTTTTGGAGTTATTATATGACTTTAGGTGTATAAATAGACCCCTTAGATCCTTCATCATCCATCATTCATCTTATAATTTTCTATTTTTTTGTAAACTTTTCATTTTGTGTGAAGAACACACTTGTGTTCTTGAGTGATATTTGTAAGTGTGATATAGCATATGTTGTTCAGAGAGTTTATTGCTTCTATCTCCTTTATCTACTAAGGGAGTTAGGATCAATTCTTTCTCTTGATTCAACTAATAATGACCACCAAAACTTGTAATATGTATAATAAACCCTTCATGGGCTAAGTAACCTTTAGTTGGGATTATAAACAAGGTTAGTCATGTTATTTATGTTTGTATAAAAGATCTAATGTGAATTACTTATTATTGTGTGTGATTTTCATTGTTTTAACAATCTTTATTTATTTGGCCAATAAATGATGATATTTATGGTCTTCATATGTTTCGAAAGAAAATATGTTTGATTAGATCAAATGATCTTCACTCTAAGTTGTTCTAGGGGATGGAAATATACTTCTAGACCTTAGATGATTCTTTGAGTTATTTTCATAAATCCTAATGCTATGTATTGAAGCCAATCAACATAGAAATATAGTAGATTGATTCAATATGTAAGGGGCGTTTTATAGTTCGAAAGAGAAACCGTCTTTTTAAGGAAAATCGAATCTACACAACATAATAAGTAAATTCATCTTATGATCTCCTATACATCTTTTATAACTAATGACGAATTAAGTTTGTATTCCCAACTATTTCATTTTATCGTTAATCAATCTAGTATTATTGTTATCATTTTATTTCCTTATAATATTAAAACTAATATTGCATTTTCTTTGCGATTATTAAACCAAACTTTTTAATTGTGTGTTTCACTTATCTTAGTATCTATAAAAATAGACTAATAGTATATAATTCAAATTATAACGAAACTTCCTTGTGGGATCGATAAACCGGACTCAAAAAGTCCACTTTACTACTTGATACGATATCGTGCACTTGCGATAGTTACACTAAGAACGTGTCAAGTTTTTGGCGCCGTTGCCGGGGAAGTATAAGTTATATTTTAAATCTTACATTGTAAACTATTTTTATAGGTACAAATTTCTCGACATTGTAACTTATTACTCAATTGTGTTTGTCCGGTCAAGTAGCGGATAATGGTACTCCGTGACTATTAAAGTCGGATTTTTCAGTTTCCCACAACAACTGATATTTGTATATATTTTCTTCAATTATTTTCATTGTATTTTTATTTTTTTATCATGGATGAAACTTTGTATAAAATCGAAAAAAAGATTTTCCTTTCTGAGAAAAAATGTCATTTTAAAAATTTATAAGACGAGACTTGAAAGGATAAGGTTGCTTATGAATAAAAGCATACCTTTTGACATACGATTCATAATTGAAGCCAAAGTAAGAATAGAGGGTGAATTCGTAGAAACACCGACTATATTTTTACCAGGGCTAGGAAAAAGTTCATATGCCAAGAAACGACGAGCAAAGATGATAGCCGTTTGTTATAAATGTGCTAGATGGAACTGTAATTTGAAATGTCGATCTTTAGGAATTCCATCTACAAACAGAGAAGATAAAATTCAATTCATTAAGGATGGTCTGAATAAAGAGAATTTAGATGATATCGAAATTTCTCTTGACACGCATCCTAGTGGACTCAAATGCGTTACGAATTCGATGTTTGTGGAATAAATTCAAACCAGAATATGAACAACGTCTTGGGAATCTGACGTTAAAAGACCCTGTTTGCCAATTTGTAAGAAAATTGGATGGGAAGCTTCTCCCCGACTTATAAAAGGCGTTTAGGCCGTTTCTGAACGTAAAATCAGAGGAAGATGTGAGCCACAATCACAACTACTGTACATACGCGTAAGTATCTTTTATTTTTGTCGTGTGGAGAGATTTTCTGAATAAAAAAATGTGATACGCGATAAATGCTTTTATTATTCTATTGAGTAGTTGAAGCGCAATCAACGCAATCACAAACTTGTTAAACAATTTTTACCTTCTTTTTCTTCTATAAATAAATATTGTGCTTGTTTCTTTCATTCATACCTCAAACTTGCAATTTTCTCTGTTTCTCTCTAAATAATTTCTTTTCAAAAATGGAGTCATCATCTTCAACAAAAAAATTTAGCACAGTCTGCATTTTTGGTAGAGCTAGTTATGGAAAAGAGGCATGCTTTACTGAAGCAGCCCACAACTTGGGTCGTACCTTAGGAGAAAAATGCATTCATGTAGTTTACGGAGGAGTAAGTCTAGGATTAATGGGACAAGCTGCTGCTTCTGCCTATATGGAAGGAGTAAGAGTGTTGGGAATAATCCCAAAACCTCTGGCTGAAAGTAAAATCACCGGGTAAACTATTGGAGATGAGTTTAGATCTGTAAATATGCAAGATCGCATAACTCACATGATAAATAATTTTGGCGCCTTTATCACCCTTCCCGGTGGTTTTGGCACCCTTGAGGAACTTTTTCATGTGGTTACCAGAGCCCAGCTAAATGTTATCAAAAACCAATAGGTCTGCTTAATGTCAATGGTTTCTTTGATGGTTTACTGTCTTTCATCGACTACTCTGCTTAAAAGGGTTTTATTTCAGAGCGTGATAAACGAATCATAGTCGTTGCAACAACACCAGAAGAACTAATCAAAAAACTCAATGAATTTGTTCCTCAACCAGATCCAGCTCTAGCTAAAATTGTCTGGATGGAAGATTTTACCGTGAGAAAACGTAAAGTGGATTCATTCCTCTCCCTTTGATAACCCATATCGGACCTAGCAAATAACGGTGTGAAAGCTATCACCTAAAAAAAATGACGAAAAGGAGAAGTGTTGAGCAGCAACAGCTGCCTAATTTTGGAGGTCTTAAGTTTTGCGAAAAATAAAGGACTAACCATTGTTGGTGCGTAGCTGCCGTCTCAGAAAAATTGGTGAAAAGAGCTACACGTTAGCAAATAACGGTGTGAAAGCTATCACCTTTTAAAAAAAAAGGAGATAGAAATTGTGTTAGTGAAAAGAGCTACACGTTAGCAAATAACGGTGTGAAAGCTATCACTAAGGGATGTAGTTTATGAGCAGATTTGAATTAATTAGCGGCTGAATTTCAATACACTCAATTTCGTGAAAAATCACAATATTTGATGACGCCAATGAAATTCTTCTTCATATTGAGTCGAGAAATAAACGAGTGATCGAGAGCAACCATTAAAGGGAGTCGTGTGTATCACGAGTGGGAAAGAAATAATCAACCTTTTGGGGGGAAACCTTGAATTTGGAATTACAAAATAAAAACCGTGTTTTAACTTCAAAAACATTAGTAGATTTATTTTGAATCTTGATTCATTTCTATCTACTGTATAAAGCTGGTTGTTGTGTATTAATGGCATTTGTATCTTCTTTTCTGTTCTTATATTTTAATTTATGTGTGTATTAATTTTTCTTATTTTTTTTTGGAGCATGAATAATAAAGAGTCATGCTCGGGACTAGCAAGAATTCAAGTTTGGGGGTATGATAAGTGTCAGTTTTGTACACTTATCCATGGTTTGTATCGATAAAATTCACCCATAATTGAGCTAGTCTACTCGTTTTTTGCTTTTAATTAATTAGTTTTAATAATTTTATTTTTATCGGATGATGATCGGATTAAATAACTGATTTACTCAAGCAATAACATGTTTATTAAATATTCTCTTTGTTGAATTTTGAAATATTCATGTTGTAGGGCTTTCCGAGATGAATTCGGCAGTCTTTCCGGATTCAAAATCAGAGTTATATATCAAAAGTTATCATCCGAAGAAGATTTGGGGCAAAAACGCAAAGTCTGAGAAATTATGGGCTGAAAACGTAACTCTCAAAGCAACCAGTGAACAAATTTACGAATCCAAGTTACGTCCGTAACTACAGAATGTTACGGCCATAAGTCATCCAAGTTACGGCCGTAACTCTTGACAGATTGTTATGATTTGTCTAATTTTTATACTTTTTGTGTATTATTGAGGGGATGGCTGACATTGATCCGATCTATTGTAATAATGATGGAGTTTTGGAGCTATTAGATGACTTTAGGTGTATAAATAGACCCCTTAGATCTTTCATCATCCATCATTCATCTTATAATTTTCTATTTTTTTGTAAACTTTTCTTTTCGTGTGAAGAACACACTTGTGTTCTTGAGTGATATTTGTAAGTGTGGTATGTAATACCCGGTTGTAATTCAGTCACTATCATTCAGTAATTTCATTCGGTAATTGTCACTAAGTGGATTTTCATTCATTAATAATCATTCATCAATCATAATCTTTCATCTGTGTTCACCGTTCGGAATAACTTCGAGTTGTGTATCAATATTGTTCATTGTTTCAACCTTACTCGGGAATCGAGACAAGAGTATTATCTTGATCGTGGTAATTGATTCATTAGTCGTTGTTGACGTTGGAGTTCATGTCATTTCTAATCTCCTCATTGTTCGAATTGTGTTTTGTTGGGCGGATCCTTGTAATCATTGCTTGGAACCACCGTTTTGGGGTTTCCGTACTTCCATCTCGAGTTATTGTTTCCCAAATATTGATTCCTATTGCTTTTATTCTCTTCCCGGGTCATTTTTCATCATTTTAGGACCCAAGGGGGTGTGGGCCGCGGCACAAGGAGTGTGCGCCGCGGCACACACATTGTCCAGTTTTTGGCCGAGCAGTCTGTACCGTGGGCCGCGGCACATGCCGGCAGGGCTGCGGCACACTGCCGAGTCACTGCCGCGGCACACTCGTCCGGGCCGCGGCACACTCGTGTTGCAACTTATCGGCCAACCCTTCTGTACCTTGGGCCGCAGCTCATGCCGACAGGGCCGCGGCACACTGCCGAGTCATTGCCGCGGCACATTCGTCCGGGCCACGGCACACTGCCGATCACTGGGTGCAGTTTTGGCCCTGTGCCGTGGCACACTTCGGCTGGGCCGCGGCACACAGTGCAGTCAGCACTATAATTGCATTTTTTTCAGTGAGTTCAGCTCATTTTTCCCTTTTCTTCAACCATACGAGAGAGAGAGGCTTGAGGGGGAGATTTTCCTTCATCTATCACTTGAGTGTGGTTTTCTTCATCTCCTTTCGATCGTGAATCCCGGATAATCGATCTAACGCATGTTCTTCGGATCAAAGTGCTTGGATCTTCAAAGGTAATATTCATCAAACCTCTTGGATTTCGATTTTGTATTGAGATATGATGTTTTGGATGTTAGGATCATGTTGTATGAAGCGATATACGCATGATTATGGACATGTTTGATTATTCATTGGATTATTGAAGGATTATTCAAGAACACTTTGAATATTGTGTTGGATTTGGGGGTTTTCGATTAATTGTTGTTGAAATCACGATTTTGGATATTCATAATGGATTATTGATCGTATTGAAGATGTTTTGTTGGTTTGAAACACTTCTTGGGGATTTGATGTTGGTATTATTGAAGTTTGATTGTAAACAATCGAAGTTTGGCCACAAAGTGTTCGATATAATGCCCCGATGAACTTGGTTTAATCGTATCGACGTTTTGAGTTCGTTATATGAGTGTTTGATTTGTTTATTGAACGGATTGTTGGTAATTGTATTATTCAAGGTTGTTCGAGCTACCGATATCTCAATTAGGACGTTGTTCGTGGAAGGATAATTGTCACCGATGTTGATTAAGTTAATTCTTACTCAGTTAAAAGGATATTCATTCCTTTCGTTGTTGTTCATTCACAATCATAATTCATTCATAAGGTACTAACCGTTTCAAAACTTGTAATTGTCACTTAATTACTTCATTCACGAGGAATGACGGTTCCAATCATTTCATTGAGCTGTCATTCATTTCACCATCATTTCATCTTGGTGAGTCATTATTCATTATCGATGTCACTTTTGTTATATCGTGGCATTCCGGGTCATACTGGCGTGCCGGATGGTATGTGTAGGATTTTCATGTCGGGCACATTTAAGTCGTGTGTTGGTTGGTGGCCTCACATTGGACTGTGCACACGAGTTGATGGCTTCGTGAGACTGATTAGGTACAAGACCACACGTGTATTCGATCGATACTTATTGGTGGCTTGTGCACAGACACATTTCCATCCCGGACGTAGTGTGGCGCCATTCCTTTGAGCCGTACTGTTAGTTGATTCATATAGCATGTTTGATTGCGTATGTTTCGACAGGATATTTCATAACTAAAGATAACTCATGATTGTGTATTTTCAACTCTTGAGGATTGTTGTTCTATGTAACTGACCCCGTTGGGGGATTTTGTTTTCCGGTCATGGCAAGGCAAAAGCATGGGAATATAACATTGACGGCGAGGAGTCCCAGTATAACTAGTAGGGGGCCCCGTTCTTTTCAGTCATTCATGTTGTTGTCATTTATTTTCCGCTGCAGATTTTCATTTGGATACTCCGTTTCATTCAGTGTTGTGTATTTTATCTTTATATAAAGTACACTAGTATTCGGTATTGTCCTGATTTATTGTACTTAAACTCCTCATCGGAGTAGTTGGTAATATAATGTGGTTCGGTACTACAATTATATTATTCAATTCATCAGTTTTCATTCGCCTGGTGGGTCCTGATCCAGGATCCACTAAGACCGTAATATTCGCCTAGTTTGTGGTGTTACAGAGTTGGTATCAGAGCGTGGTTTTGAATACTACCTTCCGAGTCATGTCTCATTTGAAATCATCGTCATCAGACTAGTATCATTGGACTTTCGCGTCACGTGTGACCTGTGCAAATGCCGAGCCAATCAGACCGAAAGAACTGTAAGATTTCTAACGCCATGGTATAATTTCTGGCAATAATCATTCATTCATCATTCATCAAGTAACAATCCTCAAACATCATCATTCATTATGATCAGGACGATCATGTTAACTCATTAATCACTCAATTCATTTCATTACTCAGTTGATGATCAGGACGATCATGTTAACTCATTAATTACTCAATTCATTTCATTACTCAGTTATTGATCTGGAAGATCATATTATTAATCTTGTTAACTTATTCAAGATACTCATTTCAAGAATTTCATCAGATAATCATGTCACCTCAGTTAATCATTCATGTAATCACTGTGTTAGAGCGCATATGCTCATTTTCATCATTTCATGAAGTAAATCATAATGCGGTACTCATACGAGATCTATGATTATCATGCGACCTTCCTACTTCAGTATGGAGAGAGCTGTCAGGGGATGCACGGGGAGAGGCCGCGGTGCGGGCCGGAACCCGGGTAATAATCACTCACTGTCAGGAAGACGTACCCAGGACTCAGCTCGATCAGAAGATGTTCGGGTTGATCCACTCACTTTTATGCAGATCATGATGACCCATATGCAATTGCTCAATCATCATTGCGCCACTCTGGCCGAATTAATCGAGAGAACTCTCCCGTATGAGTCTGCAGCTAAGGAAATTGCTGAGCATCAACCTTTATCTGTCAGCAAGAAATCAACAAAGCGCAAGCAGTCCGAAGGCAGTCAGTCAACCTTCAAGAAGCCTCCTGCGGGCCCTAACGTTTCGGAGCAACCTCCTACGGCGCATAATCGTGCGGGATCTCAGTCCCGAGCGGCCAGTTCGGCCATCATCTGTTTCAACTGTGGAACGCCGGGTCATTACAGCACTAAGTGTATGAAACCGTCTATCACGTGCCATAATTGTGGGATTTTTGGGCATAAGGCCCGTTTTTGCCGAAAGGACTCCAAGTCGGCTCCGGCGGCATCTCAGGCCCCGAAGCAATCAGCGATTTAGAATCAGACTGCTCTGTCAGCGTCGTTTAATACGATGGAAACAAATAAAGTCGGAGCTCATATTTATCAGACGGGAGCATCCGGTTCGGGGGCCGGCAAGTCCCGGATTCAGGTGATGAAGAGGATCAACGATCCGGTGGCCCGAATGATCTCAGGTATACTCGTAATTTTATTTCAACCTGTGTGTACCTTTTGATACTGGTGCACCGCATTCATTCATTTTCAAATCATGTTTGAATAGACTTAATTTGGATAGTCCTATTGCTTGTGGACCTCATACCATCGGTCTACCTGACAATGGAAGATTTTCGGAAATCATACCACTTGGGTGTTAATTAGATGGATTCTCATGATACCATTCTCAATGTTCGTAAGCGTATGGTCACTATCATTTCCGTCGTTGGATGTCGAATGTGTGCTTCAGGGAGGTAATCCCTGTTGTTCCAGATGAATTATTAATATGATGGAAGCAGAGAAATTCCTCAATCGAGTTGTTCAATCATTCATTGTATCATTTTCATCGATTGGCCGTTCATAGGCAATCGAGATATTCAATCATTCATTATATCATTGTCATCGATTGGCCGTTCATAGGCAATCGAAATATTCAATCATTCATTATATCATTGTCATCGATTGGCCGTTCATAGGCAATCGAGATGTTCAATCATTCATTATATCATTATCATCGATTGGCCGTTCATAGGCAATCGAGATATTCAATCATTCATTATATCATTGTCACCTATTGGCCGTTCTTAGGCAATCGAGGTGTTCAACCATTCATCGTATCATTGTCGTTGATTGGCCATTCTCAGGCAATCGAGGTGTTCAATCATTCGTGGTATCATTGTCATCGATTGACGATGTATTCCCAGACCAGTTACCTGGTTGCCTTCGCATAGAGTTGTGGAATTCACGAGTGAGTTGGAGCCCGGTACGTCCCCGTTATCGAAGGCACCATACCGGATGGCCCCGACCGAAATGCAGAAGTTGAAGATTCAACTTGAGGAATTGTTCGAGAAAGGTTATCTCCGACCGAGTGCGTCCCCGTGGGGAGCACCAGTGTTATCTGTCAAGGAGAAGTATGGTTCATTCGTGTGTGTATTAATTATCAGGAGTTGAACAGGATGATGATCAAGGATAAGTATCCTCAACCCCGCATCGATGATCCCTTAGATCAACTTCAGGGAACTTCAGTATTTTTTTAAGATCGACTTAAGATCTGGATATCATCAGTCGCGAGTTCGAGAGTCGGAGATCGCGAGGGCGGCGTTTCAAACACGTTATGGCCATTATGAGTTCGTGGAGTTAATTAATGCACTAATGCACCTGCGGTATTCATGGAGTTAATGAATCGGGTCTTCATCGACTTTTTGGATCAGTTCGTGGTTTTCTTTATTGATGACATTTTAATTTATTATCGTGACTGGGAGGAGCACGAGCTTCCCCTTCATCAGGTTCTCGACATGTTGAGACGAGAGCAGCTTTATGGAAAGTTTTCCTTATGTGAGTTCTGGATGTCCGAGGCGACGTTTCTCGGGCATGTAATTTCATCAGACGGAGTGCGTGTCGACCTTCAGAAGACGGAGGCTATCCGAGATTGGCAACCTCCGAAGAATGTTAAGAAAATCCGAAGTTTCCTCGGATTAGCTGGTTAATTATCCAACCCACGAACTGGAGCTCGCAGCCGTGGTTTTCGCGTTGGAAGTTTGGCGTCATTACCTTTATGGCGTCACCTGTCACTTATTCACCAATCACAAGAGTTGAAGTATATATTTACTCTGAAGGAGTTAAATATGCGACAGAGGCGGTGGTTGGAACTAATCAAAGATTATGATATCGATATCCTGTGCCATCCGGGTAAGGCAAATGTGGTTGCCGATGCCTTGAGTCGGAAGTCCGTTCAAAAGCAGATGCTTGCTCGTTTAACAGTTCAGAAGGAACTTCAGCAGGAATTTCTGAGACCCGAGATCTAGGTCTGGTTACAGCGAGTACAAGGGCAACTTTGTACGTTGGAAATTTCATCGCCACTTGATGAGGCGATCAGGGAGAATCAGGGTTCGGACCCATTTTTGTTACGCATTCGAGAGGACGTGACTCAGGGAAAGCCCCCGGATTTGTGGTCCATGAGGATGGACTTTTGCGTTTTAAGAATCGGTTGTACGTACCGGCGAATGACGAGTTGAAAACTCGATTTTGAGAGAAGCTTATGCTACCCCTTATTCTGTTCACCCGGGGTCTAGCAAGATGTATAAAGACTTGAAAAAAAATTACTGGTGGAGTACTATGAAGCGAGAAGTCGCGGAATTTGTTTCGAGATGCTTAACCTGTCAACAAGTCAAGATCGAACATCAGCGACCGGCGGGTATGCTGAAACCGCTCCCTATTCCTGAATGGAAGTGGGAAGATATTTCTATGGATTTCATCACGGGTTTGCCTATGAGTCATCGTGGTATGAATACAATCTGGGTGATTGTGGACCGCTTAACTAAATCAGCTCATTTCCTTGAGATTAAGGATATGTGGGGTCCCGAGAGACTTGCCCAGTTGTTTATCAAAGAGATAGTGAGATTGCACGGTACTTCTAAAAGTATCGTTTCCGATCGTGACGGACGATTCGTGTCTCATTTTTGGAAATCAGTTCATCGTGTTATGGGAACTCAGCTTAATCTCAGTACAGATTTTCATTCTCAGTCCGACGGACAATCAGAGAGGACTATTCAGACTTTGGAGGACATGTTGAGGGCATGTGTCCTCGATTGGAAAAATGATTGGGAAGCCCAACTACCGTTGATCGAGTTCACGTACAATAATAGTTGGCATTCTTCGATTAAGATGGCACCTTACGATGCCTTGTATGGTCGTCGTTGTCGATCTCCTTTGTGTTGGGATGACTTATCAGAATCAATCGGCACCGAGCCCGATATGCTTATAGCCGCCCGTGAGAAGGTAGCTTTGATCAAGAGTGGTTTGTTGACCGCTCAGAGTCGATAGAAATCATATGCAGACAATCATCGTCAACTTTTTGAGTTCGAGACAAGTGACCACGTGTTGGTCAAGGTATTCCCGAGTCGAGGTATCTTCCGTTTCGGGAAGCGGGGAAAGTTGAGTCCAAGATTTATTGGACCGTTTGAGATTTTGGAACGAGTAGGCGAGCTAGCTTATCGTTTGGCTCTACCTCCGGCGTTGAGACGAATTCATAATGTGTTTCACATTTCTCAGCTACGGAAGTATGTTGCCGACCCGAGTCACATACTTCAGTTCGACGAAATCGAGATCGTAGATGATCATTCGTATGAGGAGCATCCCATACGAGTCTTAGGGCGGCGAATCAAACAGTTGAGGAATAAGGCGATTCCTTTGGTTAAAATTCAGTGGTCTAGACACGGAGTCGAAGTGGATACTTGGGAAACCGAGGATAGTATGCGGGAGAGTTATCCCGAGTTGTTTGACCCTTAGTTTTTGGGACGAAACTCTTTTAAGGGAGGGTGTATGTAGTACCCGGTTGTAATTCAGTCACTATTATTCAATAATTTCATTCGGTAATTGTCACTCAGTGGATTTTCACTCATTAATAATCATTCATCAATCATAATCATTCATCTGTGTTCACCGTTCGGAATAACTTCGAGTTGTGTATCGATATTGTTCATTGTTTCAACCTTACTCGGGAATCGAGACGAGTATTATCTTGATCGTGGTAATTGATTTATTAGTCGTTGTTAACGTTGGAGTTCATGTCATTTCTAATCTCCTCATTGTTCGAATTGTGTTTTGTTGGGCGGATTCTTGTAATCATTGCTTGGAACCACCATTTTGGGGTTTCCGTACTTCCATCTCGAGTTATTGTTTCCCAAATATTGATTCCTATTGCTTTTATTCTCTTCCCGGGTCATTTTTCATCATTTTAGGACCCAAGGGGGGTGTGGGCTGTAACACCCCCAAGATATTCGAGGTGTATTACAGCGTCGTGGACCCCTACATGGGATCCACCAAGCTAACACAAGAAAACACCTCTCGACTAACTGTCTCGGTTACCGAGGAAACAACTGTTAACAACAGAACATAAAACAACACGTCCTGTACAACCGGCACAATAAACATCAACCGACAAATACAGTAACTCCAACGAAATCCAAACACAATCCGAAAGGAAAAACCTAAGTACTCGCGAGTACAATCTATAAGTTTAGAAATACAGGAAACAACCATATCGAATTATACAAAGGAAATAAGACGACCCAAATGCACATGTCAACGACCCTGGCCGACATCCTCGTCCGGATAATCATAACCTGAAATCCATAACAAGAATTTCCCCGAAACGGGTCCCCCAAAGGGGTTAGCAATTACGCTAGTACAAGTAATCAAGGCAAACCAATCGCTTACACATTTCATAGTACATGCACCAATATCATTTCAAAAACCAAAACTAGACATGTCTTTTCCGGAAATAAACAGTCAAACAATTTGCCTTGGGAATAGAGTCATATCATAAATTCCCGCACGAGGCCTCTATGGACCCTCCCGCACTGGCTATATTATAAAGCAAAACACGCACATGCATCGCCTTGGGAACAGAGTCATATCATAAATTCCCGCACGAGGCCTCTAAGGACCCTCCCGCACACAAACTCATGAATCCGGGACGTAAACCTTTGGATTCCCTCCTTGATCCCGTCGGACCAACACGAGGTGAGCAAATCACACACAAAATACATTACCATTCCACGTTAAGCATAAAGGTTTCCAAAAAATACTTGCCTTGAATTATTGACGACGCGATGAACGGAAAGGAGAGTCACCGACGGACGCTAGGAACCAATGAAACCGAACCTAACGATTCGAAGAATACAATCACCACCATTTCTAAATGAATACGGAATTGGAATACACCCGAAAACCCGCCTACGATTCATGTATATTCGTATATAAACAACAACGAGGGCGGACCACAACCAAACCCTCTCGATTCCGTAAGAACCACGAAATATACCATGAATCCGTAGGGAAACTAAGAATACCAACAAGATTAATCATATTCATCATGAATCCATCAAAAAAACGGAACGGATCGGAAGAAAATCCCAAAACCCCCAATTTATCGAAAAGTAGGGTTCTAAGAGATTTACCTTGGATTGATGATGAAGAACACAAGTAGGTGTTGTTAATCTACTTCAAAAACTCAAGGTAGAGGATGCCTGAGATAATCGAAGGGAAGAATCGCTCGGAAATCGCCCGGAAGAGCTCTGCGTCGCGGAGAGGAAATGAAATGAAACTAATCTGCTCATCTGGGTCAACTCCCTGGTTTATATAGCCAGGGAGTGTTAGCGCGCGCTAATCCTCAAGGTTAGCGTGCGGTAACGGGATAAAATTATAGGCAAAAATAGTTAGCGTCTAGTCCAATATCCAGACTTCTGGCCGTTAGCGTGCGCTACTCCAAGCGTAGCGTGCGCTAACAACCTATCGGTAGCGCGCGCTATCGACCAATAGCGTGCGCTACTTGGGCATCAGTCGAGTCCAGTGACAAACTGTCCAGAACTCACCTGATCCGCTAGCGTGCGCTAACGCACGAGCATAACATGCGCTACCTGGCACCTGACCGAGTTCAGTAGAAAACTGTCCAGTACTGGACATTCACGCAAGCGCACGCTACCAGGTATCATCAGCGTGCGCTAGCCTCCCGACATTAGCGTGCGCTAGTCTAAGTAGCGTATGCTACTACGCCAATCCGTATACCGAAAATAGCATCGCTACTCCTGTGGCTTGCCCTTTAGCGCCATTTAAACGGTCGTAGCGTGCGCTACCAAGCGACCCCTAGCGTGCGCTATGCCGAAAATATAGCGTGCGCTAGGTACGAGATATAGATGGTCCAAAACACCGGAATATGAACGAAACATTAAACGGAACATCTCAACAGGCATCATAACATAGAATGGATCCATGGCAACCCCGAAATGGCGGTTCCGCACAACAATAACGGAAATCAAATCAATAGATAGTAGGAAAGATACGCTGAAAGATACACGAGGGTCACTACTATTGTGAAATATGCCGAAAAAGAAAATACAAGGGGGAAGAAAAATGCGGATATTACATGGGCCGCGGCACAAGGAGTGTGTGCCGCGGCACAAACATTGTCCAGTTTTTGGCCGAGCAGTCTGTACGGTGGGCCGCGGCACATGCCAGCAGGGCTGCGGCACACTGCCGAATCACTGCCGCGGCACATTCGTCCGGGCCGCAGCACACTGCCGATCACTGGGTGCAGTTTTGGCCCTGTGCCGTGGCACACTTCAGCTGGGATGCGGCACACAGTGCAGTCAGCACTATAATTGCGTTTTTTTCAGCGAGTTCAACTCATTTTTCCCTTTTCTTCAACCATACGAGAGAGAGAGGCTTGAGGGGGAGATTTTCCTTCATCTATCACTTGAGTGTGTGATTTTCTTCATCTCCTTTCGATCGTGAAGCCCGGATAGTCGATCTAACGCGTGTTCTTCGGATCAAAGTGCTTGGATCTTCAAAGGTAATATTCATCAAACCTCTTGGATTTAGATTTTGTATTGAGATATGATGTTTTGGATGTTAAGATCATGTTGTATGAAGTGATATACGCATGATTATGGACATGTTTGATTATTCATTGGATTATTGAAGGATTATTCAAGAACACTTTGAATATTGTGTTGGATTTGGGGGTTTTCGATTAATTGTTGTTGAAATCACGATTTTGGATATTCATAATGGATTATTGATCGTATTGAAGATGTTTTGTTGGTTTGAAACACTTCTTAGGGATTTGATGTTGGTATTATTGAAGTTTGACTGTAAACAATCGAAGTTTGGCCACAAAGTGTTCGATATAATGCCCCAATGAACTTGGTTTAATCGTATCGACGTTTTGAGTTCGTTATATGCGTGTTTGATTCGTTTATTGAACGGATTGTTGATAATTGTATTATTCAAGGTTGTTCGAGTGACCGATATCTCAATTAGGATGTTGTTCGTGGAAGGATAATTGTCACCGGTGTTGAGTAAGTTAATTCTTACTCAGTTAAAAGGATATTCATTCCTTTCGTTGTTGTTCATTCATAAAGTACTAACCGTTTCAAAACTTCTAATTGTCACTTAATTACTTCATTCACGAGGAACGACGGTTCCAATCATTTCATTGAGCTGTCATTCATTTCACCATCATTTCATCTTGGTGAGTCATTATTCATTCTCGAAGTCACTTTTGTTATATCGTGGCATTCTGGGTCATACTGGCGTGCCAGTTGGTATGTGTAGGATTTTCATGTCGGGCACATTTAAGTCGTGTGTTGGTTGGTGGCCTCACATTGGACTGTGCACACGAGTTGATTGTAATATCCGCAATTTTCGATTTCTGGTAATTTCTTTTTTTGGCAGAATTCCGTTTTGATGACTCGCTCATGACCGTTTCGTCATTCTGAGAACGATTAATTCTACACTTTTTGACATCCGAGTTCGTTTCGGTGTCGTTTTGTTGAGTTCCGTGCTTTTTAGCGACTTTTCCGCACTTGAGTTTGATTCTTGCGAATCTCGCTCAAATCATTGCTTCGAGTTTCCCGTAAGTCCGTTTAACTTTGTTAGACGTGTTGTGAACTTCGGTTTGGTTATTCGATCACGTATCGTGATTTCCGGGCGTTTTGGGCCATTTTGTAATTTCTTGAAAGTTACGGGTATCCGTATCTGTAATTGTTGTCTCGACCCGTTTCTTGGTCGCGTATGATTAATTATGGTATTATGTTTTCATTTCGGGTCGTTGATATTGTCCGCGAACTTTTCGTCGTGTTCGTTCCGTACGTTTTCGAAAAATCGGGTCGTCGAGCCCTGGTGGTCGCATCGCCGGACGGCCGGATCGCCGGACGATTGCGGCACCGCCGGACAGTGCCGCAGAACCAAAGATAGCGCATGCTACGGCCAGAAGGCTGCGCGCGCTAACCGGCAAGTATAGCGCACGCTATCGGCTGGCCTAACGCACGCTATCGGGTCTGGGCAGTGGGGTTCTGAGGTTCTGGACTCGGTCAGGATCAGCACGTAGCGCACGCTACTGTCGGTCGTAGCGCATGCTAACCGGCAGGGGTAGCGCACGCTGTCGGACGACTAGCGTACATTACCTGGGCGAGCTTTTTAGTCCAGAGGTTACTGGACAGGTCGGCTAGCGCGCGCAGGCTTCCGGCCGTAGCGCACGCTAGCGGGAGTCGGGTCGACAGGTTGGTCGGCAGGTTTGGTCGGTGGTGCCGGGTCATGCGGGCCCTGGCCGAGGGTACTCGTCCGATACCGGCCGACAGCGCACGCTAGTCCAGGAAGGCTAGCGCACGCTAGTTCGGGCCCAGTATAAATGTGACAGAGCAGTCACATTTTCATTCATTTCTCACTTCCTTCCTCTTCTATCCGCGGCTGGCGATTCGAGGGTGGCGAAGCCATGTTGTTTGACAACAAATCCACAAAGTTCTTGAGTTCATAACATCAATAAATCATCCTATATCATCCTTTGATCCAGCGAATCAAGGTAATCTTCCTTAGAACCCTAATTTCGTGAATTTGGAGGTTTTTGCAATTTTGTCCGATTCGTTACATGTTGTTGATTAATTCATGATGGTTATAATTAATCTTGGTAGTATTCTTGTGTTTAACATCATTTAATCCATTGTTCTTCGTCGAATCGAAGTATATTTCTTGATTTCCTTCGAATTGACTTTTTGGGGGATTTGTCCTCGATCTCATTTTTCATCCGTTTTCGATGGATCGATTATGGTTAAATGATGTTGTTAAACATATTCTATGGATTGTATATCCATATTTCAACTTGGAATTCCGTTTTCGTGATTTGACGGGACGAATCGTGTTCTTGGCCGTTTTGGGGGAAATCCTTGAACCTTCGTCATTTGTTCTTTGAATTCAGCGGCTTTGGGTCGTACTTTGGGATTCATTTTCATTGTTATTGTTTTCGTTCGTAGTTCATTGTTGTGGATTGTCGTTCGGTGGAGTCGGCGAGTTCGTACTCGGTTCGTGCCAACCTACTTCGGTCGATTCTCCGCGTTGTGGTTATTCGAGGCAAGTACCTTGTTCATACGCTTCTCGTTTTGTTGATATGATGATCGGTGATCGTCTTGGTGTGTTTATTCGTTTGTTTGAAATGAAGTTTCAAAAGATTTTGGTTTGGACTCGTTAAAGGCTTTCCTTCAAAACGCGTGTGTTTTGTGAACGATGTGTTTTGGGAATTGATTATGATTTGATTATTTTGAACGTTGAAGTCTTTGATGATGATACTCCTATTGTTTAAAGTTATGGGATCGTGTATTCCGTATTTAATCTTGTTATTGTTTTTTGAAGAGTTTGATAACGGCGTCGAGTAAGTGGCCATCTCTAGTGAGTATTCTTAATGAACTTACATTCTTAGCATATTAGTATTGCATGAGTAACGTGTGTGTGTGTATGCTCACTACGGGTTAGATCCGACGGGGTCTCGGTAGGGGTCCACGGAGGTGTGGATCGACGGTTAATTGTGGTGCATTTTACAAACGTGATTTGATTATGGCATTTCTGGAAATGAGTGCTTTTGAACGGTTTTCATGATTGCATGCATTGACTAAGTGTGTAAGAGGTAAGTTGTTCGTTTGGCCTACTTGGCTAGGATGGCTCTAGAGTATTTTGTTGTTTATGTTAAATCCTTTAATTGTGGATTTTGACGTTGGAAGACGAACCTTGTGGTCGTTCTTGTGTACTGTGAGTTGATGAGATTTGGGGCTAAAATCCCAATTGTTTTGTAAAAGTCATTTTATGGATTTGGGGCTAAAATCCCAACGGTTTGGTAAATGTCATTTTTCGGAAAGTAAATATTTGGGGCGGTGACCCCTTTTGTCTTTTGGATTTTGAAAAGTAGGATTTGATAATCCTAAATTGTTTTCTATTAAAACTCTCGATGGAGTTCTAAACCGTTTTATAGATCATTTCCCTTGATTTATGATATTTCGATTTTGAAATGTTTTCTCAAACTCTCGCCTCGGGAAGTACTTTTCGGTTCGTTTGGATCTTTGAGGATTCCTGGTTATTGTTATTCGTGGAATGTGAATTGTATGGCTCGTATTTGCACTTTGTTCTTGCACTAGCAAAACAGTGGAGTTTTGCTAACCCTCGAGTATTCGGGGGGTGGATGTCTGTTTTTGCATTCAGGTTTTGGAGCATAACACAGGGTCGGCACGAAGGATGATGAAAGATGATCGATACTAATCACATGAGGAACCGTACATCGTGTATTGGTTTAGTTGTACTTTATTTTCCGCTGCTATATTTTCCCGTTGTACGGGTGTGGTTGTGTTTTGACCCCCTGTGTGGGCATGAGTTGTATTTGAGTTGTATGTATTTATTGAAAGACCAAATCGGTCTACTGAGTCATTTTAGCATTAAAGGCATGGTTGAGTTGTTATATGTCGTTACCAGCCTGGTAGATCCTTGAGGAAAGGTTCTACGGCGTGTAATATCCCTGTGCGGATTAGGGGTGTTACATAAATGGTATCAGAGCTTAGGTTGAGGAAACCTAGGCTGTCGGGTCAAGTCGTGTTGTTTGAGTCTTGTTTCGTCGGATTTTATCTGACTGAGTCGTGTCGCGACGCGTCGTTTGAGTTTGTTGGTCGTGATTAGTATCGTGGGGCGATCATCATCTTCATGCGACCTGTGGAAGTAAGTCTCCCTTCTTTGTGTTGTGCCTCGTGTGACACGAGCTATTTTTATGATTATTTGTTAAGTGGTGGAATCCTTATGTGGATTTTGATTTCACGATATGTATTTAGTCGACTCTCGTATTTGATTTATACGAGGAGTGTCGTCGCTTGTGATGTCTTTTTATTGTTGTTTTTATCCGTTGCTGATGATTTTCGAATCGATTTGCACGTTTTACAAGTTCTATTGTGGAAGCTATGTGCTTATACGCGTTCGACTTGTTCACTAGCGAGTGCGGGAGTGTCCTTAGAGGCCTCAAATGGGGTCAGTGGTTTTGTTCTGAATCCCAGGCGGTCTTCGACTGTGGTATTTTATCGTTTATTTCCGTTTAAAGACATGTATTGTCTTGATTTTAAACGTTTTGATGCGTGTACTAGGAGTTGTTTTAGTGAACGTCGATATGTGCGAGTTTTGGGCATTCTAGCCTATTGGATTTTTGAAAACCTTGAGTATCTTAGAAAAATAAATTTCGAGACATACTTTTCAAATGAGTTATTTTCTTGTGGTACATCCAAGGTGCCACAATATATTTCAAAAATTTTCTACCTCGAGTACCAAAATGTTTTGAGATATTTTCAATGTTTTATTTAGACCCGAGGGTCGAATATTGTGAAAGTTTTCACTAAGAGAAAGTGTCCTCATTTTTATCAAATGCGAAATGGTTCTCCAAAGTCTCGATAACGATGTTTCACGTTTGTACTTTTTGAAAGGTGATACTCAAGATCAACCGGTGTTCTTCTAAATTATTTTCAAAATGAGGTTTTCGTTTTTTTAAAAACCTATCCATTCCCGTTTGAGGGCTGGCTATGTATGTATGATGTTCGCATTGTCATTTTGATATTTGCTCCCGAGTATGATCGAATTGGCGGTGTGAGCGTTGAGTCGTTTTCCACACATTTGTTGTGTTAGCCCCCTGTGAGAGGCAGGATGTTGGTGTTAAATGTTGTCGCCTCGTGGTGATTTCTGCGTTGTCGCGCATGTGCAAGCTGTTAGAGCTTGGTTTGGTATGACCGTGTGCATCGGTGATGGTTCCGTTATGTGTCGGTTATTTAATGTCTTGTTAGTTTGCTCCCATTTTTGTGAATTTTGTGGACGAGGTCGGAGGTAATGCCCGTACTATTTTGACTTCTGTATTTTCTCTTTCTCCAGTCTATCGATTCGCTCATGTTCGTTGATACTTTATGAACTTGTTCCGTATTTCGGTTTCATCGTCCGAACGAGCTGCGACCTTGTTGTGGGTCGATCTGGTTATCACTGTGACTTTTTTTTCGGGTTCGGTTCGATTCTTGTGAACCTTGTTCGGGAGTGACATCATTTGGTTCTACTAGTTCTTTTATTCGAAGTGGATCGGATTTTGAACTTCTGTATATTCTACTTTGTCGACTCATTTATGTTCGTTGACATTTCTGAGCTTCTCCTGCCCCTTGTTTTTGTTTATCGAACGAGTGTGGTATCGTTCCGGAATAACTCGTTTGTCGTTGTGACTTTTCAATCGCTACTCCCTTTCTTGTGGATCTTATGGGAATGCATGTCTTGTAGTTCTCACCAGATCATCCTGGGAGTTGTTGTTTGGATTTTATTATCCTTCGTGTTTCGGACATGATTGTTCGATCTTTGTTGTCTCGATCGTTTGCTTCTTCGGTTTTTGTTCTCGTTTCGTGATTGTTGAGCATTCAGGCTCCTTCCTAATTCCCTTAAGTTTGGAAAATTAGTCTCGTTTTCGATCTTCCAACCCTTGGGCGGTGGAATTCCGTATTTGTTCAGCGATTGGCTCGCGCTTTGATTGATGTACCGTTGGGTTGGTCAATCGTATTGATTTTCCTTCATTGTGTTTTGTGATTGTTCGGATAATTGACTTGATTGTATTATCCATTTGATGACGCTTGTCACTTGTTGGTTTTATTATATCCCTAACGGCGACGTTGTGTTGGTCGTCGTGGAGCGTGTTTTCACACCGTATATTCCGTTGTGTTGTTTGTAACGTTTCGCCGTTGGGCGTTAGTTACGCGTTTCTTGCGTATCTCGTTGAGTTTTCCTGGTGGGATATTGCTTCTCCCTACTTGTTTTAAGTTTCGGGACGAAACTTCTTTTAAGGAGGGTAGAATGTAATATCCGCAATTTTCGATTTCCGGTAATTTCTTTTTTTTCTGCGGAAGTCCGTTTTGATGACTCTCTCATGACCGTTCCATCATTCTGAGAATGATTAATTCTACACTTTTTGACATCCGAGTTCGTTTCGGTATCGTTTTGTTGAGTTCCGTACGTTTTAGCGACTTTTCCGCACTTGAGTTCGATTCTTGCGAATCTCATTGGAAACTGCTGTTTCGAGTTTCCCGTAAGTCCGTTTAACTTTGTTAGACGTGTTGTGAACTTCGGTTTGGTTATTCGATCACGTATCGTGATTTTCGGGCGTTTTGGGCCATTTTGTAATTTCTTGAAAGTTACGGGTATCCGTATCTGTAATTGTTGTCTCGACCCGTTTCTTGGTCGCGTATGATTAATTATGGTATTATGTTTTCATTTCGGGTCATTGATGTTGTCCGCGAACTTTTCGTCGTGTTCGTTCCGTACGTTTTCGGAAATCGAGTCGTCGAGCCACAGTGGTCGCATCGGGCCGGACGGTTATGGATCGCCGGACGATTGCGGCACCGGCCGATAAAGCGGCAGAAACCGGCGTAGCGCACGCTACGGCTGGAAGGCTGCGCGAGCTAACCGGCAGGTATAGCGCACGCTATCGGCTGGCCTAACGCACGCTATCGGGTCTGGGCAGTGGGGTTCTGAGGTTCTGGACTCGGTTAAGATCGGCAGGTAGCGCACGCTACTATCGGTCGTAGCGCACGCTAACCGGAAGGGGTAGCGCACGCTGTCGGCCGACTAGCGTACGTTACCTGGGCGAGCTTTTTAGTCCAGAGGTTATTGGACAGGTCAGCTAGCACGCGCAGGCTTCCGGCCGTAGCGCACGCTAGCGGGAGTCGGGTCGGCAGGTTTGGTCGGTGGTGCCGGGTCGTGCGGGCCCTGGCCGAGGGTACTCGGCCGATACCGGCCGATAGCGCACGCTAGTCCGGGAAGGCTAGCGCACGCTAGTTCCGGCCCAGTATAAATGTGACAGAGCAGTCACATTTTCATTCATTTCTCACTTCCTTCCTCTTCTATCTGTGGCTGGCGATTCGAGGGTGGCGAAGCCATGTTGTTTGAAAACATATCCACGAAGTTCATGAGTTCATAACATCAATAAATCATCCTATATCATCCTTTGATCCAGCGAATCAAGGTAATCTTCCTTAGAACCCTAATTTCGTGAATTTGGGGGTTTTTGCAATTTTGTCCGATTCGTTCCGTGTTGTTGATTAATTCATGATGTGTATGATTAATCTTGGTAGTATTCTTGTATTTAACATCATTTAATCCATTGTTCTTCGTCGAATCGAAGTATATTTCTTGATTTCCTTCGAATTGACTTTTTGGGGGATTTGTCCTCGATCTCGTTTTTCATCCGTTTTCGATGGATCGATTATGGTTAAATGATGTTGTTAAACATATTCTATGGATTGTATATCCGTATTTCAACTTGGAATTCCATTTTCGTGATTTGACGGGACGAATCGTGTTCTTGGCCGTTTTGGGGGAAATCCTTGAACCTTCGTCATTTGTTCTTTGAATTTAGCGGCTTTGATTCGTACTTTGGGATTCATTTTCATTGTTATTGTTTTCGTTCGTAGTTCATTGTTGTGGATTGTCGTTCGGTGGAGTCGGCGAGTTCGTAGTCGGTTCGTCCCAACCTACTTCGGTCGATTCTCCGCGTTGTGGTTATTCGAGGCAAGTACCTTGTTCATACGCTTCTCGTTTTGTTGATATGATGATCGGTGATCGTCTTGGTGTGTTTGTTCGTTTGTTTGAAATGAAGTTTCAAAAGATTTCGGTTTGGCCTCGTTAAAGGCTTTCCTTCAAAACGCGTGTGTTTTGTGAACGATGTGTTTTGGGAATTGATTATGATTTGATTATTTTGAACGTTGAAGTCTTTGATGATGATACTCCTGTTGTTTAAAGTTATGGGATCGTGTATTCCGTATTTAATCTTGTTATTGTTTATTTGAAGAGTTTGATAACGGCGTCGAGTAAGTGGCCATCTCTAGTGAGTATTCTTAATGAACTTACATTCTTAGCATATTAGTATTGCATGAGTAACGTGTGTGTGTGTGTATGCTCACTACGGGTTAGATCCGACGGGGTCTCGGTAGGGGTCCACGGAGGTGTGGATCGACGAGCTTTGCTTTTAACCACTACGGGTTAGATCCGACGGGGTCTCGGTAGGGGTCCACGGAGGTGTGGATCGACGGTTAATTGTGGTGCATTTTACAAACGTGATTTGATTATGGCATTTCTAGAAATGAGTGCTTTTGAATGGTTTTCATGGTTGCATGCATTGACTAAGTGTGTAAGAGGTAAGTTGTTCGTTTGGCCTACTTGGCTAGGATGGCTCTAGAGTATTTTGTTGTTTATATTAAATCCTTTAATTGTGGATTTTGACGTTGGAAGACGAACCTTGTGGTCGTTCTTGTGTACTGTGAGTTGATGAGATTTGGGGCTAAAATCCCAATGGTTTTGTAAAAGTCATTTTATGGATTTGGGGCTAAAATCCCAACGGTTTTGTAAATGTCATTTTTCGGAAAGTAAATATTTGGGGCGGTGACCCCTTTTGTCTTTTGGATTTTGAAAAGTAGGATTTGATAATCCTAAATTGTTTTCTATTAAAACTCTCGATGGCATTCTAAACCGTTTTATAGATCATTTCCCTTGATTTATGATATTTCGATTTTGAAATGTTTTCTCAAACTCTCGCCTCGGGAAGTACTTTTCGTTTCGTTTGGATCTTTGAGGATTCCTGGTTATTGTTATTCGTGGAATGTGAATTGTATGGCTCGTATTTGCACTTTGTTCTTGCACTAGCAAAACAGTGGAGTTTTGCTAACCCCCGAGTATTCGGGGGGTGGATGTCTGTTTTTGCATTCAGGTTTTGGAGCATAACACAGGGTCGGCACGAAGGATGATGAAAGATGATCGATACTAATCACATGAGGAACCGTACATCGTGTATTGGTTCAGTTGTACTTTATTTTCCGCTGCTATATTTTTCCCGTTGTACGGGTGTGGTTGTGTTTTGACCCCTGCGTGGGCATGAGTTGTATTTGAGTTGTATGTATTTATTGAAAGACCAAATCGGTCTACTGAGTCATTTTAGCCTTAAAGGCATGGTTGAGTTGTTATATGTCGTTACCAGCCTGGTAGATCCTTGAGGAAAGGTTCTATGGCGTGTAATATCCCTGTGCGGATTAGGGGTGTTACATAAATGGTATCAGAGCTTAGGTTGAGGAAACCTAGGCTGTCGGGTCAAGTCGTGTTGTTTGAGTCTTGTTTCGTCGGATTTTATCTGACTGAGTCGTGTCGCGACGCGTCGTTTGAGTTTGTTGGTCGTGATTAGTATCGTGGGGCGATCATCATCTTCGTGCGACCTGTGGAAGTAAGTCTCCCTTCTTTGTGTTGTGCCTCGTGTGACACGAGCTATTTTTATGATTATTTATTAAGTGGTGGAATCCTTATGTGGATTTTGATTTCACGATATGTATTTAGTCGACTCTCGTATTTGATTTATACGAGGAGTGTCGTCGCTTGTGATGTCTTTTTATTGTTGTTTTTGTCCGTTGATGATGATTTTCGAATCGATTTGCACGTTTTACAAGTTCTATTGTGGAAGCTTTGTGCTTATACGCGTTCGACTTGTTCACTAGCCAGTGCGGGAGTGTCCTTAGAGGCCTCGAATGGGGTCAGTGGTTTTGTTCTGAATCCCAGGCGGTCTTCGACTGTGGTATTTTATCGTTTATTTCCGTTTAAAGACATGTATTGTCTTGATTTAAAACGTTTTGATGCGTGTACTAGGAGTTGTTTTAGTGAACATCGATATGTGCGAGTTTTGGGCATTCTAGCCTATTGGATTTTTGAAAACCTTGAGTATCTTAGAAAAATAAATTTCGAGACATACTTTTCAAATGAGTTATTTTCTTGTGGTACATCCAAGGTGCCACAATATATTTCAAAAATTTTCTACCTCGAGGACCAAAATGTTTTGAGATATTTTCAATGTTTTATTTAGACCCTAGGGTCGAATATTGTGAAAGTTTTCACTAAGAGAAAGTGTCCTCATTTTTATCAAATGCGAAATGGTTCTCCAAAGTCTCGATAACGATGTTTCACGTTTGTACTTTTTGAAAGGTGATACTCAAGATCAACCGGTGTTCTTCTAAATTATTTTCAAAATGAGGTTTTCGTTTTTTTTTAAAACCTATCCATTCCCGTTTGAGGGCTGGGTATGTATGTATGATGTTCGCGTTGTCATTTTGATATTTGCTCCCGAGTATGATCGAATTGGCGGGGTGAGCGTTGAGTCGTTTTCCACACATTTGTTGTGTTAGCCCCCTCTGAGAGGCAGGATATTGGTGTTAAATGTTGTCGCCTCGTGGTGATTTCTGCGTTGTCGCGCATGTGCAAGCTGTTAGAGCTTGGTTTGGTATGACCGTGTGCATCGGTGATGGTTCCATTATGTGTCGGTTATTTAATGTCTTGTTACTTTGCTCCCATTTTTGTGAATTTTGTGGACGAGGTCGGAGGTAATGCCCGTACTATTTTGACTTCTGTATTTTCTCTTTCTCCAGTCTATCGATTCGCTCATGTTCGTTGATACTTTATGAACTTGTTCCGTATTTCGGTTTCATCGTCCGAACGAGCTGCGACCTTGTTGTGGGTCGATCTGGTTATCGCTGTGACTTTTTTTTCGGGTTCGGTTCGATTCTTGTGAACCTTGTTCGGGAGTGACATCATTTGGTTCTACTAGTTCTTTTATTCGAAGTGGATCGGATTTTGAACTTCTGTATATTCTACTTTGTCGACTCATTTATGTTCGTTGACATTTCTGAGCTTCTCCTGCCCCTTGTTTTTGTTTATCGAACGAGTGTGGTATCGTTCCGGAATAACTCATTTGTCGTTGTGACTTTTCAATCGCTATTCCCTTTCTTGTGGATCTTATGGGAATGCATGTCTTGTAGTTCTCACCAGATCATCCTGGGAGTTGTTGTTTGGATTTTATTATCCTTCGTGTTTCGGACATGATTGTTCGATCTTTGTTGTCTCGATCGTTTGCTTCTTCGGTTTTTGTTCTCGTTTCGTGATTGTTGAGCATTCAGGCTCCTTCCTAATTCCCTTAAGTTTGGGAAATTAGTCTCGTTTTCGATCTTCCAACCCTTGGGCGGTGGAATTCCGTATTTGTTCAGCGATTGGCTCGCGCTTTGATTGATGTACCGTTGGGTTGGTCAATCGTATTGATTTTCCTTCATTGTGTTTTGTGATTGTTCGGATAATTGACTTGATTGTATTATCCATTTGATGACGCTTGTCACTTGTTGGTTTTATTATATCCCTAACGGCGACGTTGTGTTGGTCGTCGTGGAGCGTGTTTTCACACCGTATATTCCGTTGTGTTGTTTGTAACGTTTCGCCGTTGGGCGTTAGTTACGCGTTTCTTGCGTATCTCGTTGAGTTTTCCGGGTGGGATATTGCTTCTCCCTACTTGTTTTAAGTTTCGGGACGAAACTTCTTTTAAGGAGGGTAGAATGTAATATCCGCAATTTTCGATTTCCGGTAATTTCTTTTTTTTCTGCGGAAGTCCATTTTGATGACTCTCTCATGACCGTTTCATCATTCTGAGAATGATTAATTCTACACTTTTTGACATCCGAGTTCGTTTCGGTATCGTTTTGTTGAGTTCCGTACTTTTTAGCGACTTTTCCGCACTTGAGTTCGATTCTTGCGAATATCGTTCGAAACTGCTGTTTCGAGTTTCCCGTAAGTCCGTTTAACTTTGTTAGACGTGTTGTGAACTTCGGTTTGGTTATTCGATCATGTATCGTGATTTCCGGGCGTTTTGGGCCATTTTGAAATTTCTTGAAAGTTACGGGTATCCGTATCTGTAATTGTTGTCTCGACCCGTTTCTTGGTCGCGTATGATTAATTATGGTATTATGTTTTCATTTCGGGTCATTGATGTTGTCCGCGAACTTTTCGTCGTGTTCGTTCCGTACGCTTAAATCGAGTCGCCGAGCCACGTGGTCGCATCGCCGGACGGTTATGGATCGCCGGACGATTGCGGCACCGGGCCGACAGTGCGGCAGAAACCGGGCGAGCGCACGCTACGGCCGAAGGCTGCGCGCGAGCTAACCGGCAGTATAGCTCACGCCATCGGGCCGCCTAACGGACGCTATCGGTCCGGGCGGTGGGTTCTCGAGGTTCTCGACTCGGCCAGATCGGCAGTAGCGCACGCCATCGCCGATCGTAGCGCACGCTAACCGGAAGGTAGCGACGCCGCCGGCCGACTAGCGACGTTACTCGGGCGAGCTTTTAGTCCGTGAGGTTATCGATGTCGGCTAGCACGCGCAGGCTTCCGGCCGTAGCGCACGCTAGCGGGAGTCGGGTCGGCAGGTTGGTCGGCAGGTTTGGTCGGTGGTGCCGGGTCGTGCGGGCCCTGGCCGAGGGTACTCGGCCGATACCGGCCGATAGCGCACGCTAGTCCGGGAAGGCTAGCGCACGCTAGTTCCGGCCCAGTATAAATGTGACAGAGCAGTCACATTTTCATTCATTTCTCACTTCCTTCCTCTTCTATCCGCGGCTGCCGATTCGAGGGTGGCGAAGCCATGTTGTTTGACAACATATCCACGAAGTTCTTGAGTTCATAACATCAATAAATCATCCTATATCATCCTTTGATCCAGCGAATCAAGGTAATCTTCCTTAGAACCCTAATTTCGTGAATTTGGGGTTTTTTGCAATTTTGTCCGATTCGTTCCGTGTTGTTGATTAATTCATAATGGGTATGATTAATCTTGGTAGTATTCTTGTGTTTAACATCATTTAATCCATTGTTCTTCGTCGAATCGAAGTATATTTCTTGATTTCCTTCGAATTGACTTTTTGGGGGATTTGTCCTCGATCTCGTTTTTCATCCGTTTTCGATGGATCGATTATGGTTAAATGATGTTGTTAAACATATTATATGGATTGTATATCCATATTTCAACTTGGAATTCCATTTTCGTGATTTGACGGGACGAATCGTGTTCTTGGCCGTTTTGGGGGAAATCCTTGAACCTTCGTCATTTGTTCTTTGAATTCAGCGGCTTTGGGTCGTACTTTGGGATTCATTTTCATTGTTATTGTTTTCGTTCATAGTCCATTGTTGTGGATTGTCGTTCGGTGGAGTCGGCGAGTTCGTAGTCGGTTCGTGCCAACCTACTTCGGTCGATTCTCCGCGTTGTGGTTATTCGAGGCAAGTACCTTGTTCATACGCTTCTCGTTTTGTTGATATGATGATCGGTGATCGTCTTGGTGTGTTTGTTCATTTGTTTGAAATGAAGTTTCAAAAGATTTCGGTTTGGCCTCATTAAAGGCTTTCCTTCAAAACGCGTGTGTTTTGTGAACGATGTGTTTTGGGAATTGATTATGATTTGATTATTTTGAACGTTGAAGTCTTTGATGATGATACTCCTGTTGTTTAAAGTTATGGGATCGTGTATTCCGTATTTAATCTTGTTATTATTTTTTTGAAGAGTTTGATAACGGCGTCGAGTAAGTGGCCATCTCTAGTGAGTATTCTTAATGAACTTACATTCTTAGCATATTAGTATTGCATGAGTAACGTGTGTGTGTGTGTATGCTCACTACGGGTTAGATCCGACGGGGTCTAGGTAGGGGTCCACGGAGGTGTGGATCGACGAACTTTGCTTTTAACCACTACGGGTTAGATCCGACGGGGTCTCGGTAGGGGTCTACGGAGGTGTGGATCGACGGTTAATTGTGGTGCATTTTACAAACGTGATTTGATTATGGCATTTCTAGAAATGAGTGCTTTTGACCGGTTTTCATGATTGCATGCATTGACTAAGTGTGTAAGAGGTAAGTTGTTCGTTTGGCCTACTTGGCTAGGATGGCTCTAGAGTATTTTGTTGTTTATATTAAATCCTTTAATTGTGGATTTTGACGTTGGAAGACGAACCTTGTGGTCGTTCTTGTGTACTGTGAGTTGATGAGATTTGGGGCTAAAATCCCAATGGTTTTGTAAAAGTCATTTTATGGATTTGGGGCTAAAATCCCAACGGTTTGGTAAATGTCATTTTTCGGAAAGTAAATATTTGGGGCGGTGACCCCTTTTGTCTTTTGGATTTTGAAAAGTAGGATTTGATAATCCTAAATTGTTTTCTATTAAAACTCTCGATGGCATTCTAAACTGTTTTATAGATCATTTCCCTTGATTTATGATATTTCGATTTTGAAATGTTTTCTCAAACTCTCGCCTCGGGAAGTACTTTTCGTTTCGTTTGGATCTTTGAGGATTCCTGGTTATTGTTATTCGTGGAATGTGAATTGTATGGCTCGTATTTGCACTTTGTTCTTGCACTAGCAAAACAGTGGAGTTTTGCTAACCCCCGAGTATTCGGGGGGTGGATGTCTGTTTTTGCATTCAGGTTTTGGAGCATAACACAGGGTCGGCACGAAGGATGATGAAAGATGATCGATACTAATCACATGAGGAACCGTACATCGTGTATTAGTTTAGTTGTACTTTATTTTCCGCTGCTATATTTTTCCCGTTGTACGGGTGTGGTTGTGTTTTGAACCCATGCGTGGGCATGAGTTGTATTTGAGTTGTATGTATTTATTGAAAGACCAAATCGGTCTACTGAGTCATTTTAGCATTAAAGGCATGGTTGAGTTGTTATATGTCGTTACCAGCCTGGTAGATCCTTGAGGAAAGGTTCTACGGCGTGTAATATCCCTGTGCGGATTAGGGGTGTTACATAAATGGTATCAGAGCTTAGGTTGAGGAAACCTAGGCTGTCGGGTCAAGTCGTGTTGTTTGAGTCTTGTTTCGTCGGATTTTATCTGACTGAGTCGTGTCACGACGCGTCGTTTGAGTTTGTTGGTCGTGATTAGTATCGTGGGGCGATCATCATCTTCGTGCGACCTGTGGAAGTAAGTCTCCCTTCTTTGTGTTGTGCCTCGTGTGACACGAGCTATTTTTATGATTATTTGTTAAGTGGTGGAATCCTTATGTGGATTTTGATTTCAGGATATGTATTTAGTCGACTCTCGTATTTGATTTATACGAGGAGTGTTGTCGCTTGTGATGTCTTTTTATTGTTGTTTTTGTCCGTTGCTGATGATTTTCGAATCGATTTGCACGTTTTACAAGTTCTATTGTGGAAGCTTTGTGCTTATACGCGTTCGACTTGTTCACTAGCCAGTGCGGGAGTGTCCTTAGAGGCCTCGAATGGGGTCAGTGGTTTTGTTCTGAATCCCAGGCGGTCTTCGACTGTGGTATTTTATCGTTTATTTCCGTTTAAAGACATGTATTGTCTTGATTTTAAACGTTTTGATGCGTGTACTAGGAGTTGTTTTAGTGAACGTCGATATGTGCGAGTTTTGGGCATTCTAGCCTATTGGATTTTTGAAAACCTTGAGTATCTTAGAAAAATAAATTTCGAGACATACTTTTCAAATGAGTTATTTTCTTGTGGTACATCCAAGGTGCCACAATATATTTCAAAAAATTTCTACCTCGAGGACCAAAATGTTTTGAGATATTTTCAATGTTTTATTTAGACCCGAGGGTCGAATATTGTAAAAGTTTTCACTAAGAGAAAGTGTCCTCATTTTTATCAAATGCGAAATGGTTCTCCAAAGTCTCGATAACGATGTTTCACGTTTGTACTTTTTGAAAGGTGATACTCAAGATCAACCGGTGTTCTTCTAAATTATTTTCAAAATGAGGTTTTCGTTTTTTTTAAAAACCTATCCATTCCCGTTTGAGGGCTGGGTATGTATGTATGATGTTCGCGTTGTCATTTTGATATTTGCTCCCGAGTATGATCGAATTGGCGGTGTGAGCGTTGAGTCGTTTTCCACACATTTGTTGTGTTAGCCCCCTGTGAGAGGCAGGATGTTGGTGTTAAATGTTGTCGCCTCGTGGTGATTTCTGCGTTGTCGCGCATGTGCAAGCTGTTAGAGCTTGGTTTGGTATGACCGTGTGCATCGGTGATGGTTCCGTTATGTGTCGGTTATTTAATGTCTTGTTACTTTGCTCCCATTTTTGTGAATTTTGTGGACGAGGTCGGAGGTAATGCCCGTACTATTTTGACTTCTGTATTTTCTCTTTCTCCAGTCTATCGATTCGCTCATGTTCGTTGATACTTTATGAACTTGTTCCGTATTTCGGTTTCATCGTCCGAACGAGCTGCGACCTTGTTGTGGGTCGATCTGGTTATCGCTGTGACTTTTTTTTCGGGTTCGGTTCGATTCTTGTGAACCTTGTTCGGGAGTGACATCATTTGGTTCTACTAGCTCTTTTATTCGAAGTGGATCGGATTTTGAACTTCTGTATATTCTACTTTGTCGACTCATTTATGTTCGTTGACATTTCTGAGCTTCTCCTGCCCCTTGTTTTTGTTTATCGAACGAGTGTGGTATCGTTCCGGAATAACTCGTTTGTCGTTGTGACTTTTCAATCGCTATTCCCTTTCTTGTGGATCTTATGGGAATGCATGTCTTGTAGTTCTCACCAGATCATCCTGGGAGTTGTTGTTTGGATTTTATTATCCTTCGTGTTTCGGACATGATTGTTCGATCTTTGTTGTCTCGATCGTTTGCTTCTTCGGTTTTTGTTCTCGTTTCGTGATTGTTGAGCATTCAGGCTCCTTCCTAATTCCCTAAAGTTTGGGAAATTAGTCTCGTTTTCGATCTTCCAACCCTTGGGCGGTGGAATTCCGTATTTGTTCAGCGATTGGCTCGCGCTTTGATTGATGTACCGTTGGGTTGGTCAATCGTATTGATTTTCCTTCATTGTGTTTTGTGATTGTTAGGATAATTGACTTGATTGTATTATCCATTTGATGGCGCTTGTCACTTGTTGGTTTTATTATATCCCTAACGGCGACGTTGTGTTGGTCGTCGTGGAGCGTGTTTTCACACTGTATATTCCGTTGTGTTGTTTGTAACGTTTCGCCGTTGGGCGTTAGTTACGCGTTTCTTGCGTATCTCGTTGAGTTTTCCTGGTGGGATATTGCTTCTCCCTACTTGTTTTAAGTTTCGGGACGAAACTTCTTTTAAGGAGGGTAGAATGTAATATCCGCAATTTTCGATTTTCGGTAATTTCTTTTTTTTCTGCGGAAGTCTGTTTTGATGACTCTTTCATGACCGTTTCATCATTCTGAGAATGATTAATTCTACACTTTTTGACATCCGAGTTCGTTTCGGTATCGTTTTGTTGAGTTCCGTACTTTTTAGCGACTTTTCCACACTTGAGTTCGATTCTTACGAATCTCGTTCGAAACTGCTGTTTCGAGTTTCCCGTAAGTCCGTTTAACTTTGTTAGACGTGTTGTGAACTTCGGTTTGGTTATTCGATCACGTATCGTGATTTCCGGGCGTTTTGGGCCATTTTGTAATTTCTTGAAAGTTACGGGTATCCGTATCTGTAATTGTTGTCTCGACCCGTTTCTTGGTCGCGTATGATTAATTATGGTATTATGTTTTCATTTCGGGTCATTGATGTTGTACGCGAACTTTTCGTCGTGTTCGTTCCGTGACGCTTCGGAAATCGAGTCGCCGAGCCCTCGTGGTGGTGCATCGGGCCGGACATATGGATCGCCGGACGATTGCGGGCACCGGGCCGATAAGCGGCAGAAACCGGCGAGCGCACGATAAGGCTGGAAGTCTGCGCGAGCTAACCGGCATGTATAGCGCACGCTATCGGCTGGCCAAACGCAAGCTAAAGTGTCATCGAAGTGGGGTTCTGAGGTTCTGGACTCGGTCAGGATCGGCAGGTAGCGCACGCTACTGTCGATCGTAGCGCACGCTAACCGGAAGGCGTAGCGCACGCTGTCGGCCGACTAGCGTACGTTACCTGGGCGAGCTTTTTAGTCCAGAGGTTATTGGACAGGTCGGCTAGCACGCGCAGGCTTCCGGCCGTAGCGCACGCTAGCGGGAGTCGGGTCGGCAGGTTGGTCGGCAGGTTTGGTCGGTGGTGACGGGTCGTGCGGGCCCTGGCTGAGGGTACTCGGCCGATACCAGCCGATAGCGCACGCTAGTCCGGGAAGGCTAGCGCACGCTAGTTCCGGCCCAGTATAAATATGACACAGCAGTCACATTTTCATTCATTTCTCACTTCCTTCCTCTTCTATCCGCGGCTGGCGATTCGAGGGTGGCGAAGCCATGTTGTTTGACAACATATCCACGAAGTTCTTGAGTTCATAACATCAATAAATCATCCTATATCATCCTTTGATCCAGCGAATCAAGGTAATCTTCCTTAGAACCCTAATTTCGTGAATTTGGGGGTTTTTGCAATTTTGTCCGATTCGTTCCGTGTTGTTGATTAATTCATGATGGGTATGATTAATCTTGGTAGTATTCTTGTGTTTAACATCATTTAATCCATTGTTCTTCGTCGAATCGAAGTATATTTCTTGATTTCCTTCGAATTGACTTTTTGGGGGATTTGTCCTCGATCTCGTTTTTCATCCGTTTTCGATGGATCGATTATGGTTAAATGATGTTGTTAAACATATTCTATGGATTGTATATCCATATTTCAACTTGGAATTCCATTTTCGTGATTTGACGGGACGAATCGTGTTCTTGGCCGTTTTGGGGGAAATCCTTGAACCTTCGTCATTTGTTCTTTGAATTCAGCGGATTTGGGTCGTACTTTGGGATTCATTTTCATTGTTATTGTTTTCGTTCGTAGTTCTTTGTTGTGGATTGTCATTCGGTGGAGTCGGCGAGTTCGTAGCCGGTTCGTGCCAACCTACTTCGGTCGATTCTCCGCGTTGTGATTATTCGAGGCAAGTACCTTGTTCATACGCTTCTCGTTTTGTGGATATGATGATCGGTGATTGTCTTGGTGTGTTTGTTCGTTTTTTTGAAATGAAGTTTCAAAAGATATCGGTTTGGCCTCGTTAAAGGCTTTCTTTCAAAACGCGTGTGTTTTGTGAACGATGTGTTTTGGGAATTGATTATGATTTAATTATTTTGAACGTTGAAGTCTTTGATGATGATACTCCTGTTGTTTAAAGTTATGGGATCGTGTATTCCGTATTTAATCTTGTTATTGTGTTTTTGAAGAGTTTGATAACGGCGTCGAGTAAGTGGCCATCTCTAGTGAGTATTCTTAATGAACATACATTCTTAATGAACATACATTCTTAGCATATTAGTATTGCATGAGTAACGTGTGTGTGTGTATGCTCACTACGGGTTAGATCCGACGGGGTCTCGGTAGGGGTCCACGGAGGTGTGGATCGACGAGCTTTGCTTTTAACCACTACGGGTTAGATCCGACGGGGTCTCGGTAGGGGTCCACGGAGGTGTGGATCGACGGTTAATTGTGGTGCATTTTACAAACGTGATTTGATTATGGCATTTCCGGAAATGAGTGCTTTTGAACGGTTTTCATGATTACATGCATTGACTAAGTGTGTAAGAGGTAAGTTGTTCGTTTGGCCTACTTGGCTAGGATGGCTCTAGAGTATTTTGTTGTTTATGTTAAATCCTTTAATTGTGGATTTTGACGTTGGAAGACGAACCTTGTGGTCGTTCTTGTGTACTGTGAGTTGATGAGATTTGGGGCTAAAATCCCAATGGTTTTGTAAAAGTCATTTTATGGATTTGGGGCTAAAATCCCAACGGTTTGGTAAATGTCATTTTTCGGAAAGTAAATATTTGGGGCGGTGACCCCTTTTGTCTTTTGGATTTTGAAAAGTAGGATTTGATAATCCTAAATTGTTTTCTATTAAAACTCTCGATGGCATTCTAAACCATTTTATAGATCATTTCCCTTGATTTATGACATTTCGATTTTGAAATGTTTTCTCAAACTCTCGCCTCGGGAAGTACTTTTCGTTTCGTTTGGATCTTTGAGGATTCCTGGTTATTGTTATTCGTGGAATGTGAATTGTATGGCTCGTATTTGCACTTTGTTCTTGCACTAGCAAAACAGTGGAGTTTTGCTAACCCCCGAGTATTCGGGGGGTGGATGTCTGTTTTTGCATTCAGGTTTTGGAGCATAACACAGGGTCGGCACGAAGGATGATGAAAGATGATCGATACTAATCACATGAGGAACCGTACATCGTGTATTGGTTTAGTTGTACTTTATTTTCCGCTGCTATATTTTTCCCGTTGTACGGGTGTGGTTGTGTTTTGACCCCCTGCGTGGGCATGAGTTGTATTTGAGTTGTATGTATTTATTGAAAGACCAAATCGGTCTACTAAGTCATTTTAGCCTTAAAGTCATGGTTGAGTTGTTATATGTCGTTACCAGCCTGGTAGATCCTTGAGGAAAGGTTCTACGGCGTGTAATATCCCTGAGCGGATTAGGGGTGTTACATTGATGGATTCGTGAGACTGATTAGGTACAAGACCACACGTGTATTCGATCGATACTCGTTGGTGGCTTGTGCACGGACACATTTCCATCCCGGACGTAGTGTGGCGCCATTCCTTTGAGCCGTACTGTTAGTTGATTCATATAGCATGTTTGATTGCGTATGTTTCGACAGGATATTTCATAACTAAAGATAACTCATGATTGTGTATTTTCAACTCTTGAGGATTGTTGTTCTGTGTAACTGACCCCGTTGGGGGATTTTTTTTTCAGGTCATGGCAAGGCAAAAGCACGGGAATATAACGTTGACAGCAAGGAGTTCCAGTGATACTAGTAGGGGGGCCCGTTCTTTTCAGTCATTCATGTTGTTGTCATTTATTTTCCACTGCAGATTTTCATTTGGATACTCCGTTTCATTCAGTGTTGTGTATTTTATCTTCATATAAAATACACTAGTATTCGGTATTGTCCTGGTGTGTTGTACTTAAACTCCTCATCGGAGTAGTTGGTAATATAATGTGGTTCGGTACTACAATTATATTATTCAATTCATCAGTTTTCATTCGCCTGGTGGGTCCCAGTCAGGGATCCATGGCACTGTAATATTCGCCTAGTTTGGGGTGTTACATGGTATAGCATATGTTGTTCAGAGAGTTTATTGCTTCTATCTCCTTTATCTACTAAGGGAGTTAGGATCAATTCTTTCTCTTGATTCAACTAATAATGACCACCAAAACTTGTAATATGTATAATAAACCCTTCATGGGCTAAGTAACCTTTAGTTGGGATTATAAACAAGGTTAGTCATGTTATTTATGTTTGTATAAAAGATCTATTGTGAATTACTTATTATTGTGTGTGATTTTCATTGTTTTAACAATCTTTATTTATTTGGCCAATAAATGACGATATTTATGGTCTTCATATGTTTCGAAAGAAAATATGTTTGACTAGATCAAATGATCTTCACTCTAAGTTGTTCTAGGGGATAGAAATATACCTCTAGACGTTAGTTGATTCTTTGAGTTATTTTCATAAATCCTAATGCTATGTATTGAAGCCAATCAACATAGAAATATAGTGGATTGATTCAATATGTAAGGGGCGTTTTATAGTTCGAAAGAGAAACTGTCTTTTTAAGGAAAATCGAATCTACACAACATAATAAGTAAATTCATCTTATGATCTCCTATACATCTTTTATAACTAATGACGAACTAAGTTTGTAATCCCAACTATTTCATTTTATCGTTAATCAATCTATTATTATTGCTATCTTTTTATTTCCTTATAATATTAAAACTAATATTGCATTTTCTTTGTAATTATTAAACCAAACTTTTTAATTGTGTGTTTCACTTATCTTAGTATCTATAAAAATAGACTAATAATGTATAATTCAAATTATAACCAAACTTCCTTGTGGGATCGATAAACCGGACTCAAAAATTCCACTTTACTACTTGATACGATATCGTGCACTTGCGATAGTTACACTAAGAACGTGTCAGGTCCCGCGCCGGAACCCACCAGGCTAAAAACCATTTCAAAAACGTTAAAAAATGCCAAAAGGCCAATGACGGGTAATATTTTAAATACTCAAATATCTTCAAAAACATAGTTCTCAAATACCGTCATAAAATACCATTAGAAAATACAAGGCGAAATGCCAAATTTCGACAGTTTCAAAATGTACGTTAAGCCACCACTTAAACGTACCGATATAATAATTTGGCGAAAAAGAGTTTGACGAAAATAACCCAAGTTCGTAAAATGCCAAAAAGGCCCTTTTAAAATACACACACGCAGCGGATAAAGATACTGAAAAGCCAGTTTGCAATATACACATTTGCAGCGGAAATACAACCAGAAAAGGATACTCGATACTCAAATAAATGCCACAGCCAGTATCACCCGGGAAGATCATCCCTTCACGACCGCTACTAGCTCGATCTCCGAGTACCTAAAAATAAATCCCACGACGGGGTCAGCCACAATACTCGATAATGATATCGATCACATCATCATAAATAATTACATACCAATGTAATAATACTGTAAGAATACTACCAATGTAATCTTACCGTTATAACCTTACCAATTCATAGCAATCCATACTAAATCAATGCTTACCATAATTCACATTTCGCATTCTCAAATGACGAAATGAACTCAACAACAATTATCTGTACTGTATTCAAATAATACCAAGTGACCTCAAATCGTCCTCATAACTCATAAGTGCGGAAATAATCCAATCTGCGCCAAATCTTGTCCGTCGGATTACACAATCAAATCTCAACCTGGATAAACCAATAATACACAACATATTTGTAGACCATAATACACAAGACAATGATAACAAATCCCGAAACATCGACGTACAGTCCGAATGCTCATACGATCAATAACAATGATCAACCAGTATATCGCTGAGAATATCATCGACATGATAACTCCAATGCAACCAATAAAGTATCAACGATAACTGAGAGTACCCTCAACATGGTAAACTCCCAACACGATCAACAAATGATCAACAATAACCGAGAATACCCTCAACGTGGTAAACTCCAAACATGATCAACAAGTGATCAAAAATAACCGAGAATACCCTCAACGTGGTAAACTCCAAACACGATCAACAAATGATCAGCAATAACCGAGAATACCCTCAAAGTGTGATACCCGCAATTTCGGATTTCGGTGATTTTCTTTTTTTTGTCAGCGGGAGCCCGTTTTTACGACTCGCTCGTGATTGTTTCATCATTCCTAGAGTATTTAATTCTGAACTTTTTATCATCCGAGTTCGTTTCGGTATCGTTTTGTTGAGTTCCGTGTTCTTAAACGGTTTTTCCGCACTTGAGTTCGATTCTTGCGAATCTCGTCCGAAGCTGTTGTTTCGAGTTTCTCGTAAGTTCATTTAATGTTATTATTCATGTTTCAAGCTTTGGCTTGGTGTTTCGATCGTGTATCATCTATTTCAGACGTTTTGGGCCATTTTCGTAATTTCCCAAGGTTGGGGGTAATTACTTTCCGTTGTCGAATTTCGAGCCTTCGGGTGGTCGGAATCGTGTGTGCTCTTAGTGCTCGGATTTGTCTTTGCGAGTACTTCATAACTGTATCTTCGATTCGTATTCAGGTTCGGGTTTCGGGGTCGTTCCGCCCGTCGGAGTTGGCCCCGGCCGAGTCATGGCCGGGCAGTCTGGGGCCAGGCTGGCACTGGCCGAGATATGGCCGGTAGTGATCGGCAGTTATGTACGTAAGTCCGGTTACGTACGTAATGATGCCGGCATTTTTGGGCAGTGTCTCGGCCATGGCCGGTTACGTACGTAAGGCCCGGCCGGTTACGTACGTAAGCGTCCGGCAGTGTCCGGCTATATAAGGCCCAGCAGACGGGTTTTTTACCATTTTTCTCATTCGTTTCCTTCTCTTCCGCGGCTGGAGTTGTGTTTATCATGGAGAGATGTTGTTGTATGATCAATCCATGAAGTCTTGGAGTTCATATCCTCAATCATCCATCATATAACATCCTTTTATCGAGCGAATCAGGTCAGATTTCCTAGAAATCTAGTTTTGGGGAATTTGGGTGTTTTGGTTGTTTTCATCCATTTAATCCGATTTAACTTAGGATTGTGATGGATTGATGATTATTTAGATGTATTATATCAATTTCCTTGTTATTACATGGTTGGATCGTATCGGTTCGTTGTTTTGGTTGAGTTCTTGATCGACGCCTTGAAGGTGTCCGATAGAATGTCATAGAGGGGTTTTTGGACGTTCTACGATTATTCTTCCTTGTATGATCATTTATTTAATATTTATATGATGTTAGGTTCGAAATTCTTGTGAAGAACTCGAGTTGGAAGCCTTCCGTTCGTTGCCTTCTTTGGGGTCCGAGCTTCCCGGTCGAGCCGTGTTCTTCGGAGCGTTTAGTAGCGGTTATTAAGGCAAGTATCTTATTATACGACTTGTATCTTGCGACTAGTAATCACGTATGATATTTATGATGATTTTGCTTGCCTTCGTAAATATGTTCCGTTTGAATTGGTTGTGTATTCCGCAATTTGAAGACTTTGTGATAATAGTGTTATATTGGTATACGTGTTAGGTGTTGTGCCATTTGTGCAGGATTGCGACGTACATATGGATGGTTGTACACTTGGTTGTGCAATGTATGGTGTACCGATCGTGTGTTATGTTGGTTGTGTGTCGTTAATTGATGATAGTTGTTGCGAGTGTTGAGATTGTGTTATGTGCGTGTGATGTACGATTTTGTGGTGATCAACGTGATTGATTAACTGTGCTTATTGTCGTATGTAATGTGAATGTGAACGTGAATATGTGTGTGACCGCTAAGTTCACTCGTGTGGGTTCGACGGGACCTACGAGGATTCGTGGCAGTAGACTACGGGGTCAGGACTTAGTGAGGTACTGAGGTCCAATCGTGCTGGTCTGCCGAGGCCTACGATAATGCATGGCAGTGGACCATGAGTTTCGTACGCAGTACGTCCAACCGGGTGAGCTCGACGGGGCTTACGGTGACACGTGGCAGTGGACTACGGTGTCAGGACTGTGTGTGTGATTGTTGTGATTGATATAGTCCGTGTGGGTTGTTGAGCCTACGGAGACACGTGACAGTGGATCACGGTGTCGGAATTGGTTATATCTGTTTAATAGTCTGTGTGGGTTGTTGAACCTACGGAGACACGTGACAGTGGATCACGGTGTCAGAATTGATGATATTTGGCTATTTGTGCGTGGTGTAGTCCGTGCGCGTTGTTGAACCGACAAAGACATGTGACAGTGGATCACGGTGTCATGAATATGTTTATTTTCAAATCAAAGTTTTGAAAGGAAAAGTTTTATGAAAATGAATGTTGGACCGAGTCCTAAGCTTGAGTAAATGTTTTCCGTATTGTGAGCTGTTGATTTATGAAACAAGATTTGGGTTAAAGCCCTCAACCCTTCTTTTGAAAGATTTGGTGAACCAGGACTCAGAGTTTTAAAGGTTTTGAAATTCCAAAATTCCCGAGGTGATGAACTTATTTTTCGAAATGCTTCATAGCTTAAATTCCCTTATTAAAACCCCCGGGAATAATTTGATACTTAAATATTGTGTTTGATTCTTGATTAATGTTTGCTCGTTACTTTTCGTATGATTTGATACTTGCACTACTAAAACAGTAGAGTTTTACTAACCCCCGAGTAATCGGGGGTGGATGTCTGTTTTGCGTCCAGGTACATGCAGGTTCAGGGGAGCAATCACAGGATTGGCACAAGAGGATGACGAGCTACGATACTAATCAAGAGTCGAGAGTTGTTTAGATTTTTGTTGTGTTGTCAGGGTTGATTTCAGTCTTCCGCTGTATTGTGTTTCGACCCCTGTGTGGGTAATGTTGTTTTAGTCAGTTCTGTTGATGGAGTTGTGTGACCTCATCGGTCTGTGTATTCATATGTAAGTGACCTTACCGGTCTGTATTACTATATTTTTTGACCCTAGACGGGTAAGCATTTGGTTGTTTATGGATGTTTAGCCTGGTAGATCCTTGTGGAAAGGGTCTACGGCGTGTAATATTCCCATACTATTTTGGGGGTGTTACATTTATGGTATTGGAGCTTAGGTTGCGGAAACCTAGGCTGTCGGGTCGAGTCAAGTCGTGATTTGTCGAGTAATGTGTTGTCTTGTCATTCGAGTCGTCAGGTGACAAGTTGAGTTGTGCGTAGTCACAACATGTCGGTTATGTTGTCGGACGAGATTAGTATCGTGGGCGACCATCACCTTCGTGTGACCTGTGGATGTAAGTCTCCCTTCTTTGTGTTTGTGCCTCGTCTGATGCCAGTTACTGGTATGATTATGAGTTAATTGACGGAATCCTCTTATGGATTTTGATTTCGTGATATGTGGTTATTTGACTCTCATATTTCGTTCATATGAGGAGTAGTGTTGCTGGATTGTGCATGTTGGATTGTATTTCTTGTATCCGCTGCGTGAGTTCTTTTGTAATGGCTTTCGGTATTTTACCGACTGAGTTTATTTCGAAAATCGATTCCCTTAACCGAGTTTTTGGCATTGTGGCCTTGATCGTTTTGGCGAAATTCTTATGACGGTATTTAGTATTTCGTAAATGGATTTTGTGAGTTTTTGAAATATTACCGTCATCGGCCTTTTTGGCGTTTTTGTAAATGATTTTTAGCCTGGTGGGTTCCGGCGCGGGACCCACGGTGCTATAATGTTTCGTGTAATTACCTGATATTTTTAGGCATTCTAGCCCATTGAATTATCTTTGAAAACCTTGAGTATCTTAGAAAATAAATTTCGAGACGTACTTTTAAAATGAATAATTTTCTCGTGGTACATCCTAGGTGCCACAATATCTTTCAAAAATTCTTCTACCTCGAGGATCAAAATGTTTTGAGATATTTTCACTGTTTTAGAAACACTTTTACTTAGACCCGAGGGTCGAATATTTCTGAAAGTTTTTCACCAAAAGAAAAGTGTCCTCATTTTTGTTCCAACGCAAGGTGGTTTTCAAAGTCTCGACAATGATGTTTGCTCAACTTTTTGTAAAGTGATACTCAAGATCAACTGGTGTTTCCAAACTGTTTTCAAAAGGTGGTTTTCGTTTTTAAAACCCATCATTTCCTGCTTGTGGTCGGAGAAGGTGTGTATGATGTTGGTATTGTCGTTAGGGTGTTAGCCCTCCGAATTGTGATTGAATTGGTGGCGTGAGCATTGAGTCGTTGCCACGCATTTGTTACGTTAGCCCTCTGTGAGAGGTGTGATGTTGATCTTTAATGTTGTCGCCTCATAGTGAATTGCGTGTTGTCGCACATGTGTGAGCTGCTTAATCTTGGGTTTGTACGTTGGTGTACATGTGTGATTGTTTCATGATGTTTGTAATTACGTGCTGGTTATCGTTCGGGCCGTTGAGGTCGCCGAACGATACCGTCGTTGCTGTGGTGTTTGTGTATGTATTACTTTACGATGGTAATCGTTGTATATGATATGTGTTATAATTCTCTGTTGTGCTGAGTTGGCATCTCCGCTATGTTGTTTTGCGATGTTATGCCCCATTATATCTAGCATATGTATTTTCAGTATGCCTGTTAGGAGTATGCCCTCGAATGCCACTCAGGGGTTGTTGAGTGAGGGCATTGTACTTGTAATTATGTAAACCATTTATATAAGGCAAATGAATGTTTCTTTATTTACTGGTAGTTACTGGCATTCCTAACTCGTAAATAAACATATAGAAACTAGTCCGTGTATTTGAGAGCAAAACGTTCCACTCCTTATTGGATAAGGGGGTCGGCACTGGAAAGGTTATAGCTCAAATACTTAATCGTTTGCAAGTCGATGAAACTTGACTGGGCGTTAAGTTTATGTGAAGACTTGTATGACGTGTTCTTTGACATGGAGAGTGCCTGTCGAACACTAATGGTTAGTGGGAGCACACGTTATAGGTATGCTAATTGGATTAGTATACTCGAACCGACTCACCCTCGATTCATCACACGGATTTCACTCCGGATACCAATGACGGAATCGAAAGGTTGTGATAGGTATTCGTGAACCTTCGACTTGAGGATTTAGTAGGGATGTGCTTGTGACGTCAAGATTTTCATTAGAGTAGTTCGACCCTGTAAACCGGAAGGCGGGGGTCAACCTCGACGTGCATCTTGACGAGCAAGTAGCAGGTCCTACTGAATACCAAGATAGAATTCTTTCTCCCGTTAGTGAGCGGGTAATATGTCCTATGCGGTTATTGGCAGATGAGATCATAAGTCTTTGGCCAAAGCATTGGAGCTAGTTGTATTAGATACACGACAGCTCGATGATCTCGATTTGCATTAACGCATGCATAGCATCAAGTACAGATAGGGTTTGACTGACCGTTGTAACACCCCCAGATTTAACCGGAAATATTACAGCGCCGTGGGCCCCGAGATGGAACCCACAAGGCTAAAAGAAATTTTCGCAAACATTTACAAATGCCCAAGAGGCCAACGACGGTACTATCTTTAAAAATTCACAAAGACTTATAAAAATCCATTTATCAAAAACCGTCGTAAAAACTCATTTGAAATCACAAGGCCAAACGGCCGACACTCAAAAGTTTAGAAAATGATTTCCAAAGTAACCTCAGTTACCAGATACCAAAAGAGCATTTCAAAATACTCACGCAGCGGAAAAAGACCAACCATAAAGATACTCTAGGAGCGGAATACAAGAACCAATCAAGAAACTCAATGGAAATAAACATATCCTAGCCAGTATCCTCCGGGAAGCTCATCTCTTCACGACCGCTACAAGCTCGATACTCCAAGAACCTAAAAAGAAATCCCACGACGGGGTCAGCCATAATATCCAACAATGATGACCGTCACATCACATTAATAATTACATACCAATGAGAATACAACATAAGAATACGACCAACGTAATCTTACCGCCATAACTTTACTTACTCAAGTAATTCTCATCAGAATAACCATTATCACATTTCACATCTCGTACTCGATTAACCAATAAACTCGAACATAATATCTGTATTGTACCTCAAACAATACTCAATATTCTCAAATTATCATAAACAACTCACGATACGGAAATATACCATTTCTGACCAATACGATCCATCGAATAACATCATCAAATCCCAAGACGATAACTGATTGTCCATGAAAGACAAACACCAAAAGAAATACGAAACATACCTCGAGATATGAAGTGCCACGACAATCATATCAGTCTAATCCGAGATCAGATCAATACAATACGGACACGGTCCTAACACAAGACCTACAAATGCATACTCATATGACCACGTCAATATGATCACAACAATAACAATGATGTATACTCAATGGAAATCCGACGATCCAGCGCCCTCAGCATAGATCCCTTTGTTGATCCTATCAGATCAGCATAAGGTGGATAACCAACAATACACATATGAATAACAACACATGATAAAATCAATGATGCGAATTCACAAGATTCCATCAACACAATACTGGTAATCCAACGATCCAGCTTCAAAGATAGATCCCCATGATGATCCCGTCGAACCAACGCATGGTGGAAAACCTGTCCAACGATCCAGCGCCCTCAGCATAGATCCTCATGATGATCCCATCGAACCAACGCATGATAGACATTCGATCCAGCGCCCTCAGCATAGATCCTCATAATCCCATTGGATTATTTACACAACATAAACAACACAATATGCATACACATATGCAAATCAACACGTTCATCAATATGAACAACATAACATGCACGACAACATGACAATTTACTAGGACGACTCCATGTTCAACAACATGAAAGAAAATGAAAGAGACCAAAATAAATAACATTAAACCATAATCAATATGGAATACTTGCCCCGAGTCCTTCGGGAGCAACCTCGATGTCCAATCATCACCGATGATTATCCTCAATGCTCGGCGATCCAAACGAACAATGAACTATAGATACTCATATCCTCCTCTTTACCATAATGTAACCTCGATACTCGAACATACCAATAACTGAGATAAAGCATATACATTATGATTTACCTCCCAGAATCGAAGGAACGATAAGCGATCCGAATACCCAGAGTTCACAATAATAATCATCGCTATATGCATTATAAACGAAATGAAACTGAAACCATTCATTAAATATTATAACTGAGCAAGTAATAACTTGCCTCGATACCGATACGATGATGATGAAGCCGCTACCAGTCACAATGCCTTCGTCTACGAGCTCCTCGGCCCCGACCGAAGCAATTCACGAACATACTCGAACATGACCGCAACATACAGTTATACTCACCGATCAATAATCTCAACCTATTGAAATAATCGATTAACACATATCCGATAACAATTAAAAACCGACACGACCTACCAAATCATCTCAACAATTCAACGATATCTACAATACAAACTACAACTCGATGATCACAATCAATTAATACAACCGATCAATAAACCCAAACGGTTACCACAAGTCCGTATCATCCAATTCAAACAATTACGAATTCACAACCACAATGCGATTACGGATACGAGCGTAAAGGAAATCATATTCGACGAACAATCACAATCTTTCCGAATTCCAAATTGATATCATGATTCGTATTTCATTAAGAACATACGAATTCTACCACTACAACCAACGAATATTCCATCTTCATATATAAAAATACCGATAATTCAATATACGATCGTCTTGCTATGTTAAATTCATCAAAAGTTCCTCAAGAACACTAAGGGATTCTAACTCATGTTCATAACCATTAAAACAACATAATTCGATATCCTTTAACATGAAGTTAATCTTCCAATTCGTAATCCAAGTCATGAATCATCGTATTCATCAGTATACACTCTACATAACCTCAAGGATTGTAGCAACAACTCCCTAATTATCATCATACGGATCAAATACGGATAATAATACCAAGAACATCAAGAACTCTATGATTTCATAATCATAATCAACATATTCAAGGTATAAACCATCATTTCACCATCTTCCTTCAACATATAATTCATATAATCCTCAAGAATCGAAACAACAACATCTTAGTCCTCTTCATACGAATCATTTACAGATAACAATACCAAAATCCGAAATCAAAGTGAAGAATTCAACAACATACCTCAAGAACATGAATAACCCAATCAAACCCTTCAAGAATCATTGATATCTTCATAACCAAGCTTTTAATCCATGCCTCCAAGCTCACAATCGACTTAAAAGTGTTTAGAACATACGTAGAAGTGAAGAAGGACGGAAAAACGAAGTGAAATTATCAGGAGAAATGAAAGACGAACTTTCATTTTATAAACTGCATCGATCTTTACGTACGTTAACCACCAGCATTAACGTACGTAATGCACTTAGCGTACGCTAAGCGTCCTTAATAGCGTACGTAATCTCATTTCCAAAACTAATCGACTGCTTTCCTAATTGGTTACGACGTAACATTTCCTTCATTACGCATTTAATATGTACGTTGACTTGCTACAAGAAACTCTATTTAACGACGTTATACACTTCTTGTAGCGTACGTAATGGCCGGGGTTGACTCGCTGTCCACATCCGCCGCCGACATCGGGTCCCACTCGCCACCATGACTCGGTCTGTCCGATTTTCATTACGTACGTAATGCTTTATCCATAACGTACGTAACACAAACAATTTAGCGTACGTAAGTCTTCAACATTAGCGTACGCTAAGTATTCTATACTTAGCCAATTTCAACTGTTACCGCCTGTCTCGACATACCGAAAACAAACATACGGCATACTGAATACATATACTGAATTCAATAATATTCTCATACGATATACTCTATATCAAAAGTGCGACAACCTGATACACGATATCCTCAATTATAATTGTCTACCAAATACGACAATTGTACCAATACTGACATCTGAGTCCTTCATTTATTTTATCCTTACTGTACAGATTCCACGCTGTACAATATAACTCGGATAAAATAATCTCAAACAACAGTAGTAGAAAATTCGGATATTACATTCTACACCACTTAAAATAAGTTTCGGCCTCGAAACTTGAAATCCGTCAAAGAAACAAACCGTTCAACCAAAATATCCCAAAGCCATCAGGACAACGATCAATCATCATCATTACTGAATAACCAAACGGGCATACTTACAAATACGCAGGTCGACGATCTCCTGAGATACTAGCAAGCGATCTCACTGTACAGTCTCAATACGCTTATGATCACAATTCCCTGAGTCTCAACAAAATACATCATTTTCGGATGAAACAATCTGCCCGAATCAAATCCTGTCTGCCTGATTACATAATCAAGTCCCAATTCCGATAAGACGAATAATACACAATACATCTGCAAAACAACTTCCCAAAACAACGACACGAATCCCGAAACATCAACACAAACTCCGAACGCTCAGATGATCACCAACAATGATCAACCAATAAATCAACCGAATTTATCATCAACATGATAAATTCCCATATGACCAACCAGAGGTCAAAACACAATCGAGAATATCATCAACATGATAAACTCCAATATGACCAACCAGAGGTCAACGATAATCGAGAATACCTTCACACGGTAAACTCCAACACGATCAACATAGAACCACAGAAACAGATATACGAAAGAATAACATTCTCAAAACGACAAATCAATCACGTACAGTAGATCTCAATAAACATACCCAACTGGCGAACATTTCCCTCGGCATACGAACAACGAATCGCAAATCGACGAACATATCAATTCATACAAGGAGTGGGAACGATCACTCAATATCCAAAAACAACCAGCATGGGATCACCATCCCCAAATTTACACTTATAAAGAAATCATTCAAAGATCACTATGGTAAGATTGCGCTACTACCGCACCAATGGAATCACATAGCACCTATGTCCCGGTTTCACAAAATCCAAAGTTCCAAAATTATATTATGTGCATGATTCTACAACACACGACATATTTTTCTTATCCGATAAATCAATCGATCATCCATGCATAACCAAACGACCATACCAAAGTTCGGATCCCTATTCCTCGTTCCACATTGATATATTATCCAGTTCGTGAGTCACACTCACAACTTCACCATGATATGTAATATACACTAAATGCGTATGGTTATTAATCACATTTCTAAAGCCAGTTTGAAATCATATATTCTTGTCACGAAGACAATTTTCGAAAGTTCTTTCAAGAGTTTGAAAACTCAAAACATAAATTTTCGTAAGATCACGAAATCAATTTTAAAAAATTAAATCGGCTCGCTGGTGCCATGTTCTCGATCAAAATTCTTTTCGAATAGACACGATTAAATAAAATGGAATTTATGCAAATGCTTGTGCATCTGCATACTCCTGTATACCACTTCGGCTCGTCACCAATATCCACTGATATTCCATCAGAAAACCACTGGATAGAGTTCCAAAATCTCAAATATATAGACTCTGATAAAAACTCCTCTCTACATACTACTCGCAACGTCAATCCTTAATCCATCCTGGATCACCTCAAATATGATATGACAAAACATTGAAACAAGTCAACAAATCAAACACAACGAAAGACTTCCCGAGAAGTTCCATTTGAACAAGTGAACCAAAAACCTCAAAAGGTAGGAACAAATTAAATAAACGATTGATAAAGAGTTTTACAAACCTCGGGAGTTTTAGATAACAGAAAAGCTTTCTTTTGAAACATTAGGGTCTCAGCCCGTATCTTGTTCCGCATTACAGGAAGTTTAAAAAGTAGAAAACTCTTTTCGGACCCCAAGTCCTGAGTTATAAAACTATTTCAAAATCGATTGGGTCTCGGCCCAAAATCATTTTCCGTAAAACGTCTGTAAGACATTCATTTTGAAGAGTATCATTTTCAAATGATCAAAAGCAGTTCATATATCTCAAAATGAATTAACATGCTACATGTTCTTCTCAACAATCCATAGTCCTTCTCCCGGATACACAATTCCGTTCCAAAATCTAACCAACATATTGATTTCCAAAATCATAACTTCTCAAGATCATCAATCCTGTCCCAACTCTGTCACCTTATACTGTAACGCATAATATCTGTAACGTATATTATCTTTCTGAATCTCAAAACGTATCAACTTAGAACGGAAATAAATCTCAATAAAATTCAAAAATCCAAATACTTACAGATCGTGAAGCCGACGATTCCCCGTGATACTGGCACATGTCTAGACTCAGGAAAATACTCGACACAGATATTATCAAAACACACATTTGCCAAATCAGTTCGACTCAAGAACACAATACATCTCATTTCAGAGAATCTCGTAAACACCATTTGGAAAGGTTTACAACAAACCCAGTACCACACTGGTAAATCACATAACGTACAAGCCTGAGTGAATACAAAAACTCATGGCTCTAGTATTAGTCAATCGGCAACTCGAATGACGCAACAAAACACGACCCAACTCGACCCAAATGCCTAGGTTTTCTCAACCTAAGCTCCGATACCATAATCTGTAACACCCCCAGATTTAACCGGAAATATTACAGCGCCGTGGGCCCCGAGATGGAACCCACAAGGCTAAAAGAAATTTTCGCAAACATTTACAAATGCCCAAGAGGCCAACGACGGTACTATCTTTAAAAATTCACAAAGACTTATAAAAATCCATTTATCAAAAACCGTCGTAAAAACTCATTTGAAATCACAAGGCCAAACGGCCGACACTCAAAAGTTTAGAAAATGATTTCCAAAGTAACCTCAGTTACCAGATACCAAAAGAGCATTTCAAAATACTCACGCAGCGGAAAAAGACCAACCATAAAGATACTCTAGGAGCGGAATACAAGAACCAATCAAGAAACTCAATGGAAATAAACATATCCTAGCCAGTATCCTCCGGGAAGCTCATCTCTTCACGACCACTACAAGCTCGATACTCCAAGAACCTAAAAAGAAATCCCACGACGGGGTCAGCCATAATATCCAACAATGATGACCGTCACATCACATTAATAATTACATACCAATGAGAATACAACATAAGAATACGACCAACGTAATCTTACCGCCATAACTTTACTTACTCAAGTAATTCTCATCAGAATAACCATTATCACATTTCACATCTCGTACTCGATTAACCAATAAACTCGAACATAATATCTGTATTGTACCTCAAACAATACTCAATATTCTCAAATTATCATAAACAACTCACGATACGGAAATATACCATTTCTGACCAATACGATCCATCAAATAACATCATCAAATCCCAAGACGATAACTGATTGTCCATCAAAGACAAATACCAAAAGAAATACGGAACATACCTCGAGATATGAAGTGCCACGACAATCATATCAGTCTAATCCGAGATCAGATCAATACAATACGGACACGGTCCTAACACAAGACCTACAAATGCATACTCATATGACCACGTCAATATGATCACAACAATAACAATGATGTATACTCAATGGAAATCCGACGATCCAGCGCCCTCAGCATAGATCCCTTTGTTGATCCTATCAGATCAGCATAAGGTGGATAACCAACAATACACATATGAATAACAACACATGATAAAATCAATGATGCGAATTCACAAGATTCCATCAACACAATACTGGTAATCCAACGATCCGCTTCTCAAAGATAGATCCCCATAATGATCCCGTCGAACCAACGCATGGTTGGAAACCTGTCCAACGATCCAGCGCCCTCAGCATAGATCCTCATGATGATCCCGTCGAACCAACGCATGATAGCCATTCGATCCAGCGCCCTCAGCATAGATGCTCATAATCCCATCGGATTATTTACACAACATAAACAACACAATATGCATACACATATGCAAATCAACACGTTCATCAACATGAACAACATAACATGCACGACAACATGACAATTTACTAGGACGACTCCATGTTCAACAACATGAAAGAAAATGAAAGAGACCAAAATAAATAACATTAAACCATAATCAGTATGGAATACTTGCCCCGAGTCCTTCGGGAGCAACCTCAATGTCCAATCATCACCGATGATTATCCTCAATGCTCGGCGATCCAAACGAACAATGAACTATAGATACTCATATCCTCCTCTTTACCATAATGTAACCTCGATACTCGAACATACCAATAACTGAGATAAAGCATATACATTATGATTTACCTCCCAGAATTGAAGGAACGATAAGCGATCCGAATACCCAGAGTTCACAATAATAATCATCGCTATATGCATTATAAACGAAATGAAACTGAAACCATTCATTAAATATTATAACTGAGCAAGTAATAACTTGCCTCGATACCGATACGATGATGATGAAGCCGCTACCAGTCACAATGCCTTCGTCTACGAGCTCCTCGGCCCCGACCGAAGCAATTCACGAACATACTCGAACATGACCGCAACATACAGTTATACTCACCGATCAATAATCTCAACCTATTGAAATAATCGATTAACACATATCCGATAACAATTAAAAACCGACACGACCTACCAAATCATCTCAACAATTCAACGATATCTACAATACAAACTACAACTCGATGATCACAATCAATTAATACAACCGATCAATAAACCCAAACGGTTCCACAACTATCCTGATTAACCACAAGTCCGTATCATCCAATTCAAACAATTACGAATTCACAACCACAATGCTATTACGGATACGAGCGTAAAGGAAATCATATTCGACGAACAATCACAATCTTTCCGAATTCCAAATTGATATCATGATTCGTATTTCATTAAGAACATACAAATTCTACCACTACAACCAACGAATATTCCATCTTCATATATAAAAATACCGATAATTCAATATACGATCGTCTTGCTATGTTAAATTCATCAAAAGTTCCTCAAGAACACTAAGGGATTCTAACTCATGTTCATAACCATTAAAACAACATAATTCGATATCCTTTAACATGAAGATAATCTTCCAATTCGTAATCCAAGTCATGAATCATCGTATTCATCAGTATACACTCTACATAACCTCAAGGATTGTAGCAACAACTCCATAATTATCATCATACGGATCAAATACGGATAATAATACCAAGAACATCAAGAACTCTATGATTTCATAATCATAATCAACATATTCAAGGTATAAACCATCATTTCACCATCTTCCTTCAACATATAATTCATATAATCCTAAAGAATCGAAACAAGAACATCTTAGTCCTCTTCATCCGAATCATTTACAGATAACAATACCAAAATCCGAAATCAAAGTGAAGAATTCAACAACATACCTCAAGAACATGAATAACCCAATCAAACCCTTCAAGAATCATTGATATCTTCATAACCAAGCTTTTAATCCATGCCTCCAAGCTCACAATCGACTTAAAAGTGTTTAGAACATACGTAGAAGTGAAGAAGGACGGAAAAACGAAGTGAAATGATCAGGAGAAATGAAAGACGAACTTTCATTTTATAAACTGCATCGATCTTTACGTACGTTAACCACCAGCATTAACGTACGTAATGCACTTAGCGTACGCTAAGCGTCCTTAATAGCATACGTAATCTCATTTCCAAAACTAACTGACCTGTTTCGTCCAATTGGTTACGTACGTAACATTTCCTTCATTACGCACGTAATATGTACGTTGACTTGCTACAGTAAAACTCTATTTAACGTACGTTATACACTTCTTGTAGCGTACGTAATGGCCGGGGTTGACTCGCCTGTCCACATCCGCCGCCGACATCGGGTCCCACCTGCCGACCATGACTCGGTCCTGTCCGATTCCCTCATTACGTACGTAATGCTTTATCCATAACGTACGTAACACAACCAATTTAGCGTACGTAAGTCTTCAACATTAGCGTACGCTAAGTATTCTATACTTAGCCAATTTCAACTGTTACCGCCTGTCTCGACATACCAAAAACAAACATACGGCATACTGAATACATATACTGAATTCAATAATATTCTCATACGATATACTCTATATCAAAAGTGCGACAACCTGATACACGATATCCTCAATTATAATTGTCTACCAAATACGACAATTGTACCAATACTGACATCTGAGTCCTTCATTTATTTTATCCTTACTGTACAGATTCCACGCTGTACAATATAACTCGGATAAAATAATCTCAAACAACAGTAGTAGAAAATTTGGATATTACAACCGTGACCCTATAACTTGATCAGGGACATTTGAAAGAAGGGTTTATACGTTTACTGGTATTCTCGACAGAATAGTTCTTGAATGATCCCAATCATTCGTTCTCAGTCGGGGTACAGTGTAGGCCACTAGGCTGGCTAGGTGGTGCTACTACTCTTTGGTTCCCCCCATTGCTGACTGAGACGGACCTACCGAGTCACGCATTAGGATTGACGACGGAATGAATCGAGCTTAATTTCTCATTATGAATATTAGATATTGGATATCTAATTTGAGACATTGGATGTCTAAATAGATTTATTGGATAAATTGATTTACGGCCTAATGAATTAAATATATCACTGGGTGATTAATTTAATTCATGAATATAATTATTTCTTGGAGAAATTAATTGTTATTTTGTATTTGATATATTTAATTAATTGGATTAATTAAACAATATAAATACATCGGAACGGAATTGGAGTTTATCTGTTTGGACTCTCGGGAGTCCGAAACGAACCGAACTCGTCCGATTTCTTCTAGAGGCTGTCCCCCACCTTGATTTCCTACCTTGATCATTGTCTTGTTTTCTTGTTGGAAGACTTTTGACATATGAGATTTCATATCTCTTATTATAAGGTTAAAGGTGATTTTGTGGGTGTAATCTTATCTTGTGAATGATTATTAAGACCAAAATAAAACTCTCTTTCTCCCAATCCTAGCATCTCACGGCAGCTTCATTATTCAAGAGAGAGGGAGAGAAAACTTGTTTTTGTGTTTTTCCATCATTCACATTTTCTTAGAGAAAAATTATTGAGAGATATATTATACACTTAGAGTGTAATAATAAAAGCTTCATCACTTGATTCTAGCCGTAACCTTAGAGGTTAATCAAGTGTTGTTATTCCGGTCATTTTTCCGACGCGTGGCAAGTAGAGACGCGGTGCTTTCGGCGTTGGATCATTCAAGGGCTTGGAGCGGATCGGATACGCAGAGATCAAGTAAAGCTTGGGGAATAGCTCAAGAGAAGGTTATCCATCTAATCAACGGACTACAAGGGTGAGTTTCTATATCTCTTGCGAATTCGTTTTTATATTCGTATATACGTAGCTCGATCGATCCTCGTAGGGATTCGGATCGAATTAATTTTCGTTTTACCGCTTCCGCTGGGCCTTCGATTTAGGCACCGAATCCCAACAGTGGTATCGAAGCAAGGTCTTGCGATCGTATATACGATATTAGCATTTGGAATGCTTGATTAGATGGTGTATGATTTGGAATCATAATCGTATTAATCGTTGATTTTCTATTATTCATCTAAAAATTAATTTTTCATGATTTTATGTTACAATATAAATCTATTTTTCTTTTGAGAAACTGATTTAAATGAGTAATATAAAGATTAGAAAAATATTATTTTTGGAATCGGAGCGAAAAAACGAGCCGAAAACGTAAACGGACCCGACAACTTGGAGCTGCCAGGGCACTGCCTCGCGGTCTGCCTGTATGGACCGCGGTCTGGCAGCAGGAGCGAGTCCTAGTCGGCAGGCTTCCGGCCATTCTCGGCACCCTGTGCAGGCCCTGCTCGGCAGCCTGCTGGGCAGTGTCCCGGGCTTGGCCCGACCGTGTTTTCCGACTCCGTTTTTTTATATTTCGTTCGATAATTAATTTCCCACAAATTAAATTCGATTTAATTTGACTAAAATTTAATTATGGTAATTTTATTCTTAGGGGAATTAATTTAATGAAATATTTTCTCGTCCGGAACAAGTTAAAATTGACGGTTGTTTGAATTAATTCGATTAATTCGTTTTGGATGTATTTTTTATATTGATTGGATCAATATTCAGATTCATTATGAATGACATTTATTTAATGTGTTGGATGCATTATTTTTGAATGGTGATGTGGTTCATGGACCTAGTTTTTGAATCGTTCGGTTTTATTCGATTGGATTGTAAAGGCTGTTTTGAGCCTATTTATTTTACTAGAAATGTTTGTATCTAGGATGCAATTTTCGATGTAAAATTTATATGTAATGACGATGACCGGAGGAAGATCCATTTCGAGAAGATGAAGATTCAATACGAAAACTTGTAATTAGATTACGGAGTTTTTGTTTTCTAGGAACGGTCCATGAACCACATGTTGGTAGCAACTAGGTTGTGAATGGTTATTTCATATTGTATGAATGCCACAAATGCGCTTAAACGATTAATGTGCAAAGTGTATCTTTAATCACGAAAATTCTCCCACGATAAATTATTAAGTTTATAAGGTTTCAAGGTTTTCCTTCACTCCATCGAGCTTTCGGGAAATTGAAATCCAAACCGGATGTGCTATGCTTCCGAGTTATCGGGGTAGTCATTCGGGGAGGACGGATAAATTACCGGGAGCGCATTGGATGCCTTCGGTTTGAGCAAATTTTATCCCTAGAAACCTGATAGGTTGCCGGATAAGATTCAATTGTGAAACTGATTTGCGTCGATGGTATAAACTTAACTTGTTCACGAACCATAGAAACCGTATAGGTTGAGGGGAGTGAACAAGGGGAAAAAGAAGATCGAATCATCCATTAGATGGGTTGGTGTTGGACACCACTTTATGAAAATTAATAGACTATAAACCTGTTCGGTTGCCCTCTATTAAGATTTATAAAGAACTCGATCACCACTATGAAGTAGAGCGACGATACTTCCGGATTTCACATGGGAGTGTGTTATTCCGATAAAAATAGTGGGAGCTGGGTAACAAGAATAGAAAAGACCTTAATTCTATACTCAGAACATAATTGAATGAGTCACTAATTAATCTATCGTACTTAATGCAGACTCAAATCTCAATATGAAAATGAATCTACTCGCAATTCTACTCGAAAAGAACACCTTAATGGGACCTAACTTTGTGGATTGGCTCCGAAATCTGATGATTATCCTCAGTATAGAGGCACTGGGATACGTCTTGGAGACGGACATTTCGGTGCCTCCTGTGCAGACCCGAGCCAATCAAGAAGAGATTGAAAACCACGAAAAGTGGGTTAAGGATGACGTGAAAGTCCGTACTTATATGATGGCTTCCATGTCTAATGAGCTTCAGAGAGCTTATGAGAAAATGACTTCTGCTAGGCAGATTCTATCTCACTTAACTGAACTTTATGGTGAGCACAGCAGAACTGCTAGATATGAGATATCCAAGCAACTGTTCGGTGCAAGGATGAAGGAAGGTGAGAAGGTTTGGGAACACGTCCTCAAAATGATATCCATGATCGAGAGATTGGAGGCTCTTGATTTTAAAATGGATACTTCTCTCCAAACCGACCTTATCCTACGCCTCTCCCGATTCCTTCTCACAGTTTGTTATGAACTTCAACTGCAATGAGATTGCATGTAATTTAGCTGGGCTAATGAACAAACTTGTGACCGCTCAGTCTCAGATGAAGACTCCGCGGATGAAGGAGTCTGCTCTTGTGATTTCTTCTGGACCTCGGAGGTCTAAGAATAAGAAGAAAAAGACCAAGAAGCAAATTGGACCACAAGTTAAGGATCTTAAGGGTAAGGGCAAGGCCCCGATGGTTCCGAAGAACAAGAAGAAGAAGGATGCTTGTCTCAAGTGCGGTGAGCTGGGCCACTGGGCTAGAGACTGTCCGATTCTTCATGGCACTTCAGGTACAGAACTTTTAGTTTTGGAAACAAATTGTCCTGCTACTGTATTTTCTACTTCCTTGATATTGGATTCTGGTGCTAGTTCTCATATTTGTACCGTGAATCAGGATCTGGAACAAAGTAGGAAGCTTGGAGCTGTACAAGTTATGATCACATTCGGAAGCGGGCATAGTGTCGAGGCGACCGACATAGGATCACTTCTTTTGGGTTTAGAATCCGGCTTTGTTTTGACTTTAGAAGATGCACTTGTTTTGCCCAAGGGGCATAAAAATATTGTATCCATTCCGGTCATGGACCGAAAAGCCTTTTTATTTTTCATTGGTGATGGTTCCTGCAAAATTTATTTTAGAAATAAACTAGTGGGTACTGCTACATTTTTGAATGGATTGTATCATCTAAATCTCAGCAACAAAGTCGTTGTGAATACTATGACTAGAAAACGTGGTAGGGATGAAAGCAATCAAGTTTTGAAATGGCATCTTAGACTTGGTCATGTTGGTCAGACCAAGGTTTACAAGATGGCAAAGGATGGGCTTATGGGTCCATTGGGATCGGATCCCTTTCATACTTGTGAATCTTGCTTTAAAGGTAAAATGATTAAGTCCCCCTTCACAGGGACTTTTGAAAGAGCCGCTGATAAACTGGGATTAATCCATACTGACGTTTGTGGTGCTTTGGAAGCAGCACGTGATGGATATCAATATTTCATTACGTTTATAGATGATCATACTAGGTATGGTTATGTATACTTAATGAAACATAAATCCGAGGCTTTTTAGAAATTCCAGGAATTCAAGGCCCTAGTCGAGAAACAAACTGGTAATCATATCAAAGCACTTCGGTCGGACCGAGGTGGCGAGTATATGAGTATGGAGTTTGACGAGTTCCTTAAGGAACATGGAATAGTTTCACAACTAACACCTCCAGGTACTCCTCAGTTAAATGGTGTGTCAGAAAGAAGGAACCGGACCTTGTTGAACATGGTCCGTTCCATGCTAGGCTATACTGACTTGCCGATTTACCTGTGGGGGTATGCACTCCTGACTGCCGCTTACATCTTGAACAGATGTCCTTCCAAATCCGTTCCTAAAACTCCACATCAGATGTGGGAGGGAAGAAAACCAAGTCTTAATCATATTAGGATTTGGGGATGTCCCGCCTATGTCAAGAAGACTAAGGTGGAAAAGTTGGAAGCTAGGTCTTCGAAGGGACGTTTCATTAGATTCCCGTCTGGGACGATGGGATATCTATTCTACATGCCCGAAGATCGAAGGATCGTTATTGCTTTACAAGCACACTTCCTGGAAGATGAGTTCATTCAGGATGGCGGAGCAGGTAGAAGTATTTATTTAGAAGAATACAATGAAACTCCTCGAGAGACACCTGTGCAAGAAACTGGAACCGAACTTTCTGAAACACAAGTACAACCACCTCGTAGGTCTAGTAGGGTGTCTCATTTACCTGAGAGGTATGGGCTTGTGCACTTGGAGGAGCTGGGTCTCCATGAGGTTCCAAGTGATAGCCAAGAGACCGACCCGATGACCTATGACCAAGCGATGGTGGATGTAGACTCCGCGAAATGGCGTGAAGCTATGGAAGCTGAGATAGACTCGATGCATGTCAATCAGGTCTGGACTCTAGTAGACCGCCCCAAGGGCATAGTGCCTATTGGGAACAAATGGATCTACAAGAGAAAGACTGATGGTGATGGCAAGGTTGACGCCTATAAGGCCAGGCTTGTGGCAAAGGGTATACCCAGAAGGAAGGGATCGATTACCACGATACCTTCTCGCCCGTAGCCATGATCAAGTCTATTCGCATGATGCTTGCTATAGCTGCCTACCACGATTATGAGATATGGCAAATGGATGTAAAGACGGCTTTCCTTAATGGATTCCTCGAGGAGGAAATCTATATGGAGCAGCCTAAAGGTTTTGTGTCCGAAGTCGATATTCAGAAAGTGTGCAAGCTTCAGCGTTCGATTTATGGACTGAAGCAGGCCTCGTGTAGTTGGAACCTTCGTTTTGACGAGGCAATCAAAGAGTTTGATTTCGTGCAAAATGAGGAGGAACCTTGTGTATACAAGAGGGTTAGTGGGAGCAAGATTGCATTCTTAGTACTATATGTAGATGACATTCTACTAATAGGAAATGATGTGGGAATGTTTAGTTCTGTGAAAGCTTAGATTTCGAGTAATTTCTCCATGAAAGACTTGGGAAAAGCTACCTATATTCTAGGTATTCGACTGTACCGGGATAGAGCGAAGAGAACAATAGGCCATTCCCAAGCCCTCTTAATAGATAAGATCTTAAAGCGATTTAAGATGGATGATTCTAAAAGAGAGTTCCTACCGATGCAACATGGAATAAAACTCTCCTTGAAGATGTGTCCTTAAAGTGAGGAACAACGAAAGGAAATAAGTAATATACCATATGCTTCGGCCGTGGGTAGCCTTATGTATGCTATGTTGTGTACAAGACCTGACATCGCGCATGCTGTAAGCGTGGTGAGTAGGTTTCAGGCAAACCCAGATAGGGAACATTGGACTGCTGTAAAGAACGTTCTCAAGTACTTGAGAAGGACTAGAGATATGGTTCTGATGTATGGCGGTGGAGAATTGGATGTGGTGGGATACACTGATTCGGACTTCCAAGGACTGAAGGACGACTCGATGTCCACTTCTGGCTACACATTTACTCTTAATGAAGGAGCAGTATCTTGGCGTAGTGCCAAGCAAAGCGCGACTGCTGATTCCACCTATCAGGCTGAGTATCAAGCAGCCTCGGAGGCTTCCAAGGAAGGGTTCTGGATTAAGAAGTTTCTGGGAGAACTTCAAGTGATACCATGTCTTTGAAATGCACAGTCATTTGTCTTTGCGACAACGACGGAGCTGTAGCGCAGGCCAAGGAGCTGAGGTTTCACAACAGCACCAAACATATTGAGAGGAAGTATCATCTCGTAAGAGAATTTGTTCGCAAGGGATACATTGTGCTGCACAGAGTAGACTCAGACGACAATGTCGCCGATCCACTGACCAAGCCACTTTCTCAGACTAGCTTGGAGCGTCATCTGGAGAACATGGGTATTAGATACCATAGTGTGTGGCATTGAGTGCAAGTGGGATATTGTTAGGAGTATGCCCTCGAATGCCACTCAGAGGTTGTTGAGTGTGGGCATTGTACTTGTAATTATGTAAACCATTTATATAAGGCAAATGAATGTTTCTTTATTTACTGGTAGTTACTGGCATTCCTAACTCGTAAATAAACATATAGAAACTAGTCCGTGTATTTGAGAGCAAAACGTTCCACTCCTTATTGGATAATGGGGTCGTCACTGGAAAGGTTATAGCTCAAATACTTAATCGTTTGCAAGTCGATGAAACTTGACTGGGCGTTAAGTTTATGTGAAGACTTGTATGACGTGTTCTTTGACATGGAGAGTGCCTGTCGAACACTAATGGTTAGTGGGAGCACACGTTACAGGTATGCTAATTGGATTAGTATACTCGAACCGACTCACCCTCGATTCGTCACACGGATTTCACTCCGGGACAGTCAATGACGGAATCGAAAGGTTGTGATAGGTATTCGTGAACCTTCGACTTGAGGATTTAGTAGGGATGTGCTTGTGACATCATGATTTTCATTAGAGTAGTTTGACCCTGTAAATCGGAAGGCGGGGGTCAACCTCGACTTGCATCTTGACGGGCAAGTAGCAGGTCCTACTGTATACCAAGATAGAATTCTTTCTCCCGTTAGTGAGCGGGTTATATGTCCTATGCGGTTATTGGCAGATGAGATCAGAAGTCTTTTCCCAAAGCATTGGAGCTAGTTGTATTAGACGTACTGTGTCCTGATTCAATGGACCTGTGCCATGAATCATCGTAGGCCTCGTCAGACCCGCACGATTGGACCTCAGCACCACACACTAAGTTCTGATCCCATGGACCTGTGCCATGAATCCTCGTAGGCCCCGTCGAACCCACACGAGTGAACTTAGCGTTCCAGCACACAACATTCACATTCACATTACATATGACAATGAGCACAGTTAATCAATCACGTTCATCACCACAAAATCGTACATCACACGCACATAGCACAATCTCAACACTCGCAACAACTATCATCAATCACAACACACAACCAACATAACACACGATCGGTACACAATATATTGCACAACCAAGTGTACAACCATCCCATATGTACATCGCAATCCTGCCCAAATGGCGCAACACCTAACACGTATACCAATATAACACTATTATCACAAAGTCTTCAAATTGCGGAATACACAACCAATTCAAACGGAACATATTTACGAAGGCAAGTAAAATCATTATAAATCTCATACGTGATTATTAGTCGCAAGATACAAGTCGTATAATAGGATACTTGCCTTACTAACCGCTACCGAACGCTCCGAAGAACACGGTTCTACCGGGAAGCTCGGACCCCGAAGAAGACAACGAACGGAAGGGTTCCGACTCGAGTTCTTCACAAGAATTTTGTCCCTAAGTCATACCAATGATAAATCAACAATCGTACGATGAAAAATAATCGCACAATGACCAAACCCCCCTCTAAGACCTTTTGTCGGACACCTTCAAGGCGTCGACCAAGAACTCAACCAAAACGACGAATCAATACAATCCAACCGTGGAATTACAAGGGAAATGATATAATACATCTAAATAATCATCAATCCATCATAATCCTAAGTTAAATCGGATTAAACGGACAAATCGAACAAAATCCCCAATTCCAAAATCAAGATCCAACATGTTTTTGAATAATCCTCCAACAATCCAATGATAATTCATAAAAACTCATAATCATACTTATATCCCTTCAAAATCATGATTACAACATTCAAATAATCATATCTCAACACAAATCGAAATCCAAGATGTTTGAGAATATTACCTCTTGAAGATCCAAGCACTTTGATCCGAAGAACACGCGTTAGATCGACTATCCGGGCTTCACGATCGAAAGGAAATGAAGAAAATCAAACCCTCAAGTGATGGATGATGACAAGTATCTCCCCTCAAGCTCTCTCTCTCGAAGGTTGAAGGAAATGGGAGAAAATGAGCTGAATCACGCTCAAAAAACACAATTATAGAGTTGACTGCCCTGTGTGCCGCGGCCCAGCCGAAGTGTGCCGCGGCACAGGGCCGAAATCTGCCCCAGTGCTCGGCAGCGTGACGCGGCCCGGACGAGTGTGCCGCGGCAGTGACTCGGCAGTGTGCCGCGGCCCCGTCGGCATGTGCCGCGGCACAAGGTACAGACGGGTCGGCCGAAGATTGAAAAATGTGTGTGTGCCGCGGCTCGACCAAGTGTGCCGCGGCCCTTCCGGCAGGCTGCTCGGCCAAAACTGGAACATGTGAGTGACTTAGCTATATCGACCATAACTCATTCGTCCGAACTCCGATTGACTCACCGTTTGAACCATTGGAAAGCTAACTTGATGCTTTATAATATTGCAAAGATTCAGAATTTTTGGTGTTTCCAAAAATTAATGGTGATTTAACAAAGTCGAACTCATACGTGGAAAAGTCGCTAAAGAACACGAAATTCAACAGAACGACACCGAGACGAACTCGGATGACAAAAAGTGCAGAATTAATCATTCTCAGAATGATGATACGGTCCCAAGCGAGTCGTCGAAATGGACTTCCTCCGAAAAAAGAAAATTACCGAAAATCCGAAATTGCGGATATTATATTCTACCCTCCTTAAAAGAAATTTCGTCCCGAAACTTAAATCAAGTAGGGAGAAGCAATATCCCGCCAGGAAAACTCAACGAGATGCACAAGAACCGAAAAAAATCGCGCCCAACGGCGAAACGTTACAAGCAACGCAAAGGAATATACGGCGTGAAAACACGCCCCACGACGACTAATGCAACGCCACCGGCTATGATTGAAAAAAATAACGAGCAATTAACGACGCATCACATGCCACATCACATGCACACATTTAATCAAAGAAACGTACGCGACAACAAGTCGCACCCGACTAAAAGAGCTATGTGATATAAACAAATAGAGTATCACGATAGAAGTCGTTCCGATTCTCATCAACAAGAATATGTCCGACGTCAAAACACAAACAATTCACGATAACGAAAAACGAGGGTGCTGGATATTACAACTGAAATATTCCTGGTGGTATATTTCTTCTCCCTACTTGTTTTAAGTTTCGGGACGAAACTTCTTTTAAGGAGGGTAGAATGTAATACCCGCAATTTTGGATTTCGGTGATTTTATTTTTTTCGGCGGGAGCCCGTTTTGACGACTGGATCGTGATCGTTTCGTCATTCAGAGAGTATTTAATTCTGCACTTTTTGTCATCCGAGTTCGTTTCGGTATCGTTTTGTTGAGTTCCGTGTTCTTAAGCGGTTTTTCCGCACTTGAGTTCGATTCTTGCGAATCTCATCCGAAACTGTTGTTTCGAGTTTCTCGTAAGTTCATTTAATGTTATTATTCATGTTTCAAGCTTTGTCTTGGTGTTTCGATTGTGTATCGTGTATTTCAGACGTTTTGGGCCATTTTCGTAATTTCTTAAAGTTTGGGGTAATTACTTTCCGTTGTCGAATTTCGAGCCTTCGGGTGGTCGGAATCGTGTGTTCTCTTAGTGCTCGGATTCGTCTTTGCGAGTACTTCGTAACCTTATCTTCGATTCGTATTCAGATTCGGGTTTCGGGGTCATTCGGGCCGTCAGAGTTGGCCCCGACCGAGTCATGGCCGGGCAGTCTGGGCCCAGGCCAGCACTGGTCGAGTTACGGTCGGTAGTGATCGGCAGTTATGTACATAAGGCCGGTTACATACGTAGCCTTGTCCGGTTACGTACGTAATGATGCCGGCATTTTTGGGCAGTGTCTCGGCCATGACCGGTTACGTACGTAAGGCCCAGCCGGTTACGTACGTAAGCGTCTGGCAGTGTCCGGCTATATAAGGCCCAGCAGATGGGTTTTTCACCATTTTTCTCATTCGTTTCCTTCTCTTCCGCAGCTATAGTTGTGTTTATCATGGAGAGATGTTGTTGGACGATCAATCCATGAAGTCTTGGAGTTCATATCATCAATCATCCATCCTATAACATCCTTTGATCGAGCGAATCAGGTCAGATTTCCTAGAAATCTAGTTTTGGGGAATTTGGGTGTTTTGGTTATTTTCATCCGTTTAATCCGATTTAACTTAGGATTGTGATGGATTGATGATTATTTAGATGTATTATTCATTTTCCTTGTTATTCCATGGTTGGATCGTATCGGTTCGTTGTTTTGGTTGAGTTCTTGATCGACGCCTTGAAGGTGTCTGATAGAATGTCATAGAGGGGTTTTTCGATGTTCTACGATTATTCTTCCTTGTATGATCGTTGATTTAATATTTATATGATGTTAGGTTCGAAATTCTTGTGAAGAACTCGAGTCGGAACCCTTCCGTTCGTTGCCTTCTTTGTGGTCCGAGCTTCTCGGTCGAACCGTGTTTTTCGGAGCGTTTAGTAGTGGTTATTAAGGCAAGTATCTTATTATATGACTTGTATCTTGCGACTAGTAATCACGAATGATATTTATGATGATTTTGCTTGCCTTCGTAAATATCTTCCGTTTGAATTGGTTGTGTATTCCGCAATTTGAAGGCTTTGTGATAATAGTGTTATATTGGTATACGTGTTAGGTGTTGTTGTTGGGATTCGGTGCTTAAAACGAAGGCCCAGCGGAAGCGGTAAAACGAAAATTAATTCGATCCGAATCCCTACGAGGATCGATCGAGCTACGTATATACGAATATATAAACGAAAAGCAAGAGTCGTAAGAAACTAACCCTCGAAGTCCGTTGATTAAATGGAAACCTTCTCTTGAGCTATTCCCCAAGCTTTAGTTTGATCTCTACGAGTTCAATCCGCTCCAAGCCCTTGAACGATCCAACGCCGAAAACACCGCGTCTCTACTTGCCACGCGCCGGAAAAACGACCGGAACAACAACACTCGATTAACCTCTAAGGTTACGGCTAGAATCAAGTGGTGAAGCTTTTATTATTATTACACTCTAAGTGTATAATATGTCTCTCTCAATGTATCTTGAATTTTCTCCAAGAAAACTCAAGAACAAAAGTGAAGAAGAAGATGAAGATGAAGACTAAGAAAAATAATTTTCTCTCTCACTTCTTCAAAGCTCACGGCTGGAATTGTGTAGTAGCAAGTGAGAGTTTGTCTCCACTTATATTCTTATTCAACTCCCCAAGATATCCTACTTTAGACAATATCACCAAGGTGTGATATTTGTCCCCTTGATTGAACATAAGTCTTCCACCAACATGTGGAGACTATGACCAAGGAAAAGGGAAGGAAAGAGGGGTGGCCATCTAGAAGGAGCCGGGCGAGTCCGGTCCGTTTCGGACTCCCGTGAGTCCAAATAGATAAACTCCGATTCCGTTCCGATGTATTTATATTGATTAATTAATCCAATTAATTAATCATATCAAATACATAATAACATAATTAATTTCTCCAAGAAATAATTATATTCATGAATTAAATTAATCACCGAGTAATATATTTAATTCATTTGGCCGTAAATTAATTTATCCAATAAATCAATTTAGACATCCAATGTCCCAAAATTAGATATCCAATATCTAATTTTATAATGAGAGATTAAGCTCGATTCATTCCGTCGTCAATCCTAATGCGCGACTCGGTAGGTCCGTCTCAGTCAGCAATGGGAGGAACCAAAGAGTAGTAGCACCACCTAGCCACTGGCGGCCTACACTGTACCCCAATCGAGAACGAATGATTGGGATCATTCAAGAACCATTCTGTCGTGAATACCGATGGCGTATAAACCCTTCTTTCAAATGTCCCGATCAAGTTATAGGGTCACGGTCGGTCAAACCCTATCAGTACTTGACGCTATGCATGCGTTAATGCAAATCGAGATCATCGAGTGCCGTGTATCTAATACAACTGGCTCCAATGCTTTGGCCAAAGACTTATGATCTAATCCGCCAATAACCGCATAGGACATATCACCCGCTCACTAACGGGAGAAAGAATTCTATCTTGGTATTCGGTAGGACTGCTACTTGCCCGTCAAGATGCACGTCGAGGTTGACCCCGCCTTCCGTTTACGTGGTCGAACTACTCTAATGAAAATCTTGACGTCACAAGCACATCCCTACTAAATCCTCAAGTCGAAGGTTCACGAATACCTATCACAACCTTTCGATTCCGTCATTGACTGTCCCGGAGTGAAATCCATGTGACGAATCGAGGGTGAGTCGGTTCGAGTATACTAATCCAATTAGCATACCTATAACGTGTGCTCCCACTAACCATTAGTGTTCGACAGGCACTCTCCTTGTCAAAGAACACGTCATACAAGTCTTCACATAAACTTAACGCCCAGTCAAGTTTCATCGACTTGCGAACGATTAAGTATTTGAGCTATAAACCTTTCCAGTGCCGACCCCCTTATCCAATAAGGAGTGGACCGTTTTGCTCTCAAATACACAGACTAGTTTCTACATGTATATTTACGAGTTAGGAATGCCAGTAACTACCAGTAAATAAAGAAACATACATTGCCTTATATTGATGATTTACATAATAACAAGTACAATGCCCTCACTCAACATCCTCTGAGTGGCATTCGAAGGCATACTCCTAACAATCTCCCACTTGCACTAAATGCCACACACTATGGTATCTAATACCCATATTCTCCAGATGACGCTCCAAGCTAGTCTGAGAAAGTGGCTTGGTCAGTGGATCGGCGACGTTGTCGGCCGAGTCTACTCAGGCGGACAATGTATCCCTTGCGAACAAATTCTCTTACGAGATGATACTTCCTCTCAATATGTTTGGTCTTTGTTGTGAAACCTCGGCTCCTTGGCTGCGCTTCTGACTCCGTCGTTGTCGTGATGCAGTAGACAGGCATCTCAAAGACATGGTATCACTTGAAGTTCTCCCAGAAACTTCTTAATCCAGAACCCTTCCTTGGAAGCCTCCGAGGCTGCTTGATACTCAGCCTGACAGGTGGAATCAGCAGTCGCGCTTTGCTTGGCACTACGCCAAGATACTGCTCCACCATTAAGAGTAAATATGTAGCCAGAAGTGGACATCGAGTCGTCCTTCAGTCCTTGAAAGTCCGAATCAGTGAATCCCACAACATCCAATTCTCCACCGCCATACATAAGAACCATATCTCTAGTCCTTCTTAAGTACTTGAGAACGTTCTTTACAGCAGTCCAATGTTCCCTACCTGGGTTTGCCTGAAACCTACTCACCACGCTTACAGCATGCGCGATGTCAGGTCTTGTACACAACATAGCATACATAAGGCTACCCACGGCCGAAGCATATGGTATATTACGCATTTCCTTTCGTTGTTCCTCACTTTGAGGACACATCTTCAAGGTGAGTTTTATTCCATGTCGCATCGGTAGGAACCCTCTTTTAGAATCATCCATCTTAAATCGCTTTAAGATTTTGTCTATATAGAGGGCTTGGGAAAGACCTATTGTTCTCTTCGCTCTATCCGGTAGAGTCGAATACCAAGAATATAGGTAGCTTCTCCCAAGTCTTTCATGGAGAAATTACTCGAAAGCCAAGCTTTCACGTAACCGAGCATTCCCACATCATTTCCTATTAGTAGAATGTCATCTACATATAGTACTAAGAATGCGATCTTGCTCCCACTAACCCTCTTGTATACACAAGGTTCCTCTTCATTTTGCACGAAGTCAAACTCTTTGACTGCCTCGTCAAAACGAAGATTCCAACTACACGACGCTTGCTTCAGTCCATAAATGGAACGCTGAAGCTTGCACACTTTCTGAATATCGACTTCGGACACAAAGCCTTTAGGCTGCTCCATATAGATTTCCTCCTCGAGGAATCCATTATGGAAAGCCGTCTTTACGTCCATTTGCCATATCTCATAATCGTGGTAGGCAGCTATAGCAAGCATCATGCGAATAGACTTGATCATGGCTACGGGCGAGAAGGTATCGTGTGTCGATCCCTTCCTTCTGGGTATAACCCTTTGCCACTAGCCTGGCCTTATAGGTGTCAACCTTGCCATCACCATCAGTCTTTCTCTTGTAGATCCACTTGTTCCCAATAGGCACTATGCCCTTGGGGCGGTCTACTAGAGTCCAGACCTGATTGACATGCATCGAGTCTATCTCAGCTTCCATAGCTTCAGGCCATTTCGCGGAGTCTACATCCACCATCGCTTGGTCATAGGTCGTCGGGTCGGTCTCTTGGCTATCACTTGGAACCTCATGGAGACCCAGCTCCTCCAAGTGCACAAGCCCATACCTCTCAGGTAAATGAGACACCCTACTAGACCTACGAGGTGGTTGTACTTGTGTTTCAGAAGGTTCGATTTCAGTTTCTTGCGCAGGTGTCTCTTGAGGAGTTTCATTATATTCTTCTAAAGAAATACTTCTACCTGCTCCGCCTTCCTGAATGAACTCATCTTCCAGGAAGTGTGCTTGTAAAGCAACAATGATCCTTCGATCTTCAGGCATGTAGAATAGATATCCCATCGTCCCAGACGGGAATCCAATGAAACGTCCCTTCGCAGACCTAGCTTCCAACTTTTCCACCTTAGTCTTCTTGACATAGGCGGGACATCCCCAAATCCTAATGTGATTAAGACTTGGTTTCCTTCCTTCCCACATCTCATGTGGAGTTTTAGGAACGGATTTGGAAGGACATCTGTTCAAGATATACGCGCGATCAGAGTGCATACCCCACGGGTAAATCGGCAAGTCAAGATAGCTCGGCATGGAACGGACCATGTTCACGTGGTCCGGTTCCTTCTTTCTGACACACCATTTAACTGAGGAGTACTTGGAGGTGTTAGTTGTGAAACTATTCCATGTTCCTTAAGGAACTCGTCAAACTCCGTACTCATATACTCGCCACCTCGGTCCGACCGAAGTGCTTTGATATGATTACCAGTTTGTTTCGACTAGGGCCTTGAATTCTGGAATTTCTCAAAGGCCTCGGATTTATGTTTCATTAAGTATACATAACCATACCTAGTATGATCATCTGTAAATGTAATGAAATATTGATATCCGTCACGTCTTCTAAAGCACCACATACGTCGGTATGTATTAATCCCGATTTATCGGCTCTTTCAAAAGTCCTGTGAAGGGGACTTAGTCATTTTGCCTTTATGGCAAGATTCACAAGTAGGAAAGGGATCCGATCCCAATGGACCCATAAGTCCATCTTTTCCATCTTGTAAACCTTGGTCTGACCAAAAGGACGAAGTCTAAGATGCCATTTCAAAACTTGATTGGTTTCATCCCTACCACGTTTTCTAGTCATAGTATTCACAACTACTTTGTTCCGAGATTTAGATGATACAATCCATTCAACAATGTAGCAGTACCCACTAGTTTATTTCTAAAATAAATTTTGCAGGAACCATCACCAATGAAAAATGAAAAGCCTTTTCGGTCCATGACCGGAATGGATACAATGTTTTTGTGCCCCTTGGGCAAAACAAGTACATCTTCTAAAGTCAAAACAAAGCCGGATTCTAAACCCAAAAGAAGTGATCCTATGTCGGTCGCCTCGACACTATGCCCGCTTCCGACTGTGATCATAACTTCTCCAGCTCCAAGTTTCCTACTTTGTTCCAGATCCTGGCTCACGGTACAAATATGAGAACTAGCACCAGAATCCAGTATCCAGGAAGTAGAAAATACAGTAGCAGAACAATTTGTTTCCAAAACTAAAAGTTCTGTACCTGAAGTGCCATGAAGAATCGGACAGTCTCTAGCCCAGTGGCCCAGCTCACCGCACTTGAGACAAGTATCCTTTTTCTTCTTGTTCTTCGGAACCATCGGGGCCTTGCCCTTTCCCTTAAGGTCCTTAACTTGTAGTCCAGTTTGCTTCTTGGTCTTTTTCTTCTTGTTCTTAGACCTCCGAGGTCCAGAAGAAATCACAAGAGCAGACTCCTTCATCCGCGGAGTCTTCATCTGAGACTGAGCGGTCACAAGTTTGTTCATTAGCCCAGCTAAATTACATGCAATCTCATTGCAGTTGAAGTTCATAACAAACTGTGAGAAGGAATCAGGGAGAGACTGTAGGATAAGGTCGATTTGGAGAGAAGTATCCATTTTAAAATCAAGAGCCTCCAATCTCTCGATCATGGATATCATTTTGAGGACGTGTTCCCCAACCTTCTCACCTTCCTTCATCCTTGCACCGAACAGTTGCTTGGATATCTCATATCTAGCAGTTCTGCTGTGCTCACCATAAAGCTCGGTTAAGTGAGATAGGATCTGCCTAGCAGAAGTCATTTTCTCATGAGCTCTCTGAAGCTCATTATACATGGAAGCCATCATATAAGCACGGACTCTCACGTCATCCTTAACCCACTTTTCGTGGTTTTCAATCTCTTCCTGATTGGCTCGGGTCCGCACAGGAGGCGCCGGAATGTCCGTCTCCAAGACGTATCCCAGTGCCTCTATACTGAGGACAATCATCAGATTTCGGATCCAATCCATAAAGTTAGGTCCCATTAAGGTGTTCTTTTCGAGTAGAATTGCGAGTGGATTCATTGTCATATTGAGATTTGTCTGCATTAAGTATAACAGATTAATTAGTGACTCATTCAATTATGTTCTGAGTATAGAATTTAAGGTCTTTTCTATTCTTGTTACCCAGCTCCCACTATTTTTATCGGAATAACACACTCCCATGTGAAATCCGGAAGTATCGTCGCTCTACTTCATAGTGGTGATCGAGTTCTTTATAAATCTTAATAGAGGGCAACCGAACAGGTTTCTAGTCTATTAATTTTCATAAAGTGGTGTCCAACACCAACCCATCTAATGGATGATTCGATCTTCTTTTTCCCCTTGTTCACTCCCCTCAACCTATACGGTTTCTATGGTTCGTGAACAAGTTAAGTTTATACCATCGACGCAAATCGGTTTCACAATCAATCTTATCCGGCAACCTATCAGGTTTCTAGGGATAAAATTTGCTCCAACCGAAGGCATCCAATGCGCTCCCGGTAATTTATCCGTCCTCCCCGAACAACTACCCCGATAACTCGGAAGCATAGCACATCCGGTTTGGATTTCAATTTCCAAAAAACTCGATGGAGGGAAGGAAAACCTTGAAACCTTATAAACTTAATAATTTATCGTGGGAGAATTTTCGCGATTAATGTTACACTTTGCACATTAATCATATTAGCGCGTTTGTGGCATTCATACAATATGAAACAACCATTCACAACCTAGTTGCTACCAACATGTGGTTCATGGACCGTTCCTAGAAAATAAAAACTCTGTAATCTAATTACAAGTCTTCGTCTTCTCGAAATGGATCTTCCTCCTGTCTTCGTCATTACATATAAATTTTACATCGAAAATTGCATCCTAGATACAAACATTTCTAGTAAAATAAATAGGCTCAAAACGGCCTTTACAACCCAATCGAATAAAACGAACGATTCAAATCTAAGTCCACGAACCACATCCCCATTCAAAAAGCATTCATCCAATAAATACTATATAAATGGAAAGCGTAGAGATACATTGATCCAATCAACAATACGAACCGATCCAATCGATTCACACAATCGGTAATTTGATAACGTTCAAAATAATTCGGTCGACCATAAATATTCCAATTAATCAAATTTCCCTTATAAAATGATATACTATAAATCATTTTAATCATATTAAATCCAATTTAACATGCGGGAGATTAATTTATAAAAATACACGAAAAAATCGAGCCGGGTGAAAAATGGCCTGCCTGGCCGAGTCACTGCCGGCAGCCTGCCGGCCAGACACGGCCCGTGTCGCGGTACAGTCGGGTCATGCGGCAGATGTCCTGCACATTTACGCGGACACGGCCGTGTCGCCGACACGGCCGAGTCACTTCCTGAAGCCTTCCGGCTGACACGCCCGTGTCGCCCGACACGGGTCTCTGCAGCAGCTTCGGCCACATGCCACGGACACGGCCGTGTCACCAGGACGGCCGAGTCACTCGCCAAATTACCCTTTTTGTCCAAAAAGTCGTCCGACGACGATTCGGGGCTAGATTTTCGACCGGATATCCAATATCAATATTTTCCGACTTTCATATCTTCAATATAAATCATATTTCCCGAAATTTAAGATTTATATTTAGACATAAACTTACGAAAAATACAATTATTACGAACAAAAATCATATACCACGATTATGACTAAAATGATTCCAAATCATTCACCATCTAATCGAGCATTCCAAATGCCAATATCGTATATACGATCGCAAGACCTACGCTCCGATACCACTGTTGGGATTCGGTGCCTAAAACGGGCGCCCAGTGAAGCGGTAAAACGAAAATTAATTCGATCCGAATCCCTACGAGGATCGATCGAGCTATGTATATACGAATATATAAACGAAAAGCAAGAGTCGTAAGAAACTAACCTCGAAGTCCGTTGATTAAATGGAAACCTTCTCTTGTGATATTCCCCAAGCTTTAGTTTGATCTCTACGAGTTCAATCCGCTCCAAGCCCTTGAACAATCCAACGCCGAAAACACCGCGTCTCTACTTGCCACGCGCCGGAAAAACGACCGGAACAACAACACTCGATTAACCTCTAAGGTTACGGCTAGAATCAAGTGGTGAAGCTTTTATTATTATTACACTCTAAGTGTATAATATGTCTCTCTCAATGTATCTTGAATTTTCTCCAAGAAAACTCAAGAACAAAAGTGAAGAAGAAGATGAAGATGAAGACTAAGAAAAATAATTTTCTCTCTCACTTCTTCAAAGCTCACGGCTGGAATTGTGTAGTAGCAAGTGAGAGTTTGTCTCCACTTATATTCTTATTCAACTCCCCAAGATATCCTACTTTAGACAATATCACCAAGGTGTGATATTTGTCCCCTTGATTGAACATAAGTCTTCCACCAACATGTGGAGACTATGACCAAGGAAAAGGGAAGGAAAGAGGGGTGGCCATCTAGAAGGAGTCGGGCGAGTCCGGTCCGTTTGACTCGTGAGTCCAAACAGATAAACTCCGATTCCGTTCGATGTATTTATATTGATTAATTAATCCAATTAATTAATCATATCAAATACATAATAACATAATTAATTTCTCCAAGAAATAATTATATTCATGAATTAAATTAATCACCGAGTAATATATTTAATTCATTTGGCGTAAATTAATTTATCCAATAAATCAATTTAGACATCCATGTCCCAAAATTAGATATCCAATATCTAATTTTATAATGAGAGATTAAGCTCGATTTATTCCGTCGTCAATCCTAATGCGCGACTCGGTAGGTCCGTCTCGATCGGCCAATGGGAGGAACCAAAGAGTAGTAGCACCACCTAGCCACTGGCGGCTACACTTTACCCAACCGAGAACGAATGATTGGGATCATTCAAGAACCATTCTCGTGAATACCAAGAACGTATAAACCCTTCTTTCAAATGTCCCGATCAAGTTATAGGGTCACGGTCGACCAAACCCTATCGTACTTGACGCTATGCATGCGTTAATGCAAATCGAGATCATCGAGTATCGTGTATCTAATACAATGGATCCAATGCTTTGGCCAAAGACTTATGATCTAATCGCCAATAACCGCATAGGACATATCACCCGCTCACTAACGGGAGAAAGAATTCTATCTTGGTATTCGGTAGGACTGCTACTTGCCGTCAAGATACACGTCGAGGTTGACCCCGCCTTAGGTTTACGGTCGAACTACTCTAATGAAAATCTTGACGTCACAAGCACATCCCTACTAAATCCTCAAGTCGAAGGTTCACGAATACCTATCACAACCTTTCGATTCCGTCATCGATGTCCGTGAGTGAAATCCATGTGACGAATCGAGGTGAGTCGGTTCGAGTATACTAATCCAATTAGCATACCTATAACGTGTGCTCCCACTAACCATTAGTGTTCGACAGGCACTCTCCTTGTCAAAGAACACGTCATACAAGTCTTCACATAAACTTAACGCCTACCAAGTTTCATCGACTTGCGAACGATTAAGTATTTGAGCTATAAACCTTTCCAGTGCCGACCCCCTTATCCAATAAGGAGTGGAACGTTTTGCTCTCAAATACACGGACTAGTTTCTACATGTATATTTACGAGTTAGGAATGCCAGTAACTACCAGTAAATAAAGAAACATCCATTGCCTTATATTGATGATTTACATAATAACAAGTACAATGCCCTCACTCAACATCCTCTGAGTGGCATTCGAGGGCATACTCCTAACAGTTGTGCCATTTGTGCAGGATTGCGACGTACATATGGATGGTTGTACACTTGGTTGTGCAATGTATGGTGTACCGATCGTGTGTTATGTTGGCTGTGTGTCGTTGATTGATGATAGTTCACTACAAGAAAAAACAGTTTTTACCGACGCCAAATGCCGTTGGTAAAACAGAAAATGGCGTCGGTAAAAAAATTACCGACGCCATTACCGATGGCAATCCGCCGTTGGAAAAACGCTCGATGGTATTTTTTACCGACTCCATTACCGACACCGCCATTTACCGACGCCATTTTTGGCGTCGTTAAATTAAAAAAAATCTAAAAAAGTCGTGGCTCAGCGCACTCAAAGCGGGTTAGGTGCAGGCTCAAAGCGTAGTCGAGGTCGGTGAGTCCAGTGCAGGCGGGTGGTCCGGTCCGGGTCAGTTCGGGCTCCATTCAATTTCAAATGGTTGAGAAAGATTTTGGTTTATAAACCAGAAAAAACACTACAGTTTTTTCGATGTGGGATAGCGTAAAAAATTTACCGACGCCGAAATGGCGTCGGTAATGGCGTAAACGGCGTCGTTCAATTTTTAAAAAAAAAAAAAAAATTACCAACGCCAAAATGGCGTCGGTAAACGACGTCGTTATTTGTGAAAAAAGAAAAAAAGATAATTAAAAAATTTTACCAACGCCAAAATGGCGTCGGTAATGGCGTTGGTAAATGGCGTTGGTAATTGTGAAAAAAAAGAAAAAAAATTAAGTCTGTGAACCGGTCGTCGGCAATGGCATCCGTAAATCAATTAAATAACGGGCGTCGGTAATGTCGTCGGTAAATTATAAGTTTAACAACGGCGGGTACGGGCGTCGGTAAATGGCGTCGGTAAAAACTGTTTTTTTGTAGTGGTTGTTGCGAGTGTTGAGATTGTGTTATGTGCGTGTGATGTACGATTTTGTGGTGATCAACGTGATTGATTAATTGTGCTCATTGTCGTATGTAATGTGAATGTGAACGTGAATATGTGTGAGCGCTAAGTTCACTCGTGTGGGTTCGACGGGACCTACGAGGATTCGTGGCAGTGGACTACGGTGTAATACCCGGTTGTAATTCAGCCATTATCATTCAGTAATTTCATTCAGTATTTGTCACTACGTAATTATTTCATTTGTTAATAATCGTTCATCATCCACATTCATTAATCCGTGTTCATCGTTCGGAATAACTTCGAGTTGTGTATCGATATTGTTCATTGTTTCAACCTTGCTTGGGAATCGAGACAAGAATATTATCTTGATTGTTGCAATTGACTCATTGGTCGATGTTGACATTGGAGTTCATGTCATTTCAAATCTCCTCATTGTTCAAATTGTATTTTTGTTGGGCGAACCCTTGTAATCATTGCTTGGAACCACCGTTTTGGGGTTTCCGCACTTCCATTTCGTGTTATTGTTTCCCAAATATTGATTCCTATTGCTTTTATTCTCTTCCCGGGTCATTTTTCATCATTTTAGGACCCAAGGGGTGTGGACCGTGGCACAAGGGAGTGTGCGCCGCGGCACACACATGTTTCAGTTTTGGCCGACCCGCCTGTACCGCGGGCCGCGGCTCCTGCCGGCAGGGCCACGGGATGCTGCCGAGTCACTGCCGCGGCACACTCGGCCGGGCCGCAGCACACTGCCGAGCACTGGGGGCAGATTTTGGACCTGTGCCGCGCCACACTCGGCCGGGCCGTGGCACACAGTGCAGGCTGCACTATAATTTCGTTTTTTGAGAGGAACAAGCTCATTTCTTCATTTTACTTCTTCCTCTCTTCCTTGGGGCGATTTTTGGGCGATTTAGGGGTGTTTCAACATCATCAAAACTCAGAGATTTCATCTTCTTCAAGTTGTAGTGTGGATCAACAACATATTTGTGGAGTTTTCATCCTAATCTAAGGTAACTTTCTTCAACACTTGAATTCGATTTTGAGTTGGAACATGATGTTTTGGATGGTATAATCATGAATTGTGATGGATATACGTATGATTATGAGTTTTTACAAGTTATCATCGGATTGTTGGAAGTTTTTCTCAAGAACACTTTGAAGATTGACTTGGAAACGGGTTTTGCAATTTAATGATATCGTAAACTCGATTTGAGCATTTCGTTTGGATTATCGATTGTATTGATGGTGTTTTGGTGGTTTGGATCATTCAATAGAAGTTGGTTCTCGATACAAATGGGTTTAGTTGTTTAAGAAGGGAATTTGTTTTCAAGGTGTTTGTCGAAATGCCCCAATGAACTTGGTTTAGTCGTATCGACGTTTTGAGTTCGTTATATTCGAGTTTGATTCGTATGTTGAACGGATTGTTGGTATTTATGTTATTCAAGATTGTTCGAGCGACCGGTAGTTTCCTTAGGACGTTGTTCGAGAGAGATCGTATCATCACCGGTTGATAGGACGTCGAATGTACGCTCGCTGAAAACCCGGTTTAAAATATGGACCAATAAAGGTCCGACCTAGGTTCTTAGATAAGGAGATTACAACCCCAAGGTCCTTTAGAAGATCGCCGACCTCGGAGGCCCCATTTAGCTGTGACATCTGTTAAGATAAAGGGCGCCGACCTCGGAGGCCCCCGCTGACCTATGATATCCGATAACAGGTCGCCGACCTCAAAGGCCTCTCAAACTACTGATTTGAATAGGGATGAGCCGACCTAAAAACCATCGGACTCTTGGAAAAGAAGATCCTGACTCACCTGACAGAATCCCTAAGATCCAGGGGCTGAGGACCCATACCTTGCCAATCCCGGAAATCCAGGGATTGAGAGCCCATACCTCGCAATCCCGGAAATCCAGGGATAGGAAATCGCAGCTTGAATCCCTGGATATCCGGGATTCTCTCTAGGAATCAGGGATCATCTCAGATGACAAGGTATCCTCCCTCCTATAAAATGGAGAGGGGGGGTTCCTCAAAAGAGATCGAGACGGGGAGAATACAGCATTTTTTAGAGAGAGAAAGAAAAGAGAGTACTTCATATATTTCGGGTTTTCTTAGCTAAACTTCTAAGATTAACCCGGTTCTTGGTGGCCGATCAGCTCGGTTACATCAAGTGGCGCCGTCTGTGGGAACGTGACATCGAGTCACTTTGAGCTGAGACGTGAGGTTAGTAATGGCAGAAGAAATGAACCAGAAGAGAACAGGGGATTTAATACCCAGAAATCTAGAAGAGGAGCTAGCGGCGGCGGGTGGAGAAGCGACTCTGGAGAAAACGCCCGCCACCCCTGTAGAAGAAGTCGCACCCAGCACAATTACACTAACGAAGGAAGCCTTGGCCGACATAATCGCCAGTGCAATCCAGAAGAGCCGGGAGGTCGAAAAGCAAAGGGTACCACGAAAAGTAATACCTATCCTATCGGATGGGCCGGAAGAAATTGATCAGCAAGAAGAACATGGTGAGAGTTATCCAAAAATATGGGAGCGATCTAGGCAGGAAAAAACGCAGGATCCCTTGATATCCAGCATGCAGGACGAGCTGGAAGAGTTGCGACAGAAGGTTGCGGGGAGGGACATGGAAAGTCATCCAGGCCATCCCTTCTCAGAAGGCATACTACAGGCCGAGCTCCCGTATGGGTTTAGGGCTGTTACCTTCACCTATGATGGACTCTCAGATCCTACCCGACATGGAATATGAGCCGAGAACGGCGATTAAAGCTCAGGCCCTAGCAGACTTTATCCAAGAGGGGGCCATGCCGTCGCCACCAGAAGGACAGTGGCTGTTGCATGTGGATGGATCGGCGACAACCAGTGGTTCTGGGGCAGGAATAATCCTCACTACCCCGGAAGGCGAGCAATTAGAGTATGCCATAAAATTCGATTTCAGGGCATCTAACAACGAGGCCGAATATGAAGCCCTGGTCAAGGGAATGCAGCTGGGAATAGACTTAGGCGCACGACGACTCATTGCTTACTCTGATTCCCAACTGGTCACACAACAGGTAGAAGGAAAATTTGAGATAAATGAAGATCGGATGAAGAAGTATGTGGAGGAAGTAAAAGAGGCTGCCAAAAAACTAGGTGAATGGAAGCTAGTCCATATCCCTAGGTCGGAGAATGCAAAAGCTGATTACCTAGCAAAGATGGAAAGCTCCTTAGTGGATTGCCGCTCATGACGAAGAACGATTCGGGAGCGGCAAGTAGCATCATGAAACAGGTGATGGAGGTGAATGAGATGGCGATTGGCGAACTCCTTTATTGGCATACCTAAGAAGGGCGAGAATTACCCAAGGAGAGACAAGAAAGAATGAAAATTGTGCGAAGAGCGGCAAGGTTCTGTTTGCATTAATGATGAGCTATATAAAGGTCCTACCTCGGGCCATACCTACGATGCATCTCGGAAGAAAAAGGGCGAAGTGTATTGGAAGAAATCCACGAAGGTGCTGCGGAGACCATACCAAAGGAAGAGCGCCGATTAGCAAAACGCTAAATTTGGTTTCTTTTGGCCGACCATGAGCAAGAAAGCAGTGGAAATGGTTAAGCGATGCCAAAAATGTCAAGTGCACGCACCCTTAATTCATATCCCAGCCGAGGATATGATCACCATGGAGCGCCCGTCCATTCGCCAAATGGGGAATTGACATCATGGGGCGCTTTACACTGCTCGGGAGGAAGAAAGTTCTTAATAGTAGCCATAGACTACTTGACAAATGGGTAGAGGCCGAGCTGTGGCCACCATAACCGAGCAAAGAATCATAAGTTTCTGTTTAACAACATTTGCTGCAGTACGGAGCGCCCGGATACTCATCTCGAGATAATGGAACCCAATTCAATGGGAAGAGGACCCGATCTGGTGCGAGGGCATGCATATCAAGCAAAGGTTATTGCGGTTGCTCACCCGCAAGCTAACGGGCAAGTAGAGGTAACTAACGAGAACAATCTTGCAGGGGATAAAAACCCGCTTAGACAAAGTGGGTGGAGGATGGGTGGATGAGCTTAGCTCGGTACTATGGTCGTACAGGACCACACCTAGATCGTCAACAGGAGAAACACCCTTCAGTATGGTCTACGGGTCCGAGGCCGTCATCCCCGCAGAAGTCGGAGAAATGTCCCATCGGGTTCGATGGTTCAACGAGGTGGAGAACGAGGAAATAATGAAGGAAGCGTTAGATACCATAGAAGAAAGGAGGGAAGCGGCAGCAGCACGAACTGAAAGATACAAAAGCCTGACAAAAGCAGCTCATGACAAAAGAGTCAAGAAGAGACAATTCCAGGTCGGTGATTTGGTGCTCAGGCGAGCTGATGCCCTCAGGAAAACAGGAAAGCTGGAACTGAACTGGGAGGGCCCTTACAAGGTAATCCGAATTTACGCGGGAGGAGCTTACGAGCTTGAGAATATGGAGGGGCGCCTCATCAAAAGACCTTGGAACATATGTCACTTAAAAAAGTATTTTGTGTGAAGAGATGTGGAAAAAAGCTTATGTTGTTTTAATGAAAGTTCATTACAAAAATATATCTCTGAATGTGTTGATCAAGTAAAACTAGAACTGACATCTGAACAGGCGAAACGCCTCCAGATCCGAGTAAGGGTGAACCGCCCTCTGACATCTGAACAGGCGAAACGCCTCCAGATCCGAGTAAGGGTGAACCGCCCTCGACACTGAACAGCGAAACGCCTGAGTCCGAGTAAGGGTGAACCGCCCTCGACATCCGAACAGGCGAAACGCCTCCAGATCCGAGTAAGGGTGAACCGCCTCGACATCCGAACAGGCGACGCCTCAGATCCGAGTAAGGGTGAACCACCCTCGACATCCGAGCAGTAAACGCCCGGATCCGAGTAAGGGTGAACCGCCCTCTAACACTGAACAGGCGAAACGCCTGAGTCCGAGTAAGGGTGAACCGCCCTCGACATCCGAGCAGGCGAAACGCCTCGGATCCAGTAAGGGTGAACCGCCCTCGACATCCGAACAGGCGAAACGCCTCAGATCCGAGTAAGGGTGAACCACCCTCGACATCCGAACAGGCGAAACGCCTCAGATCCGAGTAAGGGTGAACCGCCCTCGACATTTGAGCAGGCGAAACGCCTCGGATCCGAGTAAGGGTGAACCGCCCTCGACATCCGAACAGCGAAACGCCTCAGATCCGAGTAAGGGTGAACCGCCCTCGACATCCGAACAGCAACGCCTCCAGATCCGAGTAAGGGTGAACCACCCTCGACATCCGAATAGGCGAAACGCCTCCGGATCCGAGTAAAGCGAACCGACCTATGAAACTATGACTAAAGGAAATACCCAACTTACACTAGAGATCGGTGAAAAGGTTAAGTCAAACTGGTCGGATTACATTTAGGAATTTTCGAAATTTAAAGTGGGGACTCAGAGCTATGTCGACTTTGTTGTATCAAAACAAACAGCACAAGATATATTAAGGTTACAAGCAATACCGAGCTATATCGACTTTGTTGTATCAAAACAAACAGCACAAGATACATTAAGATTACAAGCAATACCGAGCTATATCAACTTTGTTGTCATTCAACTCAAAAAACACACAAACCCAAAGTACATTCAACTCAGAAGGTTGTCATTCAAAATAAGCTGTGCCAGTACAAATAAAGTAGGAAAAAAATTAAAAGAAAAATATACATTGTCTACACTAAGCTACAGGCTCTGAAGACGGAGGAGGCAGCGGAGGAGAAGCATCACTATCGGTCCCAACCACCTCGGGAGTAGGAGTATTGGCCCTAACAGGTGAGCTGGGAGGATCAGAAGGCAGCTCCAAGTCTAAGCCAGATTCCTTTAGGGACTCCTCAAGGGCGTCCTTCCACCAGGCCGCCTCCGGAGATTCTTCCACGTCCCCGGACCAACCCGAAGGAACGGGAGCCCCGTCCAATGCAGCATCCCGGTCCAGCTCGCCCGAAAAGCCCAATGAAGCTAGCTGCTCACGAGCACGGGTCAGAGCAAAGTCAAAATATTGCGTCGCGGCTGGGGCTAGCTTTACCAGGAATGCGGTGGAATTATGATACCGGGCCAGGAGGGCGGAACGGTAGGCCTCCAGAAAAGAGTGACCAACGTCACTAGTTAGGAATCGACGTCGGCCATCCGTCACCCCGCGCTCATAAGACGATCCTTCGGACCTAGCCTCGGCTAGTTGGGTCTCCAGCAGGGTCACTTTTTCCGACGCCGCTCTAGCTTGAGCTTCGAAGTCGGCGACCTTCTCCAGTTCAGCCTTCGCCCGTGCCTCAAGTTGGGCTATCCTGTCGGATTCGGCCCTAGCTTCCGACAACTGAGCCTCGAGCTGGCCCACCTTCTCCGTTTCAGCCGAAGACATGGTCTTCCAAAATTCCAGCTCTTGGTTTAGCTGAACCTTGGCCATTTGGGCCCGCTCTAAAACCGCTCCCGCTCAGACTCCTTCTTCAGGGCAGTATCTAAGCGATACTCCCTCTCCTGAAGCCGGGCCGAAAGATCAGAATTAGCCGCCAGGGCGGCCTCCAGGTCGGCTTGCATCTGGGTGAGCTGCGAAGAAGAGGTGGCGCCGAGCTTATGATCCTCGGCGAAGGTCACGAAGGTGGCGAAGAACTGCACAAGAAATTGTACCAGGTCAGCAAAGGGTAATAATAAACATAAAAATAACCAAAAGAGGTATGAAGGCGAAAAGGGGAATACCTTCCCAAAGTACATCATCATAGCGTCAAATTTAGGGTCCTCCGCGGCGTCTCGTAACCTGACTTATCCTTAGCCGGGACCATGGAGCTAAAGTAAGGGAGGAATTTCTCAAACTCCTTGCAACGGAGAAGAGTCTCCATAGCCGGACTGGAGGACCCGCGGTCTTGGCCGTTTGGAAGCAGGGGAGCTAGGAGAAGAGGCCCTCCGAGTGACTGAAGTTGCCGAGACGAGCTCGCAGAGCCTCGTCCGGTGGTCAAGGTAGGAGCCAGATCGGATGGAAGAGTTACCCTGGACTTGGGGCGTGCAGGAGCCTTCCGTTTGGCTTTGGACGAGCCCTCCGCCCTCTCCTTGGGAGGATTCATCGACTTAGGAACCTTCGCTTTGTTTGGTTCACTGGCTTGGAGGCATCCGACCGCGAGTTCGCATGAATCGATCTACAAAAACAAGACAAACGGTCAAGGAAATAGACAAAAAGCAAAATAACAAAGATCTAAAAAATATATACATAGATAAAGCCTACCGATGTCGGGGATAGCCGGGTAGGGATTCGAGCTCACCCACAATGGAACAGAAGATCATGGAATTGCGTCACTGGAAAGCATTATAGGAATGGCATTCCATTCCCGAACTTTCGACCCACGCAGCCGGATGGAACTACGCCTGGGAATAGGATCCTGGCTCGGAGTAGCCTGCGTCCATTGCGTAGGAAAGCCCCAGGAATCGGATGTGGGGAGCCGAAGGAAAAAGAAGCGGGACCTCCAGTCCTTCACATTGGAAGGGAGGTGGGTGAAAAAATGGGCGTCGTTCCGGGAGGTCAAGTAAAAAGAGCCTTTAAAACTCTTTAACCCAAAGCAAAAATAGAAAAAGCCCAGGTCGGGTTCCTCTTGTCTGTAATGACACAGCACGAGAAAACCCACCATGTAGCGAAAAGAGTTAGGAGAGAACTGGTTGAGGGGAAGATTGTATTTAGTGGAGAGAGAGGCAAGAAAGGGATGGGGTGGGAAGCGGAGACCACTGCTCACCTGGTCCACAAACCAGGTAATATGACCCGGAGGGGGATGATCAGGGGTATCGCTAGCCTGAGGTGTGACAAATTCCCACCCCGGAGGAAGCCTAAGAAATCTTATAAAACTAGCAGTAGCCGTGGGCTAGTCCTCGATAGAGGATGGGGAGGGAGAACTCGAGTCGCCCCTACAACTGTTTGATAGGGGTCGGCTAAAAGGCTTGGCCACAGTTACCTCGTCCGCGGGGAGGGGAAGGAGGATCTACAACGATTAGGGGGGATGCCGGAGGGGATGTCACCTAGCTCGGACGATCTACGTCGCCAAAGGTTCATCCCTAAGGCGGAGGGAGGAACCCGAGCTCGCCCGACCTACCCCGAATCCCCATCGAAGAGGAAAGACCCTCCAAAAAGAGTTCACGGCCGACTCGCCGAAATATTTTGGGAATCCAAGCGACGACATAACTTGAGGAAAAGGGGAGGAAGAAGAAAAGGAAAAATATGTGTAAAACAAATCAAAAAGCTAAAGATGTTTAGATGAACATACCCATGGGATTGGGTGGAAGTTCACGGAGAAAGGTGGAGCAAACTTGTCGGGGGCGATAGGCTGCGATTGCTAGGGTTGCCTCGGAATTTTGCACGAGAGATTGAGGGTGTAAAATCGCGGAAGTGGTAAAGGGGAAGAAGAAGACCTTTTATAGGAGGGAGGGGCAAAACCGAGGAGGATAGGGACGATCTGGGCGTCGATGCCCTATCCGAAAGGAACGGCCGGATTTGGCACCGTCTTAGCCGACCTATGGCAGTCAACACTGCCCGGCCCGAGGCGACGTCTTGGAGGCGGGGAAAGGAAAAGACAGTTAATTATAGCGCACAAAGTACGAAGAGCCTCGTTATCCGGGAATGAGAGTCCCTAGGGCGATTGCGTCAAGGTCGTCCGGTTGTAAACAAATCTTACTCTACTCGGTCTTACGGCTCGACTAGAGTAGGGGGAGTTGATAGGACGTCGAATGTACGCTCGCCGAAAACCCGGTTTAAAATATGGACCAATAAAGGTCCGACCTAGGTTCTTAGATAAGGAGATTACAACCCCAAGGTCCTTTAGAAGATCGCCGACCTCGGAGGCCCCATTTAGCCGTGACATCTCGTTAAGATAAAGGCGCCGACCTCGGAGGCCCCGCCGACCTATGATATCCGATAACAGGTCGCCGACCTCAAAGGCCTCTCAAACTACTGATTTGAATAGGGATGAGCCGACCTAAAAACCATCGGACTCTTGGGAAAGAAGATCCTGACTCACCTGACAGAATCCCTAAGATCCAGGGGCTGAGGACCCATACCTTGCCAATCCCGAAAATCCAGGGATTGAGAGCCCATACCTCGCAATCCCGGAAATCCAGGGATAGGAAATCGCAGCTTGAATCCCTGGATATCCGGGATTCTCTCTAGGAATCAGGGATCATCTCAGATGACAAGGTATCCTCCCTCCTATAAAAGGGAGAGGGGGGGTTCCTCAAAAGAGATCGAGACGGGGAGAATACAGCATTTTTTAGAGAGAGAAAGAAAAGAGAGTACTTCATATATTTCGGGTTTTCTTAGCTAAACTTCTAAGATTAACCCGGTTCTTGGTGGCCGATCAGCTCGGTTACATCACCGGTGTTAAGGTAAGTTAATTCTTACTTAGTTAAAGGGATATTTATTCCTTTCGTTGTTGTTCATTCATAATCATAACTCATTCATATTGTATTAACCGTATCGAGACTTGTCATTGTTAATTAATCACTTCAGTCACGAGGAACGACGGTTCCAATCATTTCATTGAGCTATCATTCATTTCACTATCGTTTCATCTCGGTGAGTCATTATTGATTTTGATGTCACTTTTGTTATCTTGTGGCATTCCGGGTCATACTGGCGTGCCGGTTGGTATGTGTAGGATTTTTATGTCGGGCACATATTAAGTCGTGTGTTGGTTGTTGGCCTCACATTGGACTGTGCACACGAGAAGATCACTTTGTGAGACTGATTAGGTACAAGACCACATGTGTATTCGATCGATACTCGTTGGTGGCTTGTGCACGGACACATTTCCATCCCGGGCGTAGTGTGGCGCCACCCTTTAAGCCGTACCGTTAGTTGATTCATACAGCATGTTTGATTGCATATGTTTTCAACAGGATTTGGGTTATAATCTGACCGATTCACTTTTGATCGCATATGTTCGACGTTTTGAGATTTTGATCGAACTTCTGGTTTATACAGCATATATGATTGTGTTTATTCAACTCTTGAGGATTGTTGTTACGTATCGAGCCGTTGGGATTTTGCTTTCAGGTCATGGCAAGGCAAAGGCACGGGAATAGAACGTTGACGGCGAGGAGTCCCAGTGATACTAGTAGGGGCCCCCAATCCTTTCAGTCATTTATTTTCCGCTGCAGATTTCCATTTGGATACTCCGTTTCATTCAGTGTTGTGTATTTTATCTTCATATAAAATATACATGTATTCGGTATTATCTTGGGTGTGTTATAATGAAACTCCTCATTGGAGTAATTGATGATATAATGTGGTTCGGTACTACAATTATACTATTTAATTCAATAATTTTCATTCGCCTGGTGGGTCCCAGTCGGGGGTCCACGGCACTGTAATATCCGCCTAGCTTGGGGTGTTACAGAGTTGGTATCGGAGAGTGGTTTTGAATACGACCTTCTGAGTCATGTCTCATTTGAACTCATCGTTCATCAGACTAGTATCATTGGACTTTCACATCACGTGTGACCTGTGCAAATGCCGAGCCCTTCAGACCAAAGAACAGTAAGATTTCCTCATTTATCATTTTCATTTTAATCATGTTGATCATGTTAACTCATTAATCACTCAATTCATTTCATCACTCAGTTGTTGACCTTGAGGATCATATCATTAATCTTGTTAACTCGTTCAAAATAATCATTTCAACAATATCATCAGATAAACATGTCACCTCAGTTAATAATTCATGTAATCACTCTGTTAGAGCGCGTATGCTCATTTTCATCATTTCATGACGTAAATCATAATGTGGTACTCATACGAGATCTATGATTATCTTGAGACCTTCCTACTTCAGTATGGAGAGAGCTGTCAGGGGATGCACGGGGAGAGGCCGAGGTGCGGGCCGAAATCCGGGAAATAATCACTCACTGCCAAGAAGTCGTACCCAGGACTCAGCTCGAACGGAAGATGTTCGGGTTGATCCACTCACTTTTATGCAGGTCATGATGACCCATATGCAATTGCTCAATCATCATTGCGCCACTCTGTCCGATTTAATCGAGAGAAGTCTCCCGTGTGAGCCTGCTGCCAAGGAAATTGCTGAGCAACAACCTTCATCTGTCAGTAGGAAATCAATAAAGCGTAATCAGTCCGAAGGCGGTCAGTCTACCTTCAAGAAGCCTCGTGCGGGCCCTAACATTTTTGAGTGACCTCCTACGGCGCCTAATCCTGCGGGATCTCAGTCCCGAGCGGCCAGTTCGGCCATCACCTGTTTCAACTGTGGAGCGCCGGGTAATTACAGCACTAAGTGTCTGAAACCGTCTATCACGTGCCATAATTGTAGTATTGTTGGGCATAAGGCCCGTTTTTGCTGAAAGGACTCCAAGCCGGCTCCGGCGGCATCTCAGGCCCCGAAGCAATCAGCGATTCAGAATCAGACTGCTCTGTTAGCGTCATTTAAGATGACGAAAGGGAATAAAGGCGGAGCTCATATTTATCAGACGGGAACGTCCGGTTCGGGGGCCGGCAAGTCCCAGATTCACGAGATGAAGAGGACTGACGATCCGGAGGCCCGAATGATCTCATGTATACTCGTAATTTTATCTAAACCTGTGTGTACTCTTTTTGATACTGGTGCACCGCATTCATTCATTTCTGAATCATGTTTGAATAGACTTCACTTAGACAGTCCTAATAATTGTGGACCTTATATCATTGGTCTACCTGGCGGTAGAAGAATTTTCGAAAATCATGGGGTTAAGAACTGACCGAATTAAGCTTAATGACCGCGAGTGGTTGGTGGACCTAATCGTGGTGGATTTACCTAAGGACGATGTAATATTGAGTATTAGTGGGATGGATCGTCATGATACCATTCTCAATGTTCGTAAGCGTATGGTCACTATCATTTCCGTCGTTGGAGTCAAGTGTGTATTTCAGGGAGGTGATCCCCGTTGTTCCGGAAGAATCATTAATATGATGAAAGCAGTAAAATTACTCAACCAGGGTTGTTCAATCATTCATTATATCATTATAATCGATTGACCGTTCTAAGGCAATCGAGATGTTCAATCATTTATTATATATCATTGTTATCGATTGACCATTCTAAGGCGATCGAGATGTTCCATCATTCCTTATATCATTGTTATCTATTGACCATTCTAAGGCGATCGAGATGTTCCATCATTCATTGTATCATTGTCGTCGATTGGCCGTTCTAAGGCAATCGAGGTGTTCAATCATTCACTATATTATTTTCATCGATTGGCTGTTCTAAGGCAATCGAGGTGTTCAACCATTCGTGGTATCATTGTTATCGTTTGACGATGTACTCCCAGACGAGCTACCTGTTTTACCTCCACCGAGGGATATTGAATTCACGATAGAGTTGGAGCCTGGTACGTCCCCATTATCGAAGGCACCGTACCGGATGGCTCCGACCGAAATGCAGGAATTGAAGAATCAATTAGAGGATTTAACCGATAAGGGTTATATCCGACCGAGTGCGTCCCTGTGGGGAGCACCAGTGTTGTTTGTCAAGAAGAAGGATGGTTCGTTTCGTGTGTGTATAAATTATCGGGAGTTGAACAGGGTGACGATCAAGAATAAGTATCCTCTACCCCGTATTGATGATCTCTTAGATCAACTTCAGGGAGCTTCAGTATTTTCCAAGATCGACTTAAGATCTGGATATCACCAGTTGCGCATTCGAGAGTCGAATGTCGCGAGGGCGGCATTTCGAACACGCTATGGCCATTATGAGTTCGTGGAGTTAATTAATGCACTAATGCACCTGTGGTATTCATGGAGTTAATGAATCGGGTCTTCATCGACTTTTTTGATCAGTTCGTGGTTGTCTTTATTGATGACATTTTAATTTATTCTTGTGGTCGGGAGAAGCACGAGTTTCACCTTCATCAGGTGCTCGACGTGTTGAGACGAGAGCAACTTTTTGGGAAGTTTTCCAAATGTGAGTTCTGGATATCCGAAGTGACGTTTCTCGAGCATGTAATTTCATCAGACGGAGTTCGTGTCGACCCTCAGAAGACGGAGGCTATCCGAGATTGGCAACCTCCGAAGAATGTTAAGGAATTCCGAAGTTTCCTCGGATTAGCTGGTTATTATCGGCGATTTGTGGAAGGATTTTCTAAAATCGCTCAACCAATGACAAACTTTTTACGAAAAGATAAGAAATATACGTGGTCCGACGCGTGTCAACAGAGTTGTGAGGAACTCAAGAGCCGGTTAATTTCAGCACCTGTCCTTTCTTTACCGCAAGGGATGGAGGGATTTGTGGTTTATAGTGATGCGTCCGGACAGGGTCTCCGATATGTACTCATACAGAACGGGAAAGTTATTTCTTATGCTTCATGACAATTGAGACATTACGAGGTTAATTATCCGACCCACGACTTGGAACTAGCAGCCATGGTGTTCGCATTGAAGATTTGGCGTCATTATCTTTATGGCGTTACCTGTCAGATATTCACCGATCATAAGAGCTTAAAGTATATATTTACTCAGAAGAAGTTAAATATGCGACAGAGGCGGTGGTTGGAGCTAATCAAAGATTATGATATCGAGATACTATACCACCCAGGCAAGGCGAACGTTGTCGCCGACGCCTTGAGTCGTAAGTCCGTTCAGGAGCAGATGCTTGCTCGATTAACAGTTCAGAGGGAACTTCAACAGGAATTTCTGAGACCCGAGATCGAAGTCTGGTTACAGCGTGTTTAGGGACAGCTTTGTATGCTGGAGATTTCATCGCCACTTGAAGAGGCGATCAGAGTGAATCAGGGTTCGGACCCATTTTTGTTGCGCATCTGCGAGGATGTGGGATGGGGCAAAGCCCCTGGATTTGTGGTCCACGAGGATAGACTCTTAAGATTTAAGAATCGGTTATGTGTACCAGCGAATGACGAGTTGAAAAACTCGATTTTGAGAGAAGATCATGCTACCCCTTATTCCATTCATCCGGGGTCTAGCAAGATGTACCAGGGTATGCTGAACCGCTCCCTATTCCAGAGTGGAAGTGGGAAGATATTTCTATGGACTTCATCACGAGTTTGCCGACGAGTCGCCGTAGCATGAATACAATCTGGGTAATTGTGGATTGTCTAAATAAGTCAGCTCATTTTCTCGAGACTAAGGATACGTAGGGTCCCGAGAGACTTGCCCAGTTGTTTATCAAAGAGATAGTGAGATTGCATGGTACTCCTAAGAGTATCGTTTCGGATCGTGACGGACGATTCGTGTCACATTTTTGGAAATCAGTTCATCGTGCTATGGGAACTCAGCTTAATCTCAGTACAGCTTTTCATCCTCAGTCCGATGGACAATCGGAGAGGACTATTCAGACTTTGGAGGACATGTTGAGGGCATGTGTTCTCGATTGGAAGAGATGATTGAGAAGCCCAACTACCGTTGATCGAGTGCACGTACAATAATAGTTGGCATGCTTCGATTAAGATGGCACCTTACGAGGCCTTGTACGGTCGTTGTTGTCGATGTCCTTTGTGTTGGGATGACTTATCAGAATCAATCGGCACCGAGCCCGATATGCTTATAGCCGCCCGTGAGAAGGTAGCTTTGATCAGGAGTCGTTTGTTGACCGCTCAGAGTCAACAGAAATCTTATGCAGATAATCATCGTCGCCCATTAGAGTTCGAAATAGGTGACCATATTTTGGTCAAGGTATCCCCGAGTCGTGGTATCTTCCGTTTTGGGAAGAGGGGAAAGTTGAGTCCGAGATTCACTGGACCGTTTGAGATTTTGGATCGAGTAGGCGAGCTAGCTTATCGATTGGCCTTACCTCCGGCATTGAGCCGAATTCATAATGTGTTTCACATCTCTCAGCTACGGAAGTATGTTTCCGACCCGAGTCACATACTTTAGTTCGACGAAATCGAGATCGCAGATGATCATTCCTATGAGAAGCGTCCCATACGAGTCTTAGAGCGGCGAATCAAACAGTTGAGGAATAAGGCAATTCCTTTGGTTAAAATTCAGTGGTCTAGACACGGAGTCGAAGAGGCTACTTGGGAAACCGAGGATAATATGTGGGAGAGTTATCCCGAGTCAGCCATTATCATTCAGTAATTTCATTCAGTATTTGTCACTATGTAATTTTTTCACTTGTTAATAATCGTTCATCATCCACATTCATTAATCCGTGTTCAACGTTCGGAATAACTTCGAGTTGTGTATCGGTATTGTTCATTGTTTCAACCTTGCTTGGGAATCGAGACAAGAATATTATCTTGATTGTTGTAATTGATTCATTAGTCGATGTTGACGTTGGAGTTCATGTCATTTCAAATCTCCTCATTGTTCAAATTGTGTTTTTGTTGGGCGAACCCTTGTAATCATTGCTTGGAACTACCGTTTTGGGGTTTCCGCACTTCCATTTCGTGTTATTGTTTCCCAAGTATTGATTCTTATTGCTTTTATTCTCTTCCCGGGTCATTTTTCATCATTTTAGGACCCAAGAGGTGTGGGCCGCGGCACAAGGGAGTGTGCGCCGTGGCACACACATGTTGCAGTTTTGGCCGACCCGCCTGTACCGGGGGCCGCGGCTCCTGCCGGAAGGGACGCGACACGCTGCCGAGTCACTGCCGCGGCACACTCGGCCGGGCCGCGGCACACTGCCGAGCACTGGGGGCAGATTTTGGCCCTGTGCCGCAGCACACTCGGCCGGGCCACGGCACACAGTGCAGGCTGCACTATAATTTCGTTTTTTGAGAGGAACAAGCTCATTTCTTCATTTCACTTCTTCCTCTATTCCTTGGGGCGATTTTTGGGCGATTTTGGGGTGTTTCAACATCATCAAAACTCAGAGATTTCATCTTCTTCAAGTTGTAGTGTGGATCAACAACAAATTTGTGGAGTTTTCATCCTAATCTAAGGTAACTTTCTTCAACCCTTGAATTCGATTTTGAGTTGGTACATGATGTTGTGGATATTATAATCATGAATTGTGATGGATATACGTATGATTATGAGTTTTTACGAGTTATCATCGGATTGGTGGAAGTTTTTCTCAAGAACACTTTGAAGATTGACTTGGAATTGGGTTTTGCAATTTAATGATATCGTAAACTTGATTTGAGCATTTCGTTTGGATTATCGATTGTATTGATGGTGTTTTGGTGGTTTGGATCATTCAATAGAAGTTGGTTCTCGATACAAATGGGTTTAGTTGTTTAAGAAGGAAATTTGTTTTCAAGGTGTTTGTCGAAATGCCCCAATGAACTTGGTTTAGTCGTATCGACGTTTTGAGTTCGTTATATTCGAGTTTGATTCGTATGTTGAACGGATTATTGGTATTTATGTTATTCAAGGTTGTTCGAGCGACCGGTAGTTTCCTTAGGACGTTGTTCGAGAGAGATCGTATCATCACCGGTGTTAAGGTAAGTTAATTCTTACTCAGTTAAAGGGATATTCATTCCTTTCGTTGTTGTTCATTCATAATCATAACTCATTCATATCAGACAACCGACGAGACTTGTCATTGTCAATTAATCACTTCAGTCACGAGAAACGACGGTTCCAATCATTTCATTGAGCTATCATTCATTTCACTATCATTTCATCTCGGTGAGTCATTATTGATTTCGATGTCACTTTTGTTATCTCGTGGCATTCCAGGTCATACTGGCATGCCGGTTAGAATGTGTAGGATTTTCATGTCGGGCACATATTAAGTCGTGTGTTGGTTGTTGGCCTCACATTGGACTGTGCACACGAGAAGATCACTTCGTGAGACTGATTAGGTACAAGACCACACGTGTATTCGATCGATACTCGTTGGTGTCTTGTGCACGGACACATTTCCATCCCCGGCGTAGTGTGGCGCCACCCTTTGAGCCGTACCGTTAGTTGATTCATACAGCATGTTTGATTGTGTATGTTTTCAACAGGATTTGGGTTATAATCTGTTCGATTCACTTTTGAACGCATATGTTCGACGTTTTGAGATTTTGATCGAACTTGTGGTTTATACAGCATATATGATTGTGTTTATTCAACTCTTGAGGATTGTTGTTCTGTGTAACTGACCCCGTTGGGGATTTTGTTTTCAGGTCATGGCAAGGCAAAGGCACGGGAATAGAACGTTGACGGCGAGGAGTCCTAGTGATACTAGTAGGGGCCCCCAATCCTTTCAGTGTTGCGTATTTTATCTTCATATAAAATATACATGTATTCGGTATTATCTTGGGTGTGTTATAATGAAACTCCTCATCGGAGTAATTGATGATATAATGTGGTTCGGTACTACAATTATTTTATTTAATTCATTAATTTTCATTTGCCTGGTGGGTCCCAGTCGGGGGTCCACGGCACTGTAATATCCGCCTAGCTTGGGGTGTTACATACGGGGTCAGAACTTAGTGAGGTACTGAGGTCCAATCGTGCTGGCTGACGAGGCCTACGATAACGCATGGCAGTGGACCATGAGTTTCGGACGCAGTACGTCCAACCGGGTGAGCTCGACGGGGCTTACGGTGACACATGGCAGTGGATTACGGTGTCAGGACTGTGTGTGTGATTGTTGTGATTGATATAGTCCGTGTGGGTTGTTGTGCCTACGGAGATACGTGACAGTGGATCACGGTGTCGGAATTGGTTATGTCTGGATAATAGTCCGTGTGGGTTGTTGAACCTACGGAGATACGTGACAGTGGATCACGGTGTCGGAATTGATTATGTTTGGCTATTTGTGCGTGGTGTAGTCCGTGCGGGTTGTTGAACCTACGGAGACACGTGACAGTGGATCACGGTGTCATGAATATGTTTATTTTCAAATCTAAGTTTTGAAAGGAAAAGTTTTATGAAAATGAATGTTGGACCGAGTCCTAAGCTTGAGTAAATGTTTTCCGTATTCTGAACTGTTGATTTAGGAAACAAGATTTGGGTTAAAGCCCTCAACCCTTCTTTTGAAAAGTTTGGTGAACCAGGACTCAGAGTTTTAAAGGTTTTGAAATTCCAAAATTCCCGAGGTGATGAACTTATTTTTCGAAATGCTTCATAGCTTAAATTTCCTTATTAAAACCCCCGCGAATAATTTGATACTTAAATATTATGTTTGATTCTTGATTAATGTTTGCTCGTTACTTTTCGTATGTTTTGATACTTGCACTAGTAAAACAGTGGAGTTTTACTAACCCCCGAGTAATCGGGGGGTGGATGTCTGCTTAAGGCCCGTACATGCAGTTGTGGGAGCAACACAGGATTGGCACAACAGGATGACGAGCTGCGATACTAATCAAGAGTCGAGAGTTGTTTAGATTTTTGTTGTGTTGTCAGGGTTGATTTCAGTCTTCCGCTGTATTGTGTTTCGACCCCTGTGTGGGTAATGTTGTTTTAGTCAGTTCTGTTGATGGAGTTGTGTGACCTACCTGGCCTCGTGTATTCATGTGTAAGTGACCTTAACGGTCTGTATTATTATATTGTTTGACCCTGGCCGGGCAAGCATTTGGTTGTTTATGGATGTTTAGCCTGGTAGATCATTGTGGAAAGGGTCTACGGCGTGTAATATTCCCATACGGTTTTGGGGGTGTTACACAATGTGGTACACGATCAACAAATGATCAACAATAACCGAGAATACCCTCAACATGGTAGACTCCAAATGGTCAACAAAGGACCAACAATAACCGAGAATACCCTCAACAAGATAGACTCCAAATGATCAACAATAATGGATCTCAAAGAAATAACTCTGACTGTCGAACATACCCCTCGGGCGTATGAACAACCAGTCACAAACCATCGAACATATCCAATCATACATGGACTATGAACGACCCAACAATATGGCTCAAAAGATGGACGTCACAGTATGCCCGATCTGGAAATGTGTCCGTGCACAAGCCACCCCGGGTATCGATCAAATACACGTGTGGTCTTGTACCTAATTAGCCTCACAAACTACGTCTCGTGTGCACGGTTCAATGCGGAAACATCCACGCATAACCATCATGTGCCCGGCTAAAAATCCTACACAATAACCAATCAGCACGCAGATATGACTCCAGATACATCACGATGCAACATGACAACGAAACTCAAAGACTTACATATCCAATAAGGATCAAAAGACTCACCGAAGTGAACAATGACAATCTGACAAAGAAAAGTCGACACGACTAATCAATGTTCAAAACAACAATCCTGGGATCACAAACCCCAAAGGATAATCCATACGATCAACAATCTCAGACAATAGTTCTGGGATCAACATCCCTCAATGAGACGATCAACACAACCATTAATACCAATAATAGTCCTGGGATCAACATCCCTCAACGAACAACCAATACGAATCTCAATATACGAAGCCTCAACGTACAACATATACAACAACTCAACATAATAATTATCTCATAACTGAACAATACATAAATTACCTCAAAGTCGAAGACAACATCCTTTCCACGAACAACATCCCTGAACGAATACACAGTTATATGAATAATCTCAAATAAGGTACCATCCATTCAATACCAATAAACCTTTATCCCGACACTTATGTCATCACGATAACTATCCTCGATATCCGATATTCTATATCCTTGACCAAAGATAACTCATGTCTTCCTTGAACACAATTAAATCATATACCTTATGATTTAATACAAACCAGAGCACGATATACAACTCACTATCCGACAACTTACATTTCTAACAACATTGCTATACGAATTATAAATGAAATGAAAACGAAATTCATCAAATATTATAAATTGAACAAGTATAAACTTGCCTCGATACTGATACCACAAATCCGTTACCAAAATCCATTGCCTTCGTCCACGAGCTCCTCAGCCCCGACTAAGAGCAATCTATGAACTCTTCAACCTCAACCCCAACACAACGGTCACGATCAACGATCAAACATCTCAACCTATGAAGTAATCAATCAACAATATAACAATCAATAACTGACATAGCCAACCAATCAAACTCAACGGCTCAACAATACCTCGATCATACACAAAACCGAAGAATACAACTCAAACAATTTCGAACTCCTAACCATAATACAAGTCGCAACTCGATAATCAATATAACTGAGTAATAAACCCAACGGTTCCACAATATCCCGATTAACACAAATCCAAACAACCAAAACCAATCAATCACGAATTTAAAACCACAATACGAAAATATTGTACTGTCTGCCTACTTAGCGCACGTTAAATGCATAACGTAGCGTGCGCTAAGTTGCTCCCGTTAGCGTGCGTTAGCCAGTAAGCTTAGCGTGCGCTAATGCTGTACAGTGGCATGCATTCCAAGTATCGACTAACACCTTGCGACTACGAATCCGAATGAAAAGGAAATCATACTCCAAGATTAACAATAACTTTTTAGATCCAAACTCATCATCATACTCTAAATCATATTCGTATTCTTATACGAATATTATATCAGAACACATAACTTGGCTCTAGATACGAATATCCCATATTCATATCCAAAACACCAACACCTTCTATACATAATCATCATATCCTATAATTTCAGAGCTCTTCAAAAACATGAAATATCCGAAATCACGTTCAAAACAACATAATCTGAGGTATATATCATAATGTTTATCGTTTTCTTCATCATGCAAATCACATAATCAAACCAACCCGATAACAAGGGTCATCTCATACATAATCTGGAATATAACCTCATATCATGATTTAACTTATCTAAATCGACCACTGAAATTATCATGATTCAGAAATCCATGATTCAACCTCATCAAGTTAAACGAAACACCATTAACATGAAGAATCTTAAATGACATCCGAAAACTCTTATCATAATCCCATAAAATCTCATATAATATCGTCACGTGCTTATCCAACATGTTCCTCAAATGTAATCATCCTTAAAAACGAGCCACTAACAAGGGATACGAATATTACCTGGATTAGATGAACCAAGAAGAAGAACACTTGAACTCCATTCCAAGAATCATGAGTAACTTGAAGAACAAGGTTTGAATCCATGCTCTCTATCTTAATCTTGTTAAAAATCACCACCTCACCGTGTTTGGGAACCTCAAGAACCTCCGAAAGCTCTCTCTATCGATTGAAGGAGAAAGAATGGAATAAATGCATCTCAAAACCCGTCTGTCCCCTTATATAATAAACATTACTAGGGCGCGCTACTCTCATAAAATAGCGTGCGTTATTGCCCTAGCATGCACTAACTGACTTTGTTAGCATGCTCTATCGCAGCCCAGAGGCCACTGTCTTGCTCGTACATCAGCTTACATATGTAATTCTCATGCAATAGTGTACGTAATACATCCTGTCTAGCGTACGCAAGTCCTTGCATTTAGCGTGCGCTAACATCAGTTGAGTTGCTACAGTCTACCTACCGCATGTGCCCCCATATGCCGGTCTGACAAGGATAAGATTCCCTTTGATCGATTTGGAATTAGCGTGCGCTAGCCCTACATGACAAACACCCACTGACCTTATCTGGACATGCATCATAAGTGGACGGGTCCACTCGCCGAAAGCCAAGATTCCCTGTCGGATGATCTGATATTACGCTAAATGCCGATAAACATCAACCCGGGCCTACCTATCGGCTGCCTTTCGAAACTTTCCCAGAATGCCTTATGTATGTTAAGGATCCTCCTTAGTGTACGTAATGCGAACCTATTAGCGTATGCTAACTGCACCACGTAGCGTGCGCTACTCATACCTCGTAGCGTGCGCTAAGCATATCTCATAGCGTGCGCTAACGTGGCTGTACTTAGCCATTTTCAGCTATCTTCGACCAACATCTCGACATACTGGATACGAACATACGGCATACTGAATACATATATACTCAAAACAAAAATATTCTCATACGATATACCTGATATCCAAGTCAGTTCAACCTGATACAACAAATCCTCAATATAACTATCAATCAAAACGTCAATTACACAAGTATAACTGTCCCGGTCCTCAATTTATTTTATCCATAATGTATAGACACCAAGCTATACAATATATCTCAGATAAAATAACGCGAAAAATTTATACTGAAAATCCGGGTATTACAATTTGGTGGTCCAAGAAGATAAAGAGTCTATACATAGAGAGATGGGGTAATGTGGGTATTTTCTTACCGAGAAAATCTTGAGAGAGAAAAAAAAGAAATAATGAGGTTTCACATCAGCACCCGAGTTTTGTAAAACAGTCATATGTCGCATAGCTTTATGTATACCAAGTTGTTCCTTCATTATTTGAGGCAAATACAGAACAAAATTAATAACACACAATCCTCTTAGCAATCTCGCGTGCTGCATCAGATGTCACTCACCTGATTTCTTAATTCGGCTCAACTCATATTTTTGGTGGCGTGTCGGAGGAGATAGAGGATCAACAATTATATCAGTACCAGATTATTTGTCTTCCTCTTGTCGTTGCTTTAGTTTACTTTCCATGATCTTGTCTTCAAGCCAGTCATAACCTCCACGAGACATAGTATGGAGAGCGGTGTTCAGTTTTTGGATGTCCTGTGCTTTTTTATTTTTACCTGTGATAATGAAGAGAAATACTAACACAAGAATAACACAATACACAAGCATTGCAGTAGACAATAAACTCAAATTTACCTCCCAAGAAGGATCTAGTCTAATCTTTCTGAATTCGTCCCAATCAGTCTCCGAGATATTGTACTTTTCACAAGGAGACATGTCCTTGTATGTACCATATACCCAGTCACGTGTCAATTATGATTTAAAATATCTCCACTTTAAGCCCACTTATTGTTATATTTTCTCTTTCAATTGTTCGCTATTTCTAATATCAAAGTTGGACTAACAATAACAATAAAAATTGAAGAATTAGGCAATAATAATAATATGGTCAAATACCTTAAAATGTCAAAACATGCGAGTTAAGTAGATAAGGTTTTAGTGAAAATACCAAAAGATCTGCCAAATCATATTCTTATCCGATTCTGGTATTTCTAACCATATATGGTTCCAAATAGAAACATTATCTCGAGCAAGTTTTCCCAAATACGTGCTTAATATCACTTTATGAGCCCTTTTAGTTTTTTCCTGTGACCTTATCGAGATCAAGCGGTAACTTTTTTCCATCCACACGTGTTTTTGTCATATCTCTACATCGTGTCGATTGTCTAGTTTTCCTCTATATAATCTATGCTGGAGAAGTGGAATGAGATGTCGGTGGAATAGACATGTGCGTGTTTAGTAATAAGTTAATAAACAGAAGAACATAAGTAATGAAATAAAAGACTCTTATTGCAGCCATGCGTGCCATGCATGCCATTTCATACACTGTTGAAATGTATTTGTAAGATTTAAGAACATGTAGGAGTTCTGTCATTTGCATTGGCACCTTATTCCCTGAAAACATTCAGTTCTGTCATTTACAGTAAAATAACAACTAGTCCAGTAACTTATACTTTGCATAAAAATATAAGAATTTGAGTGAGCTTTAAAGTCAAAAACAGTAAAAAGAAGTTCTCAAAAAAATAGAAATATTCAGTTTGGTTGGGCTGGCAGTGTAGGAAAAACAGTAAGAAACAAAAAGTCATTATTAGAATTTGCATAAGAGAACCACTAAGTAAGAAAGCAGTAATGTTTCTACAATATCATAAAGAAACATATATACTTGAGTAGATTTGTTCTCATGGTGGAAGATAAACGAAAGACCAATCTGTGCCCATGTCAGTCATTCTGACATGCGAAAAGTTGGAGATTCCGGCAAAAGAGGCTTTGCATCTTAAGTTTTCCTGTAATAATGTAGTTGTTCCATATGCAGGACAACAAGAACTACCCATTGTGTTTATTAGAAAGGAAGAGATCTTACAGAAACTGAGAGGAAAATATCTCTGTTTCTCAAGCCAAATCTAAGGAAGAAGAAACTATGATCATTGACCTTGAGGTTCAGTAAAACTGTAATTTGGGCTGTCAGGATAGTTAGTATACTAATGCCATTAGTATCTCTAATTTTAGCATTGTACGTGATCAGGTGCAAGAAATGAAATTTTTAGCATTTAAATATGAAAAATGCATTAAATTTGTACTACAAATGACCAAAAAACTTTGGGGTTGTGATAGCCGACTTTATTACTCATAATAAGTTATTTAGCCTAAACTACCCCCGAGGTTTAGCCCCCTGTTATCTGATTAAATTTATGATTGTATTACTAAAATATTTACTCCTTCAAGCTATTCAACATTTTTCTAGTTTCTTATTATTTCTGATACTGTTTATATTATCTTTTTAAGTTTTATTTACTGGTTATATAATCCATATTATATATATATATATAACCACGTAAAACTTATTTAAATAAATAAATAAATAAATTGTCCAAGATTGTAAACTGAAATCACGTTTAACATTACATATATTAAATATTAGAGAATAACAAAATAAAAATCCAAAAGTAAAATCCTAGTTTATATAGGAACGTTTTCCCACATGCCTTCATCATGATCATGATGAGTAGCATGTACATCATCCACTTCATTTTATTCCATAATAGAAGGCCTGCGTGTAACAATCTCATAACTTTCAAGTGCTGAGCCTTCATGTTCATGACTAACATCCATGCTTCTACCTAGAAGAACCACTGACCATCTTTCATCACATGGATCGTTGATATAAAACACCTTTTTTGCTTGACATGCGATGATGAAAGTCTCATCCATACAAGCTATATTGCGAAGGTCTATCAATGTAAATCCAAACTCATCAATTCGCAAAGCTGTGTTATTATCAACCCACTTACACTTAAAACTGGCACTTGAAATATGACATAATCAACCTCCCAAATATCTTCAATGACTCAAAAGTAACTTACAGATGCCATAACAGGATTTTTGTCTTTAGAACTAGAAAACTACATGGACTCGGCTTGAAGAGTGACCCCACTGTTTTGAACATTACTCTTGTCATCCTGCGACTTTGTGTAGAAGGAGCAATTATTGATATCATTACCGCTCCAAGTAATGACATCAAACTTAGGCCCGTGTGCCAACTATTTTAATATATCAGAAGCACTATTATCAAGACTAATTTTTTCTTTAAACAACTTTAAGAAAGTCTTGTTATGCTTGTTCAACAACCATTTTTCGTTCATGCTAGGATAATTCATCTTTAGAAGATTTTTGTGAGCAGTCAAGTAAGGGAGGACCTCATCAGTGTTATTTAATATATACAAATGCGCTTGAAACACTTCATCTCGACTCTTAGTTTGGACTTTCACAGCGCGAGTTCCCTTACCTTCATGCCTCCCATCATGACGAGGCTTCGGTAGCCCTACAGCTTCTATCTTTTGTAATACCCGGTTGTAATTCTTTCATTTTCATTCAGTATTAATCAGTCAGTAATTATCATTCAGTAAACTTCACTCATTATTAATCACTCTTCATTCATTTCGTTCACTGTGGGCATGTTGTAACCGTATATCAATTACCGATCGTCATTTCATCTCCGTTTATAGATCGAGACGGGAGTATAATCATTTTCATCGTAATTGGTAGTCTTGTACTGGGTATATCATCTTTGGCTTGTGTTGGACTTGTTCACTTTCACATTCATATGGTATGTTGGATCATTCATCAATCGTAGCGAGGAATCGGAGTTATTGGATTTTCACCTTGTCCAGCAACGAGTTACGGCCGTAAGGGTTGTAGGTTACGGCCGTAACATGTGTTCGTTGGTTTCAGGCCATTTTGGACAAACGGGACTTACGGCCGTAAGGTTGCGACATACGGCCGTAAGTTGAGCAGGTACGGTTGTAAGGCTTGGCCGATTACGGCCGTACGTGTCCAGCAGGCTGCCCAGGCATTTTTGGCCGAAGGCGAGTTACGGCCGTAAGAAGGATAGGATACAGTCGTAAGTGGTATTCGTATATTTCAGGTTTTGTCGGACGGGAGGGACTTACGGCCGTAAGGGTTGCGGCATACGGCCGTAAGACGAGGAAGGTACGATCGTAAGGCTTGGGCCTGACACGGCCAGACGCATGTGCAGTGCCTGGTCATTTTTGACGAAGGGGGCTTACGCCCGTATGTTTGGCCGGATACGGCCGTATCGTCCGACTTACGCCCGTAAGGTGTACGGGTACGGCTGTAAGGTTGTCGGCAGGTGTTTGGACGAAGCCGAGTTACGGCCGTACGAGTTGGCCGGTTACGGCCGTAAGGCCGTTGACCTGGGATGTTACGGCCGTAAGAAGGCCGAGTTACGGCCGTAACTTCCGGCAGTTTATAAGGAGTTGGCCGGGACTTTTTCCTCATTTCTCCAACTTTTATCCGAGAGAGAGGGTTTGAGGGAGAAATTTTCCATCACCTATCACTTGAGTGTTAGATTTTCATCATCTTCATTCGTTTGGGAAGCTTGGATACTCGATTTAACTCGTGTTCATCGGATCGAAGTGGTTGGATCTTCTAGAGGTAATTTCTTCAACATCTTGGATTTCGATTTTGTGTTGAGATTTGATGTTTTGGACGTTATAATCATGTTATATGAAGGGATATGCATATGATTATGAGTTTGTATATAGATTCATTGGATTATTGAGGGATTATTCAAGAACACTTTGCATATCAAGTTGGATTTGGGGGTTTTCGATTAATTGTTGTTGTAATCACGAATTTGGATATTCATAATGGATTATTGATCGTATTGAAGATGTTTTGTTGGTTTGAAACACTTCTTGGGGATTTGATGTTGGTATTATTGAGGTTTGGTTATAAACAATCGAAGTTTGGCCACAAAGTGTTCGATATAATGCCCCAATGAACTTGGTTTAGTCGTATCGACGTTTTGAGTTCGTTATAATCATGTTTGATACATATGTTGAACGGATTGTTGGTAATTGTGTTATTCAAGGTTGTTCGAGCGACCGATATCTCATTTAGGACGTTGTTCGTGGACGGACATTCTTCATCGGTGTTGAGTAAGTTAATTCTTACTCAGTTAAAAGGATATTCATTCCTTTCGTTGTTGTTCATTCATAATCATAATTCATTCATAAGGTACTAACCGCTTTAAAACTTGTAATTGTCACTTAATTACTTCATTCACGAGGAACGACGGTTCCAATCATTTCATTGAGTTGTCATTCATTTCACCATCATTTCATCTTGGTGAGTCATTATTCTTTTTTTATGTCACTTTTGTTATATCGTGGCATTCCGGGTCATACTGGCGTGCCGGTTGGTATGTGTAGGATTTTCATGTCGGGCACATTTAAGTCGTGTGTTGGTTGTTGGCCTCACATTAGACTGTGTACACGAGTCGATTGCTTCGTGAGACTGATTAGGTACAAGACCACATGTGTATTCAATCGATACTCGTTAGTGGCTTGTGCACGGACACATTTCCATCCCGGACGTAGTGTGGCGCCATTCCTTTGAGCCGTACTGTTAGTTGATTCATATAGCATGTTTGATTGCGTATGTCTCGACAGGATTGTGTGTATTCAACTCTTGATGATTGTTGTTCTGTGTAACTGACCCCGTTGGGGGATATTGTTTTTCAGGTCATGGTAAGGCAAAAGCACGGGGAGAGCACGTTGACGGCGAGGAGTCCCAATGATACTAGTAGGGGGGCCCAGTCTTTTCAGTCATTTATGTTTCCTTCATTTTATTCCGCTGCAGACATTCCGTTTGAATACTCATTTTACTTAGTGTTGTATATTTTATCTCCATATAAAATATACATGTATTCTGTAATATCTAGGGTGTGTTGTATGAAACTCCTCATCGGAGTAATTAATGTTGTAATGTGGTTCGGTACTACATTTACCCTGTGTAATTCATTCATTTTCATTCGCCTGGTGGGTCCTAGTCGGGGGTCCACGGCACTGTAATATCCGCCTAGTTTGGGGTGTTACAGAGTTGGTATCGGAGCGTGGTTTTGAATACTACCTTCCGAGTCATGTCTCATTTGAAATCATCGTTCATCAGATTAGTATCATTGGACTTTCGCGTCACGTGTGACCTGTGCAAGAGCCGAGCCCCTCAGACCAAAGAACAGTAAGATTTCCTCATCTATTATTTTCATTTGTGATCAAATCGATCATGTGAATTCATTGATCACTCAGTTCATTTCATTGTTCAGTTGTTGATCTTGAGGATCATGTCATTAATCTTGTTAACTTGTTCAAGATATTCATTTCAAGAATTTCATCAGATAATCACGTCATTTCAGTTGATCATTCATGTAATCATTGTATTTGAGCACATATGCTCATCTTCATCATTTCATAATATAATCATAATGTGATATTCATGCTAGATATATAATCATCATATGACTTTCCATTTCAGTATGGAAAGGGCTGGCAGAGGACGCGGGGGAAGAGGTCGTGGTGCAGGCCGGAACCCGAGAGCTCGTGTGAATACACGCGCGAAGGCTAGAAATAATGCTAACTCATCGAGCAGTGACGCTGCCACTCATTCACCTGGGCATAATCATTCACTATTAGGGAGTCGTACCCGGGACATAGCTCAGTCAGAGGGTGTTCGGGTTGACCCACTCGCTTTTATGCAGGGCATGATGGCCCAAATGACTCAGATGGCACAACTAATGGAGACGATGCATAACTCCACTACTCAAAATCAACAGGCTTCTCCGCCGCCACCTCAGAGGCAAGAGAGGGGTGTAAGCAGTATCATTGGCGATATCTCTCCTCAGCGACCACCTACCTTCGAGGGCTCATCTGAGCCGGCGGATATTGTTCATTGGCTTGAGCATTTCGAGAAGTTATTTGCTATGGTGGATTGCCCTGAAGGGCATAAAGTTTCAGTTGCGGCCTACTATATTGGTAAGAGCGCTCATTCATGGTGGTTATCGTTGAAGCCCACCGACGGATCATGTACTTGGGATCAGTTCAAAACTCTCATGATGGAGAGGTATTATCCAGCCCCACTCAGGGAGGCTAAGTTGTCGGAATTACTCACTCCCGACCTCTCAGCGGACGATGATGTTCTTGCCATCGCCGAAAAATTTCAGGAACTTCTTCCGTTCGCCTCATCTATCATTCACTCTGAGGCGAACAAGATCAAGTATTTCAGCAAGAGACTGAAACCTCGTATGCGACTACAGTTGCTTAATCATAATTGCACCACGTTGGCGGAATTCATTGATAAAGCTCTTACCTATGAGCTTACTGCTAAGGAGATTGCTAAGCAGCAACCTTCATCTGCTGGCAAGAAGTCTAAGAACCGTAATCAGTCTGACGGCAGTCAAGCCACTTTCAAGAAACCACGTGCGGGCTCTACTTTTTCTGAGCGACCTCCCATGGCGTCTAGACCCGCGGAATTTCAGTCACGAGCGGCCAGTTCGGCCATCACCTGTTTCAACTGCGAAGAACAGGGTCATTTCAGCACCAAGTGTCCGAAACAGACTGTCACGTGCCACAATCAGGATTGCCGGGCATAGGGCCCGATTTTCCCCAAGGGACTCTAAACCCACTCCGGCCATCTCGCTCCTGTGACATTCGGCAGTAATCAAAGGCCACTTAGTCGGGCTGCTCAAGACGACAGAGCTAACAAAGGCGGAGCCAAGAGCTATCAGACGGGAGCGTCTGGTTCGGGGGCCGGCAAGCCCCGAATTTACGAGATGAAGAAGACCGACGATCCAGAGGCCCGAATGATCTCAGGTACACTCGATATTCTATCTCAACCTGTGTGTACCCTTTTTGATACTGGTGCATCGCATTCATTCATTTCCGAGTCATGTTTGAGTAGACTACGTCTCGGTAGTGCTACTAGTTGTGAGCCTTATGTCATTGGTCTACCTGATGGTAGACGAATTATCGAAAATCGTGAGATTCGAAATTGTCCGATTCAGCTTCATGGTCGTGTATGGCCAGCGGACCTAATCGTAGTAGATTTGCCGAGAGACGACGTCATCTTGGGTATTGATTGGATGGATCGTCATGATGCCATCATTAGTGTCCGTAAGCATATGGTCACTATCATTTCGCATTTATCGTGAATGTGTTTTTCAGGAGGTAATCCCTACTGCTCGTAAAGTCATTAACTTGATGAAAGCAAAGGAAACTACTCCGTCGTGGTTGTGTTGGTTATCGTGCTATATGACCAAATCAGAAATCATCAATAATGTTGATGGATATTCTTAGTGAGGGAATATGCCGATGTTTTCCGCACGAGTTACCCGGTTTGCCTCCACAGAGAGATGTGGAATTCACGATTGAGTGGAGCCCAGACGCCCCCGATATCGAAGGCACTGCATCGGGATGGCCCCGATCAAATGCAGAATTAAAGAACCAACTTGAGGAGTTGTTTGAGAAAGGTTATATCCGACCGAGTGCCCCCGTGGGGAGCACCGTTGTTTTTTGTCAAGAAGAATGATGGTTCGCTCCGGCCAGGTATTGATTAATGGAATCAACCGGGTGACGATCAAGAATAAGTATACTTTACCCCGTATCGATGATCTTTTGGATCAACTTCAGGGAGCTTCAGTATTTTCCAAGATCGACTTAAGATCTGGATATCATCAGTTGCAGATTCTAGAGTCGGATATCGCGAGGACGGCGTTTCGAACACACTATGGTCATTATGAGTTTGTGGTTATGCCGTTTGGGTTGACTAATGCACCTGCGGTGTTCATGGAGTTAATGAATCGGGTTTTCATCGACTAACTGGATCAGTTCGTGGTTGTCTTCATTGATGACCTTCTGATTTATTCTCGTGACCGGGAGGAACACGAGTTTCACCTTCATCAAGTGCTCGACGTGTTAAGACGAGAACAACTTTATGGGAAGTTTTCCAAATGTGAGTTCTGGATGTCCGAAGTGACATTTCTCGGGCATGTAATTTCATCAGACGGAGTTCGTGTCGACCCTCAAAAGACGGAGGCTATTCGAGATTGGCTACCTCCGAAGAATGTTAAGGAGATCCGAAGCTTTCTCGGATTAGCCGGTTATTATCGGCGGTTTGTTGAAGGATTTTCTAAAATCGCTCAACCCATGACGAATATTTTATGGAAAGATAAGAAATACACGTGGTCCGACGCGTGTCAACAGAGTTTTGAGGAACTCAAGAGCCGATTGACTTCAGCACCTGTCCTTTCTTTACCGCAAGGGACGGAGGGATTTGTGGTTTATAGTGATGCGTCCGGACAAGGTCTCGGATGTGTACTCATGCAGAATGGGAAGGTTATTGCTTATGCTTCACGGCAATTGAGACCTTACGAGGTTAATTATCCGACCCACGACTTGGAGCTAGCAGCCGTGGTTTTCGCGTTGAAGATTTGGCGTCATTACCTTTATGGCGTCACCTGTCAGATTTTCACCGATCACAAGAGTTTGAAGTATATATTTACTCAGAAGGAGTTAAATATGCGATAGAGGCGGTGGTTAGAACTAATCAAAGATTATGATATCGAGATCCTATACCACCCGGGTAAGGCAAACGTGGTTGCCGATGCCTTGAGTCGTAAGTCTGTTCAGGAGCAAATGCTTGCTCGCTATCAGCCTGTATGAGCTTCAAGAGAATTCCTTAGACCCGAGATCGAGGTCTGGCTTCAGCGAATTCAGGGACAGCTTTGTATGTTAGAGATTTCATCGTCACTTGAGGAGGCAATCAGAGAGAATCAGGGTTCAGACCCATCATTGTTGCGCATCCATGAGGATGTGGCTCAGGGGAAAGCCCGTGGCTTTGTGGTCCACGAGGATGGACTTTTGCGCTTTAAGAATCGGTTGTGCGTACCGGCGAATGACGAGTTAAAAAACTCGATTTTGAGAGAAGCTCATGCTACCCCTTATTCTGTTCATCCGGGGTCTAGCAAGATGTACAAGGACTTGAAACAAAATTACTGGTGGAGTAATATGAAGCGAGTAGTCGCAGAATTTGTTTCGAGATGCTTAACCTGTCAACAAGTGAAGATTGAACATCAGCGACCGGCGGGTATGCTGAAACATCTCCCTATTCCAGAGTGGAAGTGGGAAGACATTTCTATGGATTTCATCACGAGTTTACTGACGAGTCGTCGTGGCATGAATAAAATCTGGGTGATTGTGGACCGCTTAACCAAATCAGCTCATTTCCTTGAGATTAAGGATACGTGGGGTCCCGAGAGACTGGCCCAGTTATTCATCAAAGAGATAGTGAGATTGCATGGTACTCCTAAGAGTATCGTTTCCGATCGCGACGGACGGTTCGTGTCTCATTTTTGGAAATCAGTTCATCGGGCTATGGAAACTCAGCTTAATCTCAGTACCGCTTTTCATCCTCAGTCCGACGGACAATCAGAGAGGACTATTCAGATATTGGAGGACATGTTGAGGGCATGCGTCCTGAATTGGAAAGACGATTGGGAAACCCAATTACCGTTGATTGAGTTCACGTATAATAATAATTGGCATGCTTCGATTAAGATGGCACCTTACGAGGCCTTGTACGGTCGTCGTTGTCGATCTCCATTGTGTTGGGATGACCTATCAGAATCAATCGGCACCGTGCCCGATATGCTTATAGCCGCCCGGGAGAAGGTAGCTTTGATCAAGAGTCGATTCGATGTACTCAAAGTCGGCGTAAATCATATGCGTATAATCGTCGCCGACCACCGAGTTCGAGACGGTGACCACGTTTTGGTCAAGGTATCCCCGAAGTCGAGGTATTTTCCGCTTCGGAAAACGGGGAAGTTGAGTCCGAGATTCATTGGACCGCTTTGAGATTTCGGATCGAGTAGCGAGTTAGCTTATCGGTTGGCTTTACCTCTGCATTGAAATAATTCATAATGTGTTTCACGCCTCTCGCCATGGAAGTATGTTGCCGACCCGAGTCACATACTTCGCCGACGAAATCGAGATCGCGATGATCATTCGTATGAGGAGTGCCCTATACGAGTGTTAGAGCGTCGAATCAAACAAATTGAGGAACAAGACGATTCCTTTGGTCAAGATTCAAAGGGTCTAGACACGGAATCGAAGAGGCTACTGGGAAACCGAGGAGAGTATGCGGGAGAATTATCCCGAGTTGTTTGACCCTTTAGTTTCGGGGACGAAACTCTTTTAAGGGGGGAGTATGTAATACCCTATTGTAATTCTTTCATTTTCATTCAAGATTAATCACCAAGAATTATCATTCAAGAACTTCACTCATTATTAATCACTCTTCATTCATTTCGCTCATGTGGGCATGTTGTAATCAGATATCAATTACCGATCGTCATTTCATCTCCGTTTATAGATCGAGACGGAGTATAATCATTTTCATCGTAATTGGTAGTCTTGTACCGGGTATATCATCTTTGGCTTGTGTTGACTTGTTCACTTTCACATTCGTATGGTATGTCGATCATTCATCAATCGTAGCGAGGAATCGAGTTATCGGATTTTCACCTTGTCCAAAGAACGAAGTTACGGCCGTAGTGGTCAGAGGTTACTACCGCAATGTGTTCGCTGTTTCGTGCCATTTTCGATTTAACGGGACTTACGGCCGTAAGGTTGCGACATACATACGGCCGTAGTTGAAGGTGCACGGCCAAGGCTTTGCTTGCTACGGCCGTACGGTTCAGCAGTCGCCTGTGCATTTTTTGCCAAAGGCGAAGTTACGACCGTAAGAAGGATAGATACTACGGCCGTAAGTGGTATTCAGATATTTCGTGTTTTTTCTGACGGAGGGACTTACTACCGTAGTGGTCATGCATACGGCCGTAAGATGAGGAAGGTACGGTCGTAAGGCTTGGGCCGGATACGGCCAGACGCATGTGCGTGGTGCCTGGTCATTTTTGACGAAGGGGGCTTATGCCCGTATGTTTGGCCGGATACGGTCGTATCGTCCGAGTTACGCCCGTAAGGTGTACGGGTACGGCCGTAAGGTTGTCGGCAGGTGTTTGGATGAAGCCGAGTTACGGCCGTACGAGTTGGCCGGTTACGGCCGTAAGGCCGTTGACCTGGGATGTTACGGCCGTAAAAAGGCCGATTTACGGCCGTAAAAAGGCCGATTTACGGCCGTAACTTCCGGCAGTTTATAAGGAGTTGGCCGGGACTTTTTCCTCATTTCTTCATTTCTCCAACTTTTATCCAAGAGAGAGGGTTTGAGGGAGAAATTTTCCATCACCTATCACTTGAGTGTTATATTTTCATCATCTTCATTCGTTTGGGAAGCTTGGATACTCGATTTAACTTGTGTTCATCGGATCGAAGTGGTTGGATCTTCTAGAGGTAATTTCTTCAACATCTTGGATTTCGATTTTGTGTTGAGATATGATGTTTTGGACGTTATAATCATGTTATATGAAGGGATATGCATATGATTATGAGTTTGTATATAGATTCATTGGATTATTGAGGGATTATTGAAGAACACTTTGAACATCGAGTTGGATTTGGGGATTTTCGATTAATTGTTGTTGTAATCACGAATTTGGATATTCATAATGGATTATTGATCGTATTGAAGATGTTTTGTTGGTTTGAAACACTTCTTGGGGATTTGATGTTGGTATTATTGAGGTTTGGTTATAAACAATTGAAGTTTGGCCACAAAGTGTTCGATATAATGCCCCAATGAACTTGGTTTAGTCGTATCGGCGTTTTGAGTTCGTTATAATCATGTTTGATACATATGTTGAACGAATTGTTGGTAATTGTGTTATTCAAGGTTGTTCGAGCGACCGATATCTCATTTAGGACGTTGTTCGTGGACGGACATTCTTCATCGGTGTTGAGTAAGTTAATTCTTACTCAGTTAAAAGGATATTCATTCCTTTCGTTGTTGTTCATTCATAATCATAATTCATTCATAAGGTACTAACCGCTTTAAAACTTGTAATTGTCACTTAATTACTTCATTCACGAGGAACGACTTGCCCAATCATTTCATTGAGTCATTCATTTCACCATCATTTCATCTTGTGAGTCATTATTCATTTTGATGTCACTTTTGTTATATCATGGCATTCCGGTCATCTTGGCGTGCTGGTATGTATGTGGATTTGTATATCGCACATTTAAGTCGTGTGTTGGTTGTTGGCCTCACATCGATCGCGCACACGAGTCGATTACTTCGTGAGACTGATTAGGTACAAGACCACACGTGTATTCGATCGATACTCATTGGTGGCTTGTGCACGGACACATTTCCATCCCGGACGTAGTGTGGCGCCATTCCTTTGAGCCGTACTGTTAGTTGATTTATATAGCATGTTTGATTGCGTATGTCTCGACAGGATTGTGTGTATTCAACTCTTGAGGATTGTTGTTCTGTGTAACACACCCCGTTGTGGGATATTGTTTTCCAGGTCATGGTAAGGGAAAAGCACGGGGAGAGCACGTTGACGGCGAGGAGTCCCAATGATACTAGTAGGGGGGCCCAGTCTTTTCAGTCATTTATGTTTCCTTCATTTTATTCCGCTGCAGACATTCCGTTTGAATACTCATTTATTCCGTGTTGTATATTTTATCTTCATATAAAATATACATGTATTCTGTATTATCCTCGGTGTGTTGTAATGAAACTCCTCATCGGAGTAATTTAACGGTATAATGTGGTTCGGTACTATAATTATATTATTTAAGTCATTAAGTTTCATTCGCCTGGTGGGTCCCAGTCAGGGGTCCACGGCACTGTAATATCCGCCTAGTTTGGGGTGTTACATCTTTGACAAGTAATCCGTACAAAACTCAACAGCTTCTTTTGCAATGTATATCTCGACAATAGATGCTTCCGGATGATGTGGATTTTTGGTATACCCTTTTAAGATCTTCATGTACCGTTCAACAGGGTACATCCACCTTAAATAAATGGGACCACATACTCTACTTTTCCTTACTAAATGAACCATTAAGTGTACCATGATGTCAAAAAATGAAGGAGGAAAATACATCTCTAATTGACACAAGATAACAGAAGCCTCTTTTTCCCACTCATCTAACTTCACAGGGTCAACCACTTTGCTGCATACGGCATTGAAGAAATAGCACAAGCGAGTTATGGCTTGTCTTACCTTTTTAGGTAAGATGCCACGTATAGCCACCTCCATGAGTTGTTACATTAATACATGACAATCATGAGATTTCAATCCAACTAGCTTAAGATATTGCAATGACACAAGACTCTTCATATTGGAAGAATATCCCTGCGGCACTTTCATGCCCTATAGACATTGGCAAAAACTTGTTCTCTCTTTTTTTTTTGATAAGGTGTGACATGCTGGAGGCAAATAGGTACCTTTACCTACTAATTGTGGATGTATCTTTAGGCATATACCCATCTCAAACGAATCATGTCGAGCCTTCACATTATCTTTTGTCTTGCTTTTAATGTTCAAAACTATACTAATTACACTATCACACACATTCTCCTCCACATGCATAACATCTATACAGCGTCTACATGGGACCAGTATGGTAGATCAAAGAATGTCGACCTCTTCTTCCAGATATTTTTCTCAATAGAGTTCTTCTTGGTCTTCCCAAATATAGTATTGATGTTTTTAACCCGATCATAAACCTGTTTACCCATCAAGGGTCTAGGTGCAGTTCCATCCTCCTGGCAACCGTTAAAAGCTTTATTAAATCTACGATAAGGGTGATAACGTTCAAGAAACCTTCGGTGTCGATTGTAAGCAGTGTTTTGCCCATGCTTTAGTTGTATGTAACTTGTGTTTTCTTCACATATAGGACATGCGTGATGCCCCTTAACACCATACCCACTCACATTTCCATATGCTGGAAAGTCATTAATAGTGTAAAATAACAATGCACGCAACTTGAAACTTTACTGACAATACCCATCAAACACGTTTATCCCTTCCTCCCATGATATTTTCAAGTCTTCAATCAAAGGACTTAGATAAACATCTGTCATTTCCTGGTTGTCTTGGGCCTGAAATCATCATAGATAACATAACATATTTCCATTTAATGCACAACCAATCAGGTAGATTGTAAATCACAAGAATAACTGGCCATGAACTATGCTTACAGCTCATGTTACCAAATAGATTAATCCCATCTATATCAAGTCCAAATCAAAGATTTCTTGCCTCATTCTCAAAATCTGGAAACAAGTTATCAATTTTCTTCCACTGTAAAGAATCAGGGATGGCGAAGCTGTCCATCACACTTTCTCCCATCCGGATGCCATATGAGGTTCTTCGCATCATCTGCATTAGCAAACAATCGCTTAACCCTTTAAATTATTGGAAAATACCATAACACCTTCGCAGGGGAACCTCGTTTTATGCTGTCATCACTACAATCATCAGACTTGGATTTGTACCTCGATACCCGGCATATGGGACACTTATGCAATGTTTCAAACTCTTTCCTGTATAATATGTAATCATTAGGGCATACGTGTATTTTCTTATACTTCATTCCCATCAGACACAATATCTTCTTTGCCTCGTAATTACGATACGGTAATGTGTTATCTTCTAGAAGCATCTCCTTCAAGAGTCCAAGCAATTCAATAAAGCTTTTATCACTCCATCCATTTCTTGTCTTCATATTAACCAGTTTTGACACTGCTGACAATCGTGTAAATAGTTTACACCCCAGTCACAAAGGTGTCTCTGAATCACTTTTCAACGTATCATACACATGTGCTCATTGAAAAAATTCTTGTCCATCATCAAGAATCATGTTTTCAACTTGATCTTATGTATCTACATCGATGTCATGAGTGTCCTCCGTGTGCTCACTTGAAAAGTTCACCAATTCATCATGCCATGTCCATATTTTATAATTCTTGTTAATTCCATCATAAAGAAGATGTTCCCAAATCTTGCCAACTTCATGCCTTATTCCATTCACACAATTGATACAAGTTCAATAAATCTTTTGATCGGGTTTTGGTCAATTTTGTTCTGCAAATTATAGAAATTGCTCAACTCCATTCTCATATTCATCACTTATTCGACTACCGTTCATCCACAGTAGATCCATTTTAAGACTGTAAGATCAATCTGGACAAAAAAATAGTTTCAAAACCAACTGACGAGAAGATATTCAAGACAAAAGTTAACATCTATCCAAAGGGAGAAGATCCTTAAGACACAACCATGGACTTCATATTATGATATTTAGAGAATATTATATACTTGGAAAATGTATAACGAAATAGTATAAATGAAAGAGTGTGAATAATGCAAAATTGGAAACTGTATTAATAGAAGCACATGGAATTAATTATATTGCATATCCAGAGCAATTATTCTCCTATCACAAAGATAACAATAAACATGTCCTCCAGATAACAGACCCTACTCTCCCTAATATATTACTCACTACTAGCTAACAACTTTCCTGTAGTTCAGGGATATCATCAATAACCGGATTGTTCATATAATTCAGGGATATCCTTACCCATATTAATAGCAGAACTTTTCCCCACTCTCTTTCCTCTGCGAATATACACTCTCCAAACAGATGGATTAGAGGAACAATTCTAAGGCACTTAATTGTAAATACCATAAGCAAATGGGGGAAAAGAATGGTGTCTATATTCACTCGCAATGTAGCATGCATAAAGGATTTAAGTATTAAAACTTCACTTGATATACATTGCTAACCCTCTTTCTTCGTACAAGTGACTGAACATTCTAACAATACAACCTTAAGAAGGTTGATGTGCGACTAGTAGTTCAGCATGGACCAGTGAGTACCAAGTTACTCAATATCCATGGCTTTTATTATCTTTTTACATGAAAAATTATTACGGTATGACTAGTTTCAAACCTGGAGTTTGAAGCTCCTCCAGCCCTGGTAAGTCTTTCAGATTCAGGCCACCTACTCTTTTCCTATCACTGACATGAATTCCATACAACAGCATTGTTAATAAAGTGGGACTTGAAGGAAAGCTAAAGTATACTTTTGTACATGGCTTTTCTAGCAACACCAATGGCCTGATGTATATTACAAACTTCTATGACTAGAATAATAAAAAAGAAGAAAGAATTTGGATTCAACTTTTCGAACAGAAAGGGAGGAAACAAAATAAAATCCTATTATATCACCATTTTACAAAATTCCATAGAGAGAAGACCATGTACTAATTTGTGCTCTTTCACAAAAGATCAATGATGAAGAGATAATTTATAGTACCTTATAGGAGCAAGCCGACTTCTGCCGAAATGGAAAAGGACTGAGGATTGGAAAAGGACGGAGACAGAAATGAAAGCTTGATATGGAGAGCAGAGGTCCAGTATTTACTCTGATATTCATGCGCCTGGTTCAGCCATGAACACTACAATGGTGACAGGTGGTTGCTAGCTTGAACCGGGTGAAGATTTCCGTGGATGGAAGCTTGATAAGGAGGGCAGACGTACGGTGTTCTTCGATTTCACCGAGTGAGAGCCCAGAGGTGAGAGAAAGATTCAAAGGGAGTAAAAAGCAAAGGCCCATCGGTACTGTGTACTCTTTAAATAGCTTTCCACATCGTTTATAATGAAACTGGTGTAAACTTTGACATTCAAATCGGTTTTTAACGAAATTGATGTTAAACTAGTGAAACTCACATCGGTTTCTATATAACCGATATTAAGCTAGTGTTACTCATATTGTTTATATAGTAGCCGATGTTAAAATAGTAATTTTCACACCGGTTATAATAATAACCAATGTGAACATCAAAGAAAATTACAATTACACCACCGCCTTCTTTTTTACATCGTTTTATTAAAAATTGATGTAAATTTGATGATGTTGAATCCTCTTTTCGTAGTAGTGAGGGGGAAAAGATGAGAAGCAAATGGAAGGATTCCGTAGATGTGATTCCCAGAAGTGCCCCTCATCCAGTCATTCACTATCCAGAACTAGAAGTGGGAACGAGCTCCCAAAAGCTGAAAAGAAAAAACTTAACTGAGGATCACGACCCTTCTGCAAAGAAGAGGAGAACAAAGAAAGACATTGTACAACCACTCAGCTGGGGGGAAAAGAGTTGTATTTTTTGGAACAGTATATATCAGAGGAAGTTGTACCTATGTGGGGAACAGACAAGAAACAATTCATAGAGAAGTATTATATCTGGGAAATACATCAAGATCCCGACTGTCCCCCACAACAAATTTTCATTGATTACATGGAGCTCAATTGTATGAACTTGTGGGAAATCCTGAAGAAATATGTTGAAGAGGAATTTGACGCATATCCAATGATCCCATCATTCAGACCACAAGAAGCCCCCACTGATGTAAATGGAAAGCTGGACAATAATGCCCTTGAGGAGGAAATAAGAGAAGTATGCATCAAGAATAAATACACATCTCCTGAAGATCAAGAGTTTGATTCAACAGTCATAAAGAAGAAATATGGGTTGATTCCAGTCGTGGAAAACCCCATTGGAGCAAACCCTTGAAGTCATTGCCTCCATCTAAGTCCAGAGGAAGAGGAAGAAGGGGATTAATAATTAAATGTTTGTTGTTTCTTACTTGTAATCTTTTTATGTTTAAATTCATTCAAGTATTGTAATGTAACCAACAATAGTGAAAACTATATACAATTAGCCTGAATGACAATTTCCAGTTGTCTCAAACAGACTAAACTTTATTTTTTTATGTGATGACCCATTTTCATTTGAACAAATCATTAAATTTTGCCATCATCAAAATAGGGAGAATTTGTTAGGAATACATATATGATTTTTGTAATACCTGTACTTTTCATTGATTGTTTGACCTTGTCGTTCTTCCTATTTTCTCGCTCTATAAACACTTTGAGATGTTGTCGATGTTGATTTAGAGTTTCGTACCTTGTTTGGATCATGATTGTGTTGTTTGGACCTTTCGACAGTGTTCTGGGTCAGGGAGATAGCGCACGCTAGGCCTAGGCTAACGCACACTAATTTTACTTGAGTAGTGCACGCTAGCTTTGAGCCTTAGCGCACGCTAACGTTCGGAGCATTGCAGAGGCAGTAGCTAATTCTGCCCTCTAGACTAGCAGTTAGTGCACGCTAGGAGTTCGCTAGCGCACGCTATTCGTGTTCAGTAGCGTGCGCTAACATCGTCCGTAGCACACGCTAACGAGCTGGGTCGGCAGAGGCATTGAGGTATTCATACTTTCTGGACTATCAGGTAACGTACGCTAGGCAGCGGCTAGCGCATGCTATAAGTGTTGTGTAGCGCGCGCTAGTGCCCTTTAGTAACGCATGCTAGCGGAGTGATACAGTGAACTGGGACTTTGTCTGGACACCAGTTAGCGCACGCTTAGGCTGGGTAGCGCGCACTAACGTCATAGGTCAGTAGCCACTGGACTACCGGGTGACCCCGATAGCGCACGCTAAGCTAACGCAGTATATAAGGGGACAGCCAACCCCTGAACTTGTCATTTCACATCATTTTCACTTATTCCGATCAGGAGAGATCGGGAGAGGCGATTTGGGGCGATTTGAGGCGGTCCTTCTTCAACAATCATCATCTACAGTTGGATAACAAAGATTTTACAACACCTAATCCATTTCCAACTTCCAAATCAAGGTAAAAATCCTTAGAACCCTAATTTTGGGAATTTGGGGGATTTTCTTAGATTCGTTCGATTTATCCATTTTGGCGCTTGAGAACCTTGATAATATGATTTATCTACCCTGTACCCATGTTCCCCCTATAATTATATGGATTGTTTTGTACCTTGTTCGGGCGTGAGAGGGTTTGGGTGATTTTTCAACCTCTAGATGTTTACCCTTGTAGTTTCGTGAATCGTAGGTAGGTTTCGGGATTTTCTTCGTATGATTTGAGTATGGATTATTGATTATCGTATTCCTCGCGAATCGTTTAGGTGCTGGAAGTGCGCTCTTGGACCTACCGAACTTATACTCTTTTCCTTCTGATTTCTCGATATCTCAAAGGTAAGTATATGTTTATGATTGTACGTTCTCGACTTTGAAAGTAAGATATATGATTGACATGATTGTTTATATCCACTCTGGGATGAGCCGACGGGTCCTCTGAGGGTTTTGTAGCCTCTAGTGCGATTCTGCGGATATTTTGGGTAAACCACTCTGGGACGGACCGACAGGTCCTCTGAGGGTTCCGTAGCCTCTGGTGCGGTTCCATGGTTAATCATGTATGTATCGATGTGATGCTATGAGATTCAGTTATTCCGAAATACTAGTCTTGGATTGATGAGATGATGATTACTTTTACTTTATTGTCGAGGAGTATTGTGTTTCATATTCGATATACTTGCACTAGGTATTCGACGGCTAACCCCTTATGGGGGAAACACTTTTCATGTATTTCAGGTTCCACGAGAGCGTATAGGCATGTATCAGGTCGGCATGAAGGTGATGGGCAAGTGTGATACTGTGTCTTATCTTCGGTTATATTTTGGGTTTCCTCCATTCAATGTTGTTGTACTGGTATGGATTTTGAGTACTCGTGTACGGTTTTCGGTTTCATTGATGTTCTGGCCTGTGTTGCCGCGGTATTGATTTGTAATGTGATGTATTCGGATGTATTGGATATGGTTTTGAATACTATTTTTATTGTCTTCCATTACATTGTACTTGGACCTTCTCGGTCAAATTTTATAGTTCCGCGTAATAATAGCCTTATGGGTCCCACGGTGGGGTTCACGACGCTGTAATATACCCTGAATAACTTGGGGGTGTTACAGAATATGGTATCAGAGGTTAGGTTTATGGATACCTAGTCTGTCGGTCTTTTGGGTCGATTGAGTCATCGTTTGTCAGTATCACTACTTTTCCATCATCACAATGCGATCGGTACTTGTAAGACCTCTTACTATCCTAATGTTTCCTTAATCTCTTTACTTTTGAATTGGTATTTTGGGAATCGGTCACTTTGATGACGTGCATTTTGAATTGTACTTACATTCTTTATGTATCCTTCAGAATGTCTGTTGATAGGGGGTAGAGGTGAGGCCGTGGTCGTGGACGCGGACGAGGACGTGGCTCGGCCACTTCCCTCAGTTCCATTGCGGGGTCGACCACCCTTAGCTTATCTAACTCAGTACAACCCGATACGAGGATCATCACGACGATCGACCGTCTAAGGAAATAACACAGATTTTGGAGTTACAAATGTCCTTCTGCGGTTGGCTAACCAGATGACTATCCCGGCCCAAGCCATTCAACCGAACAATCCGAACCCGACATCGGACGCCTTGCTTGAGAATGTGATCCGTATGCACCCTCCATGATTCGGTGCTACAGACCCGATGGGTTGGGAGAATTGGTTAGCAGAGTTAGAGAAAGTCTTGGCGGTGGATTGTCCGGAAGCGAGGAAGGTATCGATTGCTCAGTACTTCCTTACCAAGGAAGCCGCGACGTGGTGGAAAGTTATCAAGCCATAGGATCATGTTGCTACGTGGGGAGAGTTTAAAGAGCTATTGGAGGCCGAGTTTTGTCCTTGGCCAGTGCAAGAAGGCAGAATCCGAGCCTTTTTCGAGGCTAAGCCACAGAACATTCGATTTCGCGGGCGATAGTGGAGTACAACCAATAGTTGATCCACGTGAAGAATTAAGTGCGACGAGCGTGAAAAGATCCGTTAATTTGATATGCGGATGAATATGAATTTACGGTACATGGTCGGGTTTGCTTGCACCACTTTGAAAGAATATCAGGATAGGGCTTTGGCCCATGACATGTTAAGCCCCGACAATGATACCACCGAAGAACCAAAGAAACAGAAGATCGCGGGAAATTTTTCTGGCTCTAAGGGCGGCAACTTACAGAGATCTCAGACAACTAATCATTCTATCGGACAGTCGTCACATTCTGCTAGAGGGAAGAGGAGATTTCGTTCTGCTCCGGGCACCTCAACACGCCCGGTAACTTATTTTAATTGTGGTCGCCCAGGCCACGTTAATCTGGAGTGCAACTTCCCACCGCTGAAGTGTCACACTTGTGGAAAGATGGGACATAGGGCAACTTATTGCCCCGAGCAGAATCACATTGTAGACACACGGGCTTCTGCCCCATTGCGTTTAGATCAGAGTCTGAATCCATGGCAACCAGTTGGACAATCGCAACAGAGTTACGGCAGAGGTCGGGGATGGAGTCAGAATGTTAGAGGGGGAGATTCTAGCATTGGTTCGGCACACCCACAAGTCTATGAGATGCGCCGAGCATACGAACCAAATGCGGCGGTGGCCTCAGGTACCATTCATATCCTATCTCATCCAGTTTGTGTACTTTTTGATATGGGTGCTACACATTCTTTCATCTCCTTGGAGTGTGTACGCCATTTGAATATAACTTGTATGACTGCTTGCGATCCTTTCATTGTGAAACTACCTAGCGGGGATAGAATCGTGGGGAACCGGGAGATTAAAGATTTTCCGATGAATATAGCCAGTATGGACTGGTTATCGAATTTGATTGTGGTTGATATGAAAGGCGAGGATGTGATCCTCGGCGAGGATTAGCTTGACGGTCACCAAGCGATTATGAATTACCGTACTAAGGTTATCACTATGATGACTGAAGACGGATCCGAGTACTCATTTTTGGGATGTAAGTCGGGCCAACCTAAGTTGCTTATAAGTGCCATGAAGGCCGTAAAACTTTTGAATAAAGGTTGCACGGGCTATTGGTGTTATGCTTTAAAGACGGAAGGGAACGAAGTCGATTTATCTTCAATTCCAGTTGTTAATGAATATTCCGACGTTTTTCCGGACAACCTCACGGGATTACAGCCAGATCGAGAGATAAAATTTTATGTGGACTTAGAGCCTGATGCGGCTCCAATCTCTAGGGCGTCATATCGGATGGCACCTTCCGAGATGCAAGAATTAAAGAGTCAATTGGGAAAACTATTGGAGAAAGGGTACATCAGACCAAGCGCTTCGCCTTGGGGCGCGCTTGTTCTTTTTGTAAGGAAGAAGGATGGTTCACTACATTTATGCATCGACTACCGTGAGCTAAACAAAGTGACCATCAAGAACAAGTATCCTTTGCCTCGTATAGATGATTTATTTGATCAGTTGCAGGGAGCCGCAGTATTCTCGAAAATTGATTGAGATAAGGGTACTATCAGCTCCGGGTGAAAGAGTCAGACATTCCGAAGACTGCATTTCAGATGAGGTACGGACATTACGAATTTGTGGTCATGCCTTTTGGATTGACTAATGAATCAGTAGTATTCATGCAACTAATGAACAAGATATTTATCGAGTACCTCGACAGGTGTGTGGTCATCTTTATTGACGACATCTTGATTTTTTCTCGGGATAAGGAGGAGCATGCACGATATTTGTGTTTGATACTATATATTTTGAGAGCCGAGCATCTCTATGCGAAATTCTCGAAATATGAGCTTTGGTTGGAAGAAGTTATGTTTCTCGGCCATGTGATTTCGGCCGAAGGGGTTTGTGTAGACCCGCAGAAGATTGAGGCAGTGCTAGATTGGGCACCGCCTAAAACTGTTAAATAAATTCGTAGCTTTTTGGGTTTTGCTGGGTATTACCGTCGGTTCATCGAGTGGTTCTCGAAACTCGCTCGGCCGCTTACGAAATTACTCCAGAAGATAGAAAAGTTTGTTTGGATGACTGAGAGACAACAGAGCTTCGATGAGCTGAAGAGACGTTTGACCTCAGTGTGGATTTTAGCTTTACCTCAGGGTAGTGAAGGATTTGCAGTTTATAGCAATACTTCGGGACAAGGGCTTGGATGTGTGCTTATGAAGCATGATAAGACGATAGCTTTTGCGTCACGACAGTTGAAGTCGTATGAGATGAACTATCCTACTCACGATTTGGAGTTGGCCGCAATTGTCTTTGCTCTTATGATTTGGCGGCATTATTTGTATGGCTCTCCGTATCGGATTTATACCGATCACAAGAGTTTGAAGTATATTTTCAGTCACAAAGAGCTGAACATGAGGTAGAGACGTTGGTTGGTATAGATCAAGGATTACGATTTGGAAATTCTTTACCATCCGGGGAAGGCCAATGTCGTCGCGGACGCTTTGAGCCACAAATTGGCATCGCTTCAGATGCTCGAGGTCCATACACCTCAGATGAAGATTCGTCAGGATTTGATCGAGTAAGGAATAGAAGTTTGGCATCAAAGAGTACAAAGATAGTTGTGCACTCTTGAAATTACTTCATCCTTGGTTGACGACATCAAAGGAAACAGTGGAGTGACCCGATGATCTCTCCACTGAAGGAAGATGTATTTAAAGTAAAAGCCCTGGTTTTATGGTCCACGAGGATAGTATTCTGAGATTTCAAGGCAGACTTTGTGTTCCGAATGATCTAGAGTTGAGGCAGAGAATTCTACGAGAAGCTCATGCAACGCCTTGCTCAATCCACCCCAGAAGGAGTAAGATGTACAAAGACTTGAAGCGGAATTTTTGGTGGAATAATATGAAGAAAGGTATCATGGAGTATGTACTATGGTGCTTGACATGTCAACAAGTCAAGATTGAATATCAACGACCGGCGGGGTTGTTGAAGCCATTTCCCATTCCCGAGTGGAAGTGGAAAGACATCTCTATGGATTTTATCACTGGGATGCCGAGAACTAGAGCCGGAATGAATATGATTTGGGTAATCGTCGATCGGTTGACTAAGTCTGCACACTTTCTAGGTATTAAGGATACTTGGGGACTGGAGAGATTGGCTCGAACTTTTATAGCTGAGATCGTGCGATTGCATGGTGCCCCTAAGACCATTGTTTCCGATCGAGATGGTCGTTTCGTATCGCATTTTTGATAGGCCGTTCATCAGGCTTTGGGTACCGAGTTGAGATTGAACACGTCTTTTCATCCTCAGTCAGACTATCAGACGGAATGGATGATTCAGACATTGGAGGATATGTTGCGGGCTTGTGTCCTGGACTGGAGCAATGATTGGGAACTTCACTTGCCGTTAATCGAGTTTGCCTACAATAATAGTTGGCATGCGTCGATCAAAATGGCACCATTCGGGGCACTTTATGGTAGGCGGTGTAGGTCGCCATTACGTTGGGACGAGGCTTCGGAGCTAGTCGAAATGGAGCCGGATATGTTGATGGAGACTAAGGAAAAGATTTATATTATTCGGGACCGGTTGTTGACTGCCAAGAGCCGTCAGAAATCTTATGCCAATACTCGTCGTCGACCTTTGGAGTTCGAAGTGGGAGACCATGTTCTAGTCAAGGTGTCGGCCGACTGAGGGTTTTCCGCTTCGGGAAAAAGGGGAAACTGAGTCCGAGGTATATTGGACCTTTTGAAATTTTGGACATGGTTGGAGATTTAGCTTATCGATTGGCACTGCCTCCAGCTTTGAGTCTCGTCCATAGTGTTTTTCATGTGTCTCAGTCGAGAAAGTACGTACCGGAACATAGTCATGTTATCGACTATGGTGAGATTGACGTAGCCGAGGATGTTACTTTCCCGGAGAGGCCAGTGAAGCTCTTTGAACGTTGTGAGAAGCAACTTTGGCACAAATCCATCCCATTGGTTAAAGTGCAATGGTCGAGACATGGAGTCGAGGAGGCGACTTGGGAGACGGAAGAAAAGCTGCGATCAGAATTCCCCGAGCATTTTATTTCTTAAGTTTTAGGATGAAACTTCTTTTTAGAGGGGGAGAATGTAATTCCCGTACTTTTTATTGATTGTTTGACCTGGCCGTTCTTCCTCTTTTGTCGCTCTGTAAACACTTTCAGATGTTTTCGATGTTGATTTAAAGTTTCGTACCTTGTTTGGATCATGATCGTGTAGTTTGGACCTTTTGGCAGAGTTATGGGTCAGGGAGATAGCGCATGCTAGGCCTAGGCGAGGAGCGCACGCTAGCTTTGAGCCTTAGCGCACGCTAACGTTCGGAGCATGGCAGAGGCAGTAGCTAATTCTGCCATCTGTACTAGCAGTTAGCGCACGCTATTCATGTTAGCATGCGCTAACATCGTCCATAGCGCACGCTAACGAACTGGGTCAGCAGAGGAAGTGAGGTATTCATACTTTTTGGACTTTCAGGTAACGTATGCTAGGCAGCGGCTAGCGCATGCTATAAGTGTCGTGTAGCGCACGCTAGTGCCCTTTAGTAACGCACGCTAGCGGAGTGAGACAGTGAACTGGGACTTTGTGTGGACACCAGTTAGCATACGCTAAGGCTGTGTAGCGCGCGCTAATGTCGCAGGTCAGTAGCCACTGGACTACCGGGTGACCCCATTAGCGCACGCTAACCTTTAAGCTTAGCGCACGCTAAGCTAACGTAGTATATAAGGGGACAGTCAACCCCTGCACTTGTCATTTCACATCATTTTCACTTATTCCGATTGGGAGAGCTCGAGAGATGCGATTTGGGGCGATTTGAGGCAGTCCTTCTTCAACAATCATCATCTTGAGTTGGATAACAAAGATTTCACAACACCTAATCTATTTCCATCTTCCAAATCAAGGTAAAAATCCTTAGAACCCTAATTTTGGGAATTTTGGGGATTTTCTTATATTAAATCGATTTATCCGTTTTAGAGCTTGAGAACCTTGAGATTATGATGTATCTACCCCGTACCCATGTTTCCCCTATGATTATATGGATTGTTTGGTACCTTATTTGGACGTGAGAGGGTTTGGGTGATTTTCCAACCTCTAGATGTTTACGCTTGTAGTTTCGTGAATCGTAGGTGGGTTTTGGGAGTTTCTTCGTGTGATTTGAGTATAGATTATTGATTATCATATTCCTTGCGAATCGTTTAGGTGCCGGAAGTGCATTCTTGGACCTACCGAACTTATACTCTTTTCCTTCCGATTTCTCGATGTCTCAAAGGCAAGTATATGTTTATGATTGTATGTTCTCGACTTTGAAAGTAAGACATATGATTGGCATGATTATTTATATCCATTCTGGGATGGGCCGACGGGTCCTCTGAGGGTTTCGTAGCCTCTGGTGCGATTCTGTGGATATTTTGGGTTAACCACCCTGGGACGGACTGATGGGTCCTCTGAGGGTTCCGTAGCCTCTGGTGCGGTTCCACGGTTAATCATGTATGTATCGATGTGATGCTATGAGATTTAGTTATTCCGGAATACTAGTCTTGGATTGATGAGATGATGATTACTTTTACTTTATTGTCGAGGAGTATTGTGTTTCATATTCGACATACTTGCACTAGCTATTCGACGGCTAACCCCTTATGGGGAAATACTTTCATGTATTTAAGGTTCTAAGAGAGCGGATAGGCATGTATCGGGTCGGCATGAAGATGATGGGCAAGTGTGATACTGTTTCTTGTCTCCGGTTATATTTTGTGTTTTCTCCATTCAGTGTTGTTGTACTGGAATGGTTTTTGAGTACTCGTGTACGGTTTTCGGTTTCCTTGATGTTCCGGCCTGTGTTGCCGCGCTATTGGTTTGTGATGTATTGTATTCGGATGTATTAGATATGGTTTTGAATACTATTTCTATTGTCTTCCATTACATTGTACTTGGAACTTCTCGGTCAAATTTTATAGTTCCGCGTAATAATAGCCTTATGGGTCCCACGGTGGGGTTCACGACGCTGTAATATACCCTGAATAACTTGGGGGTGTTACAGAATATGGTATCAGAGGTTAGGTTTATGGATACCTAGTCTGTCGGTCTTTTGGGTCGATTGAGTCATCGTTTGTCAGTATCACTACTTTTCCATCATCACAATGCGATCGGTACTTGTAAGACCTCTTACTATCCTAATGTTTCCTTAATCTCTTTACTTTTGAATTGGTATTTTGGGAATCGGTCACTTTGATGACGTGCATTTTGAATTGTACTTACATTCTTTATGTATCCTTCAGAATGTCTGTTGATAGGGGGTAGAGGTGAGGCCGTGGTCGTGGACGCGGACGAGGACGTGGCTCGGCCACTTCCCTCAGTTCCATTGCGGGGTCGACCACCCTTAGCTTATCTAACTCAGTACAACCCGATACTGAGGATCATCACGACCAGTCGACCGTCTAAGGAAATAACACAGATTTTGGAGTTACAAATGTCCTTCAGCAGTTGGCTAACCAGATGACTATCCTGGCCCAAGCCATTCAACTGAACAATCCGAACCCGACATCGGACGCCTTGCTTCAGAATGTGATCCGTATGCACCCTCCGCAGTTCAGCGGTGCTACAGACCCGATGGGTTGGGAGAATTGGTTAGCAGAGTTAGAGAAAGTCTTCGAAGCGGTGGATTGTCCGGAAGCGAGGAAGGTATCGATTGCTCAGTACTTCCTTACCAAGGAAGCCGCGACGTGGTGGAAAGTTATCAAGCCATAGGATCATGTTGCTACGTGGGGAGAGTTTAAAGAGCTATTGGAGGCCGAGTTTTGTCCTTGGCCAGTGCAAGAAGGCAGAATCCGAGCCTTTTTCGAGGCTAAGCCGCAGAACATTCCAGTTTCGCAGGCGATAGTGGAGTACAACCAATAGTTGATCCACGTGAAGAATTAAGTGCGAGACGAGCGTGAAAAGATCCGTTAATTTGATATGCGGATGAATATGAATTTACGGCGGTACATGGTCGGGTTTGCTTGCACCACTTTGAAAGAATATCAGGATAGGGCTTTGGCCCATGACATGTTAAGCCCCGACAATGATACCACCGAAGAACCAAAGAAACAGAAGATCGCGGGAAATTTTTCTGGCTCTAAGGGCGGCAACTTACAGAGATCTCAGACAACTAATCATTCTATCGGACAGTCGTCACATTCTGCTAGAGGGAAGAGGAGATTTCGTTCTGCTCCGGGCACCTCAACACGCCCGGTAACTTATTTTAATTGTGGTCGCCCAGGCCACGTTAATCTGGAGTGCAACTTCCCACCGCTGAAGTGTCACACTTGTGGAAAGATGGGACATAGGGCAACTTATTGCCCCGAGCAGAATCACATTGTAGACACACGGGCTTCTGCCCCATTGCGTTTAGATCAGAGTCTGAATCCATGGCAACCAGTTGGACAATCGCAACAGAGTTACGGCAGAGGTCGGGGATGGAGTCAGAATGTTAGAGGGGGAGATTCTAGCATTGGTTCGGCACACCCACAAGTCTATGAGATGCGCGAGCATACGAACCAAATGCGGCGGTGGCCTCAGGTACCATTCATATCCTATCTCATCCGGTTTGTGTACTTTTTGATATGGGTGCTACACATTCTTTCATCTCCTTGGAGTGTGTACGCCATTTGAATATAACTTGTATGACTGCTTGCGATCCTTTCATTGTGAAACTACCTAGCGGGGATAGAATCGTGGGGAACCGGGAGATTAAAGATTTTCCGATGAATATAGCCAGTATGGACTGGTTATCGAATTTGATTGTGGTTGATATGAAATGCGAGGATGTGATCCTCGGCGAGGATTAGCTTGACGGTCACCAAGCGATTATGAATTACCGTACTAAGGTTATCACTATGATGACTGAAGACGGATCCGAGTACTCATTTTTGGGATGTAAGTCGGGCCAACCTAAGTTGCTTATAAGTGCCATGAAGGCCGTAAAACTTTTGAATAAAGGTTGCACGGGCTATTGGTGTTATGCTTTAAAGACGGAAGGGAACGAAGTCGATTTATCTTCAATTCCAGTTGTTAATGAATATTCCGACGTTTTTCCGGACAACCTCACGGGATTACAGCCAGATCGAGAGATAAAATTTTATGTGGACTTAGAGCCTGATGCGGCTCCAATCTCTAGGGCGTCATATCGGATGGCACCTTCCGAGATGCAAGAATTAAAGAGTCAATTGGGAAAACTATTGGAGAAAGGGTACATCAGACCAAGCGCTTCGCCTTGGGGCGCGCTTGTTCTTTTTGTAAGGAAGAAGGATGGTTCACTACATTTATGCATCGACTACCGTGAGCTAAACAAAGTGACCATCAAGAACAAGTATCCTTTGCCTCGTATAGATGATTTATTTGATCAGTTGCAGGGAGCCGCAGTATTCTCGAAAATTGATTGAGATAAGGGTACTATCAGCTCCGGGTGAAAGAGTCAGACATTAGAAGACTGCATTTCAGATGAGGTACGGACATTACGAATTTGTGGTCATGCCTTTTGGATTGACTAATGAATCAGTAGTATTCATGCAACTAATGAACAAGATATTTATCGAGTACCTCGACAGGTGTGTGGTCATCTTTATTGACGACATCTTGATTTTTTCTCGGGATAAGGAGGAGCATGCACGATATTTGTGTTTGATACTATATATTTTGAGAGCCGAGCATCTCTATGCGAAATTCTCGAAATATGAGCTTTGGTTGGAAGAAGTTATGTTTCTCGGCCATGTGATTTCGGCCGAAGGGGTTTGTGTAGACCCGCAGAAGATTGAGGCAGTGCTAGATTGGGCACCGCCTAAAACTGTTAAATAAATTCGTAGCTTTTTGGGTTTTGCTGGGTATTACCGTCGGTTCATCGAGTGGTTCTCGAAACTCGCTCGGCCGCTTACGAAATTACTCCAGAAGATAGAAAAGTTTGTTTGGATGACTGAGAGACAACAGAGCTTGATGAGCTGAAGAGACGTTTGACCTCAGTGTGGATTTTAGCTTTACCTCAGGGTAGTGAAGGATTTGCAGTTTATAGCAATACTTCGGGACAAGGGCTTGGATGTGTGCTTATGAAGCATGATAAGACGATAGCTTTTGCGTCACGACAGTTGAAGTCGTATGAGATGAACTATCCTACTCACGATTTGGAGTTGGCCGCAATTGTCTTTGCTCTTATGATTTGGCGGCATTATTTGTATGGCTCTCCGTATCGGATTTATACCGATCACAAGAGTTTGAAGTATATTTTCAGTCACAAAGAGCTGAACATGAGGTAGAGACGTTGGTTGGTATAGATCAAGGATTACGATTTGGAAATTCTTTACCATCCGGGGAAGGCCAATGTCGTCGCGGACGCTTTGAGCCACAAATTGGCATCGCTTCAGATGCTCGAGGTCCATACACCTCAGATGAAGATTCGTCAGGATTTGATCGAGTAAGGAATAGAAGTTTGGCATCAAAGAGTACAAAGATAGTTGTGCACTCTTGAAATTACTTCATCCTTGGTTGACGACATCAAAGGAAACAGTGGAGTGACCCGATGATCTCTCCACTGAAGGAAGATGTATTTAAAGTAAAAGCCCTGGTTTTATGGTCCACGAGGATAGTATTCTGAGATTTCAAGGCAGACTTTGTGTTCCGAATGATCTATAGTTGAGGCAGAGAATTCTCCGAGAAGCTCATGCAACGCCTTGCTCAATCCACCCCAGAAGGAGTAAGATGTACAAAGACTTGAAGCGGAATTTTTGGTGGAATAATATGAAGAAAGGTATCATGGAGTATGTACTATGGTGCTTGACATGTCAACAAGTCAAGATTGAATATCAACGACCGGCGGGGTTGTTGAAGCCATTTCCCATTCCCGAGTGGAAGTGGAAAGACATCTCTATGGATTTTATCACTGGGATGCCGAGAACTAGAGCCGGAATGAATATGATTTGGGTAATCGTCGATCGGTTGACTAAGTCTGCACACTTTCTAGGTATTAAGGATACTTGGGGACTGGAGAGATTGGCTCGAACTTTTATAGCTGAGATCGTGCGATTGCATGGTGCCCCTAAGACCATTGTTTCCGATCGAGATGGTCGTTTCGTATCGCATTTTTGATAGGCCGTTCATCAGGCTTTGGGTACCGAGTTGAGATTGAACACGTCTTTTCATCCTCAGTCAGACTATCAGACGGAATGGATGATTCAGACATTGGAGGATATGTTGCGGGCTTGTGTCCTGGACTGGAGCAATGATTGGGAACTTCACTTGCCGTTAATCGAGTTTGCCTACAATAATAGTTGGCATGCGTCGATCAAAATGGCACCATTCGGGGCACTTTATGGTAGGCGGTGTAGGTCGCCATTACGTTGGGACGAGGCTTCGAAGCTAGTCGAAATGGAGCCGGATATGTTGATGGAGACTAAGGAAAAGATTTATATTATTCGGGACCGGTTGTTGACTGCCAAGAGCCGTCAGAAATCTTATGCCAATACTCGTCGTCGACCTTTGGAGTTCGAAGTGGGAGACCATGTTCTAGTCAAGGTGTCGCTGACCAGAGGGGTTTTCCGCTTCGGGAAAAAGGGGAAACTGAGTCCGAGGTATATTGGACCTTTTGAAATTTTGGACATGGTTGGAGATTTAGCTTATCGATTGGCACTGCCTCCAGCTTTGAGTCTCGTCCATAGTGTTTTTCATGTGTCTCAGTCGAGAAAGTACGTACCGGAACATAGTCATGTTATCGACTATGGTGAGATTGACGTAGCCGAGGATGTTACTTTCCCGGAGAGGCCAGTGAAGCTCTTTGAACGTTGTGAGAAGCAACTTTGGCACAAATCCATCCCATTGGTTAAAGTGCAATGGTCGAGACATGGAGTCGAGGAGGCGACTTGGGAGACGGAAGAAAAGCTGCGATCAGAATTCCCCGAGCATTTTATTTCTTAAGTTTTAGGATGAAACTTCTTTTTAGAGGGGGAGAATGTAATTCCCGTACTTTTTATTGATTGTTTGACCTGGCCGTTCTTCCTCTTTTGTCGCTCTGTAAACACTTTCAGATGTTTTCGATGTTGATTTAAAGTTTCGTACCTTGTTTGGATCATGATCGTGTAGTTTGGACCTTTTGGCAGAGTTATGGGTCAGGGAGATAGCGCATGCTAGGCCTAGGCGAGGAGCGCACGCTAGCTTTGAGCCTTAGCGCACGCTAACGTTCGGAGCATGGCAGAGGCAGTAGCTAATTCTGCCATCTGTACTAGCAGTTAGCGCACGCTATTCATGTTAGCATGCGCTAACATCGTCCATAGCGCACGCTAACGAACTGGGTCAGCAGAGGAAGTGAGGTATTCATACTTTTTGGACTTTCAGGTAACGTATGCTAGGCAGCGGCTAGCGCATGCTATAAGTGTCGTGTAGCGCACGCTAGTGCCCTTTAGTAACGCACGCTAGCGGAGTGAGACAGTGAACTGGGACTTTGTGTGGACACCAGTTAGCACACGCTAAGGCTGTGTAGCGCGCGCTAATGTCGCAGGTCAGTAGCCACTGGACTACCGGGTGACCCCATTAGCGCACGCTAACCTTTAAGCTTAGCGCACGCTAAGCTAACGTAGTATATAAGGGGACAGTCAACCCCTGCACTTGTCATTTCACATCATTTTCACTTATTCCGATTGGGAGAGCTCGAGAGATGCGATTTGGGGCGATTTGAGGCAGTCCTTCTTCAACAATCATCATCTTGAGTTGGATAACAAAGATTTCACAACACCTAATCTATTTCCATCTTCCAAATCAAGGTAAAAATCCTTAGAACCCTAATTTTGGGAATTTTGGGGATTTTCTTATATTCGTCTGATTTATCCGTTTTAGAGCTTGAGAACCTTGAGATTATGATGTATCTACCCCGTACCCATGTTTCCCCTATGATTATATGGATTGTTTGGTACCTTATTTGGACGTGAGAGGGTTTGGGTGATTTTCCAACCTCTAGATGTTTACGCTTGTAGTTTCGTGAATCGTAGGTGGGTTTTGGGAGTTTCTTCGTGTGATTTGAGTATAGATTATTGATTATCATATTCCTTGCGAATCGTTTAGGTGCCGGAAGTGCATTCTTGGACCTACCGAACTTATACTCTTTTCCTTCCGATTTCTCGATGTCTCAAAGGCAAGTATATGTTTATGATTGTATGTTCTCGACTTTGAAAGTAAGACATATGATTGGCATGATTATTTATATCCATTCTGGGATGGGCCGACGGGTCCTCTGAGGGTTTCGTAGCCTCTGGTGCGATTCTGTGGATATTTTGGGTTAACCACCCTGGGACGGACTGATGGGTCCTCTGAGGGTTCCGTAGCCTCTGGTGCGGTTCCACGGTTAATCATGTATGTATCGATGTGATGCTATGAGATTTAGTTATTCCGGAATACTAGTCTTGGATTGATGAGATGATGATTACTTTTACTTTATTGTCGAGGAGTATTGTGTTTCATATTCGACATACTTGCACTAGCTATTCGACGGCTAACCCCTTATGGGGAAATACTTTCATGTATTTAAGGTTCTAAGAGAGCGGATAGGCATGTATCGGGTCGGCATGAAGATGATGGGCAAGTGTGATACTGTTTCTTGTCTCCGGTTATATTTTGTGTTTTCTCCATTCAGTGTTGTTGTACTGGAATGGTTTTTGAGTACTCGTGTACGGTTTTCGGTTTCCTTGATGTTCCGGCCTGTGTTGCCGCGCTATTGGTTTGTGATGTATTGTATTCGGATGTATTAGATATGGTTTTGAATACTATTTCTATTGTCTTCCATTACATTGTACTTGGAACTTCTCGGTCAAATTTTATAGTTCCGCGTAATAATAGCCTTGTGGGTCCCACGGTGGGATTCACGGCGCTATAATATACCCTGAATAACTTGGGGGTGTTACAATTTTGATGATGTTATCCCTGTATTCTAAGTTTAATTCAAATATAATGTTCTAAATACTTGACATTGTAAAGAAGAATCAAATGAGCAACTTCTATAGGCCTTTAAAAGTTAGGCCAAGGATTAATCAAATAGACTACGTTAGAAGATTAGCCGAGTATCTCTAAGTCAGAAGATCAGCTTAGTATCCCTAAGTCAGAAGATCAGCCAAGTATCGAATATCAGCTAAGTATCGCAAATCAGCTGAGTATCGCATATCAGCTCAATATCGAATATCAGGTGAGTATCGTATATCAGCTGAGTATTGAATATCGGCTGAGTATTGAATATCAGTTGTGTATCGAAAATCAGTTGAATATCGCATATTAGTTGATCATCACATGTCATCTGAGTTTTTAGCCAAGACAGAACTTCATCTAAATATGGACGTCGCAATACTTGGACAAAATTCAGCAAGTATTAATTAGCTATGTCCACGTTAGCAAACGTTGAAAAGTCAATAAAGACGGAAAATCACATGTAGACATAAATAAAGCCAAGGAGACAAAGTGAATAATTACCGCAAGTTCAGAAATAAAATATTCTTTTAGATTCGCGCTCTAAATACTTTCTATTATAGAAATCAAAGAAAATGGTGCGAACAACTATATATCTTCAAATGGGTAGATTTGAAGAAAGTGAAAAGCCGTGGAAAGAAATAAAATGTTAAACAAAGAAGTCTCTCTCTAACGGACCGATTTGTTCAGGATGCAATGGCTAAGAAGAAGCACAAGATCGTATTATAAATACCTAAAGAACGGATGAGCAGAAGTACGATGCGATTTACATTTACAAGCAGTCAAAGTAATCAAAAGCAATACAAGCTACAACTGCAGCATCGTGGAGAGCAAATGATTGATCTTTCTCTTCTCAACATGTCCGGTTAAACTTGTTAGATTCCGGTTATGGGAGTACGTTGAATTGCTATGGTTTTGTCAGAGTGATGATTACATCTCTCAAATTGCTGGCTCTCTTGCTCCAAAATCTTTTTCCTTTCACAAAATAAAAGAATGGGCCATGTTCAGTTAAGGCCCAAATAAAAAGAAGATCCGGGATATATATATATATATATATATATATATATATATATATATATTGTGACTCCCTTTTCAAATACTTGTTTATAATTCATGTTAGAATACTTGATCAATATTTTTTCATGTTTAACTTAATTGCTCATAATTCGGGAGAAGAGGGCATTAATAGGTCTCGAGTATTTGACATAATTAATTGCGAGGTTGAGAAATCGAGGATGAACTATGATGATATTTGATCTTATAAATTTTTTGGAGTTAGATAATTAATAATAGATGGAGACAGCATTATAAGTTGTTTAATCTACGTTCTAATGCATCTCGAGAGGGACTTAAAGATATTGTTATGATTATCATATGGGAAGGCACATATAACTCTATCGAAATCAATTCCGATTAAACCTAGCAATCGATGGAAACCTAGTCTTGGAATCTATCTTTTGAAACTCTAAACATTCTCTTCGATTCGATTTATATAATTTGTTTAAGTTAGTTTTATTATTTTTACTTAGATAACCATTCTTCAAATTATCGATCGTCTAGATAAAATCAGAATTATTACAATCTAGTAATTAATACAATAGAAGTAATTAGTGTTTGGGGAATACGAACTTGCTCGCCACTTTCCAAGACTACTCCGTACACTTGCGGGTAGTAAAATAAATAGCAAACAAGTTTTTGGCGCCGTTTTTGGGGACTAATTTATTTGTATTAGTGTTAATATTACGATAATTGTTTCCGGTCTTACTTTAGACAATTTTTTTGTATTATTTTATTTTGTTACTTTCGTATTGTTTTTTGTCGTGTTTCAGGACATGCATGAACACTCGCTCATCTTGAGTACCTTTGGAAAACTATATTCTCGAAGTAGAGGTATTTGCTCGAAGAACAAGTGTTGCTGCACGGAAATTAGGAAGGGATTTATTTGACGAAATGGAGAGAGCGGGAGACACGATTGCCAACATGGAAAATAAAAATACATCAGCCCATAATCCGAACAACAAAGGCGTATGGGATGAGCACGCAGTTCGGGTTTAAATCTATTCGAAATGGATTTCGGTCGAGGCTTGCCAAAAATTATGGGGGAGTTTATCATATTCCTATCAACGCCCTCAATTTTGAATTGAATCCTTCACTAATATCGATGATTCAACATAATCAATTTAGGAGATTTGCCACAGAGAACCCGCATGCCCATTTATTCCACTTCATTCAAATTTGTGATACCATCAAAATGATTAGGGTGCCAAATGATGCAATAAGATTGAAGCTATTTCCATTTTCTTTGAGAGAGAAGGTTCGTAGTTGGCTTGGAACCCTTGCTTCGGGGAGCATAAGTACATGGGACGAGTTTGGTGAAAAGTTACTAATCAAGTTCTTCCCGCCCAACAAGACCATGAGATTGAAGAGCGAAATCATGCATTTCCGACAGATGGACTCAGAGACATTATAGGAAGCGTGGGAACGCTTCAAGGATTTGTTAATATGATGTCCTCGTCATGGTTTTCTGGAAGACCAACAAATGTGTTTCTTTTACAATGGGTTGGCCAGAGAGACTAGAAATCTTATTGACGCATCGGCCGGAGGACCACTACTAGCCAAAAGTGTAGAGGAAGCATATGAATTATGTTGGGATTCCGTGCCTAAAATGAAGGCCCAACGGAAGCGGTAAAATGAAAATTAATTCGATCCGAATCCCTACGAGGATCGATCGAGCTACATATATACGAATATATAAACGAAATCGCAGGAGATATAAAAACTCACCCTTGTAGTCCGTTGATAAATTGATTCCTTCTCTTGAGCTAATCCCCAAGCTTTGCTTGATCTCTACGAATCCAATCCGCTACAAGCTCTTGGATGATCCAACACCGAAAGTACCGCGTCTCTACTTACCACGCACCGGAGAAACGATCAGAATGACTAAACCTCGTTATCCTCCAAGGATACGGCTAGAACAAGGTTGTAGAAGCTTTGCTTGTGATTATAACACTCTAAGTGTATTGATCACACACTCTCTTATATTTCTTAATTTTCTTCCAAGAAAAATCAAGAACTTGAAGAAAAGGAAGAAGAATTTAGAGAAGATTTTCTCTCTCTCTCTTGCTATCTCACTCAACCGTATGAATTCTCCTAGGATCAAAAGGTGAGTTGTGAGATTTGTCTTCCATCCTTTTATTCAACTCCCACCACATGCAACAACACATGCATATGTGTATTAGACCCACCATGACAATTATTATTCATTAAAGAATAGAAACAAGAGTCCAAAAGGAAGGTGGGTGGAAATGGGCGGCCCATGTAGAAATCGGATGAGTTTAGTTCGTTTCGGACTCCCATGAGTCCAAACAGATAAACTCCAATTCCGTTCCGATGTATTTATCCAATTAATTAAACATATCAAATACAAAATAATATAAATAATTTCTCCAAGAAATAATTATATTTATGAATTAACTTAATGACCCAGTAATTTATTTAATTCATTAGGCCGAAATCAATTTATCCAATAAATCGAGTTATACATCCAATGTCCCAATAAATTAGATATCAATATCTAATATTCATAATGAAAGAATAAGCTCGATTCATTCCATCGTCAATCCTATTGAACGACTCGGTAGGTCCGTCTCAGTCAGCAATGGGAGGAACCAAAGAGTAGTAGCACCACCTAGCCAGCCTGGCGGCCTACACTGTACCCCAACTGAGAACGAATGATGGGATCATTCAAGAACCATTATTTCATGAATACCAGTATATGTATAAACCCTTCTTTCAAATGTCCCGATCAAGTTATAGGGTCACGGTCAGTCAAACCCTATCTGTACTTGACGCTATGCATGCGTTAATGCAAATCGAAATCATCGAGCTCTAATGTATCCAATACAACTAGCTCCAATGCTTTGGCCAAAGACTGATGATCTCATCTGCCAATAACCGCATAGGACATATAACCCGCTCACTAACGGGAGAAAGAATTCTATCTTGGTATTTAGTAGGACCTGCTACTTGCCCGTCAAGATGCACGTCGAGGTTGACCCCCGCCTCCCGATTTACAGGGTCGAACTACTCTAATGAAAATCTTGACGTGACAAGCACATCCCTACTAAATCCTCAAGTCGATGGTTCACAAATACCTATCACAACTTTTCGATTCCGTCATTGACTGTCCCGGAGTGAAACGTGTGATGAATCGAGGATGAGTCGGTTCGAGTATACTAATCCAATCAGCATACCTATAATGTGTGCTCCCACTAACTATTAGTGTTCTATAGGCACTCTCCATGTCAAAGAACACATCATACAAGTCTTCACATAAACTTAACGCCCAGTTAAGTTTCATCGACTTGCGAACGATTAAGTATTTGAGCTATAAACCTTTCCAGTGTCGACCCCCTTATCCAATAAGGAGTGGAACGTTTTGCTATCAAATACACGGACTAGTTTCTATATGTATATTTACGAGTTAGGAATGCCAGTAACTACCAGTAAATAAAGAAACAATCATTGCCTTATATTAATGATTTACATAATTACAAGTACAATGCCCTCACTCAACATCCTCTGAGTGGCATTCGAGGGTATACTCCAAACAAATTAATCGAGAAGATGGCCATGAGCAACTATCAATGGCCTACTAAGAGGACTAATGTGCGTAGAGTGGCTGAAGTTTTAGACTCGGATCCTATTAAGGCTTTGACTGCACAAATATCGATTTTGACCAATCATTTGGGAGTTCTGACAAAAAGTACAAATGAAAAGGCAACTCCCAAAGGAAGTGAGCTACCACACGACCCTTTGGAGGAGGCCCATTACATCAATAATTATAATTTTAGTAATTATCAGAATAATCCTCATCCGGGGTTCCATCATCCTTCTAATAAGAATCACGAAAATCTTAGCTGTGGGAATCTGAGGAATGCCTTACAACCTCCTGTTGGATTTAAGATATCAAATGGCGATGTGACCGAGGAACCCAAATCAGGTCCGAATTTGGAGTCGGTTCACACGAGATGAAGAGAGGCTCGATCGGATTGAAAATCATACGACTCAATTAGCAACCACTGTTGGAGCTCAAATGAAAAGTCTAGAAATGCAAATCGGTCAATTGGCTAAGATCATAGGGAGAAAACCTCAAAAAGGCCAATTGCCAAGCAACACTGATGAGAACCTAAAAGCACAGTGCAATGCTATTTTCTCTTGTAGTGTTAATGAGGAGCTACCTGAACTGGAGAATGAGGACAAAAATGCAGCCGTGTTGTCTAATAAAGCAGACTTGATAGTTTTCATTAATGAGGTGAAGGATCGGTCCGATATTGAGCATGTCGAGGAGAAGAAAAACTTTGAGGTTTTCTTGCAAGCCATGGGGTCAAAGAAAAAACAATTGGAGCGCCTACCCCAAAATCTTAAGGTTCTTTGCTCTATTTTGGGTTGTTCATTAAATGATGTATTATGTGATCATGGTTCAAGTGTCAATATATTACTTTATTTATTATCAGGACACTTGGATTGGGAGAATTGAGGCCATCTCGAGTGAACATGCAATTGATAGATCGATCTTTGGGTTACCCAAAGGGAATTGTGGAGGATGTATTTTTAAAGATTGATAAGTTCACCTTCCCCATTAATTTCATAGTGTTTGATGATGATGGGAAGTAAGATGGACTAGTAATACTTGGACGTCCATTCTTAACCAATGCACGAGCATTAATTGATGTAGATCAAGGAGAACTTACTATTAGCATGCATGGTGAAGATGTCGTAATTTTGATGACCCCTCGATTGGATGGATTGATGAGTAGATAACCTCCCGATAAAATTGCATGTAAGCTAGATTGTGAGAGCTCATCAATGGACCCAGGATAAATGAAACAAGCATCTGGCTGAAGATGTTAAAGTTAGCACTTCTTGGGTGGCAACCCAATGATTTTTATTTCTTTATTTTTATTTTCTGTAATCTTAGTTGCTTTATGTTGTTTTTGTATTATTCTGCTTATTTTAAGTATTTTTATTCACCGATTTGATATTTGGTGTTATTATATGGAAAACACAACCGGAAATAGGTCCACTTCCCGCCTCATTCACAGAGAGGCACTGTGAGTAATTTCTATTGGGGTTCGGTGATAAAAACGAGTTATGCAGCAGAAAATAAATTGGTCTAACCGGATAAAACCAAACCCCAAAATGGATCGTACAAGCATCATATAAACGAGTATAAAATTGATGAAGATATAATTTAGAAGTCATACCCTCGTAGACCTTTGATAATATCTTCTTGAAGAAAAATTCGATCCAAGCTTTTTCCAGTCACCAACACGAACACAAATCCAATTCGTTCTTCCTTGATGAATGATTAAAACACCGAAATTTCCAAATGTATCTACGTTATCACGTGATGGATATTGATCGGAAAAATAATATATCAATTCGTTCTCAAAGAACACGACTAGGAATTGATACAATATTTTTCTCCTCTTCTCTTCTTCCTTTTCTTTCTCTCAAAGATGAACAAGAAAAATGAAAAATAATTTTTCTCCTCTCCCTTAATGAACTCACGGCTGGAGCAGCAGGTTGGTAAGTTGTGTGTGTGTGTTTTTCAACACTATCATGAGGTGTGAAAGACATATCTTTATATAATATGAAGTGATATCAAAATGATGAGATTCCAAATCTCATGCATTTTGTCCTCAACCTTGTAAAATATGACTAACACACCCCACACAACACATGGTGAGTTTCCAAGCATGAGAGGGGGGCGGCGCACTTGAGTTTAGGTGAGAAAACGAGCCGAACCACTCGGTTCGTATACCGGGCGTTCACGTGTCCTGTCCATTAAGTACACTTCGTTTTATCTCAAATGTATTTATACTTAATTAATTAATCCAATTAATTAATTTTATCAAATACAAAATTATAATAATATATTTCTGAGAAATAATTATTTATAAATTAAATTAATCACCCGATAATTAATTTCAATTCACAAGACCGCATGATTTATCAAATAAATCAAATTAGATATCTAATATCCAATATTAATGAAGAGATAATAAATACATATTTTATCCATGAAATATCCTTGTGCGCGACTCCATAGGTCCGTCTTAGTCGGCAATGGGAGGAACCAAGGAGTATGGGTAACACTTAGCTAGTTTAGTGCTCCGTACCGTAACCTAACTAAGAACAAATGATCGGATCATTCAAAACCATTATGTCGTGATTACCGTATACGTATAAACCCTTCAATCATATGTCCCGGTTAAGTATTAGGGTCACGGTAAAATAAAACCCTATTATAACTTGACTTTATGCATTCTGTTAATGCAAACCGAGATCATCTAGCTCTCGTGTATCAAATACAACTAGCTCTAAATGCTTTGGCCAAAGACTTATGATTTCATTTGCCATTAACCGCATAGGAAATTTACCTGCTCACTTACAGGAGAAAGAATTCCATCTTGGTATTCAGTAAAGACTGCTACTTGCCCACTAAGTTGCATTTCAAGGTTGACCCCACCTACCGGCGATTGGATCGAACTACTCTAATGATTAACTTAATGTCTCAAGCACATCTCCTACTGAAACCTCAAGTCAAAGGTCCACGTATACCTATCATAACCTTTCAATTCAGTCATTGACAAACCCTGAGTGATATCCATATAACCAAATCGAGGTGAGTCGTGTTCGAGTATACTAATCTCATTAGCATACCTTTAACGTGTGCTCCAACTAACTCTTAGTGAAGACAAACACTCTACATGTCAAAGTACACGTTATACAGATCTTGGCTAAACTTAATGCCCAATTAAGTTTTGTCGACTTGCGAACTAGTTAAGCATTCGAGCTCTAAACACTTCTAGTGCCTACCTCCTTATCTCCATAAGGAGTAGAATGTTTGATCTCAAATGCATGGAATGGACTATTATTCTATATACCAAATCACAATGCCAGTGATATACAATAATATAGAAATAATAATTACCTTATTAATTATAATATTCATAATTACAATACAAATGCTCTCGCTCTCTCATCCTCTGAGTGGCATTCGAGAGCATATTTCTAACAATCTCCTACTTGCACTCAATACCACAAACTATGGTATCGAATACCCATACTCTCCAGATGTTTTTCTAATACCTTCTCAGATAGTGGCTTGGTAAGTGGATCAGCAACGTTATTTGTTGTGTCTACTCTCTGCAGTATAACATTCCCTTCCTGAACCATTTGCCTAACAAAATGATCTTTTCTCGCAATATGTTTGGTATCGTGGTGAGCCCTAGGATCCTTAGCCTGTGCAACAGCTCCGTCATTGCCACAAAACAGCGTCACGGGCTTCTCTGCATTAGGAACCACTTGAAGTTCCTCAGTGAACTTCTTAATCTAAAAAGTTTCTTTAGCAGCCTCCGTGGCTGCCTGATATTCGGCTTGACATGTAGAGATAGCAGTCGAACTTTGCTTGGCACTTCTCCGAGAAACTGCCCCACCATTCAGAGCAAAGATATATCGTGATGTGGACATCTGAGCATCCATGTCCCCCGAAAAATGTGAGTCTGTATAACCCATCACTCTAGGTTCTCCACCGCCGTATGTAAGAACCAAGTCTTTAGTCCTCATTAGGTACTTAAGAATGTTCTTTACAGCAGTCCAGTGTTCCTGCCCTGGATTTGACTGAAACCGACTAACTACACTCACAGCATAGGCAATGTCCGGTCTAGTGCAAATCATAGCGTACATGAGGCTGCCTACTGCCGAAGCATAGGGCACCTTACTCATTTCCTTTATGTCTTCCTCACTTTGAGGACACATCTCTAAGAAAAGTTTTGCATCGTGTTGATGGGATTTTGGATACAATATCGAATACGCAGCGGAATTATAAAATTAAATATAACGAATCCCAAACAGGATCGATCAAGTAACGTATATACAAAAAATAAAATGACGAAGACAAAAGGATCAAAGTCCCATACCTTTGAATCCTTTGATAATATCTTCGTAATTTGATGATGATCACGAACTGAACACAGGCACGAAATCCCTTCATCCCAAGCACCGAAAATACGATGTCTCTGCTTCACACGCGTCGGAACTTGACCAGAAAAATCTACAGCAATCCAATCTTGAAGTAACACGACTAAGAATTACTATAGGAATTTTTCTCTCTATTTTTCTTACTTATTTTGCATCTCTAAGATGAAGAACACAAAAGAAAAATATATCTCCCTTCTCTCTTCCAAACTCTCGGCCGTAGCATATGGTTGTCAAGTGTGGTGTTTGTTTTGTACATTAAATAACGTGTGTAATGAGATTCCTTCACATGATATCAACTTGGAACCATTAGTTGAAAGTATCATGGTGGGTCTCACAACATTAAACAAAACAAATCAATATAAGAGAGAGAGGAGGTGGGGCAGCCCCATGTGTAAGGTGCTAGGAAACGGGCCGAGTCACTCGGCTCGTGTACCGGATGTTCGTCAAACGACTCCGTTAAATACACTCCGTTATATCTACAATGTATTTATACTAGTTAATTAATCCAATTAATTAATTATATCAAATACAAATATATTTCTCTAAGAAATATTATTTATGAATTAAATTTATTACCCAGTAACTTAATTTCAATTCATAAGACCGCTATTTGATTTATCCAATAAATCATAATTAGATACCCAATATCTAATATTAATAGAGAGATGATAAATTCTCATTTATCCGTAAACGATCCTGATGCGCGACTCTGTAGGTCCGTCTCAGCCGGCATTGGGAGGAACCAATGAGTGCGGGCAGCACTTAGCCAGCCTAGCGGGCCGCACTGTAAAACCCGATTGAGAACGACTGAAGAGATCATTACAGAACCATTATATCGTGAATACCATATACATACAGACCCTTCATCAGATGTCCCGGTCAAGTCTTCGGGTCACGGTAAAGTCAAATCCTACTGTTGACTAGACACTATGCATGTGTTAATGCAAATCAAGACCGACTGATTACTAGTGTATCCAATACGACTAGATCAGAATACTTTGGCAAAGGACTTATGATCTTATTTGCCATTAACCGTATAGGACATTCGCCTACTCACTAACAGGAGATAGAATCCTTTCTTGGCATACAATAAAGATTGCTACCTTCCCGTATAGTCTGCACTTCGAGGTTGACTCAGTGATTAAGAAAATGAGTCTAACTACTCTAATGACAAACTAAACGTCACAGGCACATCTCTTACTGAACCCTCAAGTCAAAGGTCTACGTATACTATCACATCCTTTCGATTCGTCATCGACTCTCCAAGAGTGAATATCGTGTAACTAAATCAAGTATGAGTCGTGTTCGAGTATACTGGTCCCACCAATATACCTATAACTATGCTATCAAGACATGTACATGTCCTAGCATCACTTATACAAGTCTTACTCAAAAACTGAATGCCCAATTAAGTTTATCGACTTACGAACGGTTTACATAAATAAGCCCTAAACACTTCCAGTGCACTTCTATCTTATCCGATAACGAGAGTGGAATGTTCGCTCTTATTTACATGGACTTCACTTTAATTTTACCAAATCAAGAATGCATTTGAAATACAATAAACAGTGAATGAATCATATTGCCTTTTATTGATAATTCCACAATTATACGTATAATGCCCCTTCTCTCTCATCCCCTGAGTGGCATTCGAGGGCATATTCCTAAAAATATCCCACTTGCACTCAATGCCATACATCATGGTATCCAATACTCATGTTCTTCAGATATATTTCCAAGATAGCCTGAGATAACAACTTAGTCAGCGGGTCAGAGACATTATCTTCTGAGTCTACTCTTTGCAACAAAACATATCCTTTTTCAACCATATCTCGAACTATGTGATACTTTCTCTCTATATGCTTGGTGTTGTGGTGAGCCCTTGGCTCCTTGGCCTGGGCGACAGCTCCATCATTATCACAGAATAGTGGTATAGGCAGCTCCGCATTAGGCACCACTTGAAGTTCTTGCACAAACTTCTGCATCCAAAATGCTTCCTTGCTAGCCTCTGAGGCAGCTTGGTACTCTGCTTGGCAGGTGAAATATGCATTAGCGCTTTGCTTGGAGCTTCTCCAAGATACTGCTCCTTCATTGAGAATGAACAAATACTCAGATGTCGACTTAGAGTCATCCTTGTCTCCTTAAAAATCAGAATCGGTGAATGCAACCACCTTCAGTTCTCCACCACCGTAAGTAAGAACCATACCTCTAGTTCTTCTTAAGTACTTAAGAATGTTCTTGACAGCAGTCAAGTGTTCCCTTCCCGGGTATGCTTCAAAACGACTTACCACACTTACAGCGTAGGCTAAGTCCGGTCTCGTGCATAACATAGCGTACATGAGGCTACCCACTGCGAGGCATAGGGTGCCTTACTTATCTCTCTTTTGTCTTCCTCACTTTGGGGACACATTTTCTTGGTGAGATGAATTCCATGTCGCATGGCAAGGAACCCTCTTTTAGAATCATCCATCTTGAATCTTCTCAGGATCTTATCTATATAGAGGGCTTGGGAAAGTCCTATCATTCTTCGCGGTCTATCTCTGTAAAGACGGATCCCTATAATATAGGAAGCTTCTCCCAAATCTTTCATGGGGAACGTTTTAGAAAGCCAAGCTTTCACAGTACTGAGCATTGCTACGTTATTTCCCATAAGTAGAACATCTACATATAGTACTAAGAACGCAATGTTGCTCCCACTGACTGTTTTATAAACACATGGATCCTCCTCGTTTTGCACAAAATCAAAGTCCTTGACTGCTTCGTCAAATCGAAGGTTCCAACTCCGAGAAGCTAGCTTCAGCCCATAAATGGCTCGTTGCAGCTTACACACCTTATGAATATTAGCTTTGGACACAAAACCCTTAGGCTATTCCATATATATTTTCTCCTCGAGGTATCCATTTAGAAAAGCCGTTTTGACGTCCATTTGCCATATTTCATAATCGTAATGGGCAGCAATGGCAAGCATCATGCGAATCGACATGATCATAGCTACGGGCGAGAAGGTATCTTGATAATCGATCCCTTCCCTTTGGGTATAACCCTCTGCCACAAGCCTGGACTTATAGGCATCAACCTTGCCATCCCCATCAGTCTTTCTCTTATAGATCCATTTACTTATAATAGGCTTCATTCCAGTTGGTAGATCTACTGGAGTCCAGACCTGATTGGCATGCATCGAGTCTATCTCAGCTTCCATATCTTTTTGCCATTTATCGGAGTCCACATCCACTATCACTTGGTCATAGGTGATAGGGTCGTCCTCACGGCTATCAGATACGTAGTGGAGACCCAGTTCCTCGACATGTTTATAGCCATACCTCTCAGGTAAGTGAGACACCCTATCAGACCTTCGAAGTGGAGGTTGTGTTATAATAGGTTCGGCTCGTGATCCCTGATCAGATGTCACCTCACGACTTTCTTTGCGCTCTTCTAAAGAGACATTTATACCCGAGCCACCTTCCTGAATGAATTCATCCTCAAGGAAGTGCGCTTGTAGAATAGGTAACCCATCGAGTCCTCTGGGTATCCTATGAAACGTCCCTTGACGGACCTCGCTTCCAGTTTGTCCACCTTAGCCTTCTTGACATAGGCTGGACATCCCCAAATACTAATGTGATTAAGACTTGGTTTCTTACCTTTCCACATCTCATGCGGAGTGATAGGAATGGATTTCGAAGGATATCTATTAAGGATATAGGCAGCGTTAAGTAAGGCGTGCCCCCACAGGTAAATTGGTAAATCAGTGTAATTCAACATGGAGTGAACCATGTCCAACAAAGTCCGATTTCTACTTTCTGAAACACCATTTAACTGTGGGGTTCCTGGCGACGTGAATTTTGAAACTATTCCATGTTCCTTAAGGAACTCATCAAACTCGATGCTCATATACTCTCCACCTCGGTCTGACCGAAGTGCCTTGATATGACATCCAGTCTGTTTTTCAACCAGGGCCTTAAATTCCTTGAATTTAGTGAAGGCTTCAGATTTCTGTTTCATTAAGTACACAATACCATACCTAGTATGATCATCTGTGAACGTTATGAAATATTAATATCCATCTCGGGCTGCTTCTAAAGCACCAAATATGTCGGTATGTACCAACCCAAGTTTTTCAGCAGCCCTTTCAAATGTCCCTGTGAATGGGGACTTAGTCATCTTGCCTCTAAGGCAGGATTCACAAGTTGGATAGGGTTCTACACCCAATGGACTTAAAAGTCCATCTTTCTCCATTTTGTGAACCTTGGTTTGATCAACGTGACCAAGTTTAAGGTGCCACTTAAGAGCTTGATTAGTATCATGCCTGCCATGTTTCCCAGTTATAGTGTTCACTGCTAATTTATTTTGTAAGTTCAGATGATATAAACCATCCAACAATGTAGCTGTGCCAACCAATTTATTTCGAAAATAAATTTTACAACTACCATTGCCAATGAAGAAAGAAAATCCTTTCCGGTCTAAGACTGGAATGTATACAATGTTTTTATGCCCCTTGGGCAAAACCAATACTTCATCTAACGTCAAATAAAACCCGATTCCAAACCCAATAGGAGTGATCCAATATCAGTTGCCTCAACACTTTGTCCACATCCGACAGTGACCATCACTTCCCTAGCATCAAGCTGCCTACTTCATTCCAAATCCTGATTCATAGTACAAATATGAGAAGTAGCACCTGAATCTAGAATCCATGTAGCAGAATATATGGTAGCGGAATAATTGGTTTCAAAAACAAAAAGTTCCGTACCTGATGTGCCATTGATCTTGGGACAAGTCCTACGCTTGTGGCCCAACTCACCGCATTCAGGACATTTGTCCATAGGTTTGGGACCGCCTACCTTCTGAACCTTTAGGGCCTTCCCTTGCCTTTCTATACCCCTTTCTTGGGTTTATACTGATCATAGGTCTTTTTCTTCTTGTTCTTGGACCTCTGAGGCCCAGAAGAAATCACAAGAGCAGCCTCCCTCAGCTTAGTCTTCATGTTAGACTATATCGTCACTAGTTTGTCCATTAGCCCAGCTAATGTACACGAAATTTCATTACAGTTGAAATTTATTACAAACTGTATGAAGGAGTCACGTAGAGATTGAAGGATGAGATCAATTTGTGGGGATATATCCATGTGAAATTTGAGCACCTCGAGCCTCTCAATCATAAAGATCATCTTGAGGATGTGGTCTCCCACTTTCTCCCCTTCGTTCATCCTAGCACTGAATAACTGCTTCGATATCTCATATCTAGCAGTCCTACTGTGCTCTCCATAAAGATCGGTCAAGTGTGCGAGAATCTGCCTAGCAGAAGTCATTTTCTTGTGTGCTCTCTGCACCTCATTAGTCATTGAGCCCATCATAAAACCACGGACCAGCACATCATCCTTGATCCATTTTTCATGGATGTCAATTACTTCCTGATTACCCCTAGTCCAGATTGGAGTCGGTGGAATGTCCGCCTCTAAGACGTATCCCAGAGACGCCATGCCGAGTAACAATCATCAGATTCCGCAACCAGTCAACAAAGTTTGGGCTAGTTAGGAGATCCTTTTCAAGTAGTATTGCAAGTAGGCTCTTTGCCATTTTTAGAGAGATATAGTTTCATTTCTCTGCATTGATTTAGGCAAGATTGAATTAGTGATTTATTTTATTATGATCGAGTATAGAATTTAAGGACTTGTATAATTCTTGTCTCGGCTCCCACTAATTTTATCAGAATTACACACTCCCATGTTATAACCCGAAAGTCATGGTTAGATCGACTTCTTAGTATCATGCCTGCCACGTTTCCTAGTTATAGTGTTCACTGCTGATTTATTTTGTAAGTTCAGATGATATAAACCATCCAACAATGTAGATGTGCCAACCAATTTATTTCGAAAATAAATTTTACAACTACCATTGCCAATGAAGAAAGAAAATCCTTTCCGGTCCAAGACTGGAATGAATACAATGTTTTTATGCCCCTTGGGCAAAACCAATACTTCATCTAACGTCAAATAAAACCCGATTTCAAACCCAGTAGGAGTGATCTAATATCGGTTGCCTCAACACTTTGTCCACTTCCGACAGTGACCATCACTTCTCCAGCTTCAAGCTGACTACTTCATTCCAGATCCTGATTCATAGTACAAATATGAGTAGTAGCACCTGAATCCAGAATCCATGATGCAGAATATATGGTAGCGGAATAATTGGTTTCAAAAACAAAAAGTTTCGTACCTGATGTGCCATTGATCTTGGGACAAGTCCTACGCCAGTGGCCCAGCTCACTGCATTCAAGACATTTGTCCGTAGGTTTAGGACCGCCTACCTTCTGAACCTTTAGGGCCTTGCCCTTGCCTTTCTGCACCCCTTTCTTGGTTTTATACTGCTCATCGGTCTTTTTCTTCTTCTTCTTGGACCTCCGAGGCCCAGAAGAAATCACAAGAGCAGCCTCCCTCGGCTTAGTCTTCATGTTAGACTGTGCCGTCACTAGTTTGTTCATTAGCCCAGCTAATGTACACGAAATTTCATTACAGTTGAAATTCATTACAAACTGTATGAAGGAGTCAGGTAGAGATAGAAGGGTGAAATCAATTTGGAGGGATAAATTCATGTGAAAGTTGAGCACCTCGAGCCTCTCAATCATAGAGATCATCTTGAGGACGTGGTCTCCCACTTTCTCCCCTTCGTTCATCCTAGAACTAAATAACTACTTCGATATGTCATATCTAGCAGTCCTATTGTGCTCTCCATAAAGATCGGTCAAGTGTGCGAGAATCTGCCTAGCATAAGTCATTTTCTTGTGTGCTCTCTACAACTCATTAGTCATTGAGCCCATCATAAAACCACGGACCAGCACATCATCCTTGATCCATTTTTCATGGACGACAATTACTTCCAAATTACCCCTAGTTCGGATTGGAGTCGGTGGAATGTACACCTCTAAGACGTATCCCAGAGACTCCATGTTGAGGAACAATCATCATGTTCCGCAACTAGTCAACAAAGTTTGGGCCAGTTAGGAGATTCTTTTCAAGTAGTATTGCAAGTAGGTTCTTTGCCATTTTTAGAGAGAAATAGTTTCGTTTCTCTCATTGATTTAGACAAGATTGAATTAGTGATTTATTTTTTTATGATCGGGTATAGAATTTAAGGGCTTGTATAATTCTTGTCTCGGCTCGCACTAATTTTATCGTAATTACACACTCCCATGTTATAACTGAAAGTCATGGTTTCGACTTCTTAGTGGTGATAGAGTTCTTTATAAATTTTAACAGATGCAACCTGTCAGGTTTCTTACCTATTAATTTCTGTAAAGTGGTGTCCAACACCAACCCGTCCAACGGATGATTCGATCTTCTTTTACCCCTAGTCTTCATGCCCTCAACCTATCAGGTTTCTTGGCAATCCAGATTATCTAAGTTGTTGACCATCAACGTCTATCAGTTTGACTATTGAATCTCGCCCGGAAACCTATCAGGATTCTAGGGGCGAAATTTATCACCAGCCGAAGGCATCTAATGCACTCAAGAATTTATCAACCTCTACAAAATGTACTACTCTGATAACTCAGAAGCATAGTACACCAGCTCGGGTATCAATTTTCTACGAGTTTGATGGAGGGTAGGAAACCTCGTAACCTTTTTCAAACTTAGTATTTTTGTAAGTCGGGATAATTTCGCGATTAATGTTACACTTTGCACATTAATTCATTTATAAGCGCGTTTGTGTTTGTCAATCATTCAAAATGAAAAACGGTAAATAAAAAAAATAGCAACCTAGTTACTAGCAAGATATAGCTCATGGACTTTATCCTAAGTACTGGGCCAAGCGAATGACCCAATAAAGAAAAAACAATCTTCGATTCTTCATCTTCTCGGTCGGTTGTCTTCCGTCTTCGCCATAGCCAAATCAATAATTACATCATTGAAAAAATGCATCCTGTTATACAAATTTTCTAGTAAAAATAAATAGGCTCAAAAGGGCCTTTACAACCCAATCGAATTGAACAAACCAAAAACTAAGTCCACGAGCTATATCACCATCACATAAGGCATTCCATACAACATGTAACGGAAATATAATTAAATAATTAATTTAATATATTAATCCAATTAATATAAAAAATAGTCTATTCAATTACTACAAATATTAATCCAACTAATATTTAGTGGCACTAAAATTAAATAATCAATTAATATGTTAATCCAATTAATATAAAAATTAATCTATTCAATATTAATGGTATTAATCCAATCAATACTTATAATCGTCATTGTAATTCGTTCGAAATAATCCGGCCAAAATAATATTCACGTTTAATTAATGTTCCTTAACAAAAAATATATTTGAAATATTAATTTAGTCAAATTAAAATCCAATTTAAATTTCGAGAAATAATTACGAAGAAATATAAACTTAAAATGTAGTCGGGCTAAAAGCCTGAGACCCATATGGCCGAGCCAAGGCTCGGCCACTCTTGGCAGTCTAGCCGAGAGGCATCTCGGCAGCCTGGGCAGTCGGCCTAGGCAGTACTGCCGGCAGCAGTGTCGGCAGCCCCATTTTTCTCATTTTTCTGGCTCGTTCCCAAAACGTGAAAACTACAACGAATAATTAAATATATCCGATTATACCAATTATGATCTAAATCATAAACATCATCAAATAGCATTCAAAATGGACAAAAAATCGTTTATACGGTATCATTGACCTCGCTCCGATACCACTGTTAGGATTCCGGATACAATATCGAATACGCAGCGGAATATTAAAATTCAATATAATGAATCCCAAACAGGATCGATCAAATAACGTACAGAAGGATCAAATTCCCATACCTTTGAAGCCTTTGATAATATCTTCGTAATTTGATGATGATCACGAACCGAACACGAGCACGAAATTGCTTCATCCCAAGCACCGAAAAATCTACAGCAAATCCGTTCTTGAAGGAACACGGCTAGGAATTACTATAGGAATTTTTCTCTCTACTTTTCTTACTTGTTTTACACCTCTAATATTAAGAACACAAAAGAAAAATATCTCTCCCTTCTCTCTCCCAAACTCTCGGCCGTAGCATATGGTTGTCAAGTGTGGTGTTTGTTTTGTACATTATATAATGTGTATAATGAGATTCCTTCACATGTTATCAACTTGGCACCATTAGCTGAAAGTATCATGGAGGGATCCTACAACATTAAACAAAACAAACCAAGACAAGAGAGAGAAGGTGTGGCGGCCCCATGTGGAAGGTGCTAGGAAACGGGCCAAGTCACTCGGCTCGTGTACTGGATGTTCGTCAAACGACTCTGTTAAATACACTCTGTTATATCTCCAATGTATTTATACTAATTAATTAATCTAATTAATTAATTATATCAAATACAAATATATTTCTCTAAGAAATATTATTTATGAATTAAATTAATTACTCAGTAACTTAATTTCAATTCATAAGACCGCTATTTGATTTATCCAATAAATCATAATTAGATATTCAATATCTAATATTAATAGAGAGATGATAAATTCTCATTTATCCGTCAACGATCCTGATGCGCGACTCTATAGGTCCGTCTCAGCCGACATTGGGAGGAACTAATGAGTGCGGGCATCACTTAGCCAGCCTAGCGGGCCGCACTGTAAACCCCGACTGAGAACTAATGAATGGATCATTCGAGAACCATTATGTCGTGAATACCATATACGTACAGACCCTTCATCAGATATCTCGGTCAAGTCTTCGGGTCACGGTAAAGTCAAACTTTACTGTTGACTAGACATTATACATGTGTTAGTGCAAATCGAGACCGACTGATTACTAGTGTATCCAATACGACTAGATCAGAATACTTTGGCCAAAGACTTATGATCTTATTTGCCATTAACCGTATAGGACATTCACCTGCTCACTAGCAAGAGATAGAATCCTTTCTTGGCGTACAGTAAAGACTGCTACCTGCCCGTATAGTCCGCACTTCGAGGTTGACTCATCAATTAAGCAAATGAGTCTAACCACTCTAATGACAAACTAAATGTCACAGGCACATCTCTTACTGAACCCTCAATTCAAAGGTCCACGTATACTATCACAACCTTTTGATTCGTCATCGACTCTCTAAGAGTGAATATGGTGTGACTGAATCAAGTATAAGTCGTGTTCGAGTATACTGGTCCCACCAATATACGTATAACTATGGTATCAATAAATGCACATGTCCTAGCATCAGTTACACAAGTCTTACTCAAAAACTGAATACCCAATTAAGTTTATCGACTTAGGAACGGTTTACGTAAATAAGCCCTAAACACTTCCAGTGCACTTCTCTCTTATTCAATAACGAGAGTAGAATGTTCGCGGTTATTTACATGGACTTCACTTCAATGTTTACCAAATCAAGAATACATTTGAAATACAATAAACAGTGAATGAATCATATTGCCTTTTATTGATAATTCCATAATTACAAGTACAATGCCCTTCTCACTCATCCCCTGAGTGGCATTCGAGGGCAAATTCCTAACACATGTTGCATAGGAAGGAACCCTATTTTAGAATCTTCGATCCTAAATTGCTTCAGAATCTTTTCTATATAAAGGGCTTGGGAAAGACCTAACATTCTTTTCACTCTATCCTGGTAGAGGCGAATACCCAGAATATAGGTAGTTTCTCCCAAGTATTTCATTGAGAACTCTTTAGAAAGCCAAGCTTTCATAGAACTGAGCATTCCTACGTCATTTCCTATAAGTAGAATGTCATCTACATATAGTATTAAGAACGCAATCTTTCTCCCACTAACCTTCCTGTAAATACAGGGCTCCTCTTCGTTTTGGACAAAATCAAACTCTTTGACCGTCTTGTTAAAACGAAGATTCCAACTTCGCGAAGCTTGCTTCAGTCCATAAATGACACGCTGAAGTTTGCATATTTTATCAATATTGGTTTGAGATATGAATTGCTTAGGCTGTTCCATGTAAATCTCCTGCTCGAGGAATCCACTTAGGAATGCCGTTTTCACATCCATTTACCATATTTCATAATCAAATAGGGTTGTTATGGCAAGCATCATGCGAATAGACTTAATCATAGCTACAGGCGAGAAGGTCTCGAAGTAATCGATTCCTTCTCTTTGGGAATAACCCTTTGCCACAAGCCTAGCCTTATAGGTATCAACCTTGCCATCTCCATCAGTCTTTCTTTTATAGATCCATTTATTTCCAATATGCACTATGCCTTTAGGATGATCTACTAAAGTCCAGACCTGATTAGCATGCATTGAGTCTATCTCATATTCCATAGCTTTTTGCCACTTGGGAGAGTCAACATCTATAATCACTTGACCGTATATAGAAGGATCATTCTCTTGACTACTTTTTGTTATCTCATGGACACTCAGTTCCTCTTGCACAGGTGTCTCATTTGGTGTTTCTTTTATTTTTTCCAAAGAAATATTTTTACCTGCGCCTCCTTCCTGAATAAACTGATTTTCCAGGAAGTGTGTTTGTACAGCAACGATGATCCTATGATCTTCATGCATGTAGAATAGATATCCCATGGAATCCCCTGGATATCCTATGAAACGACCTTTCACAGACCTATCTTCTAATTTCTCTACTTTAATCTTCTTGACATAAGCAGGGCATCCCCAAATCCTAATGTGATTAAGACTTGGTTTCCTACCTCTCCACATCTCATGTGGAGTTTTAGGCACGGATTTAGAAGGACATCTATTTAAGATATGCACAGCAGTAAGGAGCACATGTCCCCACAGATAAATCGGTGGATCAGTGTAGTTAAGCATGGAGCGAACCATGTCCAACAAGGTTCAGTTCCTTCTTTCTGATACATCATTTAATTATGGAGTAGCTGGAGGAGTGAATTGTAGCACTATTCCTAGTTCTTTTAAGAACTCATCAAACTCGGTACTCATGTAATCACCACCTCGGTCTGACCGAAGAGTCTTAACACGGTTACCTTTTTGATTTTCAACTAGGGCTTTAAATTCCTTGAATTTGTCAAAAGCTTCAGACTTATGTTTCATTAAGTATACGAACCCATACCTAGTATGGTCATCAGTGAATGTAATGAAATACTGAAAGCCATCTCGTGCCACTTCAAAAGGGCCACAGACGTCGGTATGGATCAATCCAAGTTTTTCAGCAGCTCTTTCAAAAGTCCCTATGAAGGGTAACTTAGTCATTTTGCCTTGAAGGCAAGATTCACAAGTTGGATAGGGATCTGATCCCAATGGACTTGTAATCCCATCTTTCTCCATTTTATGAACCTTGGTCTCACCAATATGACCAAGTATAAGATGCCACTTAAGTGCTTGGTTTGTTTCATCCCTACCATGCTTCCTAGTTATTGTGTTCATGATTGTTTTATTCTTTATATTCAAATGGTATAAACCATTTAACAATGTAGCAGTACCAACCAATTTATTTCTGAAATAAATACGACAGGACCCATCTCCAATAAAGAAGTGAAATCCCTTTCGGTCGATGACTGGAATTGATACAATATTCTTATGCCCCTTGGGCAAAACAAGTACATCATCTAAAGTAAGAATAAAACTAGATTCTAGATCCAACATAAGGGATACAATATTAGAAGCCTCGACACTATGTCCACTTCCGACGGTGACCATCACCTCCCCTGAATCCAGCTTCCTACTTCATTCTAGATCTTGATTCATTGTACAAATGTGAGAACTCGCACCAGAATCAAGTATCCAAGAACTAGAATATACAGTTACAGGACAATTTGTTTCTAAAACCAGAAGTTCCGTACCTGAAGGAGTATTACAGTCAAGCTTTGGACAGTACCTCTTCCAGTGCCCTAGCTCACTGCAGCTAAGGCACACATCCGTTTTCCTGGCCCCCTTACTCTTTTGAACCATTGGGGCTTTGCCCTTTCCTTTATCGATCTTGGCTGTTGGACCTAACTGCTTTTTGTTCTTTTTCTTCTTATTCTTGGACTTCCAAGCCCCAGAAGAAATCACAAGTGCAGCTTTCTTTCCCTTTATCTTCATCTGAGACTGGGCAGTCGTAAGTTTGTTCATTAGCCTAGCTAAGTTACATGCAATCTCATTGCAGTTGAAGTTCATGACAAATTGGGAAAAGGAGACAGGAAGTGATTGCAGGATAAGGTCAGTTTGGAGAGATGCATGCATCTGAAAATCAAGAGCTTCTAATCTCTCAATCATCAAGATCATCTTGAGGACATGGTCCTCAACCCTCTCTTCTTCCTTCATCCTAGCACTGAATAATTGCTTCAATATCTCATATCGAGCAGTTCGACTATGCTCTCCATAGAGCTTAGCCAGGTGCGCTAAGATGGCTCTCGAAGACATCATCTTTTCATGGGCACGTTGAAGCTCATTAGTCATTGAGTCTAACATGTACCCGCGCACCCTTACGTCGTCTTTTACCCATTTCTCAAGGGCATCGACATCTTCCTGATTGGCTCGGGTTCTTGCAGGAGCCGCTGGAATGTCCACCTCCAAGACGTATCCCAGCATTTCCATAGTGAGGACAATCCTCAAGTTCCGAAGCCAGTCCACATAGTTCGGACCAGTCAGGACGTTCTTTTCAAGCAGTATAGCGAGTGGGTTCATTGTCATTTTGAGAGATTTTGTTAACTGCAGAGAATAATTTAAGATTTGTTAGTGATTGTTTAATTATGATTCGAGTAAATAATTTAACGACTTTCTTTAGTTATAATTCGGCTCTCACTATTTTATCGGCATTTGCACACTCCCATGTGAAATTCGGAAGTCACGGTTGACTTCTTAGGGGTGATCGAGTTCTTTACAAAGTTTAATAGAGGGCAACCCATACGGTTTCTATTCTATCATTCCTTATAAAGTGGTGTCTAACATCAACCATCTAATGGATGATTCGATCTGCTTTTACCCCTAGTTCACTTGCTCTCAACCCATTCGGTTTCTATGGCTCGTTGAACTATCTAAGTTTAAATTGTCAACTCCTATTAGTCTGACAAATGAATCTTACCCGGCAACCTATACGGTTTCTAGAGGTTTGATTTGTCACAACCAAAGGCATATAATGCACTCTAGGAATTTATCAACCATCCCAAAAAATATTACACCGACATACTCGGAAGAATAATATTTCAGTTTAGATTTCAATTTTCCATGAGTTTGACGGAGGGTAGGAAACCTCGTAACCTTTATAACTTAGTATTTGTAAGTGGGAGTATTAACGCGATTATATGTTACACTTTGCACATTAATCCGTTTATAAGGGCGTTTTGTCGGTTTGTTTGTTTGTCATACAATATGAAAAAATACAGAACCTAAAACTAACAACATGCAGTTCCTGGACCGTTCCTAGAACAAAAACATCGTAATCTACTTACATGTCTTCGGTCTTGAATCTTCGTCTTCTCGAGTGGATCTTACTCCGGTCTTCGTCATTACGTATAAATTTTACATTTGAAAAATTGCATCCTATACAAATTTTCTAGTAAAATAAATAGGCTCAAAACGGCCTTGACAACTCAATCGAACAAAACAAATGATTCAAAACTAGGTCCATGAACTACATCCCCATTCAAAATTAATGCAACAATCACATTAAAATAAATGGCAATAATGATTAATCTAAATATTGATCTAATCAACAAAAATTAATCCAACAATTAGAATTAATCCAATTAATTCATGTAATTGTTAATTTTAATTTGTTCCGGACAAAAAAAAATATTTCATTAAATTAATTCACTTAAAAAAAATTACCATAATTATATTTTAGTGAAATTAAATCCAATTTAATTTCTAAAAAATTAATTACCGAACAAAATAAAAAAACGGAGTTGAAAAACACACACTGCCAAACCTAAGCCGCCACCACATCGCCAAAGAGTCGCCGAAAGGTGGCCGGACCGCATTGCCGGATCGCGATCCATCGCTCGGCCGCGCCGGCTGTGCCGCCGAGCGGTGGCCGACCGCATGGCCGGATCGCGATCCACCGCACGGATCGCATTTACGGCTCACCACTTCCAAGATGTAACACCCCAAAAGGCAGATATTACAGTGCCGTGAATCCCACACTGGGACCCACCAGGCGATATTCAAAACAGATTAAACAAATATTATTTGTGATACCGAACCACAATGAATAGTCATTACTCCGATTAGGAGTTTATCAAAATATGGCCAACGGCCTTATAATACACAGGATCCGAAAAAAAAACAAGTATAAACCATATGGAGATGGAAAATACTTCAAATGTCAAATACAACCAGATAGCAATTTAAATGAAACAGGAAATAACATAACACGGTTTAACATAACCGGACAACAAAAGGTGTGGGGCCCCCGAACTAGTATCCTTCGAACCCTTCGCCGTCGACATGCTCTTCCCGTGCCTTGCCTTTGCCTCGACCTAAAATACAATACAAGTATTTCGCCCAACACAGGGTCAGATATACATGATAATCAATTCTTCCGACATTATACAATTCACATATATAGATCTCAAGAAAATCATTCCGACTATTAATCATACCCCTCGGGCGTATGAAATAATCAGTCACAAATCATCGAACACATCCAATACTATGGATGATTAATAATATGGCTCAAGATGGACATCACAGTACGACCGATCCGGAAATGTGTCCGTGTACATGTCCACCCCGTATACGGAATCCAGAATATACGTGGGACGATGTACCTAATTAGCCTCACGAAACTACGTCCCGTGTGCACAGTCCAATGCGGAATAATATCCACGCATGGCTATATATGTGCCTGGATAAAAATCCTACACAATGACCAATCGGAATGCAGATATGATTCCGGATATGTCACGATACAACATGACATCGAATTCAATAAATCACACATCCGATTAAGAATCCAGAAAAACTCACCGAAGTGAAAATAAGACCAACGAGATCAACGATTCAAAGCGACGTACTTGGGAATGCAACCCCATGAAGAAAACGGAATAACGTCAAGGACAATGTCAAATCACGACAAACATTACATGAACAATTCATACATATGAAATATATAACCATCACAAGGATCTAATCATCATTATAACCAAGCAAGATAACTTGCCTCAATTCCGTAAGCGAAAGATAGTCGTTCTCCAAATGATCAAACGGATGGTATCCTCGGTTAAACGCTCAATCGAACAAGCAACCTTGAATGAAACGTAATTCATTCAATAACATATTCACATAATATTAATCTCAATTCGTAGGAAACTACGCCCGCAACCTACTCGAATAATTCATTCCACCCTAATGAATATCTTAACAATTAATGAAAGGTTTCAATACATCTAATTCATCTTCCAAAATCGGATTACCATACCAAAAGTGTCCTGTAATTCTCTAGTTATTCTATGAACAAAACATCTTCAATTCGCCAATAAAATTGGTTTAATCAAATTCTTATGTTCTACTATTATAAAAGGATAGTCATAATGAATTTGATACTCAATCTACCATGACAAGATCATCCATAAACAGCATCATCTTCTTAAGAACACTATCTATTTAGCATGATGATGAATCACATTCTAAGTTATCAACATATTAGATTAATGAAAAGTTATTGTTGTAATTATCAAGATCCTTATCATTCTTCAAAGACTTGTGAAGCTGGACCATAATGATTGTTAAAGCTTCTAAGATTTCTGAACAAGATCATCTAATCCTATCTTTAACATCATCAAGTTATTCCCAAGGTAATTACATACCTAAAATGGTGTTTAAACACTCTATGATATCAAGTTCTTGATTAAATCCAGCTATGATGAAGCTAACCGATCCAACAATGTTCTACTGAGCTAAATTCGTCCAGTAAGATGAGTAATGATAACTACAAACATGGTTACCATCACTACAACATCAAGAACTCATCTAATCTAAACCCTCATTTATCATATTCATCAAGAAGTGTTAAAAAGGTTGGATTAAAACTATGTTTTACTTGCTTAATCTAACTCTAGGTGAAGTATAATTCGTCATTAACATCAACATAAGAAAATAATGCAGAGAAGAAAGCACACCTACCTCCAGAAATGAAGAACAACTTCAATGCTATGAGAGAATATACTCCAAGCTCAAAAACAACTCCAAATCTCCAAGGAAATGAGCTCCACTCCAAGATTCAAGGCTTAGAAACAAGTTGGTGAAGGTTGATATCGTTTTGGGAGTGCAGAGGGACGAGAAATGGAGAGAGAATCGGTTTAGAGTTGTGAAGAAATGAAAAACAGGCTGGTCCTATAAATAGACTGGACATACTTAGCGCACGCTATCGGAACAGTTTAGCGTACTCTAATGCACTTATGTACGCTAACCGGTCGATATTACGTACGTAAGCGGCTTACAGAGGCTACTGTCTTGAATTTTCGCAAGTCGTTAGCGCACGCTAATGAGAAATGTGTTACGCACGCTAATAAAAGTTGATTCCAGCCGACATGACAGCTCAGACTGTTCACATGCATGCTAACGGTTAAGGAGTTCACGTGCTGAAGTCTACTGATGCCAGATTCCCTCTTAGCGTACGCAACAGAGGAAACCTTACGCACGCTATGGCACAGGATTTGCGTACGTTAATCGTACTGTGTAGCGTACGCTACATCAACAGAAAAATTCGAAAATGCAACTCTCTAATTAACATCGAATCATCACATATGAAATGAAATAACAACGATATGAAATTCAAATCTATAATACCTCAACATAATACTAAATGCAACGATTCATGATAATCAGATTATCCGAATAATACAATGACAGGTAAAAATGAAAAGTTACAGTCGGATATTACATACTCCCCCCCTTAAAAAGAGTTTCGTCCTCGAAACTAAGGGGTAAATAACTCGGGGTATCTCGCTCGCATACTATCCTCGGTCTCCCACGTAGCCTCATCGACTCCGTGTCGTGACCACTGAACTTTCAGTAGGGGAATCGTCTTGTTCCGCAACTGCTTGATCCTCCTCTCGAGTATTCGTACAGGACGCTCCTCGCATTTAATGATCCTCTGCTAATTCAATCTCTTCGAATTGAAGTACATGGCTCGGATCAGCAACATATTTCCTCAACTGGGAGACATGAAACACATTGTGAATCTTACTCAAGGTCGGTGGCAAGGCTAGTCGATAGGCCAGATCACCTACATGCTCCAGAACCTCAAACGGCCCAATGTACCTTGGGCTCAGCTTGCCCCTCTTCCCGAAACGAAAAACACCTCGGGTAGGAGACACCTTCATTAACACATGGTGACCAACCTCGAACTCAAGCGGTCGTCGACGGTGGTCAGCATAAGACTTCTGTCGACTTTGAGCCGTTAACAACCGACTCCTAATCAAAGTGATCTTCTCACGGGCGGCTAACAACATATCGGGTTCCGTACCCAGAGATTCTGACAATTTGTCCCAACACAAAGGGGACCTACAGCGACGGCCATACAATGCCTCATACGGTGCCATCTGAATCGAAGCGTGCCAACTATTATTATAAGTGAATTCCACCAAAGGCAGCTGGGCTTCCCAATCGTTCTTCCAATCAAGAGCACATGCTCTCAACATATCCTCTAGAGTCTGGATGGTTCTCTCCGACTGACCATCGGTCTGTGGATGAAAAGTCGCATCTTGAAATTCAACTGCGTGCCCATCGCACGATGAATCGCCTTCGAAGTGTGACACAAATCGCCTGTCACGGCCTCGATACAATGCTCTTGGGGGTACCGTAGTCTCACAATTTCCTTAATAAACAGTGGCCAATCTCTCGGGCCCCATGTGTCCTTAATCTCCAAGAAGTGGGCTGATTTGGTCGACGGTCCACAATCACCCAAATCGTATTCATTCCTCGACGACTGCCGACAAGCTAGTGATAAAATCCATAGATATGTCCTCCCATTTCCACTGTGAATCGGGAGTGGTTTCAAAGATTCTCGCTGGTCATGGTGCTCAATCTTAACTCACGACAGTTAAGCACCTCAAACGAATTCGCAACCTCACGTTTCATATTCCCCCACCAATAATTCTGCTTCAAATCCTTATACATCTTGCTAGAGCCCGGGTGAATAGAGTACGGGGTAGCATGGGCTTCTCTCATGATAGAGTTCCTCAACTCTTCGTCAGCGGGTACACAAACTCGATTTCTAAAACGTATCAATCCATCCTCGTGGATTACGAATCCAGGGGCTTTCCCCTGAGTTACTTCATCCCGAACTCGAGATAAGAATGGGTCCATAATTTGTTTCGACTTGATCATATCATCAAGAAACGAAGAAATCTCAAGGGTGCAAAGTTGTCCCTGAACACGCTGTAACCAAACTTCAATTTCTGACCTCATAAGGTCCAACTGCAACTCTCTCTGTGCTGTCAAACGGCTCAGCATCTGCTCCTGCACGGTTTTACGGCTCAATGCATCGGCAACCACATTTGCTTTACCCGGATGATAAAGGATCTCGATATCATAGTCCTTGATTAATTCTAGCCATCTTCTCTGCCTCATGTTCAACTCCTTCTGAGAAAAAATGTACTTTAGGCTCTTGTGGTCTGTAAAGATCTGGCAGGTAACTCCATAAAGATAGTGACGCCAGATTTTCAAAGCAAACACCACGGCTGCTAACTCCAAGTCATGGGTCGGATAGTTAACTTCATAGGGTCGCAATTGTCTCGATGCATAGGCAATCACTTTCCCTTCCCGCATTAATACACATCCCAGACCCTGTCTCGACGCGTCACTATACACCACAAATCCTTCCGTTCCTTTTGGTAAGACCAAAACAGGGGCCAAAATCAATCGACTCTTGAGCTCATCAAAACTCTGCTGACATGTTTCTGACCACAAATACCTCTTGTCCTTTCGCAGTAAGTTAGTCATTGGTTGCGCAATTTTAGAGAATCCTTCTACGAATCGTCGGTAGTAACCTGCTAGGCCGAGGAAACTACGAACTTCCTTCACGTTCTTCGGTGGTAGCCAATCTCGAATGGATTCCGTCTTTTGTGGGTCCACTCTCACCCCTTCGGCTGATATCACATGCCCGAAAAAGACAACCTCAGGCATCCAGAATTCACACTTAGAAAATTTCCCATAAAGTTGTTCCCGCCTCAATGTATCAAGAACCTGGTGAAGGTGACGCTCGTGCTCTTCGTGGTCGCGAGAGTAAATCAGAATCGTCAATAAAAACGACTACAAAGTGATCCATATAGTTAATAAAAACTCGATTCATCAACTCCATGAACACTGCCGGTGCATTAGTCAGTCCAAATGGCATCACCACGAACTCATAATGCCCATAGCGAGTACGGAATGCTGTCTTCGAAATGTCAGACTCTCGAATCCTCAACTGATGATAACCAGATCTCAAGTCGATCTTAGAAAACATGGCAGCTCCCTGAAGTTGGTCCAATAAATCATCAATACGAGGCAAGGGATACTTGTTCTTGATGGTTATCCTGTTCAGCTCACGGTAATCAATACATAAGCGTAGAGATCCATCTTTCTTCCGTACAAATAACACTGGTGCTCCCCAAGGGGACGCACTAGGTCGAATATAGCCTTTGTCACCAATTCCTCGCCGGGTTCTTCAATTCTTGCATCTCAGTCGGAGCCATACGGTACGGTGCTTTTGAGAGCGGGGACGTACCTGGTTCTAACTCAATAATAAACTCCACGTCACGATGAGGAGGTAATCCTGGCAACTCGTTGGGAAATACATCTGGGTAGTCTCGGACTATCGGAATGTCGGCCAATTCAACTGGTCGATCAGCTATTTTGGTCATGTAGCACCAATAACCAATACACCCTTGATTAAGCAGTTTCACTGCTTTCATAGCGCTGATGACTCTCCCAGAACGACTGGGATTATCACCTCGAAAAATACACTCGAATCCATCATCAGAAGTGACGGTAACCATCCGCTTGCAGACACTGAGTATTGCATCATGACGATCCATCCAATCGATACCCAAGATTATATCATCCTTAGGTAGATCGACTACAATTAGATTTGACAACCACTCACGGTCGTTCAAACGAATCGGACAGTCCTGGACTTCACGATTCCCAATAATTCTTCTACCATCAGGTAGGCCAATCACATAGGGCTCACAATCGATAACATGGTCTAGAGGCAAACGACTTAAACAAGAAGAAGATATAAAGGAGTGTGAAGCACCGGTATCAAAAAGAACACATAGAGGTTGGGAGTAGATCTCGAGTATACCTGAAATCATGCTGGCCTCGGGATCGTCAGCTTTCTTCATCTCGTAAATCCTGGGTTTCGCAGTTCCGGCACCAGGTGTACCACTCTGATTCCCACGGCCCATTCCCCTATTCGCCCCGGTGGTCTGATAGGAAGCGGACGGAGGCGTCCGGTTCTGGACAGAGGATTGAACTGGAGTATGAGACGCTACTGGATCATGTCCGGGTCCACTCCTGCAAAAACGAGCACGGTGACCATTCTTCCCACAAGTATGGCATGTGATGGCAGGCTTTGGGCATTTGAAGTTGATATGCCCCTGGCCCCCACAGTTATGACACACCACGGAAGAGGGAACCGCTCGAGAGTGCGATCCGGCGGGCTTTGACGCCATGGGTGGTTGATCAGAAAGGTTTGGTAATGACTGGGGCTTCCTGAATGTCCCCGACTATTCTCGGCCTGTTCTGCTTGACCTTTTATTGTTGGGACTGCGGGTTATTTCTTGGAAATCTCCTTCGCGGTGAGTTCGTACTCTGCAGCCTTCTCGATGAACTCCGTAAGGTAGTACAGTGGTGATTCACACCGCATTCTCATTCGGGGTTTAAGCCTCTTGAGAAAGTATTTGATCTTATCGGCCTCGATCGGATAATTGTCGTGGCAAAAGGAAGGAGTGCTCGGAATTTCTCAAAGAACAGATAATACATCATCGTCTTCGACGGCCTGGGTTCAATAGTTCCGACGCTTGCCTCACGGAGTGGCCCCGATAGTAACGGTCTAGCATGAGGTTTTAAATTCCTCCCAAGTGTAAACACCATCACTGGCCTTACCGAAAGCCACCAGTGTGAGCGCCTTTGCCAAGGTAATACGCGGCTACCGAAACGCGATTCTCTTCCGGCACCCACCATCTCAAAAGTTTCTCAAAATGCTCGATCCAATGCACACATCGCAGGCTCAGAGGAGCCTTCAAAAGTCGGTGGTCGCCGCGAGAGATGTCGCCGATAATCCGACTCACGGGTCCGCCAATCACAGGAGGAGGATGAGCCCCGCCGCCGGCGCAGCGGCCCTCTCGCATAGCTTCCATTAGTTGACCCATCTCGGGTCATTCGTGTCATCATGCCTCGCATTACGACGTAAGGATCGACACGCGCATCCCCACGCCCACCGTGGTGCGATTGTTCCTAGAAGGTGAACCACTATCTCGCGGAACTCGATCCGCATTCGCGTCTGTTGGCTCGAGGTATCGGATTCGCCCCTTCCGCGGCCTCGTCCTCTCGCCACGACCTCTCGATTTCTTTCCATACTGAAAGAATCAATCATAATGATAACCATAAGTACAGTTCAAGATACAAAAATTCATGCTAAGTTAATAGCAACAAGGAATCACATATTCAAGGAAAACGGTTATCGATACCACAAATGTCGCACTGAATATCATATCGGTGTCAAGCCGAACAATTTCAATTGTATAATCAATTCAGCATTTACCTCGGATTTTCAATCAGATAAATCCTGTCACAATAACATGATCAACAAGGAGACCCATACTGATATCAATATCATGCCAGTAATTAAATCATGGCTCATAAAATACATACCGTATTTGGCTCGTAGGGTCAGGCGCTTGCACAGGTCACACGTGACACGAAGGTCTCTTGATACTAGTTCATTTCTCAATGACTCATAAAAAAAAAGAAACAATTCTCTCCGATACCATCTTCTGTAACACCCCAAAAGGCAGATATTACAGTGCCGTGAATCCCACACTGGGACCCACCAGGCGATATTCAAAACAGATTAAACAAATATTATTTGTGATACCCAACCACAATGAATAGTCATTACTCCGATTAGGAGTTTATCAAAATATGGCCAACGGCCTTATAATACACAGGATCCGAAAAAAAAAACAAGTATAAACCATATGGAGATGGAAAATACTTCAAATGTCAAATACAACCAGATAGCAATTTAAATGAAACAGGAAATAACATAACACGGTTTAACATAACCGGACAACAAAAGGTGTGGGGCCCCCGAACTAGTATCCTTCGAACCCTTCGCCGTCGACATGCTCTTCCCGTGCCTTGCCTTTGCCTCGACCTAAAATACAATACAAGTATTTCGCCCAACACAGGGTCAGATATACATGATAATCAATTCTTCCGACATTATACAATTCACATATATAGATCTCAAGAAAATCATTCCGACTATTAATCATACCCCTCGGGCGTATGAAATAATCAGTCACAAATCATCGAACACATCCAATACTATGGATGATTAATAATATGGCTCAAGATGGACATCACAGTACGACCGATCCGGAAATGTGTCCGTGTACATGTCCGCCCCGTATACGGAATCCAGAATATACGTGGGACGATGTACCTAATTAGCCTCACGAAACTACGTCCCGTGTGCACAGTCCAATGCGGAATAATATCCACGCATGACTATATATGTGCCTGGCTAAAAATCCTACACAATGACCAATCGGAACGCAGATATGATTCCGGATATGTCACGATACAACATGACATCGAATTCAATAAATCACACATCCGATTAAGAATCCAGAAAAACTCACTGAAGTGAAAATAAGACCAACGAGATCAACGATTCAAAGCGACGTACTTGGGAATGCAACCCCATGAAGAAAACGGAATAACGTCAAGGACAATGTCAAATCACGACAAACATTACATGAACAATTCATACATATGAAATATATAACCATCACAAGGATCTAATCATCATTATAACCAAGCAAGATAACTTGCCTCAATTCCGTAAGCGAAAGATAGTCGTTCTCTGAATGATCAAACGGACGGTATCCTCGGTTAAACGCTCAATCGAACAAGCAACCTTGAATGAAACGTAATTCATTCAATAACATATTCACATAATATTAATCTCAATTCGTAGGAAACTACGCCCGCAACCTACTCGAATAATTCATTCCACCCTAATGAATATCTTAACGATTAATGAAAGGTTTCAATACATCTAATTCATCTTCCAAAATCGGATTACCATACCAAAAGTTTCTTGTAATTCTCTAGTTATTCTATGAACAAAACATCTTCAATTCGCCAATAAAATTGGTTTAATCAAATTCTTATGTTCTACTATTATAAAAGGATAGTCATAATGAATTTGATACTCACTCTACCATGACAAGATCATCCATAAACAGCATCATCTTCTTAAGAACACTATCTATTTAGCATGATGATGAATCACATTCTAAGTTATCAACACGTTAGATTAATGAAAAGTTATTGTTGTAATTATCAAGATCCTTATCATTCTTCAAAGACTTGTGAAGCTGGACCATAATGATTGTTAAAGCTTCTAAGATTTCTGAACAAGATCATCTAATCCTATCTTTAACATCATCAAGTTCTTCCCAAGGTAATTACATACCTAAAATGGTGTTTAAACACTCTATGATATCAAGTTCTTGATTAAATCCAACTATGATGAAGCTAACCGATCCAACAATGTTCTACTGAGCTAAATTCGTCCAGTAAGATGAGTAATGATAACTACAAACATGGTTACCATCACTACAACATCAAGAACTCATCTAATCTAAACCCTCATTTATCATATTCATCAAGAAGTGTTAAAAAGGTTGGATTAAAACTATGTTTTACTTGCTTAATCTAACTCTAGGTGAAGTATAATTCGTCATTAACATCAACATAAGAAAATAATGCAGAGAAGAAAGCACACCTACCTCCAGAAATGAAGAACAACTTCAATGCTATGAGAGAATATACTCCAAGCTCAAAAACAACTCCAAATCTCCAAGGAAATGAGCTCCAGTCCAAGATTCAAGGCTTAGAAACAAGTTGGTGAAGGTTGATATCGTTTTGGGAGTGCAAAGGGACGAGAAATGGAGAGAGAATCGGTTTAGAGTTGTGAAGAAATGAAAAACAGGCTGGTCCTATAAATAGACTGGACATACTTAGCGCACGCTATCGGAATAGTTTAGCGTACGCTAATGCACTTATGTACGCTAACCGGTCGATATTACGTACGTAAGCAGCTTACAGAGGCTACTGTCTTGAATTTTCGCAGGTCGTTAGCGCACGCTAATGAGAAATGTGTTACGCACGCTAATAAAAGTTGATTCCAGCCGACATGACAGCTCGATCGCTCACATGCATGCTAACGGTTAAGGAGTTCACGTCTTTGAAGTCAATCGATGCGATTCCCTCTTAGCGTACGCAACAGAGGAAACCTTACGCACGCTAAGGCACAGGATTAGCGTACGTTAATCGTACTGTGTAGCATACGCTACATCAACAGAAAAATTCGAAAATGCAACTCTCTAATTAACATCGAATCATCACATATGAAATGAAATAACAACGATATGAAATTCAAATCTATAATACCTCAACATAATACTAAATGCAACGATTCATGATAATCAGATTATCCGAATAATACAATGACAGGTAAAAATGAAAAGTTACAGTCGGATATTACACAAGATGGGTCCGTTCTCATTTTCGGCTCGTCTTTTCGCCCCGATTCCAAAAATAATATTTTTCTAATCTTTATATTACACATTTAAATCCATTTTTCAAAAGAAAAATAGATTTACATTGTAACATAAAATCATGAAAAATTAATTTTTTAGACGAACAATTAAAAATCAACGATTAAAATGATTATGATTCCAAATCATAAGAACATTCAAGCAAGCATTCCAAATGCTAAATATCGTATATACGATTGCAAGACCTCGCTCTGATACCATTGTTGGGGTTCGGTGATAAAAATGAGTTACGCAGCGGAAAATAAACCCGTCTAACTGGATAGAACCAAACCCCAAAACGGATCGTACAAGCATCGTATAAACGAATATAAAATTGACGAAGATATAATTTTGAAGTCATACCCTCGTAGACCTTTGATAATATATTCTTGAAGAAAAATTCGATCCAAGCTTTTTCCGGTCACCAATATGAACACGAATCCAATTCGTTCTTCCTTGATGAATGATCAAAACACCGAAATTGCCGAATGTCTCTACGTTATCACGTGATGGATATTGATCAGAAAAATAATATATCAATTCGTTCTCAAAGAACACGGCTAGGAATTGATACAGTATTTTTCTCCTCTTCTCTTCTTCCTTTTCTTCTCTCAAAGATGAACAAGAAAAATGAAAAATAATTTTTCTCCTCTCCCTTAATGAACTCACGGATGGAGCAGCAGGTTGGTAAGTTGTATGTGTGTGTTTTTCAACACTATCATGAGGTGTGAAAGACATATCTTCATATAATACAAAGTGATATCAAAATGATGAGATTCCAAATATCATGCATTTTGTCTTCAACCTTGTAAAATATGACTAACACACCCCACACAACACATGGTGAGTTTCCATGCATGAGAGGGGGCAGCCCACTTGATTTTAGGTGAGATAATGAGCCGAGCCACTCGGTTCGTGTACCGGACGTTCACGTGTCCTGTCCGTTAGATACACTTCATTTTATCTCAAATGTATTTATACTTAATTAAGTAATCCAATTAATTAATTTTATCAAATACAAAATTATAATAATATATTTCCAAGAAATAAATATTTATGAATTAAATTAATCACCCGATAATTAATTTCAATTCACAAGACCGCATGATTTATCAAATAAATCAAATTAGATATCTAATATCCAATATTAATGAAGAGATAATAAATACATATTTTATCAATGAAATATCCTTGTGCGCGACTCCATAGGTCCGTCTTAGTCGGCAATGGGAGGAACCAAGGAGTATGGGTAACACTTAGCTAGTCTAGTGCTCCGTACCGTAACCTAACTAAGAATGAATGATCGGATCATTCAAAACCATTATGTAGTGAATACCGTATACATATAAACCCTTCAATCATATGTCCCGTTCAAGTATTAGGGTCACGGTAAAGTCAAAACCTATTGTAACTTGATTCTATGCATTCTGTTAATGCAAACCGAGATCATCGAGCTCTCGTGTATCAAATACAACTAGCTCTAAATGCTTTGGATAAAGACTTATGATCTCATTTGCTATTAACCGCATAGGACATTTACCTGCTCACTTACAGGAGAAAGAATTCTATCTTAGTATTTAGTAGAGACTGCTACCTGCCCAATAAGTTGCATTTAGAGGTTGAACCCACCTATCGGCGATTGGATCGAACTACTCTAATAACTAACTTAATGTCTTAAGCACATCTCCTACTGAAACCTCAAGTCAAAGGTCCACGTATACTATCACAACCTTTCGATTCAGTCATTGACAAACCCTGAGTGTGTTCGAGTATACTAACCTCATTAGCATACCTATAACGTGTGCTCCCACTAACTCTTATTGAATACAGACACTCTACATGTCAAAGTACACATTATACAAATCTTGGCTAAACTTAATGCCCAATTAAGTTTTATCGACTTGCGAACTAGTTAAGCATTCGAGCTCGAAACACTTCTAGTGCCTATCTCCTTATCTCCATAAGGAGTAGAATGTTTGCTCTCAAATGCAAGGACTATTATGCTATATACCAAATCACAATGCTAGTGACATACAATAATATAGAAATAATAATTGCCTTATTAAATATAATATTTATAATTTCAATACAAATGCTCTCACTCTCTTATCCTCTGAGTGGAATTTGAGGTCATATTCCTAATAATTTCTTGACCCTTGTATTTAAATTCTACACTTTCCTTCGGTCAGTATATCATATAATATAAGTTTGGGGGGGTGTAATACTGGGTCAAGAAAATACTTATGTAGTTTGAAGATAAAAAAAAATGTATGTTCTCTTTCTTCTAAAGACTTGCCTTGGGGACTTTTGTGTTATTTCGATATACAATTGGTTGTGGATTGCCAAGTGAAAATTGTAGATAATTAAAAAGGTGTGAAATTAAATAAATAGTTTAATATCTTGAAGGTATGAATAAATCTTAACTTGTGAGCTTTTGAGCCTTTGTGCATTATTAAATATGCAAGTTTATTGTCTAGTGTATCTTTCATGTTTTAAGACTCTGTAACTTGTCTTGGTATCTTATTCGAAACCACAAGTGTGTGCAAATTAGTGAAAGCGATTAGTGTATCCTTCAATTTTCTTGGCTAACCCGGTAATTGTTAATTCCCCAGTTAGCCCAATTGAGCCTAAAGCCTATTTTTTTGCATATTACATAATGAGCTTTCCGTTTGTTCATATTATTTTTCCCTATACTTGAGCTTCTTAGAATTAATTGGTAAAAGGATGAAATAAGATGTGTGGGGACGAACGGGGAAGATTGTTTAAGTTCAGGATTGGGTTGGTTCGCAATTATGAATCAAAATAAGTTTGAAGGCAAAAAAAATGATGAAAAATTATGATGTTGTCCACTATATGGAGGGTCATACTAGGTTTACTCGGATAAATTACCAGGATAAAACGGACAATAAAAATAATTGAGGCAATAAGGAGGAATAAGGTTGTGATTTTTACTTTAAAAAGTGATTCTTGCGATTATTATAAAGTTAAGGGGTTGAAAGAAGCAAATTCCAAAAAAAAAAATCAACTTCTAAGTACTTAGTGAAGCGAAGTGATTATTGTGATTTAGTTCTAATTTGCTCAAGTTAAGTCATTTTAGCCATATTTATCCTACCCCGACCAAAAAGCCTACATTACAACCAGTGAAGTCCTTTTTGATTCACAGATTTGTATGCACAAGATCCTGGTAGAGATGTAGATGATTGGCAAGCTTATGGGGATTTCTATTTCACTAAATGAGTTGTGAGCGTATACAAGTCCCTTGATATACTTTGAGTGTGAGTGAATACACTTGACCAATGAGGTTTGTATTTTCCAAATATTAGCTATGATGTTAACAAAGCACCCTGGAGATTTGATAACTCTATTAACTCGGCTTATTCATATCTTAAGGAGTATCGAAAAATATACATACTTGTCCTTTGAGGTGTGTTGATAGTTGAGTACCCTTGGTAATTGTGTTCGAAGTGCATTGCTTGGGACGATCAACGTTTAACTTTAGGGGATTTTGTTCACACTCATTTTTACACATGATTCTATAGTGATTATTTGAAATTTGTTATTCTAAAATGTGTATGATTGTGTTGTTTGTACTTAAATTATATTTGTTGGACTCGATTACGCTTAGGTATGTTCTGTTTTCCTCAATGGGTGTTTTATAGGCCATTATCAAGCATGAATAAACTCCCAAACCCCGACACATATTACCCGATGCACGAACAAGAGAAAGAACTGAAGAAATGAAACTGAACGGACAACGTTGGGCTGGGCCATGTCAAATGACACTGGTCGTGCCAAACGACACTGCTGAGCCCAATGCCGTGTTTCAGTGCAAATAAAAATTGAACTTCCGGGACAGTATGATACGGGCCGTGTTATTTGACACGGTCGAGTCACCTTTCGGTGCTAATTCCCTTGATTGACGACTTTAACGCTTTTGAAAGCCAAAAAAGCCTACTTTGACAGATTTTTAAGGCTTGGAAGAGGACTTGGATTAGGAGAATTCATGGGGGAGAGTTGATGGGAGTTGAAAAACACAAAAAATAAGAGAGAAATTAAGAGCAAAAGGAGGAGATTTTGAGAAAGGAAAAGAAGAACACCAACTTGAAGGAAGAAGAACACTCGAAGGTTAAAATCAAGACCAATAAAGAAATCATCTGAGTTTTATCTTCTCCCTATCTTTTACTTGTTTTGTTGTTTTATTTAGTTTGAGCATGTTTAACATCATAGTGGTTGATCTTTCTCTTTTCACCATGTCCGGTTGTTAGATTTCAGTCATGGGAGTAAGTTGAATTGCTATGGTTTTGTCGGATTGATGATTATATATATATATATATATATATATATATATATGTTGTGACTCCCTTTTCAAATACTTGGTTATAATTCATATTAGAATACTTAATCAATGTTTTTTCATGTTTAACTTAATTGCTCATAATTCGAGAGAAGAGGGCGTTAATAGGTCTCGAATTTGACATAATTAATTGCGAGATTGAGAAATTGGTGATGAACTATGATGATATTTGATCTTATGAACTTTTTGGGCTTAGATAATTTATAATAGATGGAGACATTATTACAAGTTGTTTAATCTATGCACGAAGGGGCATCGTCTATAAGAACTTGGAGAAAAAACAAACAAATGATTCACCTGATTGATGTCTTAACAAACCAGACCCAAAAATAGTAGTCTTGTCGTGATGATTGATGCCAACAAATGGGGCAACCAATACTACAAAATATGACTTCTACATCACTTAATTACATTGGTTGTATGAAAACTGATGTAAAATTAAAAAGTACGGCAAATTTACATCATTTTTTTAAACCATCGTTAAAACACTATTTTTCACGATGGTTCTTTTAAAAACATTGTAAATACACTGCTCTTCACAGCCGTCCTAAAAAACCGCCACAAAAATGCTATATTCTACATCTGTTGTAAAACAACTAATGGAGATCCACCACATTCTCAATTCTACGTTTCTTTTCTTATAATCGATGTAAAATATGGTAATTTCGGGTTTTTTATTTTATACACCATCGCCATTCTTTGTCATTGTACATTCGTTTAAATTACAACCGATATAGATCTACCGCATGTCGTGCGGCGATTTATACGTCTCGATGGCGATCGGCATAATGGTCAGGAGCCAGCTAAAGAAGACAGATACTGGGCAAGCACCTAGCGGTCGACGTCCAAGGCGATTGTCTATTGGCATCTGGCGATCGCCTCTAATGTCCGACTGGAGACGACCGTCCCATGCCACGTGTGAATCCGACACCCGTCAAAGTCTACGAAGACCGGATCTTGGGTGAAGACCCACGTGCATATCCGCAAAAGGCGCCGCGAGAACAGGCCGTACTCCAGCCCATCAGCAGCTGTTAGTGATAAGGACGACCTCACCAACCGATAGGCCCGCCGAAAGGACCCAAGGTGGGACCGTCCAGGACAGCGAGAAGAGGCATCTGCCGCCTCCTCATTGGTTCGCGCATCTGGCAACCAGCAGCAGCTGCGGACTTTAAGAAAATAGTGCCACGTGATGGGACGATCGCCCGCCTTATTTAAATACAGGAAACGACGATCGCCCGCGGTGGACGCAGACGTCCCAGCCACCCTTTCACCTATAAATAGAAAGCCTCCAGCATTGGAAAATGGACAGTGAAAAACGTTAACTCACACACAGTGAAAAACGTTAACACAGTAACAGTTGACAACGTGAACACATAACACTAAAAGCAAATAATACGGAGAACTCTCCATTTTTGTAATAAGAACTCACAGAGCTTCAACTCTGGTTCTTCCGGCAATCTTCAGCACTCGATAGCTAAGATAACTAGAGTCTTTACACTCATTGTAATTGTACTCTAACATTAATATCTATACTCACTAGTATTCATATTAATAACATCTAGCGAGAGCATTCAAGCCCGAGACTAACAACCCCGGCAAATCTTGTGTTATTTATTTCCCTACGGACGTGCTCTCGCACTTTGTTTGTTACTCGTCCATTCCAGCATATCATCTCCGCATAATATTTTGGGTAACAACAATTGGCGCTAGAAGAAGGGGATCTTAACCTTCATTTTTTATTCCGACCGTCTCGAAGAACACTCACTGTTCTCCGGGGCATATACTTGAAGAAACACTCAATGTTCTTCAAAGAAAAACCTTCAGAATCAAGATGTCGGCCATGACCTCGAAAAGGGCCACTCTACGATCTGTCGGACACCTTATTCCAGCCTAGGCCGAGTCCCAACCTACGGCGGAGGGCGACCGGCGACACCAGACTCTCACTCCCGCCCCCGAGGGACGGCCCCAGCCTCTCACTCGATCAGTTCGAAACAGCGGAACAGATCGAGGAGGCCATGGCCATCCTCCGGGAGCGACGGAGAGCATGCGACTCGCCCACCATTACTCCATCAGCCATCTGCCGTGCGGGCAAGCGGAAGCTCAAGGGGCAATATGTCGAGAAATCGTCAGAAAGCCCCGAGCCACAAGAAAAGGCACTCGTAAGGCGGGACGATTCCGTTTTCTGCCGCCTAGGGAGTGATCCCTCATGGAGACCCGGGCATTCAGACCCCAGCCGTGAGACATCGGAGTCCGAATCTGTCACCAGGAGTTCGGCATACCCAACTCACAGAAGACAGGCCAGTCGACGGGCTCCCACTCACCCAAGAATTGAGCTCGGTGGCAGAGACCTCGTCACCTACCACGGGGCCAGAAGATCGGTACATGATCGCCTCGGCTCCCGCTCCGAGAGCCAATCCGCGAGCAGTCAGGCTACGACGATGGCCGCGATGCAGCGCCAACTCGACGAAATGAAGGCGCTCATTGAAACTGGGGCAGGCGCCAAGAGATCGATCGCCGGACCAAATGAGCCACTCACGGTCCAGATCGAGCTCGCCCCCGTGCAACCGAATATCGTTCCTCCTCAAACACCTCTATATGAGGGGAGATCGAATCCTGAGACCCATTTGAGCAAGTTCTGGATCTACATGACCGGATGCGGGGCATTGGACGCCACAAAGTGCCGAATGTTCCTATTAACATTGGACGATCTTGCCCATAGGTGGTACATCTCACTGCCACCGCGTTCAATCAACTGTTTTGAGAAACTGGCGAACGACTTCATGTCGTATTTCGCCACCAAAGTCGCTTAGACAGAAGGCCCCCACTGCATGATGAAGATCTGGCAGGGGAAGGATGAGCCCAACGAAGACTACATCGACTGGGTGGACGAAATAGTCCTCATCGGCGAGCCCATAAGCGATGAGCTCGCCCTCTATTCGGTCCTAGGGGGATTCTATGGTCATTCACCCATGTTCAGGCACCTCACGAAGGACATACCCCCAACCTACGCGATCTTCCGCGTCAGGGCCGCCGACTTTCTGGCTAGGCAGAGGATGCTCACCCTTCGCTTAGGCGAGGGATCTACCAGAGAAGGGAAGGCGCCATCTTCCATCCCTAAGAAGGTGGTCGCCAAGCCCAGAAAGGCGGTCGCAAAGCCGCCCGGTGAGTTCAAGGCCTTCGAGAATGTGGAAGTTCACCTCCTCCGCAACCTCAATCTATCTCCGGCCCATATTTTCAACGCCATCAAAGGGCGCGAGTGGCTTAACAAGCCGAAGCCGATGAGGGACAACGGTCATCTGGACCGCAGCAAATTTTATGCCTACCACAAAATTCCCGGCCACAACACTAGCCAGTGCCGCGACCTACTCAGACAACTCTGGAGATTGTTTGAGGAAGGCAAGTTGGACAACTTGGTGACCAAGCTAGAACCCTGGGCAGAAAAGACCGGGGGGCGCGATCGCCTACAGAACGACGTAATCCCTCCCAATTCGGTTGCCAGGATCGAGCAAAAGGAATAGGAGTACTCAGAAGAATCAATCCCTCCGATCAATCCCGACGGCCAAATCAATATGCTTTAGTCGGGAGGTGGAAACCTCGGAGCCTTTCCCCGGTTTCTACCATGTCGAATAGAAAGCGGAAGGATGAGCTGACGGCGCAGGGGTCCATGTGGTGGTGCCCCCAGAGCCGACCATCTCCATAGACGCGCTCATCACCTTCTCCAACAAGGATAGGGAGGGAGTGCAGTGCCCCAAAGAGGATGCGTTGGTAATCTCCGCATGTATCCTTGGGAAAATGGTCGATAGCGTGCTGGTTGACAATGGGAGCTTTTGCAATATCATATTCAAATCTGCTCTTGACCAGCTCGGCAACCTAACCAAGTTCATCAAGCCATTTGATACCGTGCTTCAAGGGTTCGGCGACAACACGGTCCAAGACTATAGAAGGATCAAGCTCTCTGTCGAGCTAACATGCTATTACGATCCCAAGGTTAGGATCACTAGGAACCTCAATTTTGTAATCATAGATAGGCCCAGCATCTATAATGGGTTCCTAGGTCATCCCTTTCTAGAAACCTTCGAGGCGGTCGCCTCTTCTTTCTTTTACTGTATCAAGTTCCCCACTGCCGACGGGACGGTCGGTACTGTAAAAGGAGACCAGCTAATGGCAAAGAAATGTTTGAATTACGCCTATGTCGTAACTTCCTTAAACACTCCCCATGATATATATAACATTGAGACGATCGACAATTAACCGATGGAGATCGACGAGCCAAGCACCTCGTACCAGCCCGACTCAGAGGACGACATCTCACATCGATTGACGGACGACATCGAGCCAAGGATCAGTTTCGAGCCAAGCCTCGACATCGATCTAAGGATCGAGTCCGGAAATCGTTCCAAACGAGAAGTGACTCTCCCCATTGAAGAGTTGAAAAGTATAACGATAGATCCGGCTTGCCTGGAGCGAGAAGTGCAGATCGGCACAAACGTCGGTCTCGAGTTAAAGGACGATCTGATCAGTTTACTACGTAAGAACATCGGAGTCTTTGCCTGGTCGCATCAAGATATGGTCGGCATTAGTCCTGAACACGCTTGCCACTATCTAAAGATCGACCCGGCAAGGAAGCCTGTTCACCATAAATGTAGGAAATTCGGTCCTGAGAAGTACGCAGTGCTCGACACAGAAGTCAAAAAGCTACTCGACAACAAACTAATCGGAGTAGCTACAGACAAGCCACAGTGGGTAGCCCATGCGGTGCTCGTCAAAAAGGAGAGCAACTCCATGAGGTTATGCATCGACTTCACCGACCTCAATGCGGCATGTCCAAAAGACCATTTTCCGATGCCTCATATTGACCACTTGGTCGATAGCACAGCAGGTTGCGAAATGATGTCGTTCATGGACGCCTTTGCCGGGTACCATGAGATCTCAATGGCTGAGAAAGACATAAAACACACGTCGTTCCACACGGCAAAAGATGTGTACTTTTGGGTCCGAATGCCGTTCGGTCTGAAGAATGCGGGGGCGACCTACCAACGACTAGTCAACGGGATGTTCGCCAACCATATCGGCAAAACCATGGAGGTTTACATTGACGACATCATGGTCAAGAGCCTCAAAAAGGAAGATCACCTCAATGACCTTGCCGAGACGTTCGCCATCCTCGAGAAGTTCAACATGAAACTGAACCCCAAGAAATGCAACTTCGGGGTAAGCTCCGGAAAGTTCCTGGGGCACATCATGAGCCATAGGGGGATCGAGGCGAACCCCACCAAGATCCAGGCGATCCTCGACATGCAGGAACCACGAAATGTCAAACAGGTGCAACGCCTCACAGGTTGTCTAGCTGCCCTTAACCGTTCCATTTCTCGGCTCGGAGACAAAAGCAAGCCATTCTTCGCCACCATTAAGAATAAGAAATTTGCATGGACGAAGGAAAGCCAAATAGCGTTCGCCAAAATCAAGGAGTACTTGTCTAGTCCCCAAATCTTGGCGAAGCCAATCCCCAGTGAAAAGTTATTCCTCTACCTGGCGGCCTCGGAGGTCGCGCTGAGCGCTGTATTAGTGCGAGCAGATGGGCAAGCCCACTTGCCGATATACTTCGTTAGTCAAGCGCTCCATGACGTGGAAACACGTTATACGCCTCTGGAGAAGATCGCCTACGCGTTAGTCATGAGTGTTCGCAAGCTGAGGGCCTACTTCTTCGAACACCAAGTAGAGGTTCTGACGACTCTCCCTCTAAGGCAAGTTATGCACCGGCCAGACACCAATGGGCGACTCCTCAAGTGGTCACTGGAGATCGCCCAATACGGTATTACGTACGCTCCTCGCACGGCAATCAAAGGCCAAGCTCTGGCGGACTTCGTGGTGGAATTAACGTTCCCGCCCAGTCCGACCCAGGTCGGCCGTCCTGCTTGAAAATTATATGTTGATGGCTCGGCAACCAACTTGCGAGCAGGGGCAGGGATTGTCCTCATCAGCCCCGACGGCCAAAGTTTCACAAATGTTGTGCATTTCGGGTTCCGTGCGACCAACAATGAAGCCGAGTACGAAGCTTTGGTGGGCGGGATCGATCTAGCACTCGCCCTGGACGTTCGTCGCCTCCACATCTTCATGGACACCCTCTTGGTCGTAAACCAAGTCAAGGGGGAATATGAGGCGCGCGGCGAGCAGATGATGAAATACCAAGAATTGGTCGCCGAAATGTGCACAAAGTTTGAAGAAGTGCTGATCGAACAAGTCCCGAGAGAGCACAACTCCCAGGCCGATGCCCTATCCAAACTAGCATCGTCAGACGGGGCGGCAAACTTCTCTAACATCCAAATCACGAAGTCATCAAAGCCGGCGATCGACAGGATCCTGATCCCCACAGTTGCCATCGCCGAAGAGAGCTGGATGACTCCCATCAAATACTTGAAGGACATAATGGTCCCCGCCGATCGTATCAAAGCTCGCCAGCTTCAGCTTCGTGCAACTAGATACACCCTATTGGACGACCGGCTTTACAAACGAGCTTTCAGCCTTCCTATCCTCAAGTGCATTACGCCGGAGGAAGGACGACTCGTTCTAGCCGAGATCTATGACGGGATCTGTAGAAATCACGCTGGAGGACGAGCTCTCATCCACAAGACGACCAGGCAAGGTTTTTTCTGGCCTACACTACAAAATGACGCGATCGCCTACGCCCGATCGTGTCACATGTGTCAGGTGATGGGCCCGAACATCGAGCTCTCCCCCGAACAGCTCACTTCTATGTACAGTCCATGGCCATTCGCCCAATGGGGCATCGACCTCATTGGTCCTTTGCCGACGGCGCCAGGGGGATGTAAATTTGCCATCGTGGTGGTCGATTACTTCACGAAATGGGCTGAGGCCGAGCCACTCAACAAGATCGGCCAGGAACAAGTAATCAAGTTCATTTGGAAGAACATCATATGCCGGTTCGGTCTACCCCAGGCTATCATCTCCGACAACGGGAAGCAGTTCGACGGTTTGGAAGTCATGCAATTCTGCGAGAAATGGGGAATCAAAAAGTTGTTCTCATCCCCTTACCACCCTCAGACGAACAGGCAGGTAGAGGCTATAAACAAGATCCTCAAACACACGATCAAAGCAAGACTCGAATCCAAACAAGGACGATGGGCGAGCAAGCTCCCGGATGTTTTGTGGTTCTACCGAACGACGACCCGAAACTCAACCGGTGAAACCCCCTTCGCCCTCGCCTTCGGAACAGAAGCAGTGATCCCTTCGGAGATCGCCGTCCTCAGCCACCGAACTGAACAGGAAATAATGACGGACAATGATGTAGCCCGACAGATCGACTTGGATATGCTTGAAGAACGACGAGTGACCTCGTAAATGAAGAACACGATCCACAAAAGGAAATCCGAAAAATTCTTCAATTCGAAGGTCAAGGAAATGCGACTCCAAGTGGGCGACCTAGTCCTCAAAAAGGTCCAGACTCACACGGGAGTATTTGGCCCGAATTGGGAAGGCCCCTTCAGAATATCTAAATGGCTGACCAGAGGAGCCTATGAACTCCAACACCCAAATGGCACTCCGGACCAATATCCCTGGAACGCCGTACATTTGAAGAAATACTACCAATAAAAACTCTGTATTCGGTTACCCAATGTACAAAGAGTTTAATGAGATTTCTGATCCCCTCTATATTATTCGCCTCGACAAAACAAACAAATAAAAAGAGGACGACTCGCTCGCCCTACAAGAGGTCATCATCTAAACTGACGGACCTATGCAAGCGATCGCCCCTCCAAGCACAACATATACCATCGAGGATCGTCATCTAACATGGCGGTCCGAGGTCGAAAAGTGCAGCCATGGTCCTGGGAGTCGATGGAACCGATAGCCAGTCCATGCAACGTTCCTTTGGGCAAAGATCACCCGCCTTTTTATTTAAATATGAGGCGGACGTAGCCGAAGGACCCTCCAAAACAAATCAGTGGACGCACTCGCCCGTCCTCGGACCCATCATCTACTCTGATGGACCGAGGCAGGCGATTGCGTCCTACCCCCGTCACAACGTATGCCCTCTTAGGCAGAAAAGTGCTAACAAGCCATGGTAGCGAAGTCGATTTATCCGACAGCGCCGCGTGCAAGGACTCCTCCAGGCAAAGACCGACCGCCCCTTTGCTACATTGCGAGGCGAAACGTAGCCTACGGAGGACCCTCACAATTAAGTGAGTCGCGAGAAGTTAACCATCAGACGGAATATCGCTCGCACATAAGACATAGTCGCAGAGGTCGGTTCCATCGAACCCCATGACTGTGCAAAATCTTTCCAAGCCGGGATGCTCGGCCTCCCTCGAGGAATCAACAAAATTGAAGATCGCGAGAAACAAACTAGAGATAGCTCACTAAACGAATTATTTTTGTTCCCTTACTTTCACTAAGTAAACAAAAACAAGGGGTAATGCAGAGCTATTCATACATGCGACCAGGAGGACAGAACCACACACGATCGGCTTTGTTCAAACACACATATGACGATCGGTTTTGTTTAAGAAATTTACAAGTAAGAATTTCAAGTATATCAATACATTCGGATCTATTCATACAACGGCTGCTCTCCAAACAATTGTGCAAAGTTGAAATGATGCGAAACATTCAGACAAGACGATCATACAAGCAAGACATCAGGCGCAATTATGTAAACACTTGTGTAAATTCGTATGCGAAACATTCAGAGAGGCGATCGTACAAATAAAGACTAAGATGCAAAAAGGTATTTTATTTCATTCAAGTCGTTTGTGCATACACGCCCGAAGGCAAAACAAGAAGAAACGGAAAATTATAAGGAAAAAACATCATGACAGCGGTCTCACTCTGGCCGCCCCTGCCTGGCCTTCGTCCCCAGCAGATGGATCGGCGTGTGCTTCCTCACCGGCTTCCGGATAAACAAGTTTGTCCGGCGACGGATACCAGCTCAGATCGATCCCGAGGTCGGTGAGTGATGAGTCGATTCTTGATCGACTCATTCTGTTCTCTCTAGTCGTGTTTTTGTTTGCTTTTTAGTATTTTTGTTCTCTTTTATGCATGGTATGTTGTGTTTTTAATTTATAGGTAACCAAGCGAAGATTGTGGTGAAATATGCGTTTTCATAGCTAATATTGGAGTTTATGACGATCAAGGGCTTAAACGGGGCCTAAAACGACGAAAGATTGAAGCAGTATCGGTCGAATCTCCTAAATTCCAGAATCTCCACTCCGAATTGAGATGTGTTCTCCTTTGATATAAATTCCTCGTGAAATTAGCTTTGAAACGGTATAACATATGCTAAATTCCGAGGTGTATTGATACAAGAACGAAGGATCTAGCCGAAAAAGATCAAAATCGGACTTGGCTGCACAGGCGACTCGGCCGCACAGGCGACTCGGCCGCACAGGCGACTCGGCTGCACCAGGCGACTCGAGCCACATCAGGTAACTCGGCCGTGTCATAAGACACGGCCGGGTCTCGCTCCAGTAAGAATCACTATTTCCGGAAGAGTACAACACGGCCGTGTCTTTTATGACACGGCCGAGCCCGATCCAGTCGTTTTGTGTTTCCCTGCGTAGTACAACACGGCCGTGTCATGGGACACGGCCGAGCCTCAGCACAGAACCTTTTTCGTTTTCCAGTGAAGGCGACACGTAGTGTCCCGTGACACGGCCGTGTCACTTTTCTCGATCATGTCACTTTCCTTGACATTTTTGCACAACTTTAAGCCTTATTCTTCATCTTTTGGCTATAAAACAAAGGGTGGTGACCCTTGAGAAGATACACTCATCATCTTGAAGATATTCTTGGGTGAAAAACACAAGATTGAGGGAGAAAACACCAAAAAGTGAGGATTAAGTTAGATTATTTTTCATCATCTTCCTTGTATGTTCTTGGAGTGAAAAATACTTTTGTGAGATATATTAATTCCTTGTATCATTTTGTTGTGAATTCTTGTAAGAAGATCATCAAACCTTCATCGGGAGTTCGATTTCGATATTTACAAGGGAAGTTTTTACCATGTTTTGTTCTTCAATTTCCATTATTGTTGTTGAATTAATCATGTGTGGCTAAACATTTCATATGGGTTTTTAGATATAGCCACACACATGTTTTTGATTGTTAGTTCCTTTTGATTTTCCGGGTAAAAGTTTGGGATTGTTCCTCTTGTTCGTTCTTCGTTTAAAGAACTTTTGAATTAGATCATCAAACCTTTTTCATTGTTGTTATTATCATTCGAATCGAGGGTTTTTATCGGTGTTCGCCATCAAACGACCCGAAAGAAACGATTGTGCATGTTCTTGAGCTTTTTCGCGCGATGTTTTAACGATTTACCTCATCAAAAGTAGTCGGTTAATTGATTGTTAGTTAGGGATTCATCCTAATCAAAAGAGTGTCTCTTAATTTTCGTTGAGAACAATCGTGATTTTTAGGATTACCGCCATCAAACGGATTTCTTTTAATCATGAGCAATCGATAATTCCAAACCTTATTTATTTGAGTATCGGAACTAATAATTGATTACGTGTGTGTCGGTGAATCTAAATTCCCATATCAATCTCATTATTGTTATCTCTCATTTATCCAACGATCGAATTGGTGTTGTTACCACTTAGTTTATTTAAATTTTATGCACTAGTAATTGTAATCCAATCGAACCTATGATGTATTTTAATTTATTTTGCTTTTGTTCATTCGACTATTTTCCGAACATTATCAAATTTTAAACCGTTTCCAATTCCTCGAGAGATCGACCTCGGAGTTACTTGCCGCTTCCTACAAAAGCGATTCGTACACTTGCGAGTATTTAATTTGAACCATCAAGTTTTTGGCGCCGTTGCCGGGGACTTGGCGTTTAATTTTTGATCTTGTTTTAATAATAGTTGAATTGTTTTTCTTGATCATTTCTCTGTTTTCATTATTTTCGATAAAAGTTTAAAAATTTGCTCTTACTTCCTTTGTTTATGCTTGGTAGGAGATCGTTGGGCAACCCGATTCTTCCGCCCATAGACGAAGTTCAAAGGATTAGAGCACCAAAAATAATGGCCACAACATCAATGGCAAACGACGAGGTGAATCCGGATCTTGAAGAGCGACTTTTGATCCAAGAAGAAAACACTCGTCAACCGAGAGTTGAGAATGTTGCACAAAATATAGATGAGGAAGAAATTCGTCAACCAAGGTTTCCGAGATATGATAATATTGGGCGCAATCAAGGGATACCCGAAGCGCAACAAGGGAGATACTTCTATCCGAGACAACCACCCGTTGGAATGCAATATGGAGCGAATTATTATCCCGGACCTCAATATGGGATGGAGGCAAACTACAACATGCCGCAACAACCTCCGGTCGAACATCTAATGCGGGACTATGCAAAACCAGTGGTGAACACCACCATTTCATGCATCCAATTAGCACCAGCCGCAAGGAACTACCACATAAGCGGATTTCACATCGAACAATTGCCCTCATTTCACGGATTAGCACGAGAGGATCCGTTATCATTCATCCGAGACTTCTATGTGGCAATTGATAACTTCCCATTGAACGGATTGAGCGAGGATCAACTACGGATGAAGTGCTTCCCTTATACACTCAAGGATGGGGCGAAACAATGGTTGATGACTTTGGCGCCCGGATCACTAAGAACATGGGATGAAGTTTACGATAAATTCATTACCAAGTACTTCTCCCATTCAAAGACTACGCAATTGAGAACTCAAATCTCAACTTTTGGACAAAAAGACGGAGAGGCATTTCACGAAGCTTGGGACCGATTCAAAATGCTACTCATTCAATGCCCACACCATCACTATCCGCTCCAACTACTTAATCAATTCTTCTATGACGGATTGACTCAATATTGCCAAGGAGCGGTAGATAATGCAGCCGGTGGTTCGTTTTGGGGTTTGACGGAGAGGCAAGCGTATGATGTGTATGAAACATTGGGAGCAAATTCTCAACAAAAAAGTGTACGTGTTCGTAGGGGAGCCGTGCACCAAGTGAGCGAGAAGGACGAGATGCAATCTAAAATCGATGAGTTGACAAATGAACTAAGACAACTCAAGACTCAAAATAAACCTTCTAGCTCACGAGTTTGCGAGATTTGCGGAGCACCCGGACATGATGCCAATTCATGCCCTCATACTTTTGCGGGAGAACAAACCGAACAAGTTAATTGGGCTATGGGACAAAGCACGGGAAGGCCCGAATGGGAAGAGAGGAGAAATAATTATGGCGGAAATGCAAGAAATGTACCTCTCCCAAATACTTATCATCCTGGGCTAAGAAACCATCCGAATTTCTCATGGAGAAACAACAACCCGGTGCCATACGACACAAGCGCCCAAGCTCAATACAACGGAGGAAACCGAGCCCAACAACCAACGCGAAGTGAACCACCTCCACAACAAAGGAACTCTCTTGAGGAGAGTATAGCGGCATTCATTAAGGAGAGCAAGGAAAACCGAGAGGAGAACAATAAAAGGTTCGAATCTTTAGAAGCTTCGATGAAGAAAATGGAGATCCAAATTGGGCAACTTGCTACCGAGGCACGTAGACAAGAAAGGGGTAAACTACCGAGTCAACCCGAGCAAGCTCAAGCCATTACCACTCTCCGAAGTGGTAAAGTGATTAATAAAGAAGTTAATTCCGAAGTAAAAGAAAGAGGCGATGAGAAAGAAGACGAGTCGGGAAATCAAGAAGAGAAAATAGACGAAGCAACTTCAACTTCCAAGCTTCACAAATCCGCTCAACCATATAAGCCACCAATTCCTTTTCCGAGCCGACTTAGAAAAGCAAAGCAAGATGAGAAATTTTCCGAAATCTACGACATGCTTTCGAAGGTTCATGTCAACTTACCTCTTTTAGATGTTGTGAAGAACATTCCCGCTTATACAAAATTTTTCAAAGAGTTGACCTCGAACAAAAGAAGATACAATGGGAACGATAAAGTGGTGCTCTACGAGGTAGAAGCAAGGGGTCAAAAGAAAGGCGATCCTGGAAGTTTTATGATCGACATTACTATGGGAGACAAGAGAGTTGCTCGAGGGATGTTAGATTTGGGGGCAAGTGTGAATCTCATGCCATACTCGACCTATTCGAGGCTTGGACTCGGGGGAATCAAACCGACAAGAATGACTCTTCAAATGGCGGATAGGTCGGTGAAATACCCCAAGGGAGTCATTGAAGACCTATTGGTGCAAGTGGACAAATTTGTGATTCCGGCCGATTTTGTTATCTCGGAGATGAGCGATTTCGGGATAAGTGAAAATGAAGGGACAATACTTCTAGGACGGCCATTCATGCGAACAACAAAAACAATCATCGATGTTGATGAAGGAAAGGTCACCATGACCGTCTTGGGCGAAACCGTGGAAATCAACGTGTTCGGTTCATCTCCTATCCCTTCTCATATTTATGCTTCCCATAATGTGAATTTTGTTGATTGCATTGATTCTTTGGTTGATGATATATATTTTCATGATGATGTAGGTGACACATTGCATGATGCTCTAACCGTTGAGCATGATATGAGGCTTAATAATCTAGAAATTGAAGAACATGTTGCATTGTTAGATAATTCCGAAATAATTGATGAAGTTGACGGTTTTAAGATACCATTGGAATTAAAATTTGAGGAGCCCATTGAAATCACCCCACCCCAACTTGAATTGAAAGAACTTCCGGCACATCTTAAATATGTTTTCTTAGGCAAAAGTGACACTTACCCTGTAATTGTCTCTTCCGAATTAACTCCCTTTCAAGAAAACAAATTAGTAGAAGTTCTAACTAAGTTAAAAGAAGCAATTGGGTGGAGTATTTCCGATTTAAAGGGAATAAGTCCTGTTAGGTGCATGCATAAAATAATTCTTGAGGAAAACGTTAAACCGGTTAGGCAACCTCAAAGGCGTTTGAATCCGAACATGCAGGAAGTTGTGAAAAAAGAAGTTTTGAAATTGCTAGATGTCGGAGTCATCTACCCGATATCCGACAGTAAGTGGGTGAGTCCTGTGCATGTAGTGCCTAAGAAATCTGGAATAACGGTGGTTCGTAATGATAAAAATGAATTGGTACCCACTAGAACGGTAACCGGTTGGAGGATGTGCATTGATTACCGGAAATTAAATGCCGTAACAAAAAAGGATCATTTTCCTCTTCCTTTCATTGATCAAATGTTGGAACGTTTAGCTGGGCATGATTATTACTGTTTTCTAGATGGTCTTTCAGGTTTCTATCAAATTCCCATTGCTCCGGAGGATCAAGAGAAGACCACTTTCACTTGCCCTTTTGGCACTTTTGCCTTTAGGAGGATGCCGTTTGGTCATTGCAATGCTCCCGCTACTTTTCAAAGATGCATGCTATCTATATTCTCCGACTTGTTAGAAAAATCCATCGAGGTATTCATGGACGACTTCTCTGTATTTGGAACCACTTTCGATGATTGTTTAAATAATTTGACTATTGTGCTAGAACGATATATTGAGTGTAATCTTACACTTAGTTGGGAAAAGAGTCATTTTATGGTAAAACAAGGTCTTGTTCTAGGTCATATGGTTTCCAATAAAGGAATGGAGGTTGATAAGGCTAAAGTCGATTTAATTGTTAAATTACCTCCGCCTTCATGTGTCAAAGAGGTTCGAAACTTTTTAGGGCATGCCGGGTTCTATAGGCGTTTTATTAAAGATTTCTCGAAAATTGCCCGCCCTTTGAGTAACCTTTTGTGCAAAGATGCTAAATTTGATTTTACCGAGGAATGTTTAGTCGGTTTCAACGCTTTGAAAGAAAAGTTGACTTCCACACCTATTGTTGTTGCTCCCGATTGGTCTCTCCCGTTTGAAATTATGTGTGATGCGTCTGACTTTGCTATAGGTGCCGTTTTTGGGCAAAGAGTGAATAAATTTTTCCACGTGATTTACTATGCGAGCAAAACGCTCGATGAAGCTCAGGCTAATTACACCACCACCGAAAAAGAATTTTTAGCTGTTGTGTTTTCTTTAGACAAATTTCGATCCTACTTGGTTGGCTCAAAAGTGATTGTGCATACGGATCACGCCGCATTGAAATATTTATTTAAGAAATCCGATGCAAAACAAAGATTGATTCGGTGAGTTTTTCTGCTGCAAGAATTTGATTTGGAATTCAAAGATAAAAAGGGGTCGGAAAACGTAGTGGCCGACCATCTATCTAGGCTAACCGAGGGAAATAATTTTAAGCTTGATAATCATTTGCCAATTGTTGAAACTTTCCCCGATGAGCAATTATTCGATGTAACAAGGACACCTTGGTATGCTGATATTGTCAATTACATTGTTAGTGGTGTTTTGCAGCCCAACTTAACCGATCAAGGGAAGAAGAGGTTTCTTTCCATGTGTAGGCATTACTTTTGGGACGAGCCCTACTTATTCAGGCTGGGGCCTGATCAGATATTCCGACGTTGTGTCCCGGAGGAAGAGCACGAGAGCATATTGTTATTTTGCGACGAGTTGCACTATGGGGGACATTTTAGCGCAAATAAAACGGCTCACAAGGTCCTTCAATCGGGATTCTACTGGACAACATTATTTAAGGATGCCTATTTCCATTGCAAGAGTTGCGATCGTTGTCAACGAATGGGGAATATAAGCAAAAGGAATGAAATGCCGTTGACAAACAATCTTGTTGTGGAACTTTTCGATGTTTGGGGAGTGGATTTTATGGGTCCTTTTCCAATTTCCCATGGTTTTGAGTATATTCTAGTTGCTGTAGACTACGTCTCTAAGTGGGTGGAAGCAATTCCAACCCGAACTAACGATGCTAACGTGGTTTGCAATTTTTTTAGGGATGTCATTTTTTGCAGGTTCGGGACGCCTAGGTCAATGTCGGACAGAGGCACGCGTTTTTGCAATAAACAACTTGCAGGCTTGCTTAAGAAGTACAATGTGATGCATAAGGTCGCAACGGCGTACCATCCACAAACTTCCGGGCAAGTAGAAGTAAGCAATCGGAAAATAAAGGCAGTGCTCGAAAAGACGGTGAAACCGACAAGAAAAGACTGGGCATTGAAGTTGAATGACGCTTTATGGGCATACCGCACGGCCTACAAAACTCCAATCAGAATGAGCCCGTATCGCCTAGTATTTGGGAAAGCATGTCACCTACCCGTTGAGTTGGAACACAAGGCGTATTGGGCAATCAAAGCGCTCAATTTAGATCAAGAAAAGGCGGGCGAGGAACGACTATTGCATTTAAATGAGCTTGATGAGATGCGATATGAGGCGTACGAAAACGCTAAACTCTACAAAGAACGGACGAAACGGTATCATGATAAGCGCATCGTTCGTAAATCTCTCAAACCCGGGATGGATGTTCTTTTACATAACTCTCGTCTTAAGCTCATGCCCGGAAAATTGGTATCGCAATGGGGCGGACCTTTCAAAGTCGTTAAAGTATGGCCGCACGGAGCGGTAGAACTTCTTGATCCTCGGAAGAACGAGCACTTTAAGGTAAATGGGCATAGAGTGAAGCCGTACTTCGGACGAATCGAAGAAATCAATGCGTTCGAGTGCATAGAGGTGCACGATGTTGAAGCTTGAGCAAAACGGAAAGAAGTCGAGCTAATGACTATAAAAAAGCTCTACTTGGGAGGCAACCCAACGTTTTAGTTAGATTTTTTTTTTCTTTTGTTTTTTGCATTTATTTTCCTTATTTGTTTTTATTCGATTCGAAACTGACCGGTTTAACTGTGGGTGTTAAAATTGTAGGAAACGAGTGCGTTTTCAGAAACTAAAAATCTGGGCAGGAAGGACACGGCCGAGTTACCTTTGGCACGGCCGGGTCTCAAAACAGGAGGTTTTATGCTTATCTTGAATAGAAGGACACGACCGAGTGTCAGGGCACGGCCGAGTCCAAAGACAGTGAGAATATGTTTATTTAGAACAGGACGACACGGCCGTGTCACAGGACACGGCCAGGCCTCAATACAGTGGGAATTGATTTTCCGAGGGAGTATGACACGACTGTGTCATAAGACATGGCCGAGTCGGCCGACAGTGAGATTTGGGTTATTACGTACAGCATGACACGACCGTGTCATATTAAACATGGCCGTGTCAGTCGGTCAGGTATAAAAAGGAGCACGGCCATTTCCCCATTTTTATCTTCTCCAGAAATTCTTTCTTTCTCCCTGCGAACCCTAGCCTCTGAATTTTGAATTTCTCTCTTCGTTTTTAAAGAAATTCTGTGCAAAATTGAGGGGAGATACAAGAATCAACTACATAATCATCATCTTTCAACCAATTTCACTCTTCAAAGGAGCAAATCGGACGAATTGGGACCGGGGTTTAATTTTTTTTCTTTCTTCAATTTCTCCGAAATCAAGGTATGGTTGTCATGTTTTTGATGATTATTCTTTGTTATGAACATGCTATGATGATTTGAATCGTTAGTCCTCAATTATCTAGGGTTCTTGAATAAATTGAAGGTGATAAAATTTGGGGATTTTGGATGATTCTTCATGCATTGATGATTAAATTTATCGATTGAAAATTCTTGTGATTAAGAGATGTTTTCCATGACGAAGATGATGAATTTAAACGATAGATTTTGCTTGGGAGTTGTTTTGATCGATAATGTTTATATTGGGGGAATTTTATTACTTACTATAAGTTTGGGGGAGGAATACGTTCTCAAGTCCTTGGATAATGATAGATTAAATTTTTGCAGAAAATGGCACGAGGAAGTAGACGAGGAAATGCTCAATGCGGAAGGGGTAGGAATGGCGGGGAACAAGTGCAGCCGGCAAGAATGGCTATTCAAAGGGCTGTGGAAATCCCGGAATCTTATGGAATAAATCTACCTGAAGCGCAATATGAGAGGTGGGAAATGCTGGGACAGAAAAAAATGTTCCCTACAAGGTGGCCCGATGACGAATGCATGAATGCAATGGGGATAAGGGAAGATGTGATGAAATTCCTTGGAAGAGTGCATTGGGCATGGATGATGACTCAACAATGGCCGACTTATAGATGTCTGACGATGGAGTTTCTCAGTACTCTAACTGTAAGAAGAGATCCGGTGACTCGAGAACCGACCGAAATAACATTCCGGATCAACAACAACGAAGAGACACTGACTATCGTCCAGTTGGAGGAAATTTATCATGCAAGACACGAGGGCCATTACTCGATAAATCGGTTCGCTTGTGAAACTTACTGGAGATCCATGGTAGAATACCCAGGGAGTGAGGCGCGATATTACATTGCAAGATCGGCTAAAGGATCGAACATTCGCAATCCCGTACTCAGATACCTACACAAGGTGATTGCGAATACCATATATGGCCGAAAGGAAACCGGGCCCATTTCACTGCGGGAGTTATATATCCTAACTCACATGCTCGACAACTCGATTCCGGCAACCGGGGCTATGGTAGCGGAACATTTTGAGGATGTCGCCACAAAGCCTAAGGGGGAGATATAGATAGGGGGTTTGATTACCCCTATCCCACTACACTTCGGTGTTTCGTTAGATCGGAGGACCCCCCCTTCCTGGAAATATGCTTCTCTCAATCTCCGTGATGAAGGTGATGAACATCCTGTACTATGAACATCGCATGGTCTTCATGCAGACCGACAACGACCATTTCCTCCTCCCGAATCCACCTTTGACAACCATAAATAATATTCGGGATATGGGAAATCTTCAAATGGCTACGGAGGCACACCGTCGAGCACGGTGGGCGGCCAAACAGCTCCAGGTCACGATCTGTCGACCGAAATGTTCGACCTAGGCGCATTATGGATGAGGATAGAGCCGAGAGGATGGAAGATGAGGAGGCTTATGAAAGAGGCCCGGATGACGAGGAAGAAGAAGAGAGCAAAGAAGAAGAGGAAGAAATCACGAGAGATCGGCCCGAGACGTCAAGGCGGGCCGAAATTGGACGTGCCCCCTCACGCCCAACATTAAGGGAGGAGTTTGAGGCCTACCGAGAGGAGGCGAGACGGGAGCGACGCGAGATATGTCTCTTGTGAGACAAATACACGAGTGGCACGTCCAGCAAGGCCACTTTCCCCCGCCCCACCAGTAAACCGGTTGTAAGTATTTCTTGACCAATGAAATTCTTTTGTTTAAATACTATACCCCCTTCGTTCATATATTCTTTAATTCAAGTTTGGGGGGATTGGTCAAGAAATACTTCATTACTCTTGTTCTTTTTATTTGTTTTCGGATACTATTTTGCTTGTTTGCTTATTTTTGGTGTGTTTTGGCATTTTTCACTTATTTGTGGTGTGTTTTTAATTGGTGAGTTTTTAATTGGTGTGTTTTTACTTGGTGTGTTTTTATTTCGCAAACTTGAAGAAAACTTTGAAGTGTGAATTTTTGGAATGCCTCGGGATTTATTTCGTTGTTTTGATATACAAATCGAGGATAATTTGTTGAGGAAAAATTGTTGATAATCGAAACGGGTGTGAAATTGAATAAGTGGTTTTAATATCTTGGAGGTATGAACAAACCTACTTGTGAGCTATTGAGCCTTCGTGCATTTTCTAAAATGCAAGTTTCATTGTCGAGTGTTATTCTTGATTTAAGACTCTAGAACTTGCCTTGGTTTCTTGTTCAAAACTACTAGCGTGTGTGTGTAATTGAGTGGAAATGATTTTTTGGCACCTTTGATCTTAACCCTTCGATTTTGGCCAACCCGACATTCGATCATTCCTTAAATAAACCCAATTGATGTAATTGTATATTTCATTGTTAATCCACATATCGAGCTTTCCATTACTATAATCCTTCAATTCCTACTTGAGCAATTAGAAATTATTTTTTGACGAGGATACAAAAGATTGTGGTGATATTGGGTGATATACATATTGTTGGGAGTGTTGAAATGGTGAAAATAATTACTCCGCTATTTTTGGGAACTTAGTAACCGGGTGTATTCATGTGACCCATGTTTATATTCGCGTAAAACGGTTGCCTTAGATATGAGTATGCTTGGAAGTAATTGTGATCTTAGTAACCGGGTGTATTCATGTGACCCATCATTTACATTCGCGTAAAACGGATCCTAAATCAAACCAAGCTAAAAAAAATTGGAGCAATAAGGAGGGTGTGACGCTGCGTTTTTCACTTTCAAAAGTGCTTGTCGCAAGTGGTTCATAATTAAGGCGATGAAAGAAGCAAATCTCAAAAATCTTGAGCTTCTAAAGCGACTATGGTGATTTAAATTCTAAAAATTGCTCGAGTCAAGTCACTTTAGCCATATTTATCCCACCTCGACCAAAGCCTACATTTCAAGCCGAGTAATGCCCTTTTTGATTCACGAAAATAGTACATGCACAAAACAGTGGTAGAGATGAAGACGATTGGCAAGCCTATGGGGTTCCTTATTTCATTGAATGAGTTCCGAGCGTTTACTTACCCCTATCACTTTGAGAGTGAGTGAATACACTTGACCGGTGAGGTTTATATTGCCAAGTATTGACTATGATGTTAAGGAAGCACCCCGGAGGTTTGAAAACTTTGTAGAACTCGACTTATTTTACTTGTGAGTATTGATGAAATTTTTGAAGAGGTCCTTTGAGGTATTTTAATAGTTGAGTTCCCCTTGTCAGAATGGATATTTTACAGTGATTTGCTCGGGACGATCAAAGTTCAAGTTTTGGGGGGGTTGATGAGTCGATTCTTGATCGACTCATTCTGTTCTCTCTAGTCGTGTTTTTGTTTGCTTTTTAGTATTTTTATTCTCTTTTATGCATGGTATGTTGTGGTTTTAATTTATAGGTAACCAAGCGAAGATTGTGGTGAAATATGCGTTTTCATAGCTAATATTGGAGTTTATGACGATCAAGGGCTTAAACGGGGCCTAAAACGACGAAAGATTGAAGCAGTATCGGTCGAATCTCCTAAATTCCAGAATCTCCACTCCGAATTGAGATGTGTTCTCCTTTGATATAAATTCCTCGTGAAATTAGCTTCGAAACGGTATATCATATGCTAAATTCCGAGGTGTATTGATACAAGAACGAAGGATCTAGCCGAAGAAGACTAAAAACCGGACTTGGCCGCGACTGACGGCAGCGACTCGCCGCATGAGCCACTCGGTGCACCAGCGACTCGAGCCACATCAGGTAACTCGGCCGTGTCATAAGACACGGCCGGGTCTCGCTCCAGTAAGAATCACTATTTTCGGAAGAGTACAACACGGCCGTGTCTTTTATGACACGACCGAGCCCGATCCAGTCGTTTTGTATTTCCCTGCGTAGTACAATACGGCCGTGTCATGGGACATGGCCGAGCCTCGACGTAACCTTTTTCGTTTTCCGGTAGCGCGACACGGCCGTGTCCCAGACACGGCCGTGTCACTTTTCTGATCATGTCACTTTCCTTGACATTTTTGCACAACTTTAAGCCTTATTCTTCATCTTTTGGCTATAAAACAAAGGGTGGTGACCCTTGAGGAGATACACTCATCATCTTGAAGATATTCTTGGGTGAAAAATACAAGATTGAGGGAGAAAACACCAAAAAGTGAGGATTGAGTGAGATTATTTTTCATCATCTTCCTTGTATGTTCTTGGAGTGAAAAATACTTTTGTGAGATATATTAATTCCTTGTATCATTTTGTTGTGAATTCTTGTAAGAAGATCATCAAACCTTCATCGGGAGTTCGATTTCGACATTTACAAGGGAAGTTTTTACCATGTTTTGTTCTTCAATTTCCATTATTGTTGTTGAATTAATCATGTGTGGCTAAACATTTCATATGGGTTTTTAGATATAGCCACACACATGTTTTTGATTGTTAGTTCCTTTTGATTTTCTGGGTAAAAGTTTAGGATTGTTCCTCTTGTTCGTTCTTCGTTTAAAGAACTTTTGAATTAGATCATCAAACCTTTTTCATTGTTGTTATTATCATTCGAATCGAGGGCTTTTATCGGTGTTCGCCATCAAACGACCCGAAAGAAACGATTGTGCATGTTCTTGAGCTTTTTCGCGCGATCTTTTAACGATTTACCTCATCAAAAGTAGTCGGTTAATTGATTGTTAGTTAGGGATTCATCCCAATCAAAAAAGTATCTCTTAATTTTCGTTGAGAACAATCGTGCTTTTTAGGATTACCGCCATCAAACGGATTTCTTTTAATCATGAGCAATCGATAATTCCAAACCTTATTTATTTGAGTATCGGAACTAATAATTGATTACGTGTGTGTCGGTGAATCTAAAATCCCATATCAATCTCATTATTGTTATCTCTCATTTATCCAACGATCGAATTGGTGTTGTTACCACTTAGTTTATTTAAATTTTATGCACTAGTAATTGTAATCCAATCGAACCTATGATGTATTTTAATTTATTTTGCTTTTGTTCATTCGACTATTTGCCGAACATTATCAAATTTTAAACCGTTTCCAATTCCTCGAGAGATCGACCTCGGAGTTACTTGCCGCTTCCTACAAAAGCGATTCGTACACTTGCGAGTATTTAATTTGAACCATCAAGTACCATCAGTGAGGTCAAGGATCGGCAGAGAGAAGTCCGGCTGCAAGGGATGCTCAAGCACGTAGGCTTTGAAGTTTTCGATCAGAGGGCCGACCTCGAGCCCTCCCTTCTTAGCAGCACGGATGGCGTCGGCGTAAGCCATGTAATATGCAAACTCTCCGACGTACTCCACGCTGAGTTAGGGATCGGTCTCGATCGCCTCCAACTTCTCCTTCAGCCCCGCGGCTGTTTTGTCCGCATCCTTGAGCTCGGATACCTTGGCGGCCAGTTCCCCCTTCAACGACTCCAACTCTCCGTTTAGCCGGTCCACCACTGCCTTCAACCCGGTCACCTCCTCCTGCGAGGCCGCATGCAACCGACGAGCCTCCGTCATCTGGTCGCGCATCCGATCGACCACCGCCCGGGACCGGTCAAGCTCCTGCCTCATCTGGTCAAGATCTTGTTTAGCTCGCTTGGCCGTCTCAGCATACTCCTTCTCTATGGCCACGATCCTATCAGTAAACTCAGCATTCTGGTTCCGAGCAGCCTCAAGGTCCGAATGGAGGCGAGCAGTAGAGGGCCGCCCCACATAATCCTTTACAGCTTGAGCGGCCATCGTCGCCGCTTGGAGGGTCAGGGCAAGAGTCGCTTGCATGGAATCTCCAGACCGCTGGCGCGCAATCGCATCCAGGTCGGTCGTCCAAGCCTTCGAAAGGGAGGAGATGGCCCGGGAGATGTAGGAAGGGACGTCAATAGGCTTGCGAGGGGACTTGCTCGCCAGGAAATCCAGCACCATGGGCGAGGTGTTCGGATTGGCAAGGCGGACCCTGCAACAAAAACGAAGGAGTTAGTGTGCACCATACACAAATGAATTAACTCAGAAAGATCAAACCAGTCTTACCTTTCGACCTTCTAGGGGTCACGGCCGAAATAGGGCTTGCCCCGCGGAGTCTGGGCGTCAGCGATCGCCGTGGCCTTTAGGAAGGTCGCTGAGAGCGTAGGCCCATCCCCCATTGGAACGGCGGAAATAGGAGGCGCGGCAACCGGCGGCACCACAATGGACGCCTCCGCTGCAGCAGTCGGCAGGGGCTCCTCCGGCCTCCGCCTCTTGCAGTTGCGCTGGAGCTCCTCCTCCTCCCGAGCTTCCGGCTCGACGACCGGTGCTATGAGAGGTCTCGCCTCAGGGACAGGGCGGGACGTCGTTGCAGGGGCACGCCCCGCCTTCTTCCCTTGGTGGAGACAGTTCATAAGGCTGGGGTTCGACATAAAAATCTCTTTCGGCAGCTCGGAGTAGCGGGGGAAGTAGATCTCTGTAAAAGAAGACATTCAACCAAGTTAGACATATCTTTCAATCAAAGATGATCGTCAACCAGAAAGGGGATAGTAAACATTTATACCTGTAACCTTCAAGTGAAGAGGGAAGCGAAACAATCGAGCGCCCAACCAATGAGCTTCGTTGTTGACCATGCGAACATCGATGTAGTTGTCCGGTAGACTGTGGATTCGCTCCCAGACGATCAGGAAGTCAAATGGAAGGTCGCCGGACGCTGGAACAAGGGAGCCTGCAAAAAGGAAACCAAATTAGATCAGTTCAAGATGTATCTGAACAAAGGGAGAGTTAAAATCCTTACTCGGATTCCTCTCTCGAAAGCTGGTGGGGATATCCAACTCATCCTCTAGTTTATCGCTCGCCGCCGATCTCCACGCTCCGCCGACCCAACACCATTTCGTTAGGTCGCCCCGGACCTTGTTCGGCACCCCTAGGACCACTCTACCCATGCGACCCTGAATGTGGTACCCGCCAACTGAACCCTTCTGCGCCGTCAGCTTCAAGAGGTAGTTCATTTCCAGCGCAGAAGGTAGACGGAACAGCCGGTGACCGCCAAAAAGAGTCAAGGTACTGACGATCTGCAACCAGGCGTTCCGCATCAATTGGAGCGGCGCCACATTCCAAGCGATCAACAGGTACGACACGGCGAACGGCAATAGGAACCGTAATCCAGCCCCCAAGATCAGTTCATTAACGACGACCATACCCTCGGGAGGTTGGTCGGCGCGTTCGTTCTCCGCGGGCACATACAATGAAACATCAGAGGGGATATGGAACTCCGCCCTCCAACGACTCAAGTCCTTCCTGGTCGCCGAACTCCGAAACTGACCGAGGGTCCACGGGGGGGATCCGCGGCCCGAAATGACGTCCGCTTCATAGGTTCATAGGGGTGGGAGACCGAGTATGCGCCGAAATCAAACTGAGGACGTGGTCCGGCCAGCCTCTCCATAAGGCCGGCGAATTCCAAAAAGGCCCGGCTGAACACACTGTTCTGCTCCCAATCTAGTCTCACCGCTTTATCCTCGTCTACCGGCAAGTACTTCTTCTCCGCCGCAGCCGACTTCGCCAAGACAGCTTCGTTGAAAAGCTCTTCAACCTCCACGGGTGCAATCCCCGCGCGAATGGCCTCGACGGCCGTTTCCACGTGAAATTCCGCGGAGGTCTCATCCTAAGCGGGCGAAGGCGCGGCGGTGGAAGTGCTACCCGCCTCATACACTTGGGATCCTCCTCCAGACATGTTCGAAGAAAAAAGGGGGAAGAAAATTTTTTGTTCTTACCTAGAGAGAACGTCGATCGGCGCAAGAAGCTTCAAGGAATTTCGGCAGAGTCTTCATCTAAAGGCAAAGGCGCATAAAGCTCTAAACTCCAGTAGCCCTAGCCCTTTTATAGGCGAGAGCAGCGACCTTTGTGCAAATAGGCGGAATCCAGGGGGCTGAAGTGCAACCGTCAGGAGAGACACATTTAATGCAGTCCTTGAAACCCGCGTACGCATCGTTTCGAGGGCACGCCAGACAACAAGTCTGACAAAAACCGTCGGACTCCCTCAACCGGAGCGCGACGCATGTCCCTATGACGATTCGAAAGCCCACCTCCACTTCCCGCTATTTCCAGCGCCTAAGGAGATCGTCCAAATTCAAAATCAGTTCGTCCAGGCGACGATCGTCCACTTCATAAGTAGATGAGTCGCTCGTCTAAAACAGGCAATCGCCAGCAGTACCACATCACCCCACGTATTCAACATCGGAGCGAGCTGGGGGGCAATTATTGTGCGGCGATTTATACGCCTCGAAGGCGATCGGCATAATGGTAAGGAGCCAGGTAAAGAAGACAGATACTGGGCAAGCACCTAGCGGTCGACGTCCAAGGCGATCGTCTATTGGCATCTGGCGATCGCCTCTAATGTCCGACTGGAGACGACCATCCCATGCCACATGTGAATCCGACACCTGTCAAAGTCTACGAAGACCAGATCTCGGGTGAAGACCCACGTGCAGATCCGCAAAAGGCGCCACGAGAACATGCCTTACTCCAGCCCATCAGCAGCTGTCAGTGATAAGGACGACCTCACCAACCGACAGGCCCGCCGAAAGGACCTAAGGTGGGACCGCCCAGGACAGCGAGAAGAGGCACCTGCCGCCTCCTCATTGGTTCGCGCATCTAGCAACCAGCAGCAGCTGCGGACTTTAAGGAAACAGTCCCACGTGATGGACGATCGCCCGCCTTATTTAAATACAGGAAACGGCGATCGTCTGCGGTGGACGCAGACGTCCCAGCCACCCTTTCACCTATAAATAGAAGGCCTCCAGCATTGGCAAAGGGACAGTGAAAAACGTTAACACACACACAGTGAAAAACGTTAACACAGTAACAGTTGACAACGTGAACACATAACACTAAAAGCAAACAATACGGAGAACTCTCCATCTTTGTAACAAGAACTCACAGAGCTTCAACTCTCCATCTTAGGGTTTTTTCTATTTTATACTGGCACCACCTTTATTTGCCATTTCACATTGGTTTAATTTACAACCAATGTAGATTTACTGCATTTTCAGTTCTACGTTGGTTTTCTTACAACTAATGTAGATGTGGTATAGGGGGGTTTCTATTTATAAAGCCTGCCATTCTTTGATTTATACTGCCTCCGCATTCTTTGGGTCTCCTGCTCAATCTCTCCCCTCCTTCCTCTGCCATAGTTTCAAATATAAATATCCATATGGAACTTGATAGCAACTACATAAAAAATCCACCATATGTGCTCAGGTGCATAGACAAAAAAGAGTATGACCGAATATGCCATCACCTCCGTATGTGCTCTAGTCAGAGCCGTCTTCAGCTATTTTGTGGCCCTAGTTTAGACAAAAAATTGAGGCCTTTATCCGAATATTTTTTTAACAAGATAGACGGTAATCTCATTGTCAAGGCAATATCATCCATAACTGTGAATAATATTTCCAGTAAAAAATATTCAAGCTCTAAAAGTTCTACATGCATAACATAAAGCTCTAAATCTAATTACTTACAAAAAAAAAAAGCATCCAGTTTATTGGCTTTCTTACTTCACAATTCTACCATTGACACCATAGTTAGCCTCCTCTAAATGACACAAAAGACTTCCAAAAATACTTCCAGTTCCAGATATAGTAGCATCCAAACCAATTTAGGCCTGAAATGATAAATAATCATAAAAGTAGTTAATACATCTCGATAATATAGTCATGAAAATTGCCTACATAAAAATATATCTAAAATCTAAAATTCTTAAAAAAACAAGTAATAGTCACGTACCATGAGATTACATATTTGGGAAGTTCATACTCTCCTAGCCTTTTTAAGTGTGAAATCATCAATTAAATCGATGTAATCAAGTTTAGCTACTAATTTTTTCTCAATGGACAACATAGCCAAGCCGTTCAATCTTTCTTGTGACATGGTTGATCGGAGGTAATTTTTTTATCAACTTTAACTTGGAGAAACTTCTTTCGGCAGCAGCTACTGTAACCGAAATAGTTAATATTATTCTGTAACATATCCAAGCATTAGGAAAACAATGACCCATATGCTTTTGATAAACTCCAAGACTTCAATTGCTTTAGTTACTCTTTCCGGTAATGCTTTTCTCAACAACTGCAATTCGGAAAATAATTCGCGTGCATCAATATCATATTGATCACCATATTTCAGAAATTCCTCAAGTGTACTACATGAACGCTCCAAAATCTCGTCATCTACAACTTTCAACTTGCTCAAGTTAAACATAAATCCAAAAGTGACTTCATAATTTTGAAATTGTTCAAACCTTGTCCTGAGTGAAGAAAGAGCAGTATCAATTATTGTTATAAAATAATTTACTCGAAAAAGTTCTTCAGTTGATTGGATTGGTTCATCTCTAGCATTCTCATCCAAAAATCTTTTTTTGCGACGAACACGAGTTTCACGGAATGTAGGCTCAACATCCATTTCAAAAGCCATCTTTTCAGCTTCACTTTTAACCATCTCAAATTCGTTATTCTTGTACTCTTCAAGGAAAAGAATGAGACCTTCTAAGAGATTTATACCATCACTAATATTCACATCTCTTGCTTGGAGAATCTTTCTAACTCTATTCACTTTGTCCAAGATGTCAAATCGAATCACCATGCCAACAAGAAAATCAAAGTTTTGAAGTTCATAATTTGCTAAAGTCTCATCACTAATTGTTGCGGCATCAAAACTATGTTCAACTAGATAAAGCAACGCATTTCTTATTTTATGAGCCTGAAATCTTATTGCTTTTACACTAGAAACACGACTTTCCCAACGTGTATCTGACCATGATTTAAGTGTATCCATTATGATCCTCAATGCACGTTTTTAGGACTCCCCACCGCTTTGTTAACCAGAAAATAATTTGTAAATCCTTTGTACCACTCCAAAAAATGATTTAGCTTGAACATAACTCATAGCCATGTCACAAAGAGCAAGATTGAGAGAATGACAACCACATGGCGTGTAAAATGCCTAGGATACTCTATTAGTACCCTACTACTTACACATTTGTATTGTCCTTTCATATTTGAACCGCTATCATAACCCTTCCCTCTCATGTCATTAAAATCAAGTTTCAAATTTTCCAATACGTCCTTAAGTTCATTGAAAAGAGCATCCCCTGAAGTTTCTATAACTTTAAAAATTCAATGAAGAACTCTTGCACTGTTATTGGAGTCATAGAAATATCAACACATCATATTATAAGAATCATCTGTTCTTCATGACTAACATCAGGAGTACAATCAAGAATTACAGAAAAATACTTAGACCCTTTAACAATTTCAAGAATCTTGCTTTTAATCTTCTCCGCTAACAAAAGTATCAACTCATTCTAAATATTATGGCCAAGATAATGTACACGGCGGATCTCTTTAGTTCGAATACGCCTAAGGTGCTCTTCCATTATAGGATCGAAATCAGCAATCATCCGAATAATACTTAGAAAATTGCCATTATTGTGATCATCAATTTTCTCGTTGCCCCCACGAAACGCCAAATTTCTACTAGCAAGAGTTTTCACCACACATACAATTCTCTTCAAGATCTGTCTCCAGAAATTTTTCTCCTTCTGAATCACTTTTTGATTAGAAGAATCAATTGTTATTTTTTTTCTCATTCTTCTTTCTGTTTTCATCCAATCTGTTTGACTATTCATATGATCACTGCTTTTTTCATGGTCATTAAGCCTCGATTTAAGATTTTTCCAATCATTATACCTATACTTGATGTAGTTAAATAAAAGACCTTATCCATCTTCCGAGAGTATACTAGCCATGATCTATCAAGTTTTTCTCTATTTGGCAAATAACGGTTGTAGTGTTTTTCATTTAAACTTTTCCTTTTATTATTTTTCGGATACACGACATCCATAATTCTCACTGGCCCTTTTTCTACTATGAAATCGAATCTTTTTGATACATATTTTCCTCCCAATTTCCAGGATCAAACAACTCATTTAGATCTTCGCCATCTAAATTGAAGTTTTCATTCACAAGTTCATTAAACTAATTTTCATCATGAAGAATTACATTTTCACCAATTTTTCAGCATCAATGGGGCTCTCATCACTTCGAATCACATTTTCTATCGTGATTTCACCGGCATGCCCATTCTCATGTAAGATATGATCATTGGTTATATCCACATCATTTAAATCCATATTTGTATCGATGGTCAAATTTTCAACTTCAATGAGGATAGTAGTTTTCACATACCTGTCCATCAAACCCATGAGAGACTCTATAAGTTTTTCTTGTCTTATTTCCTTTTTCTCTTTGAACTTCCCGATTCATATTTTCTTTTTCCCCTCATAATTTAAAAACCTACAAAACAAATTTAATTAAAAATCTCAACAAGTAACCCTTATTATAACCAACCATTTATAAACAATACTTTTTAGAAAAAATAGGTAATTTATGTAATCTTCTTTAATCTAAGGCATCTCAAATGAATAAAGAAATACCAACAGAAATCAACTGTTAATTATTTTTCTAAACATCAACCAAAAATAAAAATAAAAATAATAATAGGAAACAAAAGCTGAAAATAACATAGAAGTAAATAATTCTCAAACCTAATTTTGGAATGATAGATCTTGAAGACAACGTACGAACATAGAGAGATCAAAGATTTTCAAACTTGATTTTGGATTCTACCATGTGTTTGTGTATTATTTAACCATTGGAGGAGGAATAAGATGGTTGGAGGGCCACAGGGGGAAGGTTAAGCTAAGGAGAGAGAGAGAGGGAGAGAGAGACTTTGAGAAAGTTAAGAGAGTAAAATAATTATATTAGGGGGAGGGGAGGGAGGAGGAACCATATGAGTTGGGTGATTATTAGACTTCTAGTAGATTATTAATAAAAATAATATAATACTATTAAATTTTTAGTTAAAAAATGAGGCCCCATTAAAATGGGTGGCACTAGATTTGGACTGCCCCTTGGAGCCGGCACTGGCTCTAGTGCAATGACATGTTGGGTTCAAAATGGAAGACAACCACTGCAGATAGAAAAGAAGCCTTCTGAAGAAAAATACCCAAGATGAGAAGGAATCTTATGTGAATATCCTCGGAACGAGAAGTGTGAGCATGAAACTATGAGGCTCTTAGAGGACGAACATAAACAAAAGACGGCTAATATGTTACCTAAAAAAATTAGAAACATGAAACTATATTTATTTTACATCACAAAAATAAAGAAATACACAAATGGCCCGTTAACAACAAATACTGGACAAATTCAATCCAAGATCTTTATTTTAATTTCTTGTTTTCTTTCTCGGCCTTGTGTTGATTTTCTAAGGGTGTACAATCCATTTGATTTTCCAATTTGTATTAAAATTGGTTCTTTAGAAAATTATTGTAAAATGTATATAGTTTACCATGATTTCTTCTAGAATTCTTGTAAATATGTCTACATTTCATGATAGTTTTTGAAGGAACTGTCGTAAAAATGTTGCTTTTTAAGATAGTATTTTTAGAGAAACATGTAGAATATTTTCATTTTGCGACAGTTTTGTAAAGAACCAATGTAAAATGTGAATTTTTACAGTAGGTTCAAAATTACCATAAAATATGGTCCACTTTCTATGATGGTATGTTCTATGATGGTTTCAAAACTGTCGTAAAATCCATCCTAGAACTGTCGTAAAAACCCTATATTGTAATAGTGAAGAAACCATCCACACTTGTATTGTTCAATGTGGTGTCAAAAATAATTACACCACCAAAATATATGAATTTGTCACAACAACCGAAGAAATCATCATTATTTTCCTTTCCTAATTCAAAAGCATCCATCATAGACTGCATGTCACAGCCATCCTTCTCAAGAAATCCCAACTGCAATGAACCAGCGCTTTCATTCTCCAAAAATACTAATTTAGGTACTGGTACCAATATTTGCATCACGCGAATATTGCATCAGGGCCTTCTTCACAGATGGAACTTCTTGATGCGATCGAATAATGTGTCTCTTGCTCGGAGTAGTTATATCATGAACTTGATCATCCTCAAACATATTAACCAAGTTTTCCTCTTTTTCTGAAACAATCATTTTTGCTTTACACCCACATCTGCTTTCCCCTTGATTTCTTTCCCACATCTTTCAATTGTGTCCTTGTATTTTTTTATGGTAGGTATTATTTGACTTGCCTCTTTATCAAAAGCAAAACATCTTCAAGCTACCTACCCGTCGTTGTTTTTTCTTGATTTAAATATTTTTACCTGATATGACGACATATTTGGGTCTCTTAAGAACCTAGTAAACCAAACCCGGTTCTTATCAAACCCAACTAAATTATCAACCTGAGGTAGGTCTTGCGGACAAGCTCAGACATTTCTATAAGGAGCTCTCTTGTAAAGAGGGTTCAAACTCTAGGCCTATATTCCAAGTTCATAATCGTCAGTCCTCTGCATCATCAAGTTGGAGAGCTAAGAGGAGTCCTTGGTAGACCTCAAAAATGGGGTTTGACTAAGATAAAATACCTAAAAATATGGATTTAGTCATAATAGCAGAATCTCTGATATTAAGGGAATGACAGTTGCACCAGCATTCCTCAAAATTAGGGATCCCCCTATCAGAGGCAGGATCTTAGGGAACAGGGTCTCCCTCTTCTACTAATGATAGTGATCCAACTCATTTTCAAGTATCTTCTTTTATCAAAAACATTTATGTCTTTGTTTAGTATCAAGCAGTACCTCGGAGAAGCACTAAGGGCTTCGGTAGCCCGAGTTACAAAAACATGTTTGGAGGTACCCGCAACGTCTAAAAAAGTAAAGGTGAGTGCCCTGGCTCAAGTTTTGCAGGTAGGTCTACCCCAAACCACTATGGCTAAGAAGCCTAGCAGAACTCATGATGAAGTCCTAGCCCGGTGGTCAAACTATTTCAACATTGAGGACTCCATAATATACATGAAAGAATCACAAGAGAGGTGCAAAATAAGGGAAGGAGGAAGTAGCAGGGTGGCACAACATGAGGTATTTTTTGGAGAGAGAACGGAAAATCGAAACACTGACCACATGAGAAATGAAACAAATCCTGATCTAACGAGACTGTGGTTCGATAATATTCCCCATTGACACTAAGGAGGGTGCAGGTCTTAGAAGCGGTAGAGGTAAGATGAACAAAGTCATTAATTAGCCCACATCTCACTTTAACTAGCCTAACCATCCGAGATCAGATTCATAAGGCAGATGATTGTAAGCACCTCAATGACGAGATGGAAAGGCTCACCTGAATAGGTCATCTGATGGAATTCATATATCAGGAATGAAACGGAGCTCGGAAGAAATTGCCCGCTCCACCAGGATATCTGAGGATTAGAAGAGAGGCTCCTCAGAGGCCTCCTTGACAGAAAAGTCCCTCTCCCACCAAGAAAGTAGGTATCTATATGATATTAGTAGAACTAACCAACGGAAATTCTAATCAAGCTCAAAAAGCTCTACTCAAGAAATAAGCATCAACGTTTTGAGGAGGTCGCCGCTGTGTGTAAAGGCCCATTATCTAGTCTGTCTTTTAGCTTATAGGGGATACATGCACCGCACGATGACATATAGGTGAAATACCCAGTTGTAAATGAGATCAGTGAAGTGTCCAGAGACTAATTTATCTCTTGATCTTACTATCGAAGAATAGTGAATCATAGAGTGCAAATTAATAAAAAAGAACCCGAGTTGAGGGGTTCGGACTCGGAGTTAGTATATGGTAAGAAGATCAAAATACTGGAAGAATCCCAAGAGGAAGGTGTTAAGCCTAATCAAAATCTAATGGAGATAGAACTAATCCCAAAAAAGCCGAAAACAATAAGCCGCATTGGAAGAAAGTTAAACAAAATGTTGAAACAAGATTTGATTTTCTTATTAATGAAGTTTCTCGAAAAAAATTTGCATTTACAGCAGAGGATCTAGTAGGGATAAATCCAAATGTCGTCGAGCACAGATTGAATATCAACCCATTGGTGAGGCCAGTGAAATATAAAAAGAGACACTTCAGGGCAGAAATGGAGGGGATTATCGGAGAAGAGGTTGATAAGCTGCTCTGAGCTAAATGTATAACTGGAATCCAGTTCCCAAAGTGGTTATCTAATGTAGTCATGATGGGGAAAAGCTAGGGAAAATGGAGAATGTGTATGGATTTCCGCGATATGAATAATACATGTCGCAGGGATCACTATCCCTTACCTCAGATAGACCAACTTGTCGATTGCACTTCAGGTTGCGAGATGCTCAGCATGATTTCTACATTCTAGGGATATCATCAAATTACCCTGGTGCTTGATGATAGACATCAGTTTTATCGTGTCAAGTGGAACCTTTTGTTATGTATATATGCCCTTTGGGCTAAAAATGCAACGCAACATACCAGATGATGGTTGACAAGATTTTCAAATCCCAAATTGGTTGAAATATGGAGTTCTATGTGGATGATATGTTGGTCAAAAGTATAAAGAAAGATGAACATGTCTAGAGATTTGGAAGAAACTTTTGAGAGTTTGTACCCACGTGATGAAACTTAATCCATCAAAATGTTCCTTTGGTGTAGGTCGAGAAAGTTCTTAGGTTATGTGGTTATGGAGCAAGGGATCAAGCTAAATTCAGGGAAGGTGGAGGCAGTATTACATATGAACCCACCTAAAAGCATAAAGGATATTCAAATATTGACTGTAAGGTTGTAATACCCGGTTGTAATTCATTCATTATCATTCAGTAATTATCATTCAGTAATTGTCACTCAGTAATTTTCACTCATTAATAATCCGTCATCATTCATGATTCATTCATTGTATTCACCGTCCAGAGTAATTTGTATCGTGTATCAGTTATTTTTGTCTTTCTACCTGGTTGGAGGATCGAACCGTATTATCATCATTGTCATTTTCGTAGTAGGTTGTGTGTGAGGAGTAGCGTATGCTACGTACTCTCTTTAGCGTGCGCTAATTGAGTACGCGTAGCGCACGCTACCTCTCACCATTAGCGCACGCTAATGTGATTCAGGTCGACAGTCCAGAAGGCACTAGACTGCGGATGAGTTGTAGTAGCGCACGCTACGATTGGTAAGTAACGCGCGCTAGTATGTTTGGATAGCGCACGCTATGCAATCAGTGTAGCGAGCGCTAAGGTCGATCAGGCAGAGTCCAGTGAGTACTAGACTGAATTGGAATAATTCATAGCGCACGCTATAAGTAGATTTTTAGCGTACGCTAATGGTGTAGTAGCGCAAGCTGAGTTTTGGGTGCAGCGCACGCTATCGCAAGCAGGTCAGAGGACAGGAGGTTCTGGACTTCAGTTACTGGGCATCAGTTATCAGTTAGCGCATGCTAACATTTCGTATTAACGCACACTATTGGGAAGACGTTAGCGCGCGCTACCAAGTTCATAGCATATGCTAACGAGGCAGTCCGAGCTCACTGGACTGTCCGGTTAACCAGTTAGCGCACGCTACATATCAGGTCATAGCGTGCGCTAAACTGGAATGGTATAAATTGGACAGTCTAGTCCAGTTTCATCATTTTTTCATTCTCTCTTCATTCTTTCGACGGTTTTAGGCGATTTCGGAAGTTTTGGAGAGATTTCTTCGAGATGAATCCATCTGTCAACATCTTAAAGATTATCATTCGGATTAATCATCATTTCATCCTCTCCAACACATTAAATCAAGGTAATAACTTCTTGGATCTAGAATTTCGAATTTTGGGTTTTTCTTTCCGATCTCTTCGTGTAAGCTTGCTATTATGTTGGAATGTGTTAGATATGGATTATCTACCTTGGATATATGTTTTCATACATATTTATTGGTGTGTTTTTCGAATTTGATGAATATTTGGAGAATTAATCAAGAACCCTTGATGTTGACTTTGGTTATTTTTGGGGGTTTCTGATTATAGTTGTCGTAACCTTGAGTTGTGGTTTCCTATTGGATTATTGATATTATTGAAGGTGTTTTGTTGGATTGAACTACTCATTTTGGAGTTTGGTTTCGATATATTTGGGATTTGGTTATAAACAAAGGATGATGTTCGCTAAGTGTTTGTCATAATGCCCCAATGAGTTTGGATATTGTTGTATCGACTTTTGAAGTGGGTTGCGATCATGTTTGAATCGTTTATTAAGCGGATTATTGGTATTTGTGTTATTCAAGGTTGTTCGAGCGACCGACATCTCTTTTAGTATGTTTGTTCGAGGAAGGACATTCTTCACCGGTGTTGAGTAAGTTAATTCTTACTCGGTTAAAAGGATACTCATTCCTTTCGTTGTTGTGCATTCATAATCATAATTCATTCATAGTGTAATAATCATGTTAAGACTTGTAATTATCAAACTAATCATTCAATTCATGAGGAACGACGGTTCCAATCATTTCAATGAGCTACCTTTCATTTCATTATTATCTCATCTCGGTGAGTCATTCTTAACCCTTGCCGTATTATTATTCATTAATGGTTCATTGGTCACTTTTGTTCTTCTGGCCTTCTGGGTTCGTATTGCATGGCCGAGTGGGGATGTGTGGAATTTTTAGTCGGGCACATGAGAGTCATGTGATCGGGTTCACCGACACAATGGACTGTGCACACGGTAATGTACCTCCGTGAGACTAATTAGGTACAAGGGCGGGTGTGTTCGGACACTCATCTTGTGCACATGGACATACCATTACGAGCATACTATGATGCCCCTCTTCAGCTTAATTTCATAATTGAGATATATCATGATTGTGTTTATTCAACTCTTGAGGATTGTTGTTCTGTGTAACTGACCCCTTTGGAGGATGTTGTTTTCAGGTCATGGCAAGGCTAAAGCAAGGGAAGAGAACGTTGACGGTGAGGAGTCCCAGTGATACTAGTAGGGGGGCCCAGTCCTTTTCAGTCGTTCACGTTTCTTCATTTTATCTCCGCTGCAGATTTCCGTTTGGATATTCATTTTCATTTAGTGTTGTATATTTTATCTTCATATAAAATATACAAGTATTCTCTATTTTCCTGGGTGTGTTGTATTTGAAACTCCTCATCGGAGTAATTAATGATATAATGTGGTTCCGTACTACAATTATATTATTTAATTCATTATGTTTTATTCGCCTGGTGGGTCTCAGTTGGGGGTCTACGGCACTGTAATATCCACCTAGTTTCGGGTGTTAAATTGTTGGTATCGGAGCGTGGTTTTGAATACTACCTTCTGAGTCATGTCTCATTTGAAATCATCGTTCATCAGACTAGTATCATTCGTCATGTGTGACCTGTGCAAGAGCCAAGTCCCTCAGACCAAAGAACAGTAAGATTTCTGACGCCATGGTATAATTTCTAGCAATAAGAATCACTCATTCATCATTCAACAGTCAACAATCCTCAATCATCATTTTCATTTTTGATCATGCCGATCATGTTAACTCATTTATCATTCAGTCAATCTCATTATTTAGTTATTGATCTTGTGGATCATATTATCAATCTTGTTAACTTGTTCAAGATAATCATTTCTATGATTTCATCAGATAATCATATCATCTTAGATGATCCTTCATGTAATCATTGTATTAGAGCGTGTATGCTCAATTTCATCATTTTATGACGTAATCATAATGTCATATTCATACGAGATATATAATCATCATGCGACTCCCTACCTCAGTATGGAGAGAGCTGTCAGAGGACACAGGGGAAGAGGCCGTGGTGTGGGCCGAAACCCGGAAGCTCGTGTATATAGACGTGCAAACGCGAGGATTAACATCAATTCATCAAGCAGGGATGCTGCCACTCGTTCATCGGGAAATGATCATACACCGTCAGGAAGTCATAATCGGGTCACAGCTCAATCGGTAGATGTTCAGGTTGATCCCCTCATTTTTATGCAGGGCATGATGGCCCAGATGCAATTGCTTAATCATCACTGCGCCACTCTGGCCGAATTAATCGAGAAAGCTCTTACTTATGAGCTTACTTCTAAGGAAATTGCTAAGCAACAACCTTCATCTGCTAGCAAGAAATCAACGAAGCGTAATAAGTCCGAAGGCGGTCAGTCAACCTTCAAGAAGCCTCGGGTGGACTCTACTTTCTCCGAGCGACCTCCTATGGCGCATAAACCCGCAGAATATCAGTCCCGAGCGGCTAGTTCGGTCATCACCTATTTCAACTGTGGAGCGCCGGGTCATTTCAGCACTAGGTGTTCGAGGCAGACTATCACCTGTTTCAAATGTGGGATTGACGGGCATAAGGTCCGTTTCTGCCGAAGAGACTCCAAGCATACTCTGGTGGCATATCAGGCCCCAAAGCAATTAGCGGTTCAGAATCAGGCCACTCAGTCCGCGTCGTTCAAGACGACAGGAGCAAACAAAGGCGGAGCCCAAAGTTATCAGACGGGAGCGTCCGGTTCAGGGGCCGGCAAGCCCCGAATATATGAAATGAAGAGGACCGACGATCCGGAGGCCCGAATGATATCAGGTAGACTCGAAATTATATCTCAACCTGTGTGTACCCTTTTTGATACTGGTGCATCGCATTCATTCATTTTCAAGTCATGCTTGAGTAGACTTCATCTGGATAGTGCTACTAGTTGTGAACCTTATATCATTGGTCTACCTGATGGTAGAAGAATTATCGGGGATCATGAGATTGAGAATTATCCGATTCAGCTTAATTACTGTGTTTGGTTGGGGAACCTGATCGTGGTAGAGATACCTAGAGACGACGTTATCTTGGGTATTGATTGGATGGATCGTCACGATGCCATCATTAGTGTCCGCAAGTGAATGGTCGCTATCATTTCAGACGATGGAGTCGAATATGTATTTCAGGGAGGTAATCCCAACTGTTCCAGTAGAGTTATTAATATGATGAAAGCAGTGAAATTACTCAGTCAAGGGTGTGTTGGTTATTGGTGCTATATGACCAAGACCGAGAAATCATCAATAATATTGGCGGATATTCCGGTAGTGAAAGAATATGCCGATGTATTTCCAGAAGCGTTACCTGGTTTACCTCCACAGAGAGATGTGGAATTCACGATTGAGTTGGAGCCTGGTATGTCTCCAATATCGAAGGCACCATATTGGATGGCCCCGACTGAAATGCTGGAACTAAAGAATCAATTAGAGGATTTGACCGAGAAGGGTTATATCCGACCGAGTGCGTCTCCGTGGGGAGCACCGGTATTATTTGTCAAGAAGAAGGACGGTTCATTTCATTTGTGTATTGATTATCGAGAGCTGAACAGGGTGACGATTAGGAATAAATATCCTCTACCCCGTATTGATGATCTCTTAGATCAACTTCAGGGAACTTCAGTATTTTCCAAGATCGATTTGAGATCTCGATATCATCAGTTGCGAATTCGAGAGTCGGATATCGCAAGGACGGGGTTTCGAACACGCTATGGTCATTATGAGTTTGTGATAATGCCGTTTGGGTTAACTAATGCACCTGCGGTATTCATGGAATTAATGAATCGAGTTTTCATCGACTTTAATGACATTTTGATTTATTCTCGTGACCTAGAGGAGCACGAATTTCACCTTCATCAGGTTCTCGAAGTGTTGAGACGAGAGCAACTTTATGGGAAGTTTTCCAAATGTGAGTTCTGGATGTCCGAGGTGACATTTCTCGGACATGTGATTTCATCAGACGGAGTACGTGTCGACCCTCAGAAGACGGAGGCTATCTGAGATTGGCAACCTCCGAAGAATGTTAAGGAAATTTGAAGCTTTCTCGGATTAGCAGGCTATTACCGGCGATTTGTGGAAGGGTTTTCTAAAATCGCTCAACCCATGGCGAACCTTTTGCGGAAGGATAAGAAATACACGTGGTCCGACGCGTGTCAACAGAGTTTTGAGGAAGTCAAGAGACGGTTAATTTCGGCACCTGTCCTTTCTTTACCGCAAGGGACGGAAGGATTCGTGGTTTATAGTGATGCGTCCGGACACAGTCTCATATGTGTACTAATGCAGAATGAGAAGGTTATTGCCTATGCTTCGCGACAACTGAAACCTTACGAGGTCAATTATCCGACCCACGACTTGGAGCTAGCAGCTGTGGTTTTCGCATTGAAGATTTGGCGTCATTATCTTTATGGCGTCACCTGTCAGATTTTCACCGATCATAAGAGTTTGAAGTATATATTTACTCAGAAGGAGTTAAATATGCGACAGAGGCGGTGGTTGGAACTAATCAAAGATTATGATATTGAGATCCTGTACCACTCGGGCAAGGCGAACGTTGTCGCCGATGCCTTGAGTCGTAAGTCCGTTCAGGAGCAAATGCTTGCTTGTTTAACAGTTCAGAAGGAGCTTTAGCAGGAATTCCTTAGACCTGATATCGAGGTCTGGTTACAGCGAGTGCAAAGGCAGCTTTGCATAGTGATTTCATCGCCACTTGAGGAGGCAATCAGAGTGAATCAGGGTTCAGACCCGTTTTTGTTGCGCATCCGTGAGGATGTGGCTCATAGGAAAGCCCCTGGATTTTTAGTCCACGAGGATGAACTTTTGCAATTTAAGAATCGGTTATGTGTACCGGCGAATGACGAGTTGAAAAACTCGATTTTGAGAGAAGCTCATGCTACCCCTTATTCCATTCATCCAGGGTCTAGCAAAATGTACAAGGACTTGAAACAAAATTACTGGTGGAGTAATATGAAGCGAGAAGTCGCAAAATTTGTTCCAAGATGTTTAACCTGTCAGCAAGTCAAGATAGAACATCAGCAACCGACGGGTATGCTGAAACCGCTCCCTATCCCAGAGTGGAAGTGGGAAGATATTTCTATGGACTTCATCACGAGTTTGTCGACGAGTCGTCGTGGCACGAATACAATTTGGGTAATTGTGGACCGTTTAACTAAGTCAACTCATTTCCTTGTGATTAAGGATACATGGGGTCCCGAGAGACTTGCCCAGTTGTTCATCAAGGAGATAGTGAGATTGCACGGTACTCCTAAGAGTATCGTTTCTGATCGTGATGAGTGATTCGTGTCACATTTTTGGAAATTAGTTCATCGTGCTATGGGAACTCAGCTTAATCTCAGCACATCTTTTCATCCTCAGTCCGACAGACAATCACAGAGGACTATTCAGACTCTGGAGGACATGTTGAGGGCATGTGTTCTCGATTGGAAGGACGATTGGGAAGCCCAACTACAGTTGATCGAGTTCACATACAATAATAGTTGGCATGCTTCGATTAAGATGGCACCTTACGAGGCCTTGTACGGTCATCGTTGTCGATCTCCTTTGTGTTGGGATGACTTATCAGAATCAATCGGCACCGAGCCCGATATGCTTATAGCCGCCCGCGAGAAGGTAGCTTTGATCAGGATTCGTTTGTTGACCGCTCAGAGTCAACAAAAATCATACGTAGATAATCGTCGTCGACCATTAGAGTTCGAGATAGGTAACCACGTTTTGGTTAAGGTATCCCCGATTCAAGGTATCTTCCGTTTTGGAAAGAGGGGAAAGTTGAGTCCGAGATTCATTAGACATTTTGAGATTTTAGATCGAGTAGGCGAGCTAGCTTATCGATTGGCCCTACCTCCGGCGTTGATCCGAATTCATAATGTGTTTCACGTCTCTCAGCTGCGAAAGTATGTTGCCGACCCGAGTCACATACTTCAGTTCGATGAGATTGAGATCGCGGATGATCATTCGTATGAGGAGCGTCCCGTACGAGTCTTAGAGCGGCGAATCAAACAGTTGAGGAACAAGATGATTCCTTTGGTTAAAATTCAGTGGTCTAGACATGAAGTCGAAGAGGATACTTGGGAAACCGAGGATAGTATGCGGGAGAGTTATCCCGAGTTATTTGACCCTTAGTTTCGAGGACGAAACTCTTTTTAAGGGGGGTGTATGTAATACCCGGTTGTAATTCATTCATTATCATTCAGTAATTATCATTCAGTAATTGTCACTCAGTAATTTTCACTCGTTAATAATCAGTCATCATTCATGATTCATTCATTGTATTCACCGTCCAGAGTAATTTGTATCATGTATCAGTAATTTTCGTCTTTCTACCTGGTTGGAGGATTGAACCATATTTATCATCATTGTCATTTTCGTAGTGGGCTGTGTGTGAGGAGTAGCACACGCTACGTACTCTCTTTAGTATGTGCTAATTGAGTACGGGTAGCGCACGCTACCTCTCAGCATTAGCACACGCTAATATGATTCAGGTCAATAGTCCAGAAGGCACTGGACTGCAGATGAGTTGTAGTAGCGCACGCTACGATTGGTAAGTAACACGCGCTAGTATGTTTGGATAGTGCACGCTATGCAATCAGTGTAGTGGGCGCTAAGGTCGATCAGGCAGAGTCCAGTGAGTACTGGACTGAATTGGAATAATTCATAACGCACGTTCTGAGTAGATTTTTAGCGTACGCTAATGGTGTAGTAGCGCACGCTGAGTTTTGGGTGCAGCGCACGCTATCGCAAGCAGGTCAGAGGACAGGAGGTTCTGGACTTCAGTTACTCTGCATCAGTTATCAGTTAGCGCACGCTAACATTTTGGATTAACGCACGCTATTGGGAAGACATTAGTGCATGCTACCAAGTTCGGAGCGTATGCTAATGAGGCAGTCAGAGCTCATTGGACTGTCCGGTTAACCCGTTAGCGCACGCTACATATCAGGTCATAGCATGCGCTAAACTGGAACAGTATAAATTGGACGATCTAGTCCAGTTTCGTCATTTTTTCATTCTCTCTTCATTCCTTCAACGGTTTTAGGCGATTTCGGACGTTTTGGAGAGATTTCTTCGAGCTAAATCCATCTATCAACATCTTCAAGCTTATCATTCGGATTAATCGTCATTTCATCCTCTCCAACACATCAAATCAAGGTAATAACTTCTTGGATCTAGAATTTTGGATTTTGGGTTTTTCCTTCCTATCTCTTCATTTAAGCTTGCTATTATGTTGGGATGTGTTAGATATGGATTATCTACCTTGGATATATGTTTTCCTATGGATTTATTGGTGTGCTTTTCGGATTTGATGAATATGTGGAGAATTAATCCAGAACCCTTGATGTTGACTTTGGTTATTTTTGGGGATTTTCGATTATAGTTGTCGTAACCTCGAGTTGTGGTTTCCTATTGGATTATTGATATCATTGAAGGTGTTTGGTTGGATTGAACTACTCATTTTGGAGTTTGGTTTCGATATATTTGGGATTTGGTTATAAACAAAGGATGATGTTCGCTAAGTGTTTGTCATAATGCCCCAATGAGTTTGGATATTGTTGTATCAACTTTTGAAGTGGGTTGCGATCATGTTTGAATCATTTATTAAGCGGATTATTGGTATTTGTGTTATTCAAGGTTGTTCGAGCGATCGACATCTCTTTTAGGACGTTTGTTCGAGGAAGGACATTCTTCACCGGTGTTGAGTAAGTTAATTCTTACTCGCTTAAAAGGATACTCATTCCTTTCGTTGTTGTGCATTCATAATCATAATTCATTCATAGTGTAATAATCATGTTGAGACTTGTAATTATCAAACTAATCATTCAACTCACGAGGAACGACGGTTCCAATCATTTAAATGAGCTACCTTTCATTTCATTATTATCTCATCTCGGTGAGTCATTCTTAACCCTTGTCGGATTATTATTCATTAATGGTTCATTGGTCACTTTTCTTCTTGTGGCCTTCTGGGTTCGTATTGCGTGCGGGCACATGAGAGTCATGTGATCGGGTTCACTGACACAATGGACTGTGCACACGGTAATGTACCTCCGTGAGACTAATTAGGTACAAGGGCGGGTGTGTCCGGACACTCATCTTGTGCACATGCACATACCATTACGGGAGTACTATGATGCCCCTCTTCAGCTTAATTTCATAATTGAGGTATATTATGATTGTGTTTATTCAACTCTTGAGGATTGTTGTTCTGTGTAACTGACCCCTTTGGGGGATGTTGTTTTCAGGTCATGGCAAGGCTAAATCACGGGAAGAGAACGTTGACGGCGAGGAGTCCCAATGATACTAGTAGGGGGGCCCAGTCCTTTTCAGTTATTCACGTTTCTTCATTTTATCTCTGCTGCAGATTTCCGTTTGGATATTCATTTTCATTTAGTGTTGTATATTTTATCTTCATATAAAATATACATGTATTCTATATTTTCTTCGGTGTGTTGTATTTGAAACTCCTCATCGGAGTAATTAATGATATAATGTGGTTCGGTACTGCAATTATATTATTTAATTCATTAAGTTTTATTCGCCTGGTGGGTCCCACTTGGGGGTCTACGGCACTGTAATATCCGCCTAGTTTGGGGTGTTACAAAGGTAGCCGGGCTGAGCAGGTTTACCTCCTGCTCAGCCAAGAAGGGATTCTCTTTCTTTTAACTCTTAAGGAAGGGGAACAAGCTTGAATGGACATCGGAAGCCCAGGTAGCATTTGATCAACTAAAGGAATTCTTGTCCAGGCTGCCTCTGCGTACCGAAACAATACACGGGGAAGGACTAATATTATATTTATCATAGGAAATTGGGCTATCAACTCGGTCCTGTAAACACAAGAAAAGGGACATCAAAAACCTATATATTACACTAGCCGAATCTTGCAGGTGGCTAAGCAAAATTATTCTGACCTGGAGAACAAAGCTCTTGCCTTAGTAATTAAAGCTCAGAGACTCTGGCCTTACTTCTGAACTCATCCAATAAAACTACAAACCAACTTACCATTGAGAGAGACATTGAGGAGGCTTAATGCGTCAGGTCGTCTAGTGAAATGGGTTGTAGAAATAAGAGAATATGACATGGGGTATGAGCAGACTCTAGCAGATTTTATTCAGGAAACGTCTACACCATTGCTCTGAGAAGTTCGGTATCTCCTATATATTGATGGATCAACCACCTTGTGTGGTTCAAGAGCAGGTATAATTCGCAACACCCTTGAAGGGGATAACCTGGATTATGCTGTAAAATTTGCAGCCTTTAACAATGAAGCTGAGTATGAAACTTTCGTCAAGGGAATGTAATTGGGAATAGAACCTGGCGCTCGGGGAAATTTGAAATAAATGAAGACCGCGTGAGGAGGTAAGTTGATGAAATAAGAGATGCCGCTAAGAAATTTGGGGAATAGGAACTGTCCATATTCCTAGGGCGGAAAATGTAAGAGGTGATTATTTGGCTAAGTGGGAAGGCCTTTAATATATTATCGGTCACGAACAACAAACAATTCTGGAAATAGCTCGAAGTGGCATATCCGATCCGGTGATGGATATAAGTGAAGTTACGGACTTGCGATCTCTCTTGCTACCATAGTTGAACAGGAGAGAGTTATCAGGCAATAAGTAGGAAATGGCCAAGATTATGCACTGAGCTGCTAGCTTTTGTTGCATTAATGGTGAGATATACACATGATCTTGTCTCGAGCCTTATCTAAGGTGTCTCTCAGAAGAATAAAAAGGTAGAGGTATCCTGGAATAAATTCCCAAGGGATATTGTGGTGATCACAAAAAAGGAGGTGCATTGATCAACAAGACATTTAAGGCAGTTTTATTCTGGTATGATAAGCATGAGAGCAGTCGAGGTGGTCAAGCGTTGCTAAAAGTGTCAAATTAACACACCTGTAATATATATTCCAACACAAAATATGATTACTGTATGCTCACCATGTTCATTTGGTAAATGTGGGATCGACATTATGGAATAATTCACGATAGCTTTAGGAGAGAGAAATCTTTGATGGTGTAATATCTGGAATTTCTACTACTATTGTTTAATGTTATTTTATCCGAGTTATGTTGTACAGCATGGAATCTGTACAGTATGGATAAAACAATTGAAGGACTGAGACATCTGTATTAGTATAATTGTCATACTTGGTCGACAATTGCATTTGAGGATATTGTGTATCATATGGGAATATTATTGGAAGGAGTATGTATATTCAGTATGTCGTGTATACGTATCTAGTATGTTGAGACGTTGGACAAGGATAACTGAAAATGGCTAAGTATAGCCTTATTAGCGCACGCTAATATTCAAGCATAGCGCACGCTATCGTGCAAGTTTAGCGCACGCAAAAAGCAAAAGTTAGCGCATGCTAGTGCAGAACAGATCAGAGGGAATCTACGTTTGTACCCGGCTACTTTCGGCGCATGTGCTGACAAGGTCAACGGATGTTTGTTATGAAGGATTAGTGCACGCTAAGCATAGGCTTAACGCACGCTAATTGTAGATCGGACAAAAGGGAATCTTATCCTTGTCATATGCTTTCGGCGTGTGGACCCATCTTCGGAGCATACAGACAAACGAGTCAACTATGAGTAGCGCATATGGACGGACACTTGCGTACGCTAAATATAGGCATTTGCGTACGCTATTGCATGGGCATTGCGTACGTAAATCATTGGACGAAGTAAGGCAGTAGCCTCTAGACTGCAATAGCGCACGCTAACAAAGACAGTTAGTGCACGCTAAGCATGTAACGTACTCTAAATGAAGATGTTAGTGCACGCTAATAATGTACAGTATATAATGTATATGATTTACATTTGTTGTTGGTATACTTGGTATCGAGGATACATCGTGGTATATGTTGGGATTCGGTGCCTAAATCGAAGGCCCAGCGGAAGCAGTAAAACGAAAATTAATTCGATCCGAATCCCTACGAGGATCGATCGAGCTACGTATATACGAATATCAAAACGAATAACAAGAGATATAGAAACTCACCCTTGTAGTCCGTTGATTAGATGGATAACCTTCTCTTGAGCTATTCCCCAAGCTTTGCTTGATCTCTACGAATCTATTCCGCTTCAAGCCCTTGAACGATCCAACGCCGAAAGCACCGCGTCTCTACTTGCCACGCGCCGGAAAAACGAACGGAATGACAACACCTTGCTATCCTCCGAGGATACGGCTAGAGATAGGTGATGAAGCTATTGTTTTTGATGAATATACTCCAAGTATGTTAATCAAAATTCTCTCAATAATTTTTTCTCAATTTTCTCCAAGAAAAATGAAGAAGAAGTTAGTGAAGAAGATGAAGATGAGTATGAACACCATGAAATGAACTCTAAGTTCTATTCTCTCTCTCCTTCAAACTCACTTACGTATATCTCTCCTCCAAGGTGTGAAATATATATATTATATGATGAAGTCTTCTCAATCACAAGCTTATATATATTATTTATTCACCTTCCACCAAACTTATACAACTCATTCACATGAGAGGTATCCCCACCATGTCAATATCATCCATATAAAATGGAAACAAAAGACAAGGGGAAATTAGGTGGAAAAGAGGAGGGTGGCCATGATGAAAACGGACGAGTTCGGTTCGTTTGGACTCAGAAAGTCCAAACAGATAAACTCCGATTCCGTTTCGATGTATTTATATCGATTAATTAATCCAATTAATTAAACATATCAAATACAAAATAATATAATTAATTTCTCCAAGAAATAATTATATACATGAATTAAATTAATCACCCAGTAATTTATTTAATTCATTAGGCCGTAAATCAATTTATCCAATAAATCAATTTAGACATCTAATGTCCCAAATTTAGATATCCAATATCTAATACACATAATGAGAGAATTAGCTTGATTCATTTCGTCGTCAATCCTAATGCGCGACTCGGTAGGTCCGTCTCAGTCAGCAATGGGAGGAACCAAAGAGTAGTAGCACCACCTAGCCAAATTTAGCGGCTACACTGCTGTACCCAACTGAGAACGAATGATTGGGATCATTCAAGAACCATTCTGTCGTGAATACCAGTATACGTATAAACCCTTCTTTCAAATGTCACGATCAAGTTATAGGGTCACGGTCAGTCAAACCCTATCTGTACTTGACGCTATGCATGCGTTAATGCAAATCGAGATCATCGAACTCTCGTGTATCTAATACAGCTAGCTCCAATGCTTTGGCCAAAGACTTATGATCTCATCTGCTAATAACCGCATAGGACATATAACCCGTTCACTAACAGGAGAAAGAATTCTATCTTGGTATTCAGTAGGACCTGCTACTTGCCCATCAAGATGCACGTTGAGGTTGACCCCCGCCTTCCGGTTTACAGGGTCGAACTACTCTAATGAAAATCTTGACGTAACAAGCACATCCCTACTAAATCCTCAAGTCGAAGGTTCACGAATACCTATCACAACCTTTCGATTCCATCATTGACTGTCCCGGAGTGAAATCCGTGTGACGAATCGAGGGTGAGTCGGTTCGAGTATACTAATCCAATTAGCATACCTATAACGTGTGCTCCCACTAACCATTAGTGTTCAACAGGCACTCTCCTTGTCAAAGAACACGTCATACAAGTCTTTACATAAACTTAATGCCCAGTCAAGTTTCATCGACTTGCGAACGATTAAGTATTTGAGCTATAAACCTTTCCAGTGTCGACCCCCTTATCCAATAAGGAGTGGAACGTTTTGTTCTCAAATACACGGACTAGTTTCTATATGTATATTTACGAGTTAGGAATGCCAGTAACTACCCGTAAATAAAGAAACATTCATTGCCTTATATAAATGATTTACATAATTATAAGTATAATACCCTCACTCAATAACCTCTGAGTGGCATTCGAGGGCATACTCCTAACAATCTCCCACTTGCACTCAATGCCACACACTATGGTATCTAATACCCATGTTCTCCAGATTATGCTCCAAGCTAATCTGAGAATGTGGCTTGGTCAGTGGATCAGTGACGTAGTCGGCTGACTCTACTCTATGCAGCACAATGTATCTCTTTGCGATCAAATACTCTTACGAGATGATACTCTCTCAATATGTTTGGTACTGTTGGGAAACCTCGGCTCTTAGGCCTGTGCTACCGCTCTGGCAGCGCAGCACAAGGTGTCACGAGAAGTTTACCTAGTAACTTCTTAACCCTTCCTTTGGAGGCCTCCGTGGCCGCTTTATACTCAGCCTAACTGGTGGAATCAGCAGTCACGCTATACTAGGCACTATGCCAAGATACTGCTCTTCCATTAAGAGTAAATGTAGCCAGAAGTAGACATATAATCGTCTTTCTGTCCTTGGAAGTCCAATACAGTGAATCCCACCACATTCTGTACTCCACCACCATATATAAGAATTAGATCTCTTAGTACTTCTAAAGTACTTGAGAACATTCTTTACGGCGGTCTAATGTTCCCTGACTGGGTTAGCCCGAAACCTACTTACCACGCTTCCAGCATGCGCAATGTCAGGTCTTGTACACAATAAAGCATATGTAAGGCTACCCACTTCCGAAGCATATGGTATATAACTCATTTCCTTTCATTGTTCCTCACTATGAGGACACATCTTCAAGGTGAGTTTTATTCCATGTCGCATCGGAAGGAACCCTCTTTAAGATCTAATCTATATAGAGGGCTTGGGAAAAACTTTATCATTCTCTTCGATCTATCCCAGTAGAGTCGAATCCCAAGAATATAGGTTTCTTCTCCCAAGTCTTTCATGGAGGAATTACTCGAAAGCCAAGCTTTCCCAGAACTGAGCATTCCCACATCATTTCCTATTAGTAGAATGTCATCTACATATAGTACTTAGAATGTGATCTTGCTCCCACTAACCCTCTTGTATACACAAGATTCCTCTTCATTTTGCACGAAGTCAAACTCTTTGACCGTCTCGTCAAAATGAAGGTCCCAACTACATGAAGACTGCTACAGTCCATTTCATGGAGTCTACATCCACCATTGCTAGGTCATTGGTCGCGGGTCGGTCTCTTGTTTATCACTTGGAACCTCGAGGAAACCCAGTTCCTCCAAGTGCATAAAACTATACCTCTCAGGTAAATGAGACACCCTACTAGACCTACGAGGTGGTTGTACTTGTGTTTCAGAAAGTTCAGTTCCAGTTTCTTGCACAGGTGTCTCCTGAGGAGTTTCATTGTATTCTTCTAAAGAAATACTTCTAACTGCTCCACCTTCCTGAATGAACTCATCCTCCAGGAAGTGTGCTTGTAAATCAACAACGATCTTTCGATCTTCGGGCATGTAGAATAGATATCCCATCGTCCCAGATGGAAATCCAATGAAATGTCCCTTCACGGACCTAGCTTCTAACTTCTCCATCTTAGTCTTCTTGACATAGGCGGGACATCCCCAAATCCTAATGTGATTAAGACTTGGTTTCTTTCCCTCCCACATCTCATGTGGAGTTTTAGGAATGGATTTGGAAGGACATCTGTTCAAGATGTAAGCGGCAGTCAGGAGTGCATACCCCCACAGGTAAATCGGCAAGTCAGTATAGCCCAGCATGGAACGGACCATGTTCAACAAGGTCCGGTTCCTTCTTTCTGACACACCATTTAACTGAGGAGTACCTGGAGGTGTTAGTTGTGAAACTATTCCATGTTCCTTAAGGAACTAGTCAAACTCCGTACTCATATACTCGCCACCTCGGTCCGACCGAAGTGCTTTGATATGATTACCAGTTTGTTTCTCGACTAGGGCCTTGAATTCCTGGAATTTCTCAAAGGCCTCAGATTTATGTTTCATTAAGTATACATAACCATACCTAGTATGATCATCTGTAAACGTAATGAAATATTGATATCCGTCGCGTGCTGCTTCCAAAGCACCACATACGTTGGTATGGATTAATCCCAGTTTATCAGCGGCTTTTTCAAATGTCCCTGTGAAGGGGGACTTAGTCATTTTGCCTTTAAGGCAAGATTCACAAGTAGGAAGGGATTCGATCCCAATGGACCCATAAGTCCATCTTTTTCCATCTTGTAAACCTTGGTCTGACCAACATGACCAAGTCTAAGATGCCATTTAAAAACTTGATTGGTTTCATCCCTACCACGTTTTCTAGTCATAGTATTCACAACTACTTTGTTGTTGAGATTTAGATGATACAATCCATTTAACAATGTAGCAGTACCCACTAGTTTATTTTAGAAATAAATTTTGCGGGAACCATCACCAATGAAAAATGAAAAAAGCCTTTTCGGTCCATGACCGGAATGGATACAATGTTTTTGTGCCCCTTGGGCAAAACAAGTACATCTTCTAAAGTCAAAACAAAGCCGGATTCTAAACCCAAAAGAAGTGATCCTATGTCGGTCGCCTCGACATTATGCCCGCTTCCGACTGTGATCATAACTTCTCCAACTCCAAGCTTCCTACTTTGTTCCAGATCCTGATTCACGGTACAGATATGAGAACTAGCACCAGAATCCAAAGATCCGTGAAGTAGCGTAACAATTTGTTTCCAAAACTAAAAGTTCTCAGACCAAGTGCCATGAAGAATCGGACAGTCTCTAGCCCAGTGGCCCAGCTCACCGCACTTGAGACAAGTATCTTTATTCTTCTTTCCTTTTGGAACCATCGGGGCCTTGCCCTTTCCTTTAAGGTCCTTAACTTGTGGTCCAGTATGCTTCTTGGTCTTTTTCTTTTTATTCTTAGACTTTCGAAGTCCAGAAGAAATCACAAGGGCAGACTCCTTCATCCACGGAGTCTTCATTTGAGACTGAGCGGTCACAAGTTTGTTCATTAGCCCAGCTAAATTACATGCAATCTCATTGCAGTTGAAGTTCATAACAAACTGTGAGAAGGAATCAGGGAGAGACTGTAGGATAAGGTCGGTTTGGAGAGAAGTATCCATTTTAAAATCAAGAGCCTCCAATCTCTCAATCATGGATATCATTTTGAGGACGTGTTCCCCAACCTTCTCACCTTCCTTCATCCTTGCACCGAACAGTTGCTTGGATATCTCATATCTAGCGCTTCGCTATGATCACCATAAAGCTCGGTTAAGTGAGATAGAATCGCCAGCGTAAGTCATTTTCTCATGAGCTCTCTGAAGCTCATTAGACATGGAAGCCATCATATAAGCACGGACTTTCACGTCATCCTTAACCCACTTTTCGTGGTTTTCAATCTCTTCCTGATTGGCTCGGGTCCGCATAGGAGGCGCCGGAATGTCCGTCTCCAAGACGTATCCCAGTGTCTCTATACTGAGGACAATCATCATATTGCGGAGCCAATCCACAAAGTTAGGTCCCATTAAGGTGTTATTTTCGAGCAGAATTGCGAGTGGATTCATTGTCATATTGAGATTTGAGTCTGCATTAAGTACGATAGATTAATTAGTGACTCATTCAATTATGTTCTGAGTATAGAATTAAGGTCTTTTCAATTCTTGTTACCCAGCTCCCACTATTTTTATCGGAATAACACACTCCCATGTGAAATCCGGAAGTATCGTCGCTCTACTTCATAGTGGTGATCGAGTTCTTTATAAATCTTAATAGAGGGCAACCGAACAGGTTTCTAGTCTATTAATTTTCATAAAGTGGTGTCCAACACCAACCCATCTAATGGATGATTCGATCTTCTTTTTCCCCTTGTTCACTCCCCTCAACCTATACGGTTTCTATGGTTCGTGAACAAGTTAAGTTTATACCATCGACGCAAATCGGCCACAATTGAATCTTATCCGCAACCTTTCAGTTTCTAGGATAAAATTTGCTCCAACCGAAGGCATCCAATGCGCTCCTAATTTATCCGTCCTCCCGAACGACTACCCCGATAACTCGGAAGCATAGCACATCCGGTTTGGATTTCAATTTCCCGAAAACTCGATGGAGGGAAGGAAAACCTTGAAACCTTATAAACTTAATTATTTGTTGTGGGAGAATTATCGCGATTAACGTTACACTTTGAACATTAATCGTTTAAGCGCGTTTGTGGCATTCATACAATATGAAACAACCATTCACAACCTAGTTGCTACCAACATGTGGTTCATGGACCGTTCCTAGAAAACAAAAACTCCGTAATCTAATTACAAGTCTTCGTCTTGAATCTTCGTCTTCTCGAAATGGATCTTCCTCCGGTCTTCGTCATTACATATAAATTTTACATTGAAAATTGCATCCTAGATACAAATTTTTTTTAGTAAAATAAATAGGCTCAAAACGGCCTTTACAACCCAATCGAATAAAACGAACGATTCAAAACTAAGTCCACGAACCACATCCCCATTCAAAAGCATTCATCCAATAAATACTATATAAATGAAAAGCGTAGAGATACATTGATCCAATCAACAATACGAACCGATCAAATCGATTCACACAATTGGTAATATGATAACATTCAAAATAATTCGGTCGACCATAAATATTCCAATTAATCAAATTTCCCTTATAAAATGAAATACCATAAATCATTTTAATCATATTAAATCCAATTTAACATGGGAGATTAATTTTCAAGAATACACGAAAAATCGAGCAAAAAAAAGTGCTGGCCGAGTCACCTCGGCGGCAGCTTCTTACAGATCGCTGGCATGGCCGAAGTCACGCCGGCATGCCGGCCGGCACGGCCCGTGTCTCCCGACACGGTCGGTCTGCCCGGCGCTGGCACGGGATCGCGGACACGGCCCGTGTCACCGACACGGCCGAGTCACCCCGGGCACTTTTCCCGCCTTTGTCCGAAAAATCGTCCGACGACGATTCGGAGCTCGATTTTCGACCGGATATCCAATATCAATATTTTTCAACATTCATATCTTCAATATAAATCATATTTCCAAGAAATTAAGATTTATATTTAGACATAAACTTACGAAAAATATAACTACAACGAACTTAAAAATATATACCACGATTATGACTAAAATGATTCCAAATCATTCACCATCTAATCAAGCATTCTAAATGCCAATATCGTATATACGATCGCAATACCTACGCCCCGATACCACTGTTGGGATTCGGTGCCTAAATCAAAGGCCCAGCGGAAGCGGTAAAACAAAAATTAATTCGATCCGAATCCCTACGAGGATCGATCGAGCTACGTATATACGAATATCAAAACGAATAACAAGAGATATATAAACTCACCCTTGTAGTCCGTTGATTAGATGGATAACCTTCTCTTGAGCTATTCCCCAAGCTTTGCTTGATCTCTACGAATCTATTCCGCTTCAAGCACTTGAACGATCCAACGCCGAAAGCACCGCGTCTCTACTTGCCACGCGCCGGAAAAACGAACGGAATGACAACACCTTGCTATCCTCCGAGGATATGGCTAGAGCTAGGTGATGAAGCTATTGATTTTGATGAATATACTCCAAGTATGTTTATCAAAATTCTCTCAATAATTTTTTCTCAATTTTCTCCAAGAAAAATGAAGAAGAAGTTAGTGAAGAAGATGAAGATGAGTATGAACACCATGAAATGAACTCTAAGTTCTATTCTCTTTCTCCTTCAAACTCACTTACGTATATCTCTCCTCCAAGGTGTGAATTATATATGTTATATGATGAAGTCTTCTCAATCACAAGCTTACATATATATTCTTTATTCACCTTCCACCAAACTTATACAACTCATTCACATGAGAGGTATCCCCACCATGTCAATATCATCCATATAAAATGGAAACAAAAGACAAGGGGAAATTAGGTGGAAAAGAGGAGGGTGGCCATGATGAAAAACGGACGAGTTCGGTTCGCTTTGACTCAAAGTCCAAACAGATAAACCCCGATTCCGTTTCGATGTATTTATATCGATTAATTAATCCAATTAATTAAACATATCAAATACAAAATAATATAATTAATTTCTCCAAGAAATAATTATATACATGAATTAAATTAATCACCCAGTAATTTATTTAATTCATTAGCCGTAAATCAATTTATCCAATAAATCAATTTAGACATCTAATGTCCCAAATTTAGATATCCAATATCTAATACACATAATGAGAGAATTAGCTTGATTCATTTCGTCGTCAATCCTAATGCGCGACTCGGTAGGTTCGTCTCAGTCAGCAATGGGAGGAACCAAAGAGTAGTAGCACCACCTAGCCACTGCGGCCTACACTGTACTTAACCGAGAACGAATGATTGGGATCATTCAAGAACCATTCTGTCGTGAATACCAAGATACGTATAAACCCTTCTTTCAAATGTCCCGATCAAGTTATAGGTCACGGTCTACCAAACCCTATCTCAGACTTGACGCTATGCATGCGTTAATGCAAATCGAGATCATCGAGCTCTCGTGTATCTAATACACTAGCTCCAATGCTTTGGCCAAAGACTTATGATCTCATCTCGCTAATAACCGCATAGGACATATAACCCGTTCACTAACAGGAGAAAGAATTCTATCTTGGTATTGATAGGACTGCTACTTGCCCATCAAGATGCACGTTGAGGTTGACCCCCGCCTTCCGGTTTACAGGGTCGAACTACTCTAATGAAAATCTTGACGTCACAAGCACATCCCTACTAAATCCTCAAGTCGAAGGTTCACGAATACCTATCACAACCTTTCGATTCCATCATTGATCGTCCCGAGTGAAATCCGTGTGACGAATCGAGGGTGAGTCGGTTCGAGTATACTAATCCAATTAGCATACCTATAACGTGTGCTCCCACTAACCATTAGTGTTCAACAGGCACTCTCCTTGTCAAAGAACACATCATACAAGTCTTTACATAAACTTAACGCCCAGTCAAGTTTCATCGACTTGCGAACGATTAAGTATTTGAGCTATAAACCTTTCCAGTGCCGACCCCCTTATCCAATAAGGAGTGGAACGTTTTGTTCTCAAATACACGGACTAGTTTCTATATGTATATTTACGAGTTAGGAATGCCAGTAACTACCAGTAAATAAAGAAACATTCATTGCCTTATATAAATGATTTACATAATTATAAGTACAATGCCCTCACTCAACAACCTCTGAGTGGATACTACCAGTATCCACTCAACTACCAGTAACTACTATTGTTTAATATTATTTTATCCGAGTTATGTTGTACAGCATGGAATCTGTACAGTATGGATAAAACAATTGAAGGACTGAGACATCTGTATTAGTATAATTGTCATACTTGGTCGACAATTGCATTTGAGGATATTGTGTATCATATGGGAATATTATTGGAAGGAGTATGTATATTCAGTATGTCGTGTATACGTATCTAGTATGTTGAGACGTTGGACAAGGATAGCTGAAAATGGCTAAGTATAGCCTTATTAGCGCACGCTAATATTCAAGCATAGCGCACGCTATCGTGCAAGTTTAGCGCACGCTAAAAGCAAAAGTTAGCGCATGCTAGTGCAGAACAGATCAGAGGGAATCTACGTTTGTACCCGGCTACTTTCGGCGCATGTGCTGACAAGGTCAACGGATGTTTGTTATGAAGGATTAGTGCACGCTAAGCATAGGCTTAACGCACGCTAATTGTAGATCGGACAAAAGGGAATCTTATCCTTGTCATATGCTTTCGGCGTGTGGACCCATCTTCAGAGCATACAGACAAACGAGTCAACTATGAGTAGCGCACGCTATGGATGGACACTTGCGTACGCTAAATATAGGCATTTGCGTATGCTATTGCATGGGCATTGCGTACGTAAATCATTGGACGAAGTAAGGCAGTAGCCTCTAGACTGCAATACGCACGCTAACAAAGACAGTTAGTGCACGCTAAGCATGTAACGTACTCTAAATGAAGATGTTAGTGCACGCTAATAATGTACAGTATATAATGTATATGATTTACATTTGTTGTTGGTATACTTGGTATCGAGGATACATCGTGGTATAGACGAAGACGTGAATTATCTACCGTCCGTGACATTTTGGATCGTCGAATATTCAGAATAATGGTTGGTGATGGTTTTGATGTCGAGATTGCTCTCGAAGGACTCAGAGTAAGTATTTTAATTATTTTTGTCATTTGTGTCGATCATGTTGTGATATATTCGTGTATCGTTGTTGTCATGCATTGTGTATCATTGTTATATGCATTTGTGCATTATTGTCATATGTCCACCAGGGTTGGTCCGACGGGATCATCTTGGGATCTATGCTAGCATGCGTTGGATCATCGGATAGGTTTTTCCACCACGGTTGGTCTGATGGGATCATCGTGGGATCTAGGCAGTGAACGCTGGATCATCGGATTACCATGCGTTGTTGTGCATATGCATATTATGGGTTTGCCATAAGTATACATTGTTGTTATTGATGTGAGCATATTGACGTTGTCGTATGCATTTGTAGGTCTTGTGTTAGGACCATGTCCGTATGTTGTATTGATCTGATCTTGGATTAGACTGATATGATTTTGTCGTGGCATTTCATATCTTGAGGTATGTTCCGTACTTCCTTTGGTATTTGTCTTTTGATGGATAATCGATTATCGTGTTGGGATTTGATGATGTTATTCCGATGGATGGAATTGGTCAGAGTTGGTATATTTCTGTATTGCGAGTTATGATGATGTTTTGAGAATCTTGGGTATTGCTTGAGGTACCGTATGGATGTTTTGTTTGAGTTTATTGATTAATCGAGATTACGAGATGTGCATTGTGATAATGGTTATTCTGATGAGAATTATTCGAGTTTGGTAAAGTTATGCGGTAAGATTACATTGGTAGTATTCTTATTTAGTGTTTTTCATTGGTATGTAATTATTGACGTGATGTGATTGTTATCATTGTTGAGTAGTATGGCTGACCCCGTCATGGGCTTTATTTTTAGGATATTGGATATCGAGCTTGTAGCGGTCGTGGAGAGATGAGCTTCCCGAAGGATACTGGATAGGGCATGTATTTGTGTATTGAGTTTTCTGATCAGTTCGTGTATTCTACTGCTGGAGTATTTTAATTGTTTGTCTTTTTCCGTTACGTGAGTATTTTAAATTGCTTTTTGGTATCTGGTAACCTAGGTTACTTTGGCAATTATTTTCTAAACTATTCTGTCGTTACGTGTAAGCGATAGCTTAACGTATGTTTTCAAACTGTTGAGTTTTGGCATTTCGGGCCTTGTGGTTTCAAATGAGATTTTATGACGGTTTTGATAAACGAGTTTTATAAAGACTTCAAATGTTTTAAATAGATAATACCGTCGTTAGCCTCTTGGGCATTTGTAAATGTTTGCGAAAATTTCCTTCAGCTTTGTGGGTTCCATCTCGGGGCCCACGGCGCTGTAATATTCCCGGTCGGATCTGGGAGTGTTACAGAATATGGTATCGGAGCTTAGTTTGTGAAAACCTAGGCAGTCGGGTCGAGTTGGGTCGTACTTTTGTCGTGTCATTCGAGTTGTCGGTTGACAAGTGTTTGAGCTCTAGGTTTTTGTTGTTCACTCATGCTTGTGCATTATGTGATTTACCAGTGTGGTACTGGGGTTGTTTTAAACTTTTTCAAATGGTATTAACGTGTTTCTTCGGATAGAGATGTGTTGTGTTCTCGAGTTGAACTGAGTTTGCAAAATGTGTGTTTTGTAAATGTCTGTGTCGAGTATTTTCTAGAGTTGAGACATGTGCCAGTATCACGGGGAATCGTCGGCTTCGCGATCTGTAAGTATTTAGATTTTTGAATTGCATTAAGATTTATTGCCAATCTAAGTTGATATGCTTTGAGATTCAGAAAGATGTTATGCGTTACAGTATGATATGACAGAATTGGGACAGGATTGATGATCTTGAGATGCTATGATTTTGGAAATCAATATGTCGGTTAAATATTGGAACGGAGTTGTGCATTTGGGAGAAATGTTGTGGATGGTTGAGAAGAGCATGTAGTCATGTTAGTTCATTTTGAGATATATGAACTGTTTTTGAGCATAAAATGATACCTTTCGAAATGAATGTTTCACGGATGTTTTACCGGAAAATAATTTTTGGGCCGAGACCCAATCGATTTTGAAATAGTTTTATAACTTAGGACATGAGGTCTAGAAGGGTTTTCTACTTTATAAACTTCTTGTAATGTGGAACGGGATATGGGCTGAGATACCCTAATGTTCCAAAGGCTTTTCTGTTTTTTCTAAAATTCTCGAGATTTGTGAAACACTTTACTAATCGTTTATGCATTTTATTACTACCTTTCGGGGTTTTGATTCGTTTGTTCAAATGAGACTTCTCAGATAGTCTTTCGCTGTGTTGATTTGTTTCAATGTTTTGTCATAACATGATTGAGGTGATCCATGATGGAGTAATGGCTGACGTTGCGAATCATATGTGGAAAAGTAGTTTTTATCGGAGTCTATATATTAAGATTTTGGAACTATATCGTGTGGTTTTCTGATGGAATGTCAGTGGATTCGGTGACAAGTCGAACTGGTAAAAGGAGTATGGATGTGGTCAATTATTTGCATAATTCCATTTTATTTAAACGTATGTATTCGAAAAGAATTGTCATCGAGAACTTGATGTAAGCAAGCCGATTTGATTTTTCGGAAATTGATTTCGTGATCATACGAAATTTATGTTTTGAGTATTGAAATTTTTGAAAGAACTTTCGAAAATTTGTCTTCCTAACAAGATTACATGATTTCAAACTATTTTGAAAATGAGATTAATATACATACGCATTTATTGCATAGGGCATATCATGATGAAGTTATGAGTGTGACTCACGAACTGGATAATACATTAATATGGTACGATGAAAATAGGTTCGAACTTTAGTATGGTAGTTTGGTTATCCAGGGATGATCGGTTGATTGATCAGATAAGAGAATTATACTGCGTGTTGTAGATTCGGGTATAGAATTAGGTTTTAGAACTTTGGATTTTGTGAAACCGGGACATATGTGCTATGTGATTCCATTGGTACGGTAGTAGCGTGATTTTACAATAGTGATTTTTGAATGATTCCTTTGTAAGTGTGGATTTGGGGATGGTGACCCCAGGATGGTTGTTTTGGGTAATGATTGGTCATTCTCAATCCATGTATGATTGGATATGTTCGACGGGTTGTGATTGGTTATTCGTATGCCGAGGGGTGTGTTCTTCGAGAACCACTGTATGTGATTGGTGTGTCGTTTTGAGAACTTTATTCGTTCGTATATCGGTTCCTGTGGTTCTGTGTTGATCGTATTGGAGTTTATCAAGTTGATGGTATTCTCGATTATGTTTTAACCTCTGGTTGGTCATATTGGAGTTTATCATGTTGATGATATTCTCAGCTGCGTTGTGACCTTTGGATTGGTCTTATTAGAGTTTATCATGTCGATGATATTCTCAGTTAATTTACTGGTTGATCATTGTTGGTAATCATCTGAGCGTTCAGATTTTGTGTCGATATTTCGGGATTTATTGCCATTATGTTGGGCAGTTGCTTCACAGATGTATCATGTATTATTCGTTTTATCAGAATTGGGACTTGATTGTGTAATCAGCCAGACAGAATTTATCACAGATAGATTATTTCATCCAACGATGGAATTGTGATTGTAAGCGTGTTGAGGCTTTACAGTGAAGTCACTTGCTAGTATCTCAGGAGATCATCGACTTTGCGCATTTGTAAGTATGCTATTTTCATTATTCGGTAATAATGAGGATTGATCATTATCGTGATGGTTTCGGAATATTTTGGTTGAACGGTTTGTTTGTTTTTCTATGACGGATTGCAAGTGTTGGGAAAACAATACCCTTTATCGAATTTTTTAGGATAACAATATCCGGTATCGAAACAGTAAGGATAAACAAATCCCTGTGTCGATATATAGTGTTATGATGTTTTGACAATAAGCCAATCCAGAATACAGTAAGGAAACTATATCGAAAAGCTGAAGTGTCAACCTGTATCGAAGACCTGTCATAGATCCAGCATACAGTGGAACCTTTCAGTACAGCAAAGAAGTCTCATAAAGACCAAGTATGGAAGCTGTCTCAAATTATCAATACAGTGATTCTTCCATACAGCTTTCAACAGGACAAAAAGGAATCTTCAGTATTCGCTAGAAGTCAAGTCCCATTGATAAATAAGTATTTAAATACTAAAGGATAAAGTATTTAAATACTATAAGTTCACACATCTTCAAAACCCGCAAAATCCGGATCATGTTTTATTCAAACACATCATCCCGTTGGAACGGAATCTTGCTCAACGGATTTATCTCAACGGATATATTTTTCAGAAGACTATATATATCTCATCAAGGCGTTGAAGATCAGTTACGAAGTGACTAAGTTATTATCATATACATCAGAGAAAAAACATATCTCCAAAGCTCACTGCTATTCAGATCAAAGAGATATATAGTGCTCAACAACTTGAACAACACATCATCAGCTAGAAGCTCAGAAAGTCAAAGCTGTTGTTCATATCATGTTCTATCCTTGAACAAACCCAGATCAGCCCTGTGTGGACTGAGAATCTTTGCTACTCCGGAACTGTGTGTGAAGGATTTGCATCGAAGAAGACGAAGCTTCAGAATTGTGTGTGAAGAAGCCAGTCAAGTGTTAGCTCAAACCAATCTGTGTGAACGGTTGAAGCTAATATCTTTATATCAATCTGTGTGAACGATATATTGATTGTGCGTTGTTATAATTACGTAGTTGTGTACACAGTAATTATAATAAACTTTTTACTCCTGTGTGGAGGACCAGTGGACGTAGAGGGGTTTACCTCGAACCACTTTAAATACTACGTTATTTACCTTCTGCCTTACTTGTTTTAATTACTGTGATTATTTAAGTATACTTTGCATATCGAGTTGCTGTATCCACAGCAACTTACTGTATTTAAGACTTCCGCTACGCACTCGATTAGAAAATCATACAGCCTGTTGCTTAAACACTTCCCAAGCTGTATCATGTATACTTAGTGGCCAACAAGTGGTATCGGAGAGGTTGATTCTAAAAAGAATCAGTCGTATTTTTAACCGAATCAGATCCAATATCACTTAATTTTTAAAACAGTCTTTTTCATTCTCACATGGATACATCTATGATCAACAAAGTGCCTATGTTCTCTATTAATGAATTTGATGATTGGAGAATCAGGATGGAGGCTCATCTTGCAGCAATGCACGAAGAAATGATTTTTGTTATACAGGATGGCCACATTAAGATCATGAAGGTAAACACGGCCGCAATGATTGAAGGCCAAGCCCATGCTGAGATGATCGAGAAGTAGTGTGAACAATGGACCACAGATGAAAGAAAGCGCGCCAATCTCGAGAATGTGGCTAAGAACGCGTTATTTGTCACTCTTGACAAAGGCATGTTCTCAAAGGTAAAGGACTGTAAAACAGCCAAGGAAATCTGGGATAAACTCAAGTTGATTTGTGAGGGAACTGAGCTCTCAAAAGAAAACAAAATTTCAAAACTAACTCAGCAAGATTCAACATGCTTAGACAAGAATTGGGAATGTTACAGCCCGACTCCCTGTAAGTAATTTACTGTTTTTACTCAACAATTGAGGGGGAATGCTGTAAGACCCAAGAATACAATATCCATCATTAATTATCTGTACACTCAGAGCCTTTAATACAGCACTGTAGGGAACAAAGATATATGAATCATCCTACAGCTGACTTGTGCAATAATTAACGGAGAATACAGTATGACCCATGAATACAGCATTAATCCAAAAGTTGTTGTATGGAGTTAAAACATATATGTACCTTTTAAGGGAGAACGTTGTATCGTCGCGGATACAGTACATACTATAGGATTTCGATTCAGTATATATATTATATTATATCATTTCATTTTAAAAATAATTTTTGTCCATGTGCCCTGTTTTCATGTCAAACGTCATTTATATTAAATGACTTACACGACATCTGGACAATCAAATCTCAAAAGACGCGATGTTTTTAAATTATTTAATGTTTAATACCGCCGTTTCAGGCATTAAGGGTAACAACAAATGTCAGAAGTGGGACCCGCTCATATTTTAACATTTTAATGGATAAGCGTACCAGTTACACTCAGTCCATCTTGACCGTTCATTTCAAAAGCCGGTTCCCATCCCTTAAATCTGACCATTCGTTCTATGAGAAACCCTTCTTCACCGCCCACTATAAAAGGACTGAAATTGCCATTTGAGACTCTTTACGCCTTCTGGATATTTTTAGAGCACTCAAGCAAATACAGCCTACAAATTTTTCTATGTTTTAGTGCAAATTTCTCTTAATCTCTTTCATATTTTCTTGAGAATAACCAATGGCTACTCAGACATCTTCTCCCGCCCTCAAGAAAGCTTCGAACATCATTGACGGACGGATCTTCTCTAGATCTATCGTCATTGAATGAATTCTCGCTGAAACAAATAACATCGAACCAATTGAGTTCATCATCACCAGACTCCGTCAGCAAGGCCTCTACCGCCTTGGGAGTCACACCGCTGAGAAATACGACGTTCATTTGGTTGAGGACTTCTACCTCAACGCTGCTATTCGCTTTATGTCGCTAGCTCAGGGAGGCCATGTCGCCGACATCACCACTCTCATCCACAGAGTGGAGATCTGCATCGACCGAGATCTTCTCCAGAAAATTTACAGGCTGCCCGCTGATGGCCTGACCATGGAAGACCTTGAGACTTTTGGGTCTCAAGAGCTGTTGACCAAGTACTATGGCCTGTTCACAGGATCAGCTTCAGTTGAATCTGTTCAAACTACCTGTCACAAGAAGATTTTCTGTTTGCCATATGTGTACTTGCATGACTTTTGTTGCAGAATCATCGAGAATCGAACTGGTGCCTTTGAGATGTGCACTAACCTAAGGTTTAGGATGATGGTGGCGATAATGACCTGTGAAAAGGTCAACTGGTGTCAGATAATTCTGAAGCGTCTGCAGGAAGAAGTATCCAAGCCTGCCACTCAAAAGAAATCATTTGGTTTATTTATAAACCACATTTTGATGAAATGCGGACTACCACAATCCGCATATGCTAAGAAAATAAGCTCCCGGATTTACTTAGGAGGCGTCAAGCCTTCAGCCTATAACCAGAGCACCCTGGTCTGCAACCATCCATCCGTCCACAGTATGCCCGTTTCTGAAGATCCAAGGGATGTTTCTTCGAAATCCCAGAGTGTGGAATCTTCCACGAAACGCAAGAGATCTCACAGCAAGACACCAACTACTGTTGAGAAACCGAAAAGGAAGCTAAGGAGGCTTTCTAAAGCTAAATCCACAAAAACCTCCGAAGATGCTTCTATAGTGGCGCAACCCACTGAGGAACTACCCCAGGGCCCAACCCCTACGGAAGAGATGCTCGTTTCTATCTCGACAGTAAATCCCTAGCCTTTGGCGGCAACGATAGATGAAAGGACATCTGCCAACTTAGAAGACTCTAGCTAGTCAGCTGCCCCTTTGGAGCCAACAGCTAACTCTCCTATGCGGGATTCCACACCCATACAGTATCCACCTTCCTTCGGGGTACCATCCCCTGTAAGGAATCCCTCTTCCATACAGAATCCCATACCTATAGAGGAACCACTCGCTACAGCGGACTCAGACGTTGTACGAAGTCCCTCCCCGGACACTATTATCAACAAAACCCTTCTATCTGTGCAGATTGATCATGCTTATGAAAGATTCCTTCAATGGAAAAGCTACCGGCTAGCTCCATACGACACCTTATACAACTGGAGCGACTGGAGCCATGAAGAAAGATTTGTATTGGAAGTGACGGACTCGACAGAAGTTGAAGCCCTGATCCAATGGGACAATCTCTACTGCAAAGAGTTGATTGAAAGCCATCTCTTGCAAAAATCAGATGCCAGAAGAAAGGAAAAGATAAGTCTGAAGACTCTCCCCAAGATCCAAAAGAAGACCATGACTCAGAAGACGACGGCGATGCCTTACAAGCAGGTCTGAGAATGAGTCGTGAGGAGGCTTAGGACAGAGATGTCTCCCAAACCAAGATTGACGAAGGGCCATCAAGCCGAAGTGAGCCCCCTTCGACACAGCAAGAACATATTCCTGACGATGAGGAATCAGTCCCTCAAGTCGAGGAAGAAGAAATTATTTCGGAACAGGCACACGAGCCTGCTGCCGCAGAAGAAGAAGAAGTATCACGCGCTGACCAACAAGAGGAATCAGTCCCTCTGGCGGAAAAGGCAGAAGCTGAGAGACACCAAGAGGAATCAGTCCCTCCTGTACCCATGTCTACAGACACCTCTTCGCAACAGGAGGATACAACACCTCATACCGCCGAACCCACAACAGCTGCTCCTGCCGCATCAACCGTGGAATCCGACGACGGTACTACACCTGAGGATGTCCAACTCAATTCACGCCCTACCGTGAATTTGAGGAGGTTGAATGGAGCCAAAGATTTTGCCAATCCGGATTCTCCCAGCACTGCTGCTAGGAAAGAGCGATTGCGTGCTCTCGGCCTTCAAACCGTCTTTATCCAGGATGCAGTTAATGCCTTGTATTCAGTAGAAAAAGCTCTAAATTAGATGCACACATCTGCTGTCGAAGAAATGACTGGATTACAGCATGAAGTCTCTCGAGTAGTCCAAGCCTTCACTGTATTTCCAGAAGTCTTCAAGCAAGCTCTGAAAAATTTGCAAGAAAAACAAGAGCAACTCCTGAAACAAGAGGAATCTAAAACTCGCATATCAGAGGCCAAGACAGTAGCAGCCATGATCGAAACAACTTCTCATCTTCGAGCCCATGACAAAAGTATCAAAGATATGTTGCAGGTGCTCTCCACCCTTGTCGAGAGAATGACAAACACTGAGACGAAACAGGATGCCGCACTGGAGATCCTAGGACGTCTTGATGACGCCAAAAAGGGGGAATAAGCGAGAGAAGCTGCAAGGAGAACAAGGCTACAGCATGAAAGGGAATTTAATGCTGCTCAAGACAGCATTACCGCTGAACTGAACAAACTAGCCCCTCCCGCACAAAGTTTCAGGATTTCAGGTTCTCGACCTGAGTTCCATGATCCCAGTGTCCCTTGGCAAAGCTTAATCTAAAGACCTTCTGAAATTCGTCTGCCAACCAACCGCCATCCTACTGCTGAAGAAGTGAAGCAATGGAGGAAAAATGAACTGATGAGATATTTTGTTAAACTCGTCAGGGAATCCGCCATCTTCAAAGGTTATAAAACATTAGCGGAGGCTGCAGACAAATTTACGAAGATGTTAGAAGAAGGAAATCTTCCTCTCCAACAGGAAATGAAATCCAAGCATAAAAGAGGAGATCGGATCACCCATCCAGAAGATTGAATCCTTGCCTTTGACAGATTATACGATGGTAGAGCAATATATTTAGATCGAGGCAATGATTCCCTACAGCAATGGTGGCGTGGAACCGAGAATGATCCAGAGAAAAGGCCATGGAGACACTCTGACTATAGGAGCTGAAATCCTTAATGTATTATTTTTGTTTGTAATTTACTTTCAAAATAGCAATCTTTGTACTCTATTTTTGAATATCAATAAAATGTTTGCCTGTCTTGAAAGATTACAACTCGTAATCTACTGTGTTAATGTATGATTACATAACTTAAATTGTTGGAATAACAATCACAAGTATAGAAACTTGTTTGAAAATTAAGCTGTACGAACTTGTCTACAAACAGTTCATAGATTCAGTTGTATACATCTAGAATACATTGTAAGATTGTGCCTGCGCACCAATCATAAGCTTAAGTTGTAAATATTCTTAGCTGTATCGAACTCACCTGCGAGCAGTTCATAAATTAGACTAAGTTGCTGAAAGCCAGATCATTCGACAGAAGACCAAGATATGTGTCCGAAGTTATCAAGAAGGTTATTCGCTTCATGAAAAAGGTTTTGGCATCATCAAGAAGACTTGAAAGATTTAAGTTTTGGCAAATTGTCAAAAGGGGGGAAATTGTTAGGAAAACAATACCATGTATCGAATTTGTTAGGATAACAATATCCGGTATCGAAACAGTAAGGATAAACAAATCCCTGTATCGAGATATAGTGTTATGATGTTTTGACAATAAGCCAATCCAGAATACAGTAAGGAAACTTTATCGAAAAGCTGAAGTGTCAACCTGTATCGAAGACCTGTCATAGATCCAGCATACAGTGGAACCTTTCAGTACAGCAAAGAAGTCTCATAAAGACCAAGTATGGAAGCTGTCTCGAATTATCAATACTATGATTCTTCCATACAGCTTTCAACAGGACAAGAAAGATTCTTCAGTATTCGCTAGAAGTCAAGTCCCGTTGATAAAGAAGTATTTAAATACTAAAGGATAAAGTATTTAAATACTATAAGTTCACAAATCTTCAAAACCCGCAAAATCCGGATTGTGTTTTATTCAAACACATCATCCCATTGGAACGGAATCTTGCTCAACGGATTTATCTCAACGGATATATTTTTCAGAAGACTATATATATCTCATCAAGGCGTTGAAGATCAGTTACGAAGTGACAAAGTTATTATCATATACATCAGAGCAAAAACATATCTCCAAAGCTCACTGCTATTCAGATCAAAGAGATATACAGTGCTCAACAACTTGAACAACACATCATCAGCTAGAAGCTCAGAAAGTCAAAGTTGTTGTTCATATCCTATTCTATCCTTGAACAAACCCAGATCAGCCATGTGTGGACTGAGAATCTTTGCTACTCCGGAACTATGTGTGAAGGATTTGCATCGAAGAAGACGAAGCTTCAGAACTGTGTGTGAAGAAGCCAGTCAAGTGTTAGCTCAAACCAATCTGTGTGAACGGTTGAAGCTAAAATCTTTATATCAATATGTGTGAACGATATATTGATTGTGTGTTGTTATAATTACGTAGTTGTGTACGCAGTAATTATAATAAACTTTTTACTCCTGTGTGGAGGACCAGTGGACGTAGAGGGGTTTACCTCGAACCACTTTAAATACTGCGTTATTTACCTTATGCCTTATTTGTTTTAAATACTGTGATTATTTAAGTATACTTTGCATATCGAGTTGTTGTATCCACAGCAACTTACTGTATTTAAGACTTCCGCTACGCACTCGATTAGAAAATCATACAGCCTGTTGCTTAAACACTTCCCAAGTTGTATCCTGTATACTTAGTGGCCAACAGCAAGTTTCGAGGACGAAACTTGTTTTAAGTGGTGTAGTATGTAATATCCGGAATTTCTACTACTATTGTTTAATGTTATTTTATCCAAGTTATGTTATACATCATGGAATCTATAGAATATGGATAAAACAATTGAAGGACTGAGACATCTGTATTAGTATAATTGTCGTACTTAGTCGACAATTGCATTTGAGGATATTGTGTATCATATGGGAATATTCTTGTAAGGAGTATGTATATTCAGTATGTCGTGTATACGTATCTAGTATGTTGAGACGTTGGACAAGGATAGCTGAAAATGTCTAAGTATAGCCTTATTAGCGCACGCTAATATTTAAGCATAGCGCACGCTATCGTGCAAGTTTAGCGCACACTAAAAGAGAAAGTTAGCGCACGCTAGTGTAGAACAGATCAGAGAGAATCTACGTGTGGACCCGGCTACTTTAGGCGCATGTGCCGATAAGGTCAACGGATGTTTGTTGTGAAGGATTAGCGCACACTAAGCATAGGCTTAATGCACGCTAATTGTAGATCGGACAAAAGGGAATCTTATCCTTGTCAGATGCTTTCGGCATGTGGACCCGTCTTCAGAGCATACAGACAAACGAGTCAACTATGAGTAGTGCATGCTATGGCGGGACACTTGCGTACGCTAAATATAGGCATTTACGTACGCTATTGCATGGGCATTGCATACGTAAATCATTGGACGAAGTAAGGCAGTAGCCTCTGGACTGCGATAGCACATGCTAAGCATGTAACGTACGCTAAATGAAGATGTTAGCGCATGCTAATAATGTACAGTATATATATATGTGCAGTTGGGCATTATTTGTCATTTCCGTCCATTTCTTCATGTGAACCGATAGAGAGAGTTCTTAGAGAGATGTTTAAAGTCCCAAACACTGTATTATGGTGGAGTTGATCATCCATAACAATATTAAGCTTGGAAGTGATTGAGAATGGATTCAACCTTGGAAATCAATCCATTCCTTCAAAGAGGTAATTACTCTTCACCTTTGGATTTCGTTTTGGATTGAATGTTGATGTTCTTGAGTTGATGATTATCATATAAGCAAGTTTATAAACATGATTATGAGATGGATTACCGGAGTTATTAATATGATTCTTGTGGTTTGAATTGTGGAGTTCGTTTTCTTGAGATAAGTTAGTTAATCCTTCTCCTTCTTTGCAGATGTTGATGTCATTGTTGATGATTACTCTCTGTAATGTTAGATTATGGAAGTGTTGTTATGGTTCTTGGTATTCATATGTTGATATTGAGGAAGAAGATGATCTATGAATATATGACTTCGATTATGAGTTGGATGATTGTTTATATGTTAAAGGATATCGGATTTCGTTGTTTTGATAGCTATGAACATGGTTTCGAATCACTTAGTGTTCTTGATAATCGCCATATATTGATCGATACTTGTAAGGCATGCATTTGTACAGCATTAGCGCACGCTAAGCTTACTGGATAGCGCATGCTAATTGAAGCGACTTAGTGCATGCTACGTTAAGTGACTAACGTGCGCTAAGGGGACAGGTAGTGTAGTATATCCTGTTTTGGCTATGAATTCGTGATCGTTTAAGTTGGATTGAGTTTGATCGTTCGGACTAGTGGTTAATCGAGATATTGTTGAGCCGTTGGGTTTGTGAATTGGTTATATCGATTGTTGATTGTTATCGAACTTGTTGTTTATGTTAGGAATATGCCCTCGAATGCCACTCAGGGGATGAGAGAGTAAGGGCATTGTACTTGTAATTATGGAATAATTAATAAAAAGGCAATACGATTCATTCACTGTTTATTGTATTTCAATTGCATTCTTGACTTGGTAAACATTAAAGTGAAGTCCATGTAAATAAATCGAACATTCCATTCTCGTTATGGGATAATAGAAAATGCACTGGAAGTGTTTAAAGTTTATTTACGTAAATTGTTCGCAAGTCAATAAACTTAAAATGGGCATTAAGTTTTAATACGACTTGTATAATTGATGCTAGGACGTGTGCACGTCTTGATAGCATAGTTATAAGTATATTGGTGGGGCCAGTATACTCGAACACGACTCATAATCGATTCAGTCACACGGTATTCACTCTCGGAGAGTCGATGACGAATCGAAAGGTTGTGATAGTATACGTGGACCTTTGACTTGAGGGTTCAGTAGAAGATGTGCCTGTGACGTTTAGTTTGTCATTAGAGTAGTTAGACTCATTTGCTTAATTGCTGAGTCGACCTCGAAGTGCGGACTATACGGGCAGGTAACAGTCTTTACTGTACGCCAAGAAAGGATTCTATCTCCTGTTAGTGAGCAGGCGAATGTCCTATACGGTTAATGGCAAATAAGATCATAAGTCTTTGGCCAAAGCATTCTGATATAGTCGTATTAGATACACTATTAATTAGTCGGTCTTGATTTGCATTAACAGATGTATAGAGTTTAGTCAACATTAGGGTTTGACTTTACCGTGACCCGAAGACTTGACCGGGACATCTGATGAAGGGTCTATATATATAGTATTCATGACATAATGGTTCTGGAATGATCCCTTCATTCGTTCTCAGTCGGGGTTTACAGTGCGGCCCGCTAGGATGGCTAAGTGTTGCCCGCACTCATTGGTTCCTCCCAATGCCGGTTGAGACGGACCTATGGAGTCGCGCATCAGGAGCGTTGATGGATAAATGTGAATTTATTATCTCTCTAATTATATTAGATATTGGATATCTAATTATGATTTATTAGATAAATCATAAATAACGGTCTTATGAATTAAAATTAAGTTACCGGGTAATTAATTTAATTCATAAATTATATTTCTTAGAGAAATATATTTGTATTTGATATAATTAATTAATTTTGGATTAATTAATCTATATAAATACATTGGTGATTAAACGGAGTGTATTTAACGCATTCGTTTGACGAACGCCCGGTAAACGAATTGAGTGGCTCGGCTCGTTTCTAGGAAACTTCCTCATAAGACCGCCCCACCCATGTGTGCTCTTGGTTGATTGTCATTTTCTTTCATGTGAGGTGGTGGGTCTTTCCATCATGTTCCCACATGATGAGATGTAAGAATCTTATTTTTGGTAGATATATACATCTCATCATTTCATTTTGATCATGGTTTTTTCATGAGAAGAAAATCAGCCCACTACCGTGAGAAATTATAGAGGGTGAGAGAATTTTTCATCTTCAATTTTTGTTCATCTTTGAGGTGATACAAAATCAAGAAAAAAAGAGATATAAATTCCTATAGTAATTCCTAGCCGTGTTCTTGGAGAACGGATTGCTATCGAATTTTTCCGGGAAACTTCCGACGCGTGTGAAGTAGAGGCTTCGTACATTTCGATGCTTGGAACGAAGGGATTTTGTGTTCGGGACGGGGTTCGTGATTATCATCATTATTACGAAGATTTATTTCAAAGGCTTCAAGGGTATGATCTTTATCTTCGTATTTATATTTTCGTATATACGTTACTTGATCGATCCTGTTTGGGATTCGAATTTATTTCCGCTACGTATTTCGTTTTATTTCCGGAATCCCAACAGTGGTATTGGAGCGAGGTCAATGTTTCTGTATATACGATTATTTGTGCATTTTGAATGCTTTTGGATGATGATTATGATTTACAATCATGTTTGGAATAATCGTAGATTTTAAATTGTTCGTTGTAGCATCACGTTTTTGGAAACGGGCCGAAAAAATGAGAAAAACGGTGGTTAAACACGAATACCGCACGAAGACGTTGCCGTGGCAGCTTTACAGTCTGCACGCTGGCCGGCGATAGTGACTCGGTCGGCTCACATGGTTGCCGTGATCACTCGGCCAGCCTGTCGGGCAGTGGCCGAGAGTGACTCGGTCCGGGCGGTTCTCGGGTTTTTGGCCCGATTTTGAATCGGGCCCCGGGCTGGGCCTAAAACCGGATTGTCCGGTACTCCGTTTTAAGTTTATATTTTGTTGTAATTATTTCTCAATAAATTTAAATTGGATTTTAATTTGACTAAATTAATAGTTGAAATATTTTAGTTAAGGGAAATAAATTAAACAAAAATATTATTTTGGCCGGATTACTTCGAACGAATTAAAATGACGATTATTAGTATCAATTGGATTAATACCATTAAAATTGAATAGATTAATTTTATATTGATTAGATTAATATATTAATTGATTATTTAATTTTAATGCCACTTTATATTAATTGGATTAATATAGTAGAAATTGAATAGATTAATTTTATAGATTAATTGGATTAATTTATATTAAAATTAATTGTTTAATTTCATTGCCGTTATATGTTGTATGGAATCCTTATGTGATGGTGATATAGCTCGTGGGCTTAGTTTTTGATTTGTTCGATTCGATTGGGTTGTAAAGGCCATTTTGAGCCTATTTATATTTACTAGAAAAATTTGTATAGGATGCAATTTTTCAATGATGTAATTATTATTTTGGGTATGACGAAGACCGAAGACAACCGACCGAGAAGACGAAGAATCGAAGACTGTTTTTTTATTTATTGGGTCATTCGCTTGGCCCAGTACTTAGAAATTAGGTCCATGAGCTATATGTTGGTAGTAACTAGGTTACCGTTTTCTATTTTTCATTTTGAATGATTGACAAACCAACAAACGCGCGTATAAATGAATTAATGTGAAAAGTGTAACATTAATCGCGTAATTCCCCCGACTACAAACAAACTAAGTTATAAAGGTTACGAGATTTCCTACCCTCCGTCAAACTCATGGAAAATTGAAATCTAAACCGGAATATTATTCTTCCGAGTATGTCGGGGTAATATTTTTGGGAAAGTTGATAAATTCCTAGAGTGCATTAGATGCCTTTGGTTGTGACAAATCAAACCCCTATAAACCGTATGGGTTGCTGGGTAAGATTCAATTGTCAGACTAATAGGAGTTGACGGTTTAAACTTAGATAGTTCAGCGAGCCATAGAAACTGAATGGGTTGAGGGCAAGTGAACTAGGGGTAAAAGTGTAACACCCCCAATCCACTCAGGGATATTACACGCCGTAGACCCTCTCCTCGAAGATCTACCAGGATGGTAACAACATTTAACATCTCGACAATGCCTTCAAGGCTAAATGACTCAGTAGACCGATTTGGTCTTTCAATAAAAATATACAACTCAATTACAACATATACCCACGCAGGGGTCAAAATACAATAAACTCCCGTACAACGGGGAAAAGATACTGCAGCGGAAAAGAAAATACAACTAGACCAATACGACATCAACGGATCCTCGTGTGATTAGTATCGTTCATCTTTCATCATCCTTCGTGCCGACCCCGTGTTATGCTCCAAAACCTGAATGCAAAAATAGACATCCACCCCCCGAATACTCGGGGGTTAGCAAAACTCCACTGTTTTTCTAGTGCAAATACAAAGTGCAAATACGAGCCATACAATTCACATTCCACGAATAACAATAACCAGGAATCCTCAAAGATCCAAACGAAACGAAAAGTACTTCTCGAGGCAAGGGTTTGAGAAAACCTTTAAAAATCGAAATACCATAAATCAATGGAAATAATTTATAAGACGGTTTAGAATGCCATCGAGAGTTTTAATAGAAAACCATTTAGGATTATCAAATCCTACTTTTCAAAATCCACAAGACAAAAGGGGTCACCGCCCCGAATCTTTACTTTCCGAAAAATGACATTTACCAACCCGTTGGGATTTTAGCCCCAAATCCATAAAATGACTCTTACAAAACCATTGGGATTTTAGCCCCAAATCTCATCAACTCACAAGACACAAGAACGACCACAAGGTTCGTCTCCCAACATCAAAATCCACAAATAAAGGATTTAAAACAAACAACAAAATACTCTTGTGCCATCCTAGCCAAGTAAGCCAAACGAACAACTTACCTCTTACACACTTAGTCGATGCATGCAATCATGAAAACCGTTCAAAAGCGCTCATTTCGGAAATGCCATAAATAAGTCACATTTGTAAAATGCACCACAATTAACCGTCGATCCACGTCTCTGTGGACCCCTACCGAGACCCCGTCGGATCTAACCCGTAGTGGTTAAAAGCAAGCTCGTCGATCCACGTCTCTGTGGACCCCTACCGAGACCCCGTCGGATCTAACCCGTAGTGAGCATACACACACACACATTACTCATGCAAAACTAACATGCTAAGAATGTTAGTTCATTAAGAATACTCACTAGAGATGGCCATTAACTCGACACCATTATCAAACTCTTCAAAACACAATAACAAGATTAAATACGGAATACACGATTCCATAACTTTAAACAATAGGAGTATCATCATCAAATCCTTCAACGTTCAAAATAATCAAATCATAATCAATTCCCAAAACACGCCGTTCACAAAACACACGCATTTTGAAAGAAAACCTTTAACGAGGCCAAACCGAAATCTTTTGAAACTTCATTTCAAACAACCAAACAAACACACCAAGACGATCACCGATCATCATATCCACAAAATAAGAAGAGTATGGGCAAGGTACTTGACTCGATATCACGAGCAATGGAAAAGTGAACGGATACGGCCGGGTAGCCCTCAAATTTCCGAACACTATCTAGAACGTGATAGCACCGAAATTACTACGGGAAAACACCATATGAATCATCAATACCAACGGAATTCAACATCGGAATCATCGAGCACCTATAATCCTCCACAGGGAATAATAAAACATGATTACGACGAGAATCAAGGCCGAAAACAACGGAAATCCCAACAAACTATCAAAGGGAACTCATTCGAACATTTAATCGAACATTAAATGTTCAAGACCCTTCAAGAACAAAGAAATCACCCCTCGGGTTGAACGAACCAAAGATACGAGTATCCAATCCATAGAACAAGTTCAAAACAACGTTTATACAACAATTAATTGATTAAAAACGGATTGGAATCGAAATCAAAAAGGAAAATCCCCAAATCTACAAAAACAAGGGTTCAAGCCAAAATACCTTGATTTGGATGAAGGATTCAAGTAGAGGTCGAAAATCTACAACAAGACTTGAGGTAGATGATCTCTACAAGTTTTGGAGCACTCAAATCGCCCAAAATCGCCATTGAAATCGCTCTAGATGGGAGGAGGAAGAAGAGAGGAGAAAATGAAGTTTTCTCCTCGAAAATCTGCTAAAAAAACGCAGAAAAAAACCGTGTGCCGCGGCACAGGACAAGTGTGCCGCGGCCCAGGGCCACCAAAAACGCCCAGGAATCAGCTTAGTGCCGCGGCACAGCCTGAGTGTGCCGCGGCACACGGTACAGCCCCCTTCAACACCAAAAAGGCACACCGTGCAGTCTTCGCTATTTCGACCATAACTCCTTCGATGACTCCGATTGACTCACCGTTTGAACCATTGGAAAGATAACTTGATTCTCTATAATGTTGCAAAGATTCAGAATTTTTGGAGTTTCCAAGAATTAATGGTGACTTTACAAAGTCGAACTCCCACGTGAAAAAGTCGATTAAGGACACGGAACTCAAAAAAACGACAACGAAACAAATTCGGATGACAAAAAGTGCAGAATTAATCATTCTCGGAATGACGAAACGGTCATGATAGAGTTGTCAAAACGAACTTCCTCCGAAAAAAGAAAATTACCGAAATTCGAAATTGCGGATATTACATTCCGCCCTCCTTAAAAGAAGTTTCGTCCCGAAACTTAAAACAGGTAGGGGGAGCAATATACCCGCCAGGAAAACTCGACGAGATACACAAAAATAGAAAACTCGCGCCCAACGGCGAAACGCTGCAAGAAACGCAAAGAGACATACGGCGTGAAAACACGCTCCACGACGACCAACACAACGTCGCCGTTAGGGATACAATAAAACCAACAAATGACAAGCGTCATCAAACGGTTAATATAGCCAAGTCAATTATCCGACAATCACAAAACACAACGAACGAAACTCAGTATGATTTACCAACCCAACGGTACATCAATCGAAACGCGAGCCAATCGCTAAACTAATACGGAATTCCACCGCCCAAGGGTTGGAAGATCGAAAACGAGACTAATTTCCCAAACTTAAGGGAATTAGGAATGAGCCTGAATGCTCAACGATCACGAAACGAGGACAAAAACCGAACAAACAAACGACCGAACCACAACGGTCGAGACAACAAAAAGCGAACAATCATGTTCGAATCACGAAGAACAATAAAATTCAAACAACAACTCCAAGGTTCACGTCTCGACTCGAGACAATATATGATCCGGTGAAAACAACAACGTATGCATTCACATAAGATCCACATGAAAGGGAATAGAAATTGAAAAGTCACAACGACAAACGAGTTATTCCGAAATGATGCCACACTCGTTCGATAAACAAAAACAAGGGGCGGGACAAGCTCAGAAATGTCAACGAACATAAATGAGTCGACAAAGTAGAATATACAGAAGTTCAAAATCCGATCCCTTCGAATAAAAGGACTAGTAGAACCAAATGATGTTACTCCCGAACAAGGTTCACAAGAATCGAACCGAACTCGAAAAAAAATCACATCGATAACCAGATCGGCCCACAACAAGATCACAGCTCGTTCGAACGATGAAACCGAAATACAAAACAAGTTCATAAAGTGTCAATGAACATGAGCGAATCGATAGACTGGAGAAAGAGAAAATACAGAAGTAAAAATAGTACGGGCATTACCTCCGACCTCGTCCACGAAATTCACAAAAACGGGAGCAAGGTAACAAGACATTAAACAACCGACACATAACGGAACGATCACCGATGCACACGACCATACCAACCCAAGCTCTAACAGCTCGCACATACGCGACAACGCAGAAATCACCACGAGGCGACAATATTCAACACCAACATCCCACCTCTCACAAGGGGCTAACACAACAAATGTGTGGAAAACGACTCAATGCTCACACCGCCAATTCGGTCATACTCGGGAGCAAACATCAATATGACAACGCGAACATCATACATATATACCCAGCCCTCAAACGGGAATGGATAGGTTTTAAAAACGAAAACCTCATTTTAAAAATAATTTAGAAGAACACCGATTGATCTTGAGTATCACCTTTCAAAAAGTACAAACGTGAAACATCGTTATCGAGACTATGGAGAACCGTTTCGCATTTGAAAAAAAAAATGAGGACACTTTCTCTTAGTGAAAACTTTCAGAATATTCGACCCTCGGGTCTAAATAAAAGTGTTTCTAAAGCATTGAAAATATCTCAAAACATTTTGGTCCTCGAGGCAGAAAAATTTTGGAATATATTGTGGCACCTGGATGTACCACAAGAAAATAACTCATTTGAAAAAAATATGTCTCGAAATTTATTTCTAAGATACTCAAGTTTTCGAAAATAATTCAATGCCAAAAAGGACGATGCCAAAAAGGCTAGAATGCCCAAAAATTTGTAATCACACGGAACATCCTAGCGCCTGTGGGTCTGCGGAACCCAGTGCTAAAAACCATTTACAAAAATGCCAAAAAGGTGATGTTGTAATATTTCAAAAACTAACGAAGCCATTTACAAAATGCTAAATACCGTCATAAGAATTTCGCCAAAATGATCAAGGCCATAATGCCAAAAACTTCGGTTAAGGGAATCGGTTTTGAAATAAAACTCGGTCGGTAAAATACCGAAAGTCATTACAAAAGAACTCACGCGTGGATAAAAGAAATACGATTCAATATGCACAATCCAAAGAACACTACTCCTCATAAGAACAAAATATTAGAGTCAAATAACCACATTGAGAACAAAACCACTGGCCCCATTCGAGGCCTCTAAAGACCCTACCGATGGCTAGTGAACAAGTCGAACGTGTATAAGCACAAAGCTTCCACAAGAGAACTTGTAAAACGTGCAAATCGATTCGAAAATCATCGAAGCGGACAAAAACAACAATAAAAAGACATCACAAGCGACGACACTCCTCGTATAAATCAAATACGAGAGTCGATTAAATACATATCGTGAAATCAAAATCCACATAAGGATTCCATCACTTAACAAATAATCGTAAAAATAGCTCGTGTCGCACGAGGCACAACACAAAGAAGGGAGACTTACTTCCACCGGTCGCACGAAGATGATGATCGCCCCACGATACTAACCACGACCAATAACTCAAACGACGTGTCGCGACACGACTCAGCCAGACTAAATCCGACGAGACAAAACTCAATAGACACCACTGACCCGACAGCCTAGGTTTCCACAACTTAAGCTCCGATACCATTTATGTAACACCCCCAATCCACTCAGGGATATTACACGCCGTAGACCCTCTCCTCGAAGATCTACCAGGCTGGTAACAACATTTAACATCTCGACAATGCCTTCAAGGCTAAATGACTCAGTAGACCGATTTGGTCTTTCAATAAAAATATACAACTCAATTACAATATATACCCACGCAAAGGTCAAAATACAATAAACTCCCGTACAACGGGGAAAAGATACTGCAGCGGAAAAGAAAATACAACTAGACCAATACGACATCAACGGATCCTCGTGTGATTAGTATCGTTCATCTTTCATCATCCTTCGTGCCGACCCTGTGTTATGCTCCAAAACCTGAATGCAAAAATAGACATCCACCCCGAATACTGGGGTTAGCAAAACTCCATTGTTTTGCTAGTGCAAATACAAAGTGCAAATACGAGCCATACAATTCACATTCCACGAATAACAATAACCAGGAATCCTCAAAGATCCAAACGAAACGAAAAGTACTTCTCGAGGCAAGGGTTTGAGAAAACCTTTAAAAATCGAAATACCATAAATCAATGGAAATAATTTATAAGACGGTTTAGAATGCCATCGAGAGTTTTAATAGAAAACCATTTAGGATTATCAAATCCTACTTTTCAAAATCCACAAGACAAAAGGGGTCACCGCCCCAAATCTTTACTTTCCGAAAAATGACATTTACCAACCCGTTGGGATTTTAGCCCCAAATCCATAAAATGACTCTTACAAAACCATTGGGATTTTAGCCCCAAATCTCATCAACTCACAGTACACAAGAACGACCACAAGGTTCGTCTCCCAACATCAAAATCCACAAATAAAGGATTTAAAACAAACAACAAAATACTCTTGTGCCATCCTAGCCAAGTAAGCCAAACGAACAACTTACCTCTTACACACTTAGTCGATGCATGCAATCATGAAAACCGTTCAAAAGCGCTCATTTCAGGAAATGCCATAAATAAGTCACATTTGTAAAATGCACCACAATTAACCGTCGATCCACGTCTCTGTGGACCCCTACCGAGACCCCGTCGGATCTAACCCGTAGTGGTTAAAAGCAAGCTCGTCGATCCACGTCTCTGTGGACCCCTACCGAGACCCCGTCGGATCTAACCCGTAGTGAGCATACACACACACACACATTACTCATGCAAAACTAACATGCTAAGAATGTAAGTTCATTAAGAATACTCACTAGAGATGGCCATTAACTCGACACCATTATCAAACTCTTCAAAACACAATAACAAGATTAAATACGGAATACACGATTCCATAACTTTAAACAATAGGAGTATCATCATCAAATCCTTCAACGTTCAAAATAATCAAATCATAATCAATTCCCAAAACACGCCGTTCACAAAACACACGCATTTTGAAAGAAAACCTTTAACGAGGCCAAACCGAAATCTTTTGAAACTTCATTTCAATCAACCAAACAAACACACCAAGACGATCGCCGATCATCATATCCACAAAATAAGAAGAGTATGGGCAAGGTACTTGCCTCGATATCACGAGCAATGGAAAAGTGAACGGATACGGCCGGGTAGCCCTCAAATTTCCGAACACTATCTAGAACGTGATAGCACCGAAATTACTACGGGAAAACACCATATGAATCATCAATACCAACGGAATTCAACATCAGAATCATCGAGCACCTATAATCCTCCATAGGGAATAATAAAACATGATTACGACGAGAATCAAGGCCGAAAACAACGGAAATCCCAACAAACTATCAAAGGGAACTCATTCGAACATTTAATCGAACATTTAATGTTCAAGACCCTTCAAGAACAAAGAAATCACCCCTCGGGTTGAACGAACCAAAGATACGAGTATCCAATCCGTACAACAAGTTCAAAACAACGTTTATACAACAATTAATTGATTAAAAACGGATTGGAATCGAAATCAAAAAGGAAAATCCCCAAATCTACAAAAACAAGGGTTCAAGCCAAAATACCTTGATTTGGATGAAGGATTCAAGTAGAGGTCGAAAATCTACAACAAGACTTGAGGTAGATGATATCTACAAGTTTTGGAGCACTCAAATCGCCCAAAATCGCCATTGAAATCGCTCTAGATGGGAGGAGGAAGAAGAGAGGAGAAAAATGAAGTTTTCTCCTCAAAAATCTGCTAAAAAAACGCAGAAAAAACCCGTGTGCCGCGGCACAGGACAAGTGTGCCGCGGCCCAGGGCCACCAAAAACGCCCAGGAATCAGCTTGCGCGCGGCACGGCTGAGTGTGCCGCGGCACACTGCAGTCTGACCCCTTCAACACCAAAAAGGCACACCGTGCGATCTTCGCTATTTCGACCATAACTCCTTAAATGCGGACTCCGATTGACTCACCGTTTAAACCATTGGAAAGCTAACTTGATTCTCTATAATGTTGCAAAGATTCAGAATTTTTGGATTTTCCAAGAATTAATGGTGACTTTACAAAGTCGAACTCCCACGTGAAAAAGTCGATTAAGGACACGGAACTCAACAAAACGACAACGAAACAAACTCGGATGACAAAAAGTGCAGAATTAATCATTCTCGGAATGACAAAACGGTCATGATAGAGTTGTCAAAACGAACTTCCTCCGAAAAAAGAAAATTACCGAAATTCGAAATTGCGGATATTACAAAAAGAAGATTGAATCATCCATTAGATGGATTGGTATTAGACACCACTTTATAAAGAATAATAGAATAGAAACCGTATGGGTTGCCCTCTATTAAACTTTTTAAAGAAATCGATCACCACTATGAAGTCACCCAAGACTTTCGGATTTAACATGGGAGTATGTAAATGCCGATAAAATAGTGGGAGCCGAGTTATGAATAAAGAAAGCCCTTAAATTCTATACTCGGTCATAATTAAACAAGTCACTAATTGAATCTTATCTAAATCTTTGCAGAAAACGAAACTGAATCTCTCTAAAATGGCTAAAAACCCACTTGCAATACTACTTGAAAAGAATCTCCTAACTGGACCCAATTTTGTTGACTGGTTGCGGAATATAATGATTGTACTCAGTATGGAGTCTCTGGGATACGCGTTGGATGCGGACATTCCACCGAATCCAATTCGGACCAGGGGTAATCAGGAAGATATTGATGTCCATGAAAAATGGGTCAAGGATGACGTGCTAGTCCGTGGCTTTATGATGGGCTCAATGACTAATGAGCTGCAGAGAGCGCACGAGAAAATGACTTCTGCTAGGCAGATTCTCGCACACTTGACCGAACTTTATGGAGAGCACAGTAGGACTGCTAGATATGAGATATCGAAGCAGTTGTTCAGTGCTAGGATGAAGGAAGGGGAGAAAGTGGGAGACCACGTCCTCAAGATGATCTCTATGATTGAGAGGCTCGAGCTGCTCAACTTTAATATGGATTTATCCCTTCAAATTGATCTCATTCTTCAATCTCTCCCTGACTCTTTCACGCAGTTTGTAATGAATTTCAATTGTAATGAAATTACATGCACATTAGCTGGGCTAATGAATAAACTGGTGACGGCACAGTCTAACATGAAGACTAAATTGAGAGAGGCTGCTCTTGTGATTTCTTCTGGGCCTCGGAGGTCCAAGAACAAGAAGAAAAAGACCTACGTGCAGTACAAAACCAAGAAAGGGGTATAGAAAGGGAAGGGCAAGGCCCGAAAGGTTCAAAAGGTGGATGGTCCAAAACCTACGGACAAATGCCTTGAATGCGGTGAGATGGGTCACTGGCGAAGGACTTGTCCTAAGATTAATGGCGCAATAGGTATGGAACTTTTTGTTTTTGAAACTAATTGTTCCGCTACTATATATTCTGCTTCATGGATTCTGGATTCAGGTGCCACTTCTCATATTTGTACTATGAATCAGGATCTGGAACGAAGTAGAAAACTTGAAGCTGGGGAAATAATGATCACTGTCGGAAGCGGACAAAGTGTCGAGGCAACCGATATTGGATCAATCCTACTGGGTTTAGAATATGGTTTTATTTTGACATTAGATGAAGTACTTGTTTTGCCCAAGGGGCATAAAAACATTGTATCCATTCCAGTCTTGGACCAGAAAGGATTTTGTTTTTTCATTGGAAATGGTAGTTGTAAAATTTATTTTCGAAATAAATTGGTTGGCATAGCTACATTGTTGAATGGTTTATATCATCTGAACATGCAAAATAAAATGGCAGTGAACACTATAACTAGGAAACGTGGTAGGCAAGATACTAATCAAGCTCTTAATTGGCACCTTAGACTTGGTCATGTTGGTCAGACCAAGGTTCAGAAAATGGAGAAAGATGGAATTTTAAGTCCATTGGGTATAGAACCCTATCCAACTTCTGAATCTTGCCTTGGAGGCAAAATGACTAAGTCCCCCTTCACAGGGACTTTTGAAAGGGCTGCTGATAAACTTGGATTGGTACATACCGACGTTTGTGGTGCTTTAGAAGTGGCCCGAGACGGATATCAATATTTCATAACGTTCACAGATGATCATACTAGGTATGGGATTGTGTACTTAATGAAACATAAATCCGAAGCCTTTACTAAATTCAAAGAATTTAAGGCCCTAGTTGAAAAACAAACTGGATGTCATATCAAAACACTTCGGTCGGACCGAGGTGGCGAATATATGAGCACTGAGTTTGATGAGTTCCTTAAGGAACATGGAATAGTTTCACAATTCACGCCGCCAGGAACCCCACAGTTAAATGGTGTTCCAAAAAGGAGAAATCGGACTTTGTTGGACATGGTTCGCTCCATGTTAAATTACACTGATTTACCAATTTACCTGTGGGGGTATGCCTTACTAACCGCTTCCTATATCCTAAATAGATGTCCTTCCAAATCCGTTCCTATCACTCCGCATGAGATGTGGAAGGGTAAGAAACCAAGCCTTAATCACATAAGGATTTGAGGATGTCCAGCCTATGTCAAAAAGGCTAAAGTAGACAAACTGGAAGCGAGGTCCATCAAAGGACGTTTCATTGGATACCCAGAAGACTCGATGGGTTATCTATTCTACATGCCAGAAGACCATAGGGTCGTTGTGGCATTACAAGCGCACTTTCTTGAGGATGAATTCATTCAGGAAGGTGGCTCGGGTAGAAATATCTCTTTGAAAGAGCATAATGAAAATCCTAAGGAGACATCTAATCAGGGATCAAGAACCAAACCTATTGTAACACAACCTCCACTTCGAAGGTCTGATAAGGTGTCTCACTTACCTTAGAGGTATGGCTATACACATGTCGAGGAACTGGGTCTCCGCGACACACTTGATGGTCGTGAGGACGACCCCTTCGATTTGATGAAGCAGTCAGAGGACTTTGACTTCGTGTGAAATGAGGAGGAACCATGTGTTTACAAAAGGGTCAGTGGGAGCAACATTGCGTTCTTAGTACTTTATGTAGATGATATTCTACTTATAGGAAATAACGTAGCAATGCTCAGCACTATGAAGGCTTGGCTTTCTAAAAACGTTCTCCATGAAAGACTTGGGAGAAGCTTCCTATATTCTAGGGATCCGTCTTTACAGAGATAGACCGCGAAGAATGATAGGACTTTCCCAAGCCCTCTATATAGATAAAATCCTGAGAAGATTCAAGATAGATGAATCTAAAAGAGGGTTCCTTCCCATGCGACATGGAATTCATCTCACCACGAAAATGTGTCCTCAAAGTGAGGAAGACAAGAGAGATGAGTAAGGTACCCTATGCCTTGACAGTGGGTAGCCTCATGTATGCTATGTTGTGAACAAGACCGGACTTAGCCTACGTTGTGAGTATGGTAAGCCGATTTCAAGCAAACTTGGGTAGGGAACACTGGACTGCCGTAAAGAACATTCTTAAGTACTTAAGAAGAACTAGATATTTGGTTCTTACTTACGGTGATGGAGAACTGAAGGTGATTGGATTCACCGATTATGATTTTCAAGGAGACAATGACGACTCTAAGTCAACATCTGGGTATTTATTTACTCTCAATGGAGGAGCAGTATCTTAGAGAAGCTCTAAGCAAACCGCTACTGCAGATTCCACCTGCCAAGCAGAGTATCAAGCTACCTCAGAGGCTAGCAAAGAAGCATTTTGAATGCAGAAGTTTGTGCAAGAACTTCAATGTGGTGCCTAATGCGGAGCTGCCTATATCACTATTCTGTGATAATGATGGAGCTGTCGCCCAAGCCAAGGAGCCTAGGGCTAACCACAACACCAAGCATATAGAGAGAAAATACCACATCATTTGAGAGATGGTGGAAAAAGGATATGTTTCATTGCAAAGAGTAGACTCAGAAGATAATGTCTCTGACCCGCTGACTAAGCCATTATCTCAGGCCGTCTTAGAAAGACATATGAAGAACATGGGTATTGGATACCAAGATGTGTGGCATTGAGTGCAAGTGGGAGATTGTTAGGAATATGCGCTCGAATGCCACTCAGGGGATGAGAGAGTAAGGGCATTGTACTTGTAATTATGGAATAATTAATAAAAAGGCAATACGATTCATTCACTGTTTATTGTATTTCAATTGCATTCTTGACTTGGTAAACAATGAAGTGAAGTCCATGTAAATAAATCGAACATTCCATTCTCGTTATGGGATAAGAGAAAATGCACTGGAAGTGTTTAAAGTTTATTTACGTAAATTGTTCGCAAGTCAATAAACTTAAAATGGGCATTAAGTTTTAATATGACTTGTATAATTGATGCTAGGATGTGTGTACGTCTTGATAGCATAGTTATAAGTATATTGGTGGGGCCAGTATACTCGAACACGACTCATACTCGATTTAGTCACACGGTATTCACTCTCGGAGAGTCGATGACGAATCGAAAGGTTGTGATAGTATACGTGGACCTTTGACTTGAGGGTTCAGTAGAAGATGTGCCTGTGACGTTTAGTTTGTCATTAGAGTAGTTAGACTCATTTGCTTAATTGCTGAGTCGACCTCGAATTGCGGACTATACGGGCGAGTGTGATCTTTCGTACGCGAAAAGGATTCTATCTCCTGTTAGTGAGCAGGCGAATGTCCTATACAGTTAATGGAAAATAAGATCATAAGTCTTTGGCCAAAGCATTCTGATATAGTCGTATTAGATACACTATTAATTAGTCGGTCTTGATTTGCATTAACACATGTGTCAACATTAGGGTTTGACTTTTCCGTGACCCGAAGACTTGACCGGGATATCTGATGAAGGGTCTATACATATATAGTATTCATGACATAATGGTTCTGCAATGATCCCTTCATTCGTTCTCAGTCGGGGTTTACAGTGTGGCCCGCTAGGCTGGACAAGTGCTGCCCGCACTCATTGGTTCCTCCCAATGCCGATTGAGACGGACCTATGGAGTCGCGCATCAGGAGCGTTGACGGATAAATGTGAATTTATTATCTCTCTAATTATATTAGATATTGGATATCTAATTATGATTTATTGGATAAATCATAAATAGCGGTCTTATGAATTAAAATTAAGTTACCGGGTAATTAATTTAATTCATAAATTATATTTCTTAGAGAAATATATTTGTATTTGATATAATTAATTAATTTTGGATTAATTAATTTATATAAATACATTGGTGATTAAACGGAGTGTATTTAATGGATTCGTTTGACGAACATCCGGTACACGAATCGAGTGGCTCGGCTCGTTTCTAGGAAACTTCCTCATAAGACCGCCCCACCCATGTGTGCTCTTGGTTGATTGTCATTTTCTTTCATGTGAGGTGGTGGGTCTTTCCATCATGTTCCCACATGATGAGATGTAAGAATCTTATTTTTGGTAGATATATACATCTCATCATTTCATCTTGATCATGGTTTTTTCATGAGAAGAAAACCAGCCCACTGCCGTGAGAAATTATAGAGAGTGAGAGAATTTTTCATCTTCAATTTTTGTTCATCTTTGAGGTGATACAAAATCAAGAAAAAAAGAGATATAAATTCCTATAGTAATTCCTAGACGTGTTCTTGGAGAACGGATTGCTATCGAATTTTTTCGGGCAACTTCCGACGCGTGTGAAGTAGAGGCTTCGTACCTTTCGATGCTTGGAACGAAGGGATTTCGTGTTCGGGATGGGGTTCGTGATCATCATCATTTTTACGAAGATTTATTTCAAAGGCTTCAAGGGTATGATCTTTATCTTCGTATTTATATTTTCGTATATACGTTACTTGATCGATCCTGTTTGGGATTCGTATTTATTTCCGCTACGTATTTCATTTTATTTCTGGAATCCCAATAGTTTATCGATTATTGTAATAGGTTGAGACTATTGATCGGTTATTAGAACCATGCTTTGCAGTCGTATTCGAGAATGTTCGTAGATTTCTTTGGTCGGGGCTGAGGAGCTTGTAGGCGACGACAAGGAATTGGTAATGACTTCATCGGTATTGAGGCAAGTTATTACTTGCTCAGTTTATAATATTTAATAAATGGTTTCCGTTTCATTCGTTTATAATTCGTATATCAATGTTTATAATCGTAATCACAGGAGATTTGGGATTACAAGTTGTATTCGAGTTTTGGAAATTAAATCATAATGTATATGATTTACATTTGTTGTTGGTATACTTGGTATCGAGGATACATCGTGGTATAGACGAAGACGTGAATTATCTACCGTCCGTGACATTTTGGATCGTCGAATATTCAGAATAATGGTTGGTGATGGTTTAGATATAGAGATTTCTCTCAAAGGACTGAGAGCAAGTATTTTAATTATTTTTGTCATTTGTGTCGATCATGTTGTGATACATTCGTGTATTGTTGTTGTCATGCATTGTGTGTCATTGTTATATGCATTTGTGCATTATTGTCATATGTCCACCAGGGTTGGTCCGACGGGATCATCTTGGGATCTATGCTAGCATGCGCTGGATCATCGGACAGGTTTTTCCACTACGGTTAGTCTGACGGGATCATCGTAGGATCTAGGTAGTGAACGCAGGATCATCGGATTACCATGTATTATTGTTGTGCATATGTATATTATGGGTTTGCCATAAGTATACATTGTTGTTATTGATGTGAGCATATTGACGTTGTCATATGAGTATGCATTTATAGGTCTTATGTTAGGACCATGTCCGTATGTTGTATTGATCTGATCTTGGATTAGACTGGCGTGATTTTTGTCGTGGCATTTCATATCTTGAGGTATGTTCCGTATTTTCTTTGGTATTTGTCTTTTGATGGACAATCGATTATCGTGTTGGGATTTGATGATGTTATTCCGATGGATCGAATTGGTCAGAGTTGGTATATTTCCGTATTGCGAGTTATGATGATGTTTTGAGAATCTTGGGTATTGCTTGAGGTACCGTATGGATGTTTTGTTTGAGTTTATTGATTAATCGAGATTACGAGATGTGCATTGTGATAATGGTTATTCTGATGAGAATTATTCGAGTTTGGTAAAGTTATGACGGTAAGATTACATTTGAAGTATTCTTACTTAGTGTTATTCATTGGTATGTAATTATTGACGTGATGTGATTTTTATCATTGTTGAGTAGTATGGCTGACCCCGTCGTGGGCTTTATTTTTAGGATATTGGATATCGAGCTTGTAGCGGTCGTGGAGAGATGAGCTTCCCGGAGGATACGGGCTAGGGCATGTATTTGTGTATTGAGTTTCCTGATCAGTTCGTGTATTCCGCTGCTAGAGTATTTTAATTGTTTGTCTTTTTTCGCTGCGTGAGTATTTTAAATGGTCCTTTGGTATCTGGTAACGTAGGTTACTTTGGCAATTGTTTTCTAAACTATTCTGTCATTACGTGTAAGCGATAGCTTAACGTATGTTTTCAAACTGTTGAGTTTTGGCATTTGGGGCCTTGTGGTTTCAAATGAGATTTTACGACGGTTTTGATAAACGAGTTTTATAAAGTTTTCGAATGTTTTAAATAGATAATACCATCGTTAGCCTCTTGGGCGTTTGTAAATGTTTGCGAAAATTTCCTTCAGCCTTATGGGTTCCATCTCGGGGCCCACGGCGATGTAATATTCCCAGTCGGATCTGGGGGTGTTACAAGTGGTCTCCATCAATTATTTTAGAAAATGGTTTGAAGTCGAGGTAACTACTATTGCAGAGAAAAGAATCATAAGTGTCTTGTTTAACATCTATTACGAGTATGGAGCACCCAAGTACTCATTTCCGATACTGGGACTGCAGTTCAACGGGAACAGAATCCAGTATTAGTGCGAAGAGATGGATATCAAATAGCAGTTGCTGCGGTAGCCCATCCACAGGCTAATGGACAGGTCGAAGTTACAAAACGGATAATACTATAAAGCCCCGATTTTGGTATTGCTTACACATTTATTATGCATTACAGAAAACATGTCCAATTTTATTAAATTAATGCCCGAATAATTTTATCATGTAATTCACTTTGTTTTCATGATCATGCAAATTTATTTTATTTGACGCATTTTAATTAATTAATTTATTATCTCATTTCATGTCATATTATCTCTCATCATTTTATTTTATTGTGCATCTCGTCAATGCTAGGCTCGAGTCAAATTTTATTTAATTTTTCTTAATACATCATGAAGCCTACTTATTATTATCAATATTAATATTACTATTATTAATGTCATTACTATTATTATTATTTTGTTATTTAAACCTAAATATTTTAAATAGCCATTATTATTATTATTATTATTTTTTAAATGTAATTAGGGCTATTGATATTAATGTTGTTGTGGACCATATCAATTTTGTTGGCCTGGCCCAAGTGAGATTCTTGTGTATTTTCCAGCTTGTCTATCCCAAACATAATCTCTATGGTATAAATACAATGTATTATACTGGGCATGAATTTTCACAATCTACTTTACTTTTAAAAGAGAGTTATACAAAACACGTGTCTTTATTTGGATTTTTTGAATTAATTATCTTTTTTTCTTTTTAAAAATTCACTAACTCCTACACATTTGAATGAGAGTTAATAGGAACTAATTTTTTTTTCTTCTTATTTTTCTCTCAATGTTTAGAAGTTAATAATTTTATCGTCTCAACACTATTTTTTATTATTAATACTAGTACTAACCCGTGGCGTTGCCACGGCATGATTTTTTTTAAATCAGTAATACGTGAATCCAAACAATAAATAATATTAAATAGAATCAAAGGTTCAGTATATCGAAAAATATGAAAGAGAATGCAAAGTCACCGTGTACAATCACAGTAGACATCTGAATAATTGCCAACTGCAAAATGATATCTGTACATATCAGTAAGCAATAACAAAATCAAATAAATGTATATTGCTACTTTAGACATAAAGTGTATTAATATGATAAAAATATACCTCAAAGTTTTGAAAACGCCTCCTTGTATACAATGTTGGTGATCGTGTCGGTGGGATTGCCTTCCTCATCCAATGCTAAAACCTTGAGCCCCTTTCTGCTTGTTACTCTGGAAAATGCAACATAGAGCTGGCCATGGCTGAAAACATACTTTGGGAGGTAGAGCCCAACATGAGATAAAGACTGTCCCTGACTCTTATTGATAGTCATTGCATAACAAACTGATATAGGAAATTGCCTTCGTTGAAATCTAATAGGAAACTTGGTAATATCAGAAGGTGAAAGTACCATCCTTGGTATGAAAACCTTCACTCCAGCGTTCTTTCCATGTATCGTCTTAGCCTCAATAACCTGCTTGCCAATCGCGATGTGATCGATCTAGTTCCATTACAAAGCTCGGCATTTGGTCAATATTTCTAAGAAGCATTATAGGACAACCGACCTTAAGTCGAATTATATGATTTGGTATCCCGAAGTCCTTATAGTGTTCGGGAACTCGGCAGAATAGACATCTTCTCTTATTCAAATCTAGAATGTAATTTGGCGGTGTGATTGTAAATAAATATTTATATGTAATTTATTTATCGTAGCAATTCGAGTCTGGAAATCGCTCAAGCCGTATGCATGAGGTCTGAAATCGCCAAAGCCGTATGCGTGAGGTATATCTCTTTCTAACTCTAATTATTTATTATGTTGAGTTTGCTAATCATGGTTGACATCTAACTCTTTAAACACTTGTATGGATTGTATGTATATAATTGTTAAGTTATAGTTCTCACTTTCAAAATAGATTTGATTAGACTCCTTAACTTGAATATTACCAAATAAAATTATAGAGCTATGGATAAGTTTGTATTTAAGTCAATCATAGAAAATAGAGTGCAATTGATCATTATATGAAGACAATCGAAGAAAACAAAATGCAATTAATCATTAAGAAATTACTACTAAAGGTTCCAAATATCAAAATAGTGTGATGAACGGAATCAAAACATAAAACAAAACAAAAGATATCTAAAAAATAAACTATACTGTTCCAAAACGCCCCCAAATTATGGAATACTTTTCTCCTTCTTTATCACCACTTTAGTTGAACTTTGCAGTCCTATAATACTGACTTCTTAACTTGAATATTACTCCCTCCGTCCCGCCCAAAGGTTTACATTTCTATCAAAAAGTAGTCCCTTTAGTAAGTTTACATATATCATTTTTTACAATCAAATCAAACAATCACTTTTTACTTTTTAATCTCCACCACTCATTCATCATCAATACTTTTTACTTTTTAATCTCCACCACATATTTAATCATCATTACTTATACCAATCATTACCTAAAATACACCAAATATACACCCTCTGTCAACCTTTGGCTGGGACAGAGGGAGTACAAAATAAAATTATAGAGTTATGGATAAGTTTGTATTTAAGGCAATCATAGAAAATAAAGTGCAATTGATCATTATAAGCAGACAATCGAAGAAAACAAAATGCAATTAATCATTAAGAAATTACTACTAAAGGTCCCAAATATCAAAATAGTGTGATGAACGGAATCAAAACATAAAACAAAACAAAAGATATCTAAAAAATAAACTATACTATTCCAAAACGCCCCAAATTATGGAATATTTTTCTCCTTCTTTATCACCACTTTAGTTGAAGAACTTTGCAGTCCTATAATACTGACTTCTTCATCAATTTCAATCTCTCTGCCACGCTTAGCAGGAGTAAGTATTGTCTCGGAAATATCATTAGAGCCCTGATCATTAAATTCACTGTCAACCTTTTCTTTTCCCTTTCCAACATATTTCTCTTTGGCACATTCAACCAACCTCTTGGACTCCGATGCAACCTCCTAAAATAGTTAGTTATAATATGTTAATGGTGTGATAAATAATGATATTAATTTTAAATGTAAAAATATAATAGGTAGAGTAATCTCACGTTCATTGCTAGACCACAATATTCACCAATGATTTTGTCATCAGCTGTTAGATGTTCCACCTTTGTAGTCATTATAACCCTTTACAATGTTATATTCCCTTGACACTCGATTCTTATCAAATAATATTTGAAAAGTATTGGTTGAAAGTCCATGGGTAGTGCTTCTTCATCTCCTTCCTTGTGAGGAAAAAAACATTGTCGAATACTAATTTCCTAGCGGTTTATATATAATGAAACTTATTGAAGCAGAAAATACCTCAATGAGGGAAGCAAGAGCAGTAGCGGTGATTTGCCTATAAGGTTTGCAACCATATCCTCAAATAAAACAATGGTAATTTCATCGTTTGATTTTGAATCTGTTGCTATAACCTTGAGCCTGAACCTGTTTTATCCATCGCTAAGAAACGTATCTAATATCAAGTATAAATGGCTTAAATTGACCTGATTACCTAGGTACAATCGACTCCATTTTACGTCCACACTTTATATTCGGACAGATGTCTTCAGCTTGCCAAATGGACTTGTCTCCGGTCTTTGTTTTGCAATGCACGCATGAATTGTAGTACCATGTATCTCCAATGTCAGTGAACTTGACAAAGAGAATATAGGACCCATGCTGGAAAATGTTAAATATACATTAATTAAATTGATTCAAAGATATTATAAATCAAATAAAGTACATTTATTTACCTCCCTTTCTTTCTTGATCTGAGAAGTTGTCCTGTGTTTGTCCATGTTCAACCATTCCTCTGATTTCAGTGTACGAATGTCACTCCGTAATGTGATTGATCTACTAACTGAATCATTTCCGGACATCTTCTTCCTATAAAATGGCGAGTGAGTTAAAAAAATAATGTTTTGTCTATAAAAACATAGAACGATAATTAAAAATACTTGTATAATAGATCGCTCTGAGTACTTCATATTGAAGTCCTCAAACTCCGGTAAATCTCCATTTATGAGCATCTTGGTGGCATGCATAGTAGTTTGCACATGTAGCTCTTCATTAAAATGTGCGTGATTTTATTAGTATGTGTTTAAAATAATGAAATGTACTTTAAAATTGGTATGAAATCGATGACCTTGCCAAATGGACTTGTGTGCAAGCTGCGGTGCTATAGTAAGCCGTCTTCAAGCTTATTGTTGGTAGGTGCTATTTCTAGCGGCTTGTCGCGTCGACTCCCATAGCACTACCTTTAGGCTAACATTCCTACATTAATGTTATACAGTCTAAGATAAAATGCAATACTAAAAATAATTATTCAAATTAGAAAAAACATCGAAATTAAGTTACCTTTCATCTTGAATTTCGATGTCTAACTTTCGAGCATGTGCCTTATCGACATAAATAATGTTGCCAATTCGTATAACGCGTCCTATTACATCTGAAAAATACTGATAATATATCAGCATAATAATATTTATCAAGAGATCATAAAAATACAATAACATACAACCTACCAATAAAATATTTTCCATTAAAGGAAGGAATGTCATCAAAAGGAATCAGTTCGAGTCCATTTGACTGAATCCACATGTCGGGCTTACACTTGGATACTTTTGTAATATAGTTGAATATCAATTTTACTGGGCATTCTACTCTGGCCTTGTTCCATTTGCTTTGGTGGTTGTCCTCAACACCAAAAGCAGAAATACTCACTGTATCTCCTTCGGTTAATTGCTTTTTGAAATTTGATAGTAAACCTCTTTTCACGTAAGCTGGTATTTTGGATCCCTATGATATATAGCGGTTTAGTTTAAGATGAAAATATTGAATGGAAATAATAAAAAATTTGTGGAGTCCTTATACCTCGTTGTCCATAAGAATTACCTCGATCGAAACTGGTTTCTTTTGTTTGTCAGTTGGAATCCATAAACGCAAGATCTTCACTGTGATGGTCCTGTTGCTGGTCTCCTTGTTAATTCCTCGAACAAATATATTTGACATGTTTATAAGATCTTAAATATTTTCTTCGCGGTGATTAAAACATAGATGTAATATGTTATTTATAGTGTAGAACAGGCCCTTGCCTCAGTATTGTATTTTGTAGGAGTCTTAATTTGGGCGATCTTAATTTACGTCTGTTGAAAAGATGACCCATTGAATTTACGTCGTTATCCGAAAATTTCATTACAGTCCATCTTTTTCAAAAGACTTGATTATCTCGACGAGAAATAAAATTAAATCGGATTGATGATAGATATTTTATTATCTAGGTTATTATAATCGAGTGGTTTAAACTTGTAGGATTATTAGGATATGGTTTTCAATTATTTAGATTAGGACTCTTTAGTTCTCCAATTTGCAAGTTGATTCGGTAAAAGACTTTAGGATAAGGTTTTCAATTATTGTTGTGATTATCCGAATGTTAAGTGTTTAAAACTCAATTTGATCTGGTCTTTTAAAATATCATAAAAGCGATGAAGTGTTTTAACTTTCTAGAGTTTATAGGATTCGAGTTTAAGTTGTTTAGATTATCCGAATTGTAGCTATTCAAGTGACCAATTTGATCGGTCTTCTAAAATATCATTAAACGTTTGAAGTGTTTTAACTTTGTAGAGTTTTCGGGATCTTGGTCTCAATTGTTAAGATTATCCAAATTTTAGTTATTTAAATATCAATTTAAGCGGTATTTTAAAATATCTTAAAACACTCAAGTGGTTTAACTTTCTAGAGTTTTCGGGATCTTGGTCTCGATTGTTAATATTATTGAATTTTAGTTATTTAAATATCAATTTGATGTGGTCTTTTAAAATATTATAAAGCAGTCAATTGGACTTTCTATAGTTTGTAGGATACGGTATCGGTTGTTAAGATTACGAATTTTAGTTATTTGAGTATCAATTTGATCTGCTCTTGAAAATATAACAAAGCAGTCGGAAGTGGTTCAACTTTCTAGAGTTTTCAGGATCTAGGTTTCAGTTAAGATTATCCGAATTTTAGTTATTTAAATATTAATTTGATATGGTCTTTGACAATATTATAAATCAGTCCTTCAGTGCGCGTTAAAAGATCGAACAAATTAGAATTAAACGAACATTGTTTTGATTAATATAGTAGATATCTTATTATCTAAACAGATTATTTATAACCTTTTATTAATGTAAGGTGTTTATTTTTGTAGAGTTGTTAGTATGTCAGTTTCTATTAAATATTAAAACAGTCCTTATCTTTTGAAAGACTGTTAATAATTTTGATCAGATTAATTTACAATTTGAGCATTTAAAATATTCAAGTCATTATCTATAAAAATAATTGATTCGGTCTTTTTATTTAGTTAGAATTAAATAAAAATAATCATAGAAACATGGGAATTATCTAATACAGGTAATTTATAACTTTTATAAATATAAGTTATTTATCTTGCTATAGTTGTTAGGATCTAGCTTTCAATTATTTATACAAAGCCAATTATCTATTAGATATCTAATTGTCAATGTTATACGCTCCCAGTAGAATCGGTTAACATGTTTGAAATAATAGAAACACGCATGAAATTAAAAGTGAGAATTTGAAACCCAAGATAAGTGAATATGATTCACAAATATAAGTTGCTTGAGAAATGTGAATCGAGACAATTACAACAATATTGAAATACTCCTAGGTTTTGGCGCCGTGCTCGCATGTACTTATAGCATTCATATAGACCACTTCAATATCAGCAACACATCTAGGGCACTGGTTGTGCGGAAGTTGTCTTTCTAGATGCGATAGAAATTCTTCGTCACTTGAATTACAGAATAATGGAACACCAAGGTAGTTAGGAAGCTTGAATTTTATTTTTGAAAGTCTTTTTTTCAGTTGCCATCTGCATGATGTCACATAGTATGCGCTCTTAGAATTATCCTCCAACATCGACAACCCGTGAATTCCCCCTTCTCTGTGTTTTTCATCACCACTAAACAACTTCATGAAGTTTAAACAATATGAGGCTTCATGGTGATTGAGGTTTAGGGCGATAATCATTAATTCAAATGCTTCGTCTTCATTTTCTTCGACGAAGAACTTTAACTACAAAAAAATGAGATAGTAATAAAATTAGGAGAAGATGAGATAAAAATAATTAGTAACTAATTAGATATTAATGTACCAATGATTTTCTGAACAGTGCTTCAGTATTTTTAGAAGCCACCAGTTTATCTAACATTGGGGGAGAAACACCATGTTGCATGTCAAAACTAAGCTGCTACAAAATGCTTGTTGTGTTACCCAACTCATAGAAGAGCCGACAGCTAAGAAACGTAGTATTGTTTGTAGTTAGAAAATAATAATTTTATACATATATACAATAACGGGCAGTGAATGAAGAGCCTTTGAAACCTGCAAAATACCTGGCGATAGCGTTTGCCCAGCCGTTGGCTGATTGACGTGCAAGCTTTTCCATAATGCACATGATTAAATCATATGGCAGATTTGTAATTGCGTAGTTATCGATAATCATCATTCTTTTCGAATCAAATATTTTGAGATAAGCACAGGTATTCTGACCTTGTAGTATGAGGAATGTCATATATCGTTTATATAGCACTCGATTTTTCTTGTGATAAATATTATGCTCCCAAGAAATCTCATAAATCTAACTGAAAGTTGCCCTCGAGTCCCTATTTGTAGCTGAAATATTTTTAAATCAATTAATTTTTTATAGGATTTATGATGACTATTGGTGCCCTACAAAATCTTATAAATCTAACTAACTAATGGATAATATGATAAATATTATAAATAACTAAAATTGTGGCAGAATATAATTTGAATTGTTTTTTATATACGATAATATTAGACCATTTTTTTTCTACTGGAATTTGCCACGTAAGCTTTTGGCTAAAATTGTGGAAAAGGAATGTCATATATCATTTATATAGCACTCGGTTTTTCTTGTGATAAATATTCTGCTCCCAAGAAATCTCATAAATCTAACTGAAAGTTGCCCTCGGATCCCTATTTGTAGCTGAAATATTTTTAAATCAATTAATTTTTTATAGGATTTATGATGACTATTGGTGCCCTACATGTAACACCCTCAAGATATTCGAGGTATATTACAGCGCCGTGAATCCCTATATGGGACCCACCAGGCTGAACAGCATCATACTCATCGACTCACATAAATGACAAACCAACACCATGTCATAAAGACGCAAAACAGAATAATCCACCCGGTTCAACCGGTCAAACATAACATTATCAATCAACACAAACATATAGACAACAATACAATCCGGACGAACAAGAACTCTTAAGTACTCGAGTACAACTATTAGTTCAAAAGCCACAGAAGATGAAAAGACAAAAAGACATTAAGACGTCACTTATGCACAATCATCACGCATGGCCATCATCCGTGTATCTTGGTCAGTAGCGCTCGTCGATGAACTCCGACTGAAATTCATAAAGCGAATTTCCCCAAAAGCGGGTCCCAGAGGGTTAGCAATTACGCTAGTACAAGTAACGGATGAGCGACTTACATCTTACACATATAGTAATGCATGCAATTCAAGAAAACATAGTTCCAAAATACTCATTTAGGAAATGCCAATGATCAAACCACATTTGTAAAAATGCACCACAATTAACCGCGGACCCACGGCCGTGGATCCTGCCGAGACCCCGTCGGATCTAACCCACAGTGGTTAAAAGCAAGCTCGCGGTCCCACGGCCGTGGAACCCTACCGAGACCCCGTCGAGTCTAACCCGATGAGCATACACACACACACAATTTCTCATACAAAACTACTATGTCAAGATCGTAAGTTCATAAGGGTACTTGTCTCGATTAAATAGACGATGACACGAGCGGAGCGGAAGAATCAAGCACGACCACGAGGAGTAAGCGAAAATGAACCTAACGATTCGAATAACACAATCACAACCAACTCTAGACGATTACGGAAATGGAATACACCCGGAAACCCACCTACGATTCATGTATATTCATACCAAAATAACAACGAGGGCGGACCACAACCAAACCCTCTCGATTCCATAAAAATCCACAAAATATCCATGAATCGTAGGAAAACTAAGGATACTAACAATATTAATCATATACATCATGAATCCACCAACAAAACGGAACTAATCGGAAGAAAATCCCAAAACCCCCAAATTAATCGAAAATAGGGTTTTAGAATATTACCTTGGAAGATTCGAGTACTAAGATCCGTAGAACGCGCGTTAGATTGATTGCCCGAGCTACACTACCGAAGAGAAATGATGAAAATCGGCCCCCCAAGTTAAGAAATCGAGCGGTTCTCCCCTTCTCTCTCACTTCTCTCGCGATGCGAGATGAAAAATGGGGAGGAGACGACCGATCTCGTCTAATAAGGACGAGGCTGCGCAAATACCGCCGTGTGCCACGGCACAGCGAGAAGTGTGCCGCGGCACAGGCCGAAAATCTACTCCTGGTTTTGGCATTGTGCCGCGGCACGGCCTGCGTGTGCCGCGGCACCAGTCTGATTGGGTTTTGGTCGCGGAAGACACACGAGTGTGCGCGGCACCGGACAGTGTGCCGCGGCCTTTGGCTTGTGCCGCGGCACGGATGGGTGTGCCGCGGCACACGCAGTCTGGTGCTCGACCAACATTTGGAGAAATTTGTGTGCCGGCGCACGCACCTTGTGCCGCGGCCCACACCCCTTTTTGGGTCCCAAAATGATAAAAATGATCCGGAAGAGAATAAAACGATAGGAATCAATATTTGGGGACTAATAACACGAAATGGATCCACGGCAACCCGAACGGCGGTTTCGCACAACAATAACAAGAATATAGTTCAACGGTTTGACGGAAGGACACGCTGAAAAGTACGAGGTCACTACGATCGAGAAATACACCAAAACGAAAATACAAGGGAAAGAAAATACGGATATTACATTCTACCCCTCTAAAAATAAGTTTCGTCCGAAACTTAAGAAACAAACAACTCCGGGTACCTAGCACGCATGCTATCCTCGGTTTCCCAAGTTGCTTCCTCGACACCGTGTCTCGACCACTGAACCTTGACCAAAGGTATGGTCTTATGCCTCAATCGTTTCTCACGATGCTCCAAAATCTTCAAAGGACGCTCCTCAAAAGTAATATCTTCAGCAATATCAATCTCGCCATAATCGATGACGTGACCAGGATCCGGAACATATTTCCTCAACTGGGAAACATGAAAAATGCTATGAACATGACTCAAGGCTGGAGGTAACGCCAAACGGTACGCCAATTCACCGACTCGCTCGAGAATCTCAAAGGGTCCAATAAATCTCGGACTCAGCTTTCCTTTCTTCCCGAAACGAAAAACTCCCTTCGTCGGCGACACCTTTAGCAAAACGTGGTCTCCCACCTCGAATTCTAAAGGTCGACGACGGACGTCGGCATATGACTTCTGTCGACTCTGGGCAGTCAACATCCGTTCTCGAATTAACTCTATCTTCCGCCTCGTCTCTAAAACGACATCCGGCTCGGTCCCGACCAAATCGGACGCCTCATTCCAACAAATCGGTGATCGACATCGCCGCCCGTAAAGTGCCTCATACGGTGCCATCCGAATCGACGCGTGCCAACTGTTGTTGTACGTGAATTCAATCGGCAAATGTTCCTCCCGATAACTACTCGATCGAGAGCACAAGCACGCAACAAGTCCTCGAGCGTCTGGATAGTGCGTTCCATCCATCATTGGGGATGGAAAGAGGTACTCAAATGTAAGCGGGTACCCAACGCCTTATGCACCGCTTTGCGAGTGCGATACAAAGCGGCCGTCACGATCCGAAACAATAGACTTGAGTACCGTGAAGTCTCACAATCTGCGATAAACACACGAGCTAACTTCTCCGGCCCCAAGTGTCCTTGATGCCCGAGAAAATGTGCCGACTTGGTCGAGACGATCGACAATCACCAACACAATATTCATGCCCGACCTAGATCACTGCAGACTCGTAATGAAATACATCGAAATATCTTCCCATATCCATTCGGAGAACGGAAGTGATCGCAATAACCTTGACCCGATGCTCGATTTTGACCTGCTGACAAGTCAAACATCTCGCTACAAACTGTGCGACCTCATCCTTCATATCATTCCACCAGAAATTCCTTCTTAAGTCCTTGTACATCTTACTTGAACCAGGATGAACGGAGTAAGGTGTAGCATGGGCCTCCCGCAAAATACTCTGTCTCAACTCTGAGTCATTCGGCACACAAAGCCGACTCTGGAATCTCAAAACACCATCCTCGTGAATCACAAATCCAGGAGACTTTTCTTTAAGAACGTTCTCTCGGATTTGAGTAATCATCGGATCCTCTAACTGCTTCAGCTTAATTTCATCGATCAAAGGCGATGAAACCTCTAAAGCACGAAGTTGTCCGACGGCTCCAGGCAACAAAACTTCAACATCTAACTCGATTAAAGATCGCCGAAGCTCGAACTGAGACGTAAGGATCTCAAGCGATCGCAATGCAATCGGTTTCCGACTCAAGGCGTCGGCCACGACGTTCGCCTTGCCCGGATGATAAAGGATTTCGAGGTCATAATCCTTAATCAACTCTAACCACCTCCTCTGCCTCATATTCAACTCCCGCTGAGTAAATATGTATTTCAGACTTTTATGATCGGTAAAAATCGACATGCGAGCCGAAAAGATAATGACGCCAAATCTTGAGCGCAAAAGCATTGCCGCTAACTCCAAATCATGAGTAGGATAGTTAAGCTCATACGGCCTCAAGCTGTCTCGACGCAAAGGCAATGGTCTTGCCGTGCCGCATTAATACGCACCCAAGACCACGACCCGAAGCATCGCTATAAACGGCGAAACCCTCGTTGCCACATGGCAACGCCAAAACCGGTGAAGTCAAACGCTTCTTGACTCCTCAAAATCGAATCGCCTCTCGTCATTCCAGACGAACTTCTCGGATTTACGGAGCAAGCTGTGTAAGTGGTCGAGCCGTTTCGAGAAACCCTCGACAAACCTACGGTAGTAGCCACTAAACCCAAGAAACTACGGAGCTCCTTCACATTCTTGGGCGGTGCCCAATCCAACACGGCCTCAATCTTACTGCGGGTCCACACGAACCCCCTAGTGAAATCACGTGACCTAAAAACATCACTTCCTTCGGAACTCACATTTCGAGAACTTTGCATAGAGTTGCTCGGTCCTCAAAATGTCTAATACTACCCGCAAATGATGGGCATGCTCTTCCTCATTCTTCGAATAAATAAGAATATCGTCGATGAAGACGACGACACACTTATCCAAATACTCGATAAATACTTTGTTCATCAACTGCATGAACACCGCCGGCGCATTAGTTAACCCGAAAGGCATAACTACAAACTCATAATGTCCGTATCTTGTCCGAAAAGTTTGTCTTGGCACATCGGACTCTCTCACCGGGTGATAGTATCCCGATTTCAGATCAATCTTCGAGAATACTGCAGCTCCCTGCAACTGGTCGAATAAGTCATCAATTCTCGGCAAATGATACTTGTTCTTGATGGTCACCTTATTTAGTTCGCGATAGTCGATACACAAACGTAGTGAACCATCCTTCTTCCGCACAAACAGGACCGGTGCGCCCCAAGGCGAGGCGCTCGGTCGAACATACCCCGACTCAAGAAGCTCGCTCAACTGCTTCTTCAACTCTGCCATCTCTGAAGGTGCCATGCGATACGGCGCCTTCGAAATAGGAGCCGCGCCCGGCTCTAACTCTATAGCAAACTCAACCTCACGATCCGGTGGCAATCCCGGTAACTCGTCAGGAAATACATCAGGAAACTCATTAACGACTGGAATCGACGAAAGCTCGACTCCACCATCCCCCGCCTTCAAGGCATAGCACCAATAACCAGTACATCCCTTTCGCATGAGACTCATCGCCTTCAAGGCATTAATGACGAATTTCTGGTTTCCCCTCTTTCGCCGCGAAAGAGTGCTCGGTGCCGTCCTCGGCTAACATAGTGATGATTCTCGTGCGGTAGTTCATGATCGCACCATGCCGCTCGAGCCAGTCATCACCAAGAATCAAATCCTCACCCTCGATACTCACAACAATAAGATTAGAGGGCCAAGTCCTCTCACAAATAAGCACAGCAGGTCTCGAACCTCCTGATCACCAACGATCCTATCACCGCTAGGAAGCTTAACGATGAAGGGCTCACAAGGCGTCAAACGGTCGAGACTCAAACGACGTACACAATCCAGAGATATGAACGAATGCGTAGCACCGGAATCGAAAAGCACACTGACAGGATTAGAAAGAATATAAACGGTACCTGTCGCCACGGTAGCCGCTGGGTCATCGGTCTTCCGCATCTCATAAACCCGCGGATGGGCGGAGCCGACACTGGAAGCTCCCCCTCTTTAGGGCTGACCCCGACCTCTCCCCCGACTAGCACTCGGCGGAGATTGAGGAGCAAACGACCCCTGATTCACACTTGGCTCCCTAGGCGCTGGAATGGAAGCCCGGGCACCAAGGATTTTCTCCCTCTCAGCACAGAAAGTAGCTTTGTGACCCGACTGGCCACACTGATTACACGTCAGCAAAGGGTTCGGACAAACACGACTGATGTGGCCCTGCTGGCCACAGTTAAAGCATTTGACCTCTCGAGAAGGGGCACTGCAGCCTACGGGAAACCCGGTAGATCGAGATGGGCCACCACCGGCGGAAAAGTTAGCAGGCGAAATTTCTGCGGCCCCCACTTTGTGGCCGAAAAATTCGGCGGACTTACGCTTCTTACTCTCGCGGGCCGCCTCACTCGCCGTCACGAGACATATCGTAAGCAAGGGCCCTGCTCTGGTAATCTTTCAAGGTAGTGCATACAAGCCCCGACATATAGTCCCGAATCGGCAACTTCATCCGTCTGGAGAAATGGAAAATCTTGTCACTCTCCTCGACAACTTGGGTCTTCACATAACCCAACTCCTTATTAAAATCGTAAATAGCTTGAGATACGGGGATATCCGCGGTTGAGCATCATAAAAGCATGTACAGGCACTGTCGGCGGCCACGGGCAATATTCAGCCTCCATCAACTCTTGAAACTCAGCCCACGAAGCAGCATGGTCTTTGGGCCCAACGGCCTCCCACCAATCCGTAGCGTCCCTCGTGAGAAAGTATTGAGCAATAGGGACTCTACGTTCCTTAGAGCGATTAGTGGCAACGAAGACCTTAGATATCTCCTTAATCCACCCTTCCCGGCCCATCGGTCCGAAGCTCCCGAGGAGGATGCATCTTGATGACATCTTGGAGCCAACGGTCCGCTCCACCCCGATTAGCATGGGCACGATCCGGGTTACGAACCGCTGAGCTATTGCCGCCATTTGGTTCACCATTTGTTGCATAACGGCCGCAATACCAAGGTCGGCACGCTCTCGAGAAGAAGCATGGCTATGACGGTCGCCCGATCTGCCGGCTCAAGAAGCGTGGCGTGGCCGCCCCACCGGTGCCCCACGTCCCGGCCGCGTCCGACCACGACCGCGACCACGACCTCTTCCGGCATCCATACTGGAGTTAAATAAGTAGCAAAAGCCACACGAGGATCGGTCTGATAAAAGAACAATCACAAGTCGAGAATCAAGTGCGATACAAGGAATTAATGAGCAGAGGAAGGAAAACTTACGGACCTTTGGTAGTACGGAATCATGGCGTGACGATGATGTGCAAAACAAAACACCACAAGACCCAATAAACCGACAAGCCTAGGTATCCATAAACCTAGAGCTCTGATACCATTTTCTGTAACACCCTCAAGATATTCGAGGTATATTACAGCGCCGTGAATCCCTATATGGGACCTACCAGGCTGAACAGCATCATACTCATCGACTCACATAAATGACAAACCAACACCATGTCATAAAGATGCAAAACAGAATAATCCACCCGGTTCAACCGGTCAAACATAACATTATCAATCAACACAAACATATAGACAACAATACAATCCGGACGAACAAGAACTCTTAAGTACTCGAGTACAACTATTAGTTCAAAAGCCACAGAAGATGAAAAGACAAAAAGACATTAAGACGTCACTTATGCACAATCATCACGCATGGCCATCATCCGTGTTCTGGTCCAGCGCCCGCTCGTCCGATGAACCCGACTGAAATTCATAAAACGAATTTCCCCAAAGCGGGTCCCAGGAGGGTTAGCAATTACGCTAGTACAAGTAACCGGATGAGCGACTTACATCTTACACATATAGTAATGCATGCAATTCAAGAAAACATAGTTCCAAAATACTCATTTAGGAAATGCCAATGATCAAACCACATTTGTAAAAATGCACCACAATTAACCGCGGACCCACGGCCGTGGATCCCTACCGAGACCCCGTCGGATCTAACCCAGTGGTTAAAAGCAAGCTCGCGGTCCCACGGCTTCGTGGAACCCTACCGAGACCCCGTCGAGTCTAACCCATGATGAGCATACACACACACAATTTCTCATACAAAACTACTATGTCAAGATCGTAAGTTCATAAGGGTACTTGCCTCGATTAAATAGACGATGACACGAGCGGAGCGGAAGAATCAAACACGACCACGAGGAGCCGAAAATGAACCTAACGATTCGAATAACACAATCACAACCAACTCTAGACGATTACGGAAATGGAATACACCGGAAACCCACCTACGATTCATGTATATTCATACCAAAATAACAACGAGGGCGGACCACAACCAAACCCTCTCGATTCCATAAAAATCCACAAAATATCCATGAATCCAGGAAAACTAAGGATACTAACAATATTAATCATATACATCATGAATCCACCAACAAAACGGAACTAATCGGAAGAAAATCCCAAAACCCCAAATTAATCGAAAATAGGGTTTTAGAATATTACCTTGGAAGATTCGAGTACTAAGATCCGTAGAACGCGCGTTAGATTGATTGGCCGAGCTACACTACCGAAGAGAAATGATGAAAATCGGCCCCCAAGTTAAGAAATCGGCGGTTCTCCCCTTCTCTCTCACTTCTCTCGCGATGCGAGATGAAAAATGGGGAGGAGACGGCCGATCTCGTCTAATAAGGACGAGGCTGCGCAAATACCGCCGTGTGCCGCGGCACAGAAGTGTGCCGGCTGATCAGAAAATCTACTCGAGGTTTTGGCATTGTGCCGCGGCACGGCTGCGTGTGCCGCGGCACACTGTCTGATTGGGTTTTGGTCGCGGAAGACACACGAGTGTGCCGCGGCACGGACAGTGTGCATTGTAACACCCCAATCCACTCGGGGATATTACACGCCGTAGACCCTCTCCTCGAGGATCTACCGGTGATAACTAAAATCAAACATCTAAACATCGCCTTTAAGGCTAAAATGACTCGATGACCGACTTGGTCTTTCAATAATAACATACAACTCATTCCCAAACACATACCCACGCAGGGTCAAAATAAAATAAACTCCCGTACAACGGGAAAAGATACCGCATGACGGAAAAGAAAATACAAGCTGGACCAATACGACATCAACGGAACCTCGTGTGATTAGTATCGTTCATCTTTCATCATCCTTCGTGCCGACCACGTGCTATGCTCCAAAACGAATGCAAAAATAGACATCCACCCCGAATACTCGGGGTTAGCAAACTCACCTTTGTTTGCTAGTGCAAGTACAAGTGCAAAAATACGAGCCATACAATACAAGTTCCAAGAACAATAATAATCGGGAATCCTCAAAGATCCAAACGTAAAGAAAAGTACTTCCGAGGCAAGAGTTTGGGTAAACATTTCCAAAACCGAAAGATCGCAAATAAGGGAAACAATTTACAAAAGCAGTTTAAAATGCCATCGAGAGTTTTAATAGAAAACAATTTAGGATTATAAAATCCTTCTCTTTCCAAAAGATCAATAGGGTCACACCCAAATGTTTTGTTTTCGCAAATAGGAAATCACCAACAATTTACGGGGTCGAGCCCAACATCACGTGTCCTCAACGGACGTAAAATCAACGAAACATAATCATGCACGCGCATCGCCTAGGACCGGGGCGATACCACCGGCGTCCCACTCGAGGCCTCGAAGGACCCTCCCGAGTGGCTAGCGAAACAAATCACACACATCTCACGGTTGGATCAATCGCTTGTTGCATCTGGCCACATGATCACATGCCATGTGCCACCGTAGATTATCTCAGGCTCTCACGGTTGGATCAATCACTTGTTGCATCCTGGCCACATGATCACATGCCATGTGCCACCGTAGACCTTCAACCATATCCACACATTCACACAAATAACATATCATATCAAGGATATTCAAACAATTCGCCCAGAGGCATCAAACACTTAGCAAAACACCACGTCAATCCATAACGCACCGAAATGAAATAATATACGTCCAGACACAATACCAAGTGCAACATGAACACCAAGCATATATATAGAATTCACATAGTTATCCACGAACCACACCAGTCACAAAACACACACGGTTTTGAAAGAGAGCCTTTAACGAGGCTAACCAAATCTTTTGAAAACTCATTTCAAACAAACAAACAAATCAAGACGATCACCAATCATCATATCCACGAAACAAGAAAAGTATGGACAAGGTACTTGCCTCGAATAAGAGCAATGCGGAGAATCGACCAAAGTAGGTTGACACGAACCGATTACGAACTCGCGGACTCCACCGAACGACAATCCACAACAAGGAACTATGAACGAAAACAATAACAACGAAAATGAATTCCAAAGTACGACCCAAAGCCGCTAAATTCAAAGAACAAATGACGAAGGTTCAAGGTTTTCCCCCAAAATGGCCAAGAACACGAATTGACCCGACAAAAATATGAAAACGGAATTTCAATCCGTGGGATATGATCAAAGCGAATAGATAACGACAATAGAACTAACAATCTCGGATTGAAATCACGAAATCGAAACAAACCCCGAAAATATCTCAACTAGGGTTCTAACCTTACCTTGATTCGAAGAAGAATGAAGGCTAGATGTTGATGAACACGAAGAAGACCCACCGGAGTGATTACTTCCGTCAAAGATCGACGAAGGCTCGTCCAAAATCTACCCCAAATCGCCCAAGACGCAGCAGGGAGGAGGAGAGGAAGAAATGACCCGAAATCGGTCAACCCTAAGATATATAAACCTGCGCGAAGCTAACGTACGTAAGCCATAAGCTTTAACGTACGCTAGTGATGTTACGTACGTAATGGACAAGTTATTACGTACGTAAGAGTTAATCCAAACTCAACTGTCCGAAGACCTGAACAACGTAACGTCGTAACAAGTCTTTGTGTTACGTACGTAAGGAAAACGCGGATAGCGTCGCCATCGATGAGGAATAGCGTGCGCTAACAGGTACTCATTACCTCTTGGGTGAATCTGAACTAGGTAACGTCGTAACCATTGTTGTGTTACGTCGTGGCGAGCATCGATAGCGTCGCTATCTATGAAGAATAGCGTGCGCTAATCATCCGCGTCTGAGCAGTGCGGAGATCGAATCCAAAAAGGATCGCGGAACGCGACGAACACGAATCACTACCGTCGAACAAGACAAGTAGTACAATAATAAAAACACGAGCTCAAGTTTAAAACAAGTACATGATCCTGACACTCCTAAGTAGGGTAAAGCGAATACGAACACAAGTACCCAAATCTTTGGGAAATTACAAAACGGCCCAAACGCCCGAAAATCACGATACGTGATCGAATACACAAACCGATGTTCACAACACGTCTAACAAAGTTAAACGGACTTACGGGAAACTCGAAACAGCAGTTTCGAATGAGATTCGCAAGAATCGAGCTCAAGTGCGGAAAAGTCGCTAAAAAGCACGGAACTCAACAAAACGACACCGGAACGAACTCGGATGTCAAAAAGTATAGAATTAATCATTCTCAGAATGACGAAACGGTCACGAGCGAGTCGTCAAAACGGACTTCGGCCGAAAAAAGAAATTAACCGAAAATCGAAAATTGCGGATATTACATTCTACCCTCCTTAAAAGAAGTTTCGTCCCGAAACTTAAAACAAGTAGGGAGAAGAAATATTCCGCCAGGAAAGACTCAACGAGATACACAAGAATGCGTAACTAACGCCCAACGGCGAAATGTTACAAACAACGCAAAGGGGTATACGGCGTGAAAACACGCTCCACGGCGACCAACACAACGTCGCCGTTAGGGATATAATAAAAACCAACAAGTGACAAGCGTCATCAAACGGATAATATAATCAAGTCAATTATCCAAACAATCACAAAACACAAAGTACTTGTTACAAGAAAACACGCACAGTCGAGAAAACAGAGAATAAACACAAAACGATCCACAAGGGCAATCATAAATAATTCGGACTACGCCGAAATCCTCAAAACCACCCTAGGCATCTCCGTGTCCTTTCGGAGCAGAGACGCAACCTCGATCCCCAAACCTCTCAGCTACCGTCTCGCAATGTATGGATCGGTGACCCACACAGCCACACTCGAAGCAGTGACTAACGGTGAGCGACAATTCTTCGCAGTATGGCCCGCTCGACTACGGTTATAACATATCTTGAAGTGCTCACATTACTCACTACAGGGTACTACTCCTCCGATCACGCGATCTAGGAAACATTTTGGGATGACGAGACGAAGTCCCAACCTCAAGGGGCCCACTCCACGATTTCTGAAAAGTTCCCAACGGTTTTGTTTCTTGAGTCGGACATACTCTCGGTCGATAACTGGATAGCTCATAGGCTAACGCCCTATTTTGATAATCTCTCAAGGAAGTACAAGCGAGACCTGCCATGTCTTGGCGAATCTCCGGCTTCATCCGCCTACTAAAATGACAAATCTTGTCCTCCTCTGTCCTTACTTGATTTTGCACATAGCCGAGTTGTTTGCTAAAATCAATAATAGCTTGAGACAATGGTACATCCTGCGGTTTCGCGAAAAGAATTCATTAATCCTCTGATTTCTGATCGGTTAGGACAAAACTCATCTCTCATGAATTTACGGAACTCTGCCCACGTGACAACGCGATCTCGAGGCTTAGTAGCCTCCCACCGACTAGCGGCATCTTTGTCGAAAAGGTACTGAGCTAACTGAACCTTAAGTTCTAAAGGACAATCAAATATCTCTAAAATAATTTCCAACTGGAAAAGCCAACCATCCTGACCTAAAGCATCTGGCACCCGGAAAGCGAGGGGATTCATACGAACCACTTCTCGAAGCCACTGATTTGCACCAGTGTGCTGGGTCACATCTGTAACACGCTGAACTGCCTGAGTCAACTGAGTCATCTGAGTGGATACCTGCTGTAAAATAGTAGCAACACCAATACCAATACTATCACCGGAAGCATGCTCTCGACCACGCGTCCGATCACCACGACCACGACCACGACCTCGGCCCCTCGGCATACTGAATAAGTAACCGCTCAGCACAACAGAAAATCATAACACATAACACATACAACGATTACCATCGTAAGGCAACACACACATGAATATCACAATAACGACGGCATCGTCCGGCGACATCAACGACTCGAATGATGACCAGTGCACAATTACAAAACATCATGGAATAATCACACATATACACGAACATACCAACCCAAGCTTCAACAGCTCACACTCGCGTGTCAACACGCAAATCACCACGAGGCGATAAACAGTAAACACCAGTTCACACCTCTCACAGAGGGCTAACAAAACATATGCGTGGCGAACGACTCAACGTTCACACCACCAATTCAATCACAATTCGGGGTTAACACCGTAACGAAAGTTCGAAAACCATACACGCATTTCCGGTCCGCAAACAGGAATGATAGGTTTTAAAAATGAAAACCACCTTTTGAAAACAGTTTGGAAACAACAGTTGATCTTGAGTATCCTTTTACAAAAAGTAGTACAAACACCATTATCGAGACTTTGAAAATCATCTTGCGTTTGAACAAAAATGAGGACACCTTTCTTTTAGTGAAAAACTTTCAAAAATATTCGACCCTTGGGTCTAAGCAACTGCATTTGAAAATATCTCAAAATATTTTTGGTCCTCAACCGGAAAATTTTTGAAATGTATTGCGGCATTAGAAAACACCTTGAAAACACCGCAAGAAAATAATTCGTTTTAAAAGTACGTCTCGAATTTTAATTTTCTAAGATACTCAAGGTTTTCAAAAATAATTCAATGGGCTAGAATGCCCAAAAATTTCAGGTAATTACACGGAACAATATGACGCCGTGTGTCCCGCGCCGGAACCCACCAGGCTAAAAACTATTTACAAAAACGCCAAAAAGGCCGATGACGGTAATATTTCAAAAACTCACAAAATCCATTTACAAAATACTAGATTCCGTCATAAGAATTTCGCCAAAATGATCAAGGCCATAATGCCAAAAACTTCGGTTAAGGAATTGATTTTGAAATAAAACTCGGTCGGTAAAATACCGAAAGCCATTCTGAGAAGAACTCACGCAGCGGATAAAAGAAATAAAGTCAAACATGCACAAGACAGCAACACTACTCCTCATATGAACGAAAAATGGGAGTCAAACAATCACATATCACGAAATCAAAATCCATAAGAGGATTCCGTCAATTAACTCATAATAAAAAAATAGCTCGTGTCACACGAGGCACAACACAAAGAAGGGAGACTTACATCCACAGGTCGCACGAAGATGATGATCGCCCCACGATACTAATCACAACAAACCAACTCAGACGACGCGTCGCGACACGACTCAGTCAGATAAAATCCGACGAGACAAAAACTCAATAGACACCACTGACCCAACAGCCTAGGTTTCCACAACCTAAGCTCTGATACCATTTATGTAACACCCCCAATCCACTCAGGGATATTACACGCCGTAGACCCTCTCCTCGAGGATCTACCAGGCTGATAACTAAAATCAAACATCTAAACATCGCCTTTAAGGCTAAAATGACTCAGTAGACCGACTTGGTCTTTCAATAATAACATACAACTCATTCCCAAACACATACCCACGCAGGGGTCAAAATAAAATAAACTCCCGTACAACGGGGAAAAGATACCGCAGCGGAAAAGAAAATACAACTGGACCAATACGACATCAACGGAACCTCGTGTGATTAGTATCGTTCATCTTTCATCATCCTTCGTGCCGACCATGCTATGCTCCAAAACACGAATGCAAAAATAGACATCCACCCCGAATACTCGGGGTTAGCAAACTCCTTTGTTTTGCTAGTGCAAGTACAAGTGCAAAAATACGAGCCATACAATACAAGTTCCAAGAACAATAATAATCGGGAATCCTCAAAGATCCAAACGTAAAGAAAAGTACTTCCGAGGCAAGAGTTTGGGTAAACATTTCCAAAACCGAAAGATCGCAAATAAGGGAAACAATTTACAAAAGTTTAAAATGCCATCGAGAGTTTTAATAGAAAACAATTTAGGATTATAAAATCCTTCTCTTTCCAAAAGATCAATAGGGTCACTGACCCAAATGTTTTGTTTTCGCAAATAGGAAATCACCAACAATTTACGGGGTGAGCCCAACATCACGTGTCCTCAACGGACGTAAAATCAACGAAACATAATCATGCACGCGCATCGCCTAGACCGGGACGATACCACCGACGTCCCACTCGAGGCCTCGAAGGACCCTCCCGGTGGCTAGCGAAACAAATCACACACATCTCACGGTTGGATCAATCGCTTGTTGCATCTGGCCACATGATCACATGCCATGTGCCACCGTAGATTATCTCGAGCTCTCACGGTTGGATCAATCACTTGTTGCATCCTCGCCACATGATCACATGCCATGTGCCACCGTAGACCTTCAACCATATCCACACATTCACACAAATAACATATCATATCAAGGATATTCAAACAATTCGCCCAGGCATCAAACACTTAGCAAAACACCACGTCAATCCATAACGCACCGAAATGAAATAATATACGTCCGGACACAATACCAAGTGCAACATGAACACCAAGCATATACATAGAATTCACATAGTTATCCACGAACCACACGTCACAAAACACACGGTTTTGAAAGAGGGCCTTTAACGAGGCTAACCAAATCTTTTGAAAACTCATTTCAAACAAACAAACAAATCAAGGCGATCACCAATCATCATATCCACGAAACAAGAAAAGTATGGACAAGGTACTTGCCTCGAATAAGAGCAATGCGGAGAATCGACCAAAGTAGGTTGACACGAACCGATTACGAACTCGCGGACTCCACCGACGACAATCCACAACAAGGAACTATGAACGAAAACAATAACAACGAAAATGAATTCCAAAGTACGACCCAAAGCCGCTAAATTCAAAGAACAAATGACGAAGGTTCAAGGTTTTCCCCAAAATGGCCAAGAACACGAATTGACCCGACAAAAATATGAAAACGGAATTTCAATCCGTGGGATATGATCAAAGCGAATAGATAACGACAATAGAACTAACAATCTCGGATTGAAATCACGAAATCGAAACAAACCCCGAAAATATCTCAACTAGGGTTCTAACCTTACCTTGATTCGAAGAAGAATGAAGGCTAGATGTTGATGAACACGGAGAAGACCCACCGGAGTGATTACTTCCGTCAAAGATCGACGAAGGCTCGTCCAAAATCTACCCCAAATCGCCCAAGACGCAGCAGGGAGGAGGAGAGGAAGAAATGACCCGAAATCGGTCAACCCTAAGATATATAAACCTGCGCGAAGCTAACGTACGTAAGCCATAAGCTTTAACGTACGCTAGTGATGTTACGTACGTAATGGACAAGTTATTACGTACGTAAGAGTTAATCCAAACTCAACTGTCCCTACAAAATCTTATAAATCTAACTAACTAATGGATAGTATGATAAATATTATAAATAACTAAAATTGTGGCAGAATATAATTTGAATTATTTTTTATATACGAAATAATATTAGACCATTTTTTTCCACTGGAATTTGCCACGTAAGCTTTTGGCTAAAATTGTGGAAAACTCAACAAACTATTTTGAATGGCAAAATATAATTGAAATCATTTTAAATCATTTATTTTTTGATGGAATTCGCCACCTAGGATTTTGTCCCATGTGGCATGTCTCTCCTTTCATTTCCATCACCACTTTTCATATAATATAGATTTTAAATTAATCTTCTTTTTATGATATTTGATTTAACATTCATTAGGCATATATATAATTAAAATATTCCTTTTTGAATATAAGTTGTTTTTGAATAATTATCACATTATATCTTGATTTTAAATTATTTGTATATAAAATACAAAAATCAGATAATTTTCAAATAATTTTTTTGAAGTAAATCTATCTTTTTACAAGATCAATATTTTTACTTCAGTTTTCACCTTATTTTAATAATTTTAGATTATTGAATTATTTTATTTTAAAAATATTTGGGAAAAGAATTATAGACATGTTAGACTTACAATTCCCAGTAGAAAGATATATTATTAGTTAAAATAATTTTTTGATTGATTCTTCTTTTTGTGAAAAGAAAAATTATATAAACAAATATAATAATTTTATTATATTTTTATTTAAATACGTCACAATAATATACTTTATCAACCTATGCCTAATGAATTAATATCATTGTGGGTCTCATGGTATATTATTAAGTATAAAATGTGTGACTTTAATCTAAATATTTATCAAAAATATATGACGTTCTTTCGCCTGTATACTGATATGTAATTATATTAGTATATTAATATAAATATTACAAATATAAAATAATCATATAGATTGTTGTCATGTTTATATATTTTAGATCGAATTTTTACAAATCTATACTTAATATTAAAAGAGAGTCGCAAAAAATCTAAGGAAACATGTATCATCTCCACGTTATTTCTCTTTTTAAAAATCTTAAAAAAATGGACGTTTAATTTGGGAGGGGGTTAGAGGGTTATTCCATTATATACTATCTACCAATTAAAAAATTTCTCTCATTTTATTCCTTTTATTTTTAAGCTAATAGTTTAAATAATTATAACTTTTATGTATCAATTTTATTTTTAAAAAAATATATCAAATTAATTCTTACTTCGTGCTCTTTAATTTGACATCCATATAGTATATATAAAGTAATATAACATAATTATAATATATTTAGATGATTAAAATATTTCAATATAAGAATATAAGAATATTGAAGAAAAATATATTTTTAGTTTATTTTCAGAGCTTTTTAACAATTATTTAACTTTTAAAAATTATTTTGTTCTGATTATAAAGTAAAATATATTACATTAATGTCAAATCATATAAAAAATTATATTAATAAGAATATCGGTTATATACCTTTAATGAAAATTGATAATACAAGAAGAACAACAATATCAGAGCCGTAGTCCCAAAATGCTTTGGGGTCGGCTACAATAAAAGTTGATAATAATATACATAATTTAATTTCTTATTTATAAAATTAGATATAAGACTCATATTGTCCTATATGAAAAAATAAATGCCGGTGCTAAATTAATTTACGACTTCCTATCATGTGCTCTTAGATCACATGATAAGAGTTTATAAATGAAATTAAATCGAATAATAGTATATGTATATGTGTGTGTATACTGACTCATGTATATTTTATAATAATTTTATAATATTATTGAATTTCGATCATATATTATTAATATAATAAAATATTTAATATTTTACGCCGTGCAACGCACGAGAGGACATTTGGTACTCATAAATTTATACGATATACAATACTCCCTTCCTCCTGCAATCACTGCTGCCCCACGTATGTTTTATGCAGTCTTCTCCTCATCCATCAAATGTAAACTTTCAACCCACAATTCTTGGTTAATTCACCCATGTGCCACTCTTTAATAAATTATTTTTTCAAATACCATTTTTTTTAAATTTAATACCAAAATGTCATCTTTTTACCTTCTCTCTTCTATTAAGAAAATCCCTCATTTTTTATTATTTTTATACTAATTCTCTTATCTCTTATCGCACGAGAGGACATCTGGTACTCATAAATTTATACGATATACAATACTCCCTTCCTCCTGCAATCACTGCTGCCCCACGTATCTTTAAAGCAGTCTTCTCCTCATCCATCAAATGTAAACTTTCAACCCACAATTCTTGGTTAATTCACCCATGTGCCACTCTTTAATAAATTATTTTTTCAAATACCATTTTTTTTAAATTTAATACCAAAATGTCATCTTTTTACCTTCTCTCTTCTATTAAGAAAATCCCTCATTTTTTATTATTTTTATACTAATTCTCTTATTGTTTGAGGAGAAAAGTAAAGACAGCAATCAATTGTATTGATAACAATGAATAGAGGGGCCTTTATATAGGCATTACAAAGAGAGTCTTTCCATACATAGGATTCCTAGTTAAGGTAAGACATCTAACAGGATCCAACTACTTATGGAAGAGTCTAGAACCTACCATAACTCTTATCCCCCTACAACTAGTATTAGGTAAGACACCAATACGGGAAGGATTTCCCAGAACACTCCCCCTGTGTCGAACACTAATACTAACATGGTGCACAATGTGTTGCCTCGGTAAAAAAACCTTTCCAAGTCAAATAAAACCCCGTGGGAAAAACAAAGACTTTGGTGAGGAAAAAGAGCGCAACGCACCAACTACAAATGTCAGAATCATGTGAAGTATACTCCCCCTGAGGTATACATGACAGCTCATTCCATCGAGCCATTTTTAGTTGAGCTCGGATAATCGATACATTCCGATGCTTCTCACATGTTTCTCAAATGTAGATTTCGGCAGAGACTTAGTGAACAAGTCTGCGATATTCTCATCGGAACTCACTTGTTTCACTTCGATATTGACAATTCTGCTGCTGCTGATTATAAAAGAACTTGGCGCAATATGCTTGGTATTGTCACCCTTTATGAAACCTAACTTCATCTGCTCAATGCATGCCGCATTGTCCTCAAAGATGCAAGTAGGAGTTCTGTAGTGGGATCTAATCCACACGTTCCTCGTATATGGTCTATGGTGGCCAGGAGCCAAATGCACTCCCTTACGGATTCGTGCAATGCAATTATCTCTGCATGGTTCGAGGAAGTAGCAACTAGAATGCGCTTGGTAGATCGCCAAGATATCGCCGTATTCCCAATGGTGAACACATAACCGGTTTGGGAACGTCCTTTATGCGGTCGGAGAGATAGCAGGCATCGGCAAATCCAACTAACGTGTCGTTAGGATTCTCTGCATAAGGGGTAAGCTTGCTCGCATTAGCACTTACGGTAGTCAAGCTACCATGCTTGCTGCAATATCGGAGGAAGATCGACGGTCGGTATGCATCGTCTTCACCTCAACAATTCCTTTCGGAATATCACTCTCTTTTGCGTAGGAAAGAACAATCCAAGGTCACTGGAGCCTTTCAAGTATCGAAAGATGTGTTTTACTCCATTCCAATGCCTTATCGTGGGAGCGGAGCTAAATCTCGCTAATGATTCACGAGAGAATGCGATGTACGGGCGAGTACATTGAGCCGGATACAACAACGCACCGATTGCGCTAAGGTACGGTGTTTACTGCTCCAAAGACCTCTTCATCCTCCTCTTTAGGGCCAAACGGATCCTTGTTCATTTCAGGACTTCGACCAATCATGGGGGTAGCAAGAGGATGTGCCTTGTCCATGCTAAATCGCTGAGCATTTTATGGACATAGGCGGTGATGAATGAGTATACCATCATCTCGATGTTCTAGCTCTAAGCCCAAGCGAATCGAGTCCTCCCGGATCTTTCATCTCGAATTCGGATTTAAGGTAGCGGGCCGTTTCATTGACCTCATCTATGGTACCGATGACATTCATGTCATCTACATAAACGGCTACAATCACGAATCCTGCATCTGTTCTTTTCACGAATATGCATGGACGGATGTCCTTTGTTCTTGTATCCCTTCCCAACCAAGTATTCACTTAGGCGGTTGTACCACATCCTTAGGATTGTTTCAAGCCATATAGTGAGCAGCGCAATTTCACAGCGTACGCGCTCCGTGGTTTAGAGCTACTTGATTTGGGCCATGAAATCCTTTGGGGACTTTCATATAGATATCCGTATCTAGATCCCCATAAAGATACTGTGTAACCACATCCATAAGCCGCATGTTCGATTTTGGACACTACCAAACCGACTAAGTAGCGGAAAGTGATGATGTCCATAACGGGAGAATACGTCTCCTCGTAGTCAATGCCCGGGCGCTGCGAGAAGCCTTGGGCAACTAGTCTCGCTTTGTAACGCATGACCTCATCCTTATCATTGCGTTTACGAACAAAGACCCATTTATGTCCAATCGGTTTAACGCCCACGGGTATTGGCTCGATACGGCCAAATACCTCACGTTTAGCCATTGAGTCTAGTTCACCTGCATTGCATCTTTCCATTTCGGCCAATCGGCTCGTTGTTGACACTCGGCAAGAAGCGCGGCTCGCGTCGTCGTCTTCAATAATTTCTTGAGGGACGGAGTAGGCAAAAGCATCGTCGACTAGCGTGGGCGACTGTCGATAAATGCGTATTCACTCGTACATTGCATCGAGATTTCTTTATTTTCGACATCAACAAAGTTTCCGGCGTCGTCGATTGTTTCATTGTTGATTCGAGGACATATCCGTAGTCGGAGATAATCTCGTGTGTGAGTCACCGTGTCGATGATGAGAGGATTTTGTGCCTCCGTTCCTCTTCTCTTTCGAGGTTCGGTATCCTTTCTACCCACTGGCCTCCCCTCTTTCGGCGGGGATAAGAGCGGCCAAGCGGCCGTCCCACCACTAAGGTTGACGCCGGTGGCATCATTCCTTTGGGCGGTGAACCTTGCCCTATAATGGGACTTCCAACCTTGCGGGAACATTCGCGGCGGAATGGTAGATCTTGTCACTTTCGCAGATCGGTAAAGCTGTCGGGCATCGAATCCGCAACTTTCGAAGGCGAGAATACGTTGCACTTCTAGCTCGGATTGAGCTGTGCGGGGATCTTGATGAGGCAAGGAGGAGCACACCAGACAATTTCTGGCATTCAACTGGAATCGTTCGATTCCTCTCTCCCCTAACGACGGGAAGTTTGTCTCATCAAAGTGACAATCTGCAAATCTTGCGGTGAGCAGATCTCTGTCAAAGGTTCCAAATAGCGGATAATTTTAGGCGATTCATAGCCAACATATATACCTAATCGTCTTTGCGGACCCATTTTGAAATGCTGTGGAGCGTAATTGGCACATATACCGCACAACCAAAAATGCGTAAGTGTGAAATATCGAGGCTCATATCCGATTTACCAAGTACGCACTAAATGGTTGATTGGCGGTGGGTGAAGCGAATAAGTATAGCCGCATGCAAAATTGCATAACCCCATGCGAGAAATCGGCAAGTTGGTGCGCAATACCAATGCTCGGGCGATAAGTCAGAACCGCTTAATCATAGCCTCGGCAAGGCCATTCTGCGAATGAGCGTGGGGACGGGATGTTCAACATCAATCCCAATCGACATGCAATAGTCGTCAAAGACTTTGACGTAAACTCTCGGCATTGTCCAATCTTAATGACGAGATTGGGAAGTCGGGGTGGTTAGCCCGTAACTTGATGATTTGTGCTAGGAGTTTAGCAAATGCGGCGTTTCTTGTGGATAGCGAGCGACGTGTGACCATCGCGTGGATGCATCAACGAGAACCATAAAATATCTAAATGGTCCGCACTCTGGTTGAATAGGTCCACATATGTCCCCTTGAATTCTTTGTAAGAAGCGAATATTTTGTGTTGAGTCTTTAGCAAAGGACGGAGAGGGTATCAACTTTGCTAGTGAACAGGCTTTACAAAGCGATTTATGGGCATTAGAAATTGCCACGGAAGCCTCGGGATTTACGAGAGATGCACCGTCAACCTTATTAGGGCGTGCGATCTTTAGTCCGGTGATACGGTATCAAGCTCACTCACATCAATGCCGATATCGAGTGGTGCTTCCAATCGTTTGGACTTGAAAACGGATGACCATGTGAGTTTTCAAAATGCGAATCATCATGTCGCGTCGGGGTGACCGAGTCGGTCATGCCATAGTTGGTATGCTTGAATCACACGGTTCGTGACTCACGGCATAGGATTCACTAACCCTTATTGTAGTCCGGTATAAACCACTACTTAGACTCATAAGTTTCTCGAGAACGCGGCGTCTTCCGCATTACGCGATTAACACACAAAAATCTGTCCCATTCTCACAATGTGTATCAAGGTGATAGCAGATTGGCACGGATGTCCCTAAAACTTAGCAAGGTTCGGTTTGCTCTTGGGGCATAGAGAGCATTTGTGACATTAATATGCGTACCGTTAGGTAGCAAGAAATGAGCAGGTCCCCTCCCTTGAATTACTTGGGAGGAACCAATCATTGTTGTCACTGAGGATAAGTATGGCACAATATCCTTGAATAATTGCCTATTCCGAAGAATAGTGTGGGTTGTTCCACTATCAGCAAGACACTCAATTTCGCCACGAGACATCTACAATAAGACATGAAACTCAATTAGTCTTATGTTTAGAGACATAGCGAAAACTCATTTACATCGAGTTTGGGGAAATTCGACCAAGTTGGTTAGGATCAAAGTTAGCACAATCGCTGGAAATAATTTCCGCGCAGCTTGACCTTTGTTCACTAAAACAGCAATAACTTCTTCGTTAAGAAGGCTATGGACGAACGGTCAGTTGTTATGGAAACTAGACTTCCGTATCTTTCTATCCATAGGTCGTGCACTTTCTGGATCATTAAACTCAGATCTCAGTGCTCGTTTTAATTTGCTATTTTGGTATTTCCCTATTGTTGAGTGAAAAAACAAGGTTTAAACCTTTTTCAAAGACATTATTTTTGATACAATACTATGGAAATATGGCCATAGGAGCGTTTAGATACTTTAAAACGCGTCTTGGTTTACGATTTATATCTCTACTAATGATCCTTTCGGTAACTCCAACTTGGTAGACTTGTAGAGAAAGTAGGAATGTCAGTCTGACTAAAAATTTGTTTAAAAACCACTGATTCCGTTTGAACTCTCAAAGCATAAACAAATACCAAGGAGGATGCGCCTAGTCTTGATCAAAAGTTTTGATGAAATCCTACCAATGTATCAAATTTTTAACCAAGCAATTCGTTGCTAGCAATTATTTTGTGATAAACCAAACATGCTTTCGAAGGGAAAAAATAAAATTCATCTTTGCACAATCACAGCAATTAAAAGAATTTTATTCATCATAGCCAACTTTATTACATTCATGAAAATCCAAAGTAGTTCTCGAAAACTAGAAACAAGACAAAACATAACCAAAGCGTAAAACTAATCAAATTCGGCAACATCCATATGTTGGTCTTTGTCCGCAATGGTGAGAGGAGGGATCTCAGTCTGGATCTCAATATGGTTCACCTCCGTATTCTCATTATCTACTTCCATGTAATTCGACTCTTGAGCCAAATATTGTTTATAGTGCTTGTAGTAAGCTTGGATGTTCTTTGGCGCTTTGCAATTGCGGTAAGTATGCTTCTTCGATCCGCAAGTATAGCAATTCCGGCCTTCCTTTGGGGTGGTTCCATTCCGTGGCGGGGAGGCGGCCCACGTGGTTGGGTTCCACTAGGTCCGTGGCGAGCCACCTTGCCTCTTCCACACGTTGGGCAACGCGACCTCGTCTTTTCCCTTGCTTGCTCAAGTCATGCATCCGTGGTGCTTGCAAAAGCGAGTAGCGTTGCCTTTTCTATTTTGTCGTGGTGCTTTCTGTGGTAGCCCGATTCACTTAGGGATCGGCCGTGCAGTGGCGCGCATTGCTATTGAGAATAATCTCATGGTGCCTTTCTTTTTCGCGAGGTGGGAGATAAGGTCAATAAAGTTCTTAATTCTCCCTTCCTCATAGGCAACACGCGGTGATGAGCAATTACACTTGCTCCCACGGGAAACGTGTTAAGAGTCTTCTCGATCAAATCTTGATCGAGACTTCTTGACACCACAAAAACCAAGATCAGCGAAGATCGAGGACGGCTTGATTATAGGCTTCCACATTCGCATAATCCAAGAATCGGATTTGCTCCCACCGAAGTTGCAATGGGAAGCGCCGATCATGCACATTATTAAATCGTTGTTCGAGTGTGTCCCATAGTTCTTTAGGGGTTTGTAAGTTCATATAACACTTTTTCAACAACGGATGTATATGTCTACGCAAGTACATCAGTGCATTAGCCTTGGTTTCCTCGCTCGGTTCTTGAGCGGTAGGCTCGTTAGAGGGAAAGATGGTGGTAGTAAATCTCTTACCGACGAACGCCAAGCGAACGTCTGAGACCCACCTATGGTACTCCTTACCAGCATGGTCACGGATGTCGAACTCCGGATGAACATTTGAGCTTTGTGCCATCTACAAGATATAAACAAGAGGAAGTTAGTCTTGTTGGATTTTCAGTGACAATGTAAACGGTCACAATCGATGCTTTTAAAAGCGTGTAACATAACCGTTACTCGATTTACTTCCCTTAATTGTTGTTTAGTAAAGTCGACAAAAAAAACGGCGATATTAGATCGCACCCAGATACGTGGTGTATGCAACAACCACAAGTATCGACTTTTCAACAATTCCGTGACTCCCCCAGGACCGTCACACAGTTTTCTTCGACACGCAGAGATACCGACTTCTCCCGCGGTCTCATCCACCGCAAAGTAGCGTGGGAGATAAAGAACCCAAAACCCGTATCCCCAAAAGAAAAATTCCCAAAAAGGAGAGAATTGAAAAAGGGACAAGTCAGATAGTTACCTCGATTATAAAATTAGGCACGTGCTGAATCTGTGTTGTGCTTCGATCTACCGCTTGGTACTCGATGCGACGACGTGAAACCGGAGGCGCAATTTTGACGGCTTCCGAAGATAAGTTGATGTTCGGGTTTTGGTCCGAGAGTCGGGCCCAGGTCGGACTAAGCCGGCGGCGGTAGTCGGCGGCGGTGGTCGCGGTGGCGCGCGGCGGGCGGCGGTCCGGGCGGCGTGGCCAGTCTTGCGGCGGCGGGCGGCGGCTATGCTGGGCGGCGGCTGGTGGCGGTGGTCCGGCGGCTCTGGGTGGCGGAGGTCCGGCGGCTCTGGGCGGCGGATGTCCGGCGGCGGAGGTGGTCCGGTGGCGGTGGTCCGGTTGCGGAGGCGCTGGACGTCCGGCGGCGGAGCAACTGGGACGGCGGCGTTCGGCGGGCGGCTGAGGTCCGGCGGCGGAGGCGGTGGAGGTCCGGCGGCGGAGCAGGGCGGCGGAGCAGCTGGGGCAGCGGCGCTCGGCGGTGGCTAACGGCGGAAGCTGACGGCGACGGAGGCAGCGGCTGGCAGCGGCGGAGGGCGGCGGACGATGGCTGGGCTAGGGCGGTGCTCGGCCGATTTTTTTTTTCTTTCGTTCGAGCTACGTGCTGATAACGTGTTTGAGGAGAAAAGTAAAGACAGCAATCAATTGTATTGATAACAATGAATAGAGGGGCCTTTATATAGGCATTACAAAGAGAGTCTTTCCATACATAGGATTCCTAGTTAAGGTAAGACATCTAACAGGATCCAACTACTTATGGAAGAGTCTAGAACCTACCATAACTCTTATCCCCCTACAACTAGTATTAGGTAAGACACCAATACGGGAAGGATTTCCCGGAACACTTATCTCTTTAATCAATTAATTTTTAAACTTAATTAACCAATTAATTTTTTATTTTCTTATTAAATCAATTAATTTTTAAAACTAATTAGTGTGCTTGAACGTTTTTTTAAAACTAATTAGTGTTAAAATTAATTTTTAAAACTAACTAACTAAATAATTCTTTTTTAACTTACTAAGTTATTTGTCAGTTAACTAATTAATTCATTACGTAATTTCTTATTTGAAAAATTATGTAATTAGTTAATTAGATAAATAATTAAGTAGTTAATTATATATTTCATTAGAAATAGATATTTAATTAAATAACTAATAAATTCATTTTTAATATATTTAATTTTAATAAAATATAATTAATTATTTAGATTATTCCTTAGAATCAGCATAAGAAGGCAAATTCACCACTATACCATTTTTTGAGAAATTATTTTCTCAAATGCCACCCTTTTCAAATTTAATATCAAAATAACTGAGGTTGATTACGATATTACAAATACACATAGATAAGGGTACAAATACAAATTACTCAAACATTTTACTCTTGTTGAGGAGCTCCAAAATGGGTAGGGCACATATTCTTGTTATGTCCCTCTTCCTGACACAATCCACATCTCTTGCGATGGCTAGTCCTTTTCCTCTGATCCATTTCAGTACGAATACGGGTAGACTGCGGACGACCTTTTGGATCTCTCCGCATGGCTGGATTGTGACATAACTCAAGTCCAGTGTATTTTGGCCAGTACGATTCATGGGGCACTGCTTCAAACTCTTCTTTGTAAACATTGAAAATATATCGCACTGTGTATTGTTCTCGCATATACACTGCATAGTCATGGTGAATATATGCACAAGCAGCGATACTGGGGAATATATTCTTATGCTGATTCTAGGGAATAATCTAAATAATTAATTATATTTTATTAAAATTAAATATATTAAAAATGAATTTATTAGTTATTTAATTAATTATCTATTTCTAGTGAAATAGATAAGTAACTACTTAATTATTTATCTAATTAACTAATTACATAATTTTTCAAATAAGAAATTACGTAATGAATTAATTAGTTAACTAACAAATCAATTAGTATGTTAAAAAAGAATTATTTAGTTAGTTAGTTTTAAAAATTAATTTTAACACTAATTAGTTTTAAAAAAACGTTCAAGCACACTAATTAGTTTTAAAAATTAATTGATTTAATAAGAAAATAAAAAATTAGTTGGTTAATTAAGTTTAAAAATTAATTGATTAAAGAGATAAGAGAATTAGTATAAAAATAATAAAAAAATGAGGGATTTTCTTAATAGAAGAGAGAAGGTAAAAATATGACATTTTGGTATTAAATTTGAAAAGAGTGGCATTTGAGAAAATAATTTATTAAAGAGTGGCACATGGGTGAATTAACCGCATAAGAATATATTCCCCGGTATCGCTGCTTGTGCATATATTCACCATGACTATGAAGTGTATATGCGAGAACAATACACGGTGCGATATGTTTTCAATGTTTACAAAGAAGAGTTTGAAGCAGTGCCCCATGAATCGTACTGGCCAAAATACACTGGACTTGAGTTATGTCACAATCCAGCCATACGGAGAGATCCAAAAGGTCGTCCGCAGTCTACCCGTATTCATACTGAAATGGATCAGAGGAAAAGGACTAGCCATCGCAAGAGATGTGGACTGTGTCAGGAAGAGGGACATAACAAGAATATGTGCCCTAACCATTTTGGAGCTCCTCAACAAGAATAAAAAATTTGAGTAATTTGTATTTGTACCCTTATCTATGTGTATTTGTAATATCGTAATCAACCTCAGTTATTTTCCTTCTATTATGTTATTATTACTTATTTTACGACATTTAAGTAAATAAATAGTTTATAATCTAAATAATCAATTAAATATTTTATTAAAATTAAATATAATAAAAACCTATTTATTAGTTACTTAATTAATTATTTATTTTCCAAATAAGAAATTACATAATGAATTAATTTGTTAACTAATAAATAAATTAGTAAGTTAAAAAAAGAATTAGTTAGTTAATTAGTTAGTTTTAAAAATTAATTTTAAAACTAATTAGTTTTAAAAAAACGTCCAAGCCCACTAAGACTCTGTTCTTTTGGACTGAATAACTGAATTGAATGGACCTGAACCGAATTGAATTGAAAAACTGAAAAATAAGTTTAAAAGAACCGGGCCTAATTAGTTTTAAAAATTAATTGATTTAACAAGAAAATAACAAATTAGTTGGGTAATTAAGTTTAAAAATTAATTGATTAAAGAGATAAGAGAACTAATATAAAAATGATAAAAAAAATGATGGATTTTCTTAATAGAAGAGAGAGAATGTGAAAAGATGATATTTTAATATTAAATTTGAAAAGGGTGGCATTTGAGAAAATAATTTCTTAAAAAATGGTATAGTGGTGAATTTGCCACAATTCTTTACTCTTTCTTTCGAGTATGTTTTATGTTTTAGTTTATTTCCAGTAAGAATTCTTAATCGTTCCGATTAGAAACAACACGAATCATAAACCAATATCCCAAAATTAGATCAGAAACCAATATCCCAAAATTAGAACACGCCCGAACCCTAATCAGCCCTACAAACCAATTCAAACCAAAAATCACAAATTCCAGTCATCAAACCCACCTCAACTGGTTTCAAATCATCAAACCCTAAATCCGATCAGGTCATGAAATGACCCTCAAACCCGAAACTAGTGCCAGAAAGTACGACCCAGGTTATGAGACCCGAACTCAGCCCACCCAGAATAATAGTCGAGACCCACGGTCTGGTTAGGGACTCAGTTTCCGTCATCCACTTACCTGAATTGCCGACACCGACTCCAATATTCGTTCCGCCGGTCGTGTTTATATGCCAGAATTTCTATGTCAAAAACCAATTGAGTCCCCCATTTTCGAGATCTTGGTAATTATACCCCAAATTAACTTCAGGTCATTCAATTTCATCCCATCTTGCCAAATCAATCAATTTGCCCCCAATCAGTTTGTAGTATATTAAACATTAATCCCGTTGGCCAAAATATTGAATTTTTCAAATATCTAATTTAATTATTTCATTTTATTCAGTTTTATATTATCATTAATAATAAGTTAGTTATTATTATTATATATAGATAATAACAAGAACTTACGGGTCTAGAATGATTGAATCAAGCATCTTCATCACATCCAATTTCGGAACCGCATTTTATCCAGGTGTTGAGAAATTACTACGCTTTTGTTTGTTTTAATTGCTTTATATATTGTCTTGTATGTGCACGTGAAATTGTTGGGTACCAAATCGGATATTTGCGCCGTTTTATGCGGAAGCGAAAATAAATTGCGGAAAATAAAGGACACGAGGATTTATAGAGGTTCGGCTATTAACGAAGCCTACGTCCTCTCTCGATGTATCTTTTTCCTTAGGCTTAAGATCAAAACCTCTACGCCTCTCTTCTATCGGTCGAGGATTACTGCTATGCTCGTCTTCTATCGGTCCGAGTAAAACCGTTTTTCCTTTTCTATTGGATAAGGAATCAACCACTCTAGCTTTCTATGGGTACTAGATAGACCTCACTTAGATATCGATTGTGATTCTAACAATGCCGGATCCTTGATCCTAATAACACCGAATCAAATCGTATCTTTTCTTTTTATCGCTCGTGTATGATCTTGTGTATAACACTCAATCACTCTTAATTAAGCTCAAGAACAACAACTATAATGTTTACAATGATATAACACGTATGTATGCTTTGCTCAATATTGTTGTATGGAATAATACCAACTCCTTGGTATTTATAGCCTTCTTCCTTCTTACTAGCCGTTGCTGCCAGTTGACTAGCTAGCGTGCGCTAGCCTTCCTTCTTAGCGTGCGCTATCGCACATTTTTGCTCTAGCGTACGTAACGGCTTTCATGTAGCGTGCGTTAATCACTTTATATTTCAGTCCAGTAGCTACGCCTTAACGATTAGCGTGCGCTACCACTTCCTTTGTAGCGTGCGCTAATCCAATATATCCGTTGCATGGATTGTCAAAGTGACCGTTTGATATGCCGACTTTGACTGCTTTTCCCAACGTTCGGATTGACTAGATTCAAACATCTTAGCGTGCGCTAATCATCCTTTGTAGCGTGCGCTAATGATGACTTCATTGCATACGTCATTCTGTGTTTGAATATCTTCCACAACAGTAACATGGCTCGATAGCGTGCGTTAATAATAGAGGGTAGCGTGCGCTAATAATAGAGTGTAGCGTGCGCTATCCATCTGCTGACTTCACTGCAGCTTACTTCGATACTAGGCTGGAATGCAGCTGACTCCTCGTTAGCGTGCGCTAACATATGTCCCTTAGCGTGCGCTAATGCAGTCCAGATTGCAATTTTTGCGTCTTCGCCGCTTCGCTTTGCTTCGCCTCGATGTTGTTTTGTAGTTTAGCAACTTTAATCATCAAAACACAAATTAAATAATGTGTGGAATAAATATTCCAACAATCTCCCCCTTTTTGATGATTACAAAACAACTCTTGAATTGGATAATCTGTAAAAAATAATATATATTTCTACGAATCAAAGTTTTCGACTTTGATCGTTTCGTTAGTTTCTCCAATCCTTTTCTTTTTCGACTTCTTCATTTTTCAATTTTTCAACTCCTTCCTTCGTTTTAACTCCCCCTTTTTGTATGCTTTCTTTTTCTTTTCGACTTCTTGATTTTTCTCATTTTTATCTCAATTCATATCTTTCTCCCCCTTTTTGTTTTCATCAAAAAAATAACAAAAATATAAAGGATACCAAATGAAATAAATATGCATGATACCAATTTATGCATTAATAAGGGTATAAACTCCCTGAAAATATTATTTCCTTCTCCCCCTTTGTAAAATATCATTTGTCAAAATTTATTTTGGGGATCCAACCGATAGTTGGTTTTTCTTTGAAACATAGACGATGTTTGAAACGTTTGTTCCTTTAGGAACCCAAATCTTTTTAATTTTTATCGTCCGTTTTGGGCTTTTGCAATTTGAAATGTGATGCCCGATTTTTAAACACTTTTCGCAATGGGGTATATTGAAATTAACGGATTCGTTTTGAACGTGATTTGAATCCTAACCCTCTTTATTTAGAGTATATTTTTGAACACATAACATTTGTTCAAATTTATCGTTACCGCACGAGAATTTCTTTGTCAAAATTTTTAGTTCATCTTGAACTTTTAAAAGATCATTTTTCAAAATATTTTCATTTTCAAGGCATTTGAATGATCAATTTCGACAAATTTCCCTTTTTCAAGTATTTTGGAATTTTCAATTTCCAAAGTTTTATATTTAGACTTGAGGATTTAATTTCATTTAAAGCATTTTGATAGTCGTATGTAATAATTCGAATGCTTCAAAAGTTCGGTAAGAATTACTTACTTGGCTTTCGACGTCGCTATCGTCGAATGAACTCCGGGCCATGAGCGAGATTATTTTGTTCAAGAAAATCTTCATCGGGATCTTCGTCGCTCCATGTTGCGATTAGAACCTCCTTTTGCTTTACTCGAGTTCTTAGCAAAGTGGCACAGTTTACCACATAATCGACAAGTGTTGTCGAATTTCTTAGGTTCGCCCGCTTGAATGTCCTTCTTTCTCCGGTTTAATAAGTGTTGGAACTTATTAATATTTTTGGCATAATATGCCATTTCTTCGTCGCTTTCGTCCCACCGGGTTTCTTCTTTCTTTTCGACATTTTAGCCTTGAAGGCTATCGACCTCTCCTTCGGTTTCGGTTTGGCATTCCGAGATTTTAGAACAATCTCGTAGTTGATAAGAGAACCAATGAGAGCACTAAAATCGAGAGTATTTAAATCTTTTGATTCCATTATTGCCGTAACCGTACCGTCCCATTCTCGAGGTAGTGATCGGAGAATTTTCTTTACTTTCTCACTACTCGAAAGTGGTTTTCCAAAACATGCTAATCCATTAGTGATGACCGAAAATCGGTCGAGCATAATCGAGATGGATTCGTCGTCCTTCATTTGGAATAATTCATAATCGTGAAGGAGCATGTTTATCTTCGTCTCCTTGACTTGAGACGTACCTTCGTGTGTTACCTCAAGCATTTTCCAGATTTCTTTGGCACTATCACACGATGATATCCGGTTGTGTTCTTCCGGATTTAAGGCACAATAAAGAAGTTGAGTTGCCTTACAATTGAAATGGTCGTTTTTCCAATCGGAGTCGTCATATTCTTCAAAATTTTTAAGCGTACCGTTGGAATTCATATGGATTTTTGGACCAAGACAAATCACTTTCCAAAGTTCGATGTCGTAAGCTCGAATGAATATCGACATCTTCTTCTTCCAAGTCATGAAGTTCGCGCCATCAAAAAATGGTGGTCGGTTGAGAGCAAGGCCTTCGGCTGGAGAGATATGAAACGCCATTTTGGATCTTCTCCTCGGATGTTAAGCCGCGTATTGGAGAACCGCTCTGATACCAATTGTTGGGTACCAAATCGGATATTTGCGCCGTTTTATGCGGAAGCGAAAATAAATTGCGGAAAATAAAGGACACGAGGATTTATAGAGGTTCGGCTATTAACGAAGCCTACGTCCTCTCTCGATGTATCTTTTTCCTTAGGCTTAAGATCAAAACCTCTACGCCTCTCTTCTATCGGTCGAGGGATTACCGTTACAAGCTCGTCTTCTATCGGTCCGAGTAAAACCGTTTTTCCTTTTCTATTGGATAAGGAATCAACCACTCTAGCTTTCTATGGGTACTAGATAGACCTCACTTAGATATCGATTGTGATTCTAACAATGCCGGATCCTTGATCCTAATAACACCGAATCAAATCGTATCTTTTCTTTTTATCGCTCGTGTATGATCTTGTGTATAACACTCAATCACTCTTAATTAAGCTCAAGAACAACAACTATAATGTTTACAATGATATAACACGTATGTATGCTTTGCTCAATGTTGTTGTATGGAATAATACCAACTCCTTGGTATTTATAGCCTTCTTCCTTCTTACTAGCCGTTGCTGCCAGTTGACTAGCTAGCGTGCGCTAGCCTTCCTTCTTAGCGTGCGCTATCGCACATTTTTGCTCTAGCGTACGTAACGGCTTTCATGTAGCGTCGTTAATCACTTTATATTTGATCCGAGCTATCGCCTTATGATTAGCGTTCGCTACCACTTCCTTTGTAGCGTGCGCTAATCCTTTTTATCCGTTGCATTGATTTTCAAAGTGACCGTTTGATATGCTGACTTTGACCTGCTTTTCCCAACGCTCGGATTGACTAGATTCAAACATCTTAGCGTGCGCTAATCATCCTTTGTAGCGTGCGCTAATGATGACTTCATTGCATACGTCATTCTGTGTTTGAATATCTTCCACAACAGTAACATGGCTCGATAGCGTGCGTTAATAATAGAGGGTAGCGTGCGCTAATAATAGAGTGTAGCGTGCGCTATCCATCTGCTGACTTCACTGCAGCTTACTTCGATACTAGGCGGAATGCGGTGACTCCTCGTTAGCGTGCGCTAACATATGTCCCTTAGCGTGCGCTAATGCAGTCCAGATTGCAATTTTTGCGTCTTCGCCTGCTTCGCCGTTTTGCTTCGCCTCGATGTTGTTTTGTAGTTTAGCAACTTTAATCATCAAAACACAAATTAAATAATGTGTGGAATAAATATTCCAACAGAAATCGGTCAGAAGCATATAATTGTGAAAATCATTCAAAAGCACTTAAATGTGCAAATAAGTCAGAAGCACCTAATTATGCATTTAGTCTTCGGTAGGGCTGTTAGCGGTCCGAGTGAATCCGAAACCCGATCATGAACCAGACCGAAATACTCGGGACCAAAACTCACCCGGAAACTAACGAGTTCGGATTCGAGTTCTAAACATCGAACCGAAACCGATAAGACCCGGACCGATAAAACCGAAAAGAAACCCAGTAATAAATTAAAAAAAAAAGTTTATATGTATTTTATAATTTATATATTTTATACATTTATTATTAATACGTTTTGCTGGTCAAGTGGTTAAGACACTGGACATTTGAACAGAAGGTCTGGAGTTCGAATCCTGTAACCCCCATTTATGTGATTTATTTTGCTGCTGCTCCTTCATTTTCCTAGTAAAGATCCATCCCACATCGACTACTTGATAAAACCTCAGCCAACTCATCTTCAATTTAAGCCTTCCCATCCCTCATCTTAAGCTTTCATATGAGGGATATGCATCCCACATCGCCAATGTAAGGAAACATCCAATTTCCTTTCCTCTATAAAATAATATATCTTGTCTCAAAGAGTTAGTTGAGGATTATGTTTGGGTTTGGATTTGGGTTTAAACCCGAAATCGAACCAACAAGAAACTGGTTTCCGGGTTAAAATAAATGATTTTTTCCTTTCGATTTCGGGTTCCATTTTTTCGGGCCTGGTTTCCGGTTTCGGACCGATTTTCAACTCGATATATTTCGAACCGATTCCGGGTCTGAAATTTGAACCGGAACCCTTATCGGTTCGGACCGGATCTACCCGGTAGCCTATCGGACTGGATCCGAATCTGGAGAAAACCGATCCGAACCGGTCCGATAACAGCCCTAGTCTTCGGGTTAGCCTTTCGTCTAGCCGACAAGCTTCAGAATTTATCAATTATATTTTTTATACTTGTTAATATATTTAAAAATTAACTTAGACATATTGCGTACTCTCCACACTGAGCGCGCATTGAAATGTCATCCCAATTGTTTATCCCTTCAGGTTAGGGAGTTCGGTGTGGCCTGCGCTTGAGTGTTAGATGATCAAGCTTTATTACTAGATGTTTAATTATTTATTTACTATTATTCATCCAAAGTTACGTTTTTACAAACGATCTTTCGAATGGTTTTAATTTTACATCAGAATATGTTTTTGTTTAGCGATGACATGAGAATATTACTTGCGATTATTAAGTTTGAGTTTTGAAAATTTATTTCTGCTGCAAATATTTATTTATTCTTCTTAAATATTTAAAGAATTATTTTTCCAAGAATAGGGTGTTAGATAAGTGTATCGGAGAGGGTCTGCAGTTTTGTAAACTCGTTAAAACACTTTCTTTTTCCAACTAAATTTCATTCTTGCAGGTAGTCAAAATCCTTATAGCTATTATGATCATCCACCTCTGCCATCCACGTCGACTCCAAGGTACATTTAAGTTATTATTATTCATTGTGTGATAAATGCAGTTTACCAGATCAACCATGATTCATTATTAAAGACGCATTTTCAGTCTATTTTGTAATAGGAATTTTATGATAAAATATTTGAGCATGCAATTGTTTTCTTATAAATTCGTAGATATATGTGTGACATGCATTATTTTATCATTGCTAGAAATCTGTGGGGTTTGTAAACCCATAGATGCAATGTAATTCTTCAGTTTATTTCTACCTCTCTTTGGGTTGGAACTGAGAGGTCGTTACCTATGATATACCTTAGGGTAATGGCAACTCGTGGATAATCGAGGTACAAATAATCTCGATGATCAGAATACCAACTTTGGTGCTAGAGCTAGTGGTGGTGGTATTGGCGGTCGGAATAACCGCAATGATAACGTTCCAGCCTACTCAGGCATATGTTGTGCAACAGTTCCGGCATTTCACACCACCATCATTCAACGATCGAGAAGGACCAACATTTATCGATGAATAGTTCATGTCACTCGAGTGCACCTTTGAGCTCATTCGCTGCACTGATGCACAAAGGATTCTTTGCTCCCAGTATCAAATGGTGGAGTATGCTGGACGCTGGTGGATATCTAGTGGCGTTTGAGTCCGGCAGCCGAGCGTGCTGCATTAATTTGGATTTGGTTCAAAGAACTAGTGATAGAACAGTACTACCCACAGCACTATAGCCAAAAGATGGAGAGAGAGTTCTGGAACCTCGAACAAGGAGGACTGACGGTTGAAGAAGATGATAGAAAGTTCAACCAGGTGAGTTTTTTTTGTGGAGCGGATACGATCAGAAAAGAGACCTCAAGTTTCGGAATGGGTTACTATAATATCTAAGATTTTTGTTCTAGTTTATCTGAAATTATATGTCGTTTTTTGCCATCCATTTTTTTTATGATTAATTGGAATTATTTTGATGTTGTGCACTGTTTTTTGCTATCGTGTTGTAGTTATTGTCGAGTGCAACCTGTTATCGCATGAGTAGTTTTGATTGTGTGTATGTGCTTGTGGAATTATATAACGTGTTTTGTTGTATGTTTGTTTTTGTTGTGGAGCGTTGGTTGTGCACTTGCATAATTAGGACGTTATTGGATGTCCGACCGGGCTGTTGGAGCAATTAGGAATTGCTGCTGTGTAAAGCAGTATCATTATGGCCATAAATCTTATGTGTTACAGCCGTAAGTCATATGTTTTACGGCCGTAAGTCTTATTCATTATGGCCGTGTGTTTTTCTACTGTTACGGCAGTGGTTTCCTTTTTTATGGCCGTAGGTCCGTTGAGGTTTTGATTAAGGATTCGAGTGAGCTATTTACGGCCATATGTCTTGGAGGTTCGGGTCGTATGTTCAGATATTACGGCCATAATATACCTTCATTACGGTCGTAACATGCTATTGGTTATTGAGTTTCAGCGATCGATTTTCATCGATCCGGGAAGCTTGTTTCATGTCAATCATTGTAATTCGTCTTGATTCGTCCGAATCAAAGGTAAATTCTTGAATCCCCTAGAGTCGACTTTTGGGGTTTTGGTTCTTGATTTCGATTGTAGTCCACTTTTAGTAAATGGTTGGTGTTATACGATGTTGTTGATTGTATTCTATAGATTGTATATCCATATCTTGGATTCATTCTACCCGGTTGGTGGTTTTTATGTCCTTGAGGAACCTTGAATATTTAGTGTTCGATGAAATGCTTCAATGGGTTTCTCTTTGGGTGTTGGGTATGGTTTTCATTGTTTTAGTCGTTATTCTCATAGTGATTGTGTTGTTTTTGTTTTCTGCAGAGGTTGTAGGTTTTCGGGGCTTTTTGGTCGAGCCGTGTTCTTCGGACTGTGTGTTTGTTGATTATCGAGGCAAGTAATCTTCTCTTTATGATTTATATCTTGCGAATTGAAGTTGAGTAATGAATTTAAGATAGTTTGTTCGTTCTCGTTGATTGTGCATTATGTGAATTATCGTCGTTGGTGTCTAATTATGTGTTGAAGTATTTGTTCGTTCTTTGTTGTGGTATTGTGTTGAATGTGATGATTTAGTTGGTTTAGTATACTCTTTGATGTGTATTGTGCCGGGTTTGGATTGATGGATATATGTTGTGTGGTATGCTCATATACTTGGATGTGTATTTTGGTTGTGGGTTGATCTTTGGATGTGTTACGTTGATTGTATGTTGTTGTAATGGTTATCGTGATGCTGTTTGTGTATTTTATGGCGTGATTGAATATTTATTATTCGTGATGGCTGTTGTGATGCTGATAATGCATATGAGTGGTGTTGTTGCCCGAAATATTATTCGAAGATGAATATTGCTGGAATGGACGGACAACAAGATTTGCCGAGTTTGTTAGGCCCGGGCTTGAATACTCTCGCGAGATGTTATTAATACAAATATTCGTGGATACAAGTATTAATGTAAGAATCTAATTACAATGAGTGTGAAAGATCCTATTATCTAGCTCTTGAGCGAAGCTTTGGTGTTCTTGCTCTCTGCTGATCGACTTTCGTGTAAGAGATGCTGAGAGAGAAGAAAGAACCGAGAGATAGCTGTTGCCAAGAGTGAGAAAGCCAAGTTGTGAGTTGAACTTGAGAGAGACAAAGAGTTTTCCAAGTGCAGGTAGCCTTCTATTTATAGGGGCTGACATGCCCTGTTTACTGGCGGGCGATCGCCTTTTATGCAATATAATAAAGGGGTGATCGTCTTTATGTCACATGGGCTGTCTGTCTAAAGCTTGTGGCTGCTGCTGGCAGCCAGCTGTGCGGTCCAATGAGGAGCCGGCATGCGTCCTGAGTTGCTGTCACGGGCGGTCCCACTGACATCTTTCGGCGGGTCTGTCGGCTGGTGGAAAGAAGCTGACAGGCTGTGGTCAATGATCCATGAAATGCGGATCTTGTCTCGGAACTGCACGTGGGTGCTGTCTCGCGCATCGGCCTTTGCCGACTGGACAATCGATGGCTTCGCGTGGCATGAGACGGTCGTCATTCGGTCGGTCGCCAGGAGTTGATCGCCAAGTGCCGAGAGACGATCGCCTTATATGTCGATCGCTTGGCACCGGGACTTGTCCTGGGACCTTCGGTCGGCCAATCTGCCTTGGCTGCTGGGCTCCGGCTTGGTCGCCCGGTCTCTGAGGCGATCGCCTGTCGAGACGTATAATTCTCGACACAACAATTGCCCCCCAGCTTGCTCCGATGTTGAAGACATGGGGTGAGGTGGTTCTTGCTGGCGATCATGAAGGATGAAGACAGGCGAACCGATGAGCGGACTATGGTCTCGGACTTGGGCGATCTGGTCGATTGGCTAGCTATCTTCGGTCTTGTACCTGCAATAAACAATTTTGCCGATCCCTCTTAGAAACTTGATAGTTTCGTCGTTGAGGAATCGTGCACAGTCGCGGAGTGCGATGGACCGACTCCATGACCATGTCTTATGCGCGAGCGACATTGTCTGTCTCATGACTCATTTTATTGTGAGGGTCCTCCGTTAGGCTGCGCCTCGCCTCGTATTTAAACAAAGGGCGTGCAGTCTTGGTCTAGAGGAGTCCTTGCGTGCGGCGTCGTCGGATGAATCGACTCCACGTCCGTGGCTAGTTAGCTCTTTTCTACCTCGGATCGTCATGTTAGATGGCAATCCTTGACGGTATACGTTGAGACGGGGGTAGTGACGCGTCGCATTGTTCGGGTTCACCATGTCAGATGATGAACCTTTGGGGGCGGGCGATCGTGTCCACTGATTAATTTGGAGGGTCCTTCGACTACGCCCGCCTCGTATTTAAACGAAGGGCGAGTGATCTTAGCCCAAAGGAACCTTGCATGGCCTAAGCAGTCGGTTCCATCGACCACCAGGACCATGGCTGCACTCTTCCACCTCAGATCGTCATGTCAAATGCCGACCTTCGATGGTGTAGTGCGGGGGAGGCGATCTCGTGCCTTAGTCCAATATGTTAGATGATGAACTGTAGATGGCGAGCGAGTCCTCCAGTTTTGGTGATGCTGCTTGATATCGGCGATCGGGCTGGAAGACTGGAGATCGTCGTTCGGGCACCGATCGCGCTGCTCATAGGCTGAGAAGAAACCTTTGCCTGGCCAGAAAGTCTGCGGCTTTAGCGCGGAAGATCGCGTAGGTCGGGGGATGGTCCTTCGTAAGGTGCCTGAACATAGGCGAATGACCATGGAATCCCCCTAAGACCGAGTAGAGGGCGATCTCATCGCTTACGGGCGCGCCGTTGAGGATGATCTAGTCTACCCGGTCGATGTAGTCTGCGTCGGATTCTTCTTCTCCCTGCCTGATTTGCATCATGCGGTGGGGACCGTCCGGCCGAGCGACCTTGGCGGCGAAGTAAGCTGTGAAGCTGTTCGCCAATTGATCAAAGGAATCTATGAATCGCGGCGGAAATGAGGTGTACCACCTGTGGGCAAGGTCGTCCAGCATCAGTGGGAACATTCGGCATCTGGTCACGTTTGATGCCCCACACCCGGTCATGTAGATGCGGAACTTTCTCAGGTGAGTCTCGGGGTCCGACCTCCCCTCGTATAAAGGTGTTTGCGGAGGAGCGATCTTACGCTGCACGGGGGCGAGCTCGATGTGGATCGCGAGTGGCTCGCTCGGCCCGGCGATCTTGTTTTTGGCGCCTACCCCAGATTCCAGGAGCGCCTACATGTCGTCGAGCTGGCATTGCATCGCGGCCATCGCTGTAGCTTGGTCGCTCGAGGTTTGGCTTTCGGAGCGGGAGCCGAGGCGATCGTGTACCGATCTCCTGACTCCGCTATTGCCGACCTCGGTTCTTCGGTGAGGAGGAGCCAGATGGCTGGTCGGCCTTCTGAGAGTCGGATACGCCGAACTCCTGGTGACGGACTCGAGCTCCGTCGTCTCGTGGCTGGGGCCGGACTGCCCCGGTCGCCATGACGGGTCGCTGCTTAGGCGCTCGAAAACAGAGGTGCCCCGGCTGGCGAGCGCCTCTTCTTGCGAATGGGAGCCTCCTGGCGATCGATCGGTCAGTAACGCCTTGAACTTCCATTTGGTCGTGCGGCGGATGGCCGAGGAGGTTAAAGCGGGCGATGCGTCGAGACCGCTCTGTCGCTCCTGCAGGATGGCCATAGCCTTTTCGATCTGTTCCGCAGTTTGGAACTGATCGAGTGAGAGGCTTGGGCCGTCCCTCAGGGGCGGGATCGAGCGTCTGGGACCGCGGCGGCTACCCTCCGCCATCGGATGTGGCTCGGACTGAGACGGAATGAGGCGTCTGGCGGATCGTTCAGCGGCTTTCTTCGATGTGGAGGCAGAAGTCATGATTCTGAAAGCTTTCTCTGAAGAACAGTGAGTGTTTCTTCAGGTATATGCCCCGTAGAACAGTGAGTGTTCTTCGAGACGGTAGGAATTAAAATGAGGGTTAAGATGCCCCTTCCTCTAGTGCCAATTGTTGTTGCCCGAAATATTATCCAAAGATGAATATTGCTGGAATGGACGGACAACAAACAAAGTTGCGGGAGCACTTCCGTCGGGTGTGTGAAAAACACAAGATTTGCCGGGTTTGTTAGGCCCGGGCTTGAATGCTCTAGCGAGATGTTATTAATACAAATATTTGTGGATACAAGTATTAATGTAAGAATCTAATTACAATGAGTGTGAAAGATCCTATTATCTAGCTCTTGAGCGATGCTTTGGTGTTCTTGCTCTCTGCCGATCGACTTTCGTGTAAGAGATGCTGAGAGAGAAGAAAGAACCGAGAGATAGCTGTTGCCAAGAGTGAGAAGGCCAAGTTGTGAGTTGAACTTGAGAGAGACAGAGAGTTTTCCAAGTGCAGGCAGCCTTCTATTTATAGGGGCTGAGATGCCCTGTTTACTGGCGGGCGATCGCCTTTTATGCAATATAATAAAGGGGTGATCGTCTTTATGTCACATGGGCTGTCTGCCTAAAGCTTGTGGCTGCTGCTGGCAGCCAGCTGTGCGGTCCAATGAGGAGCCGGTACACGTCCTGAGTTGCTGTCACAGGCGGTCCCACTGACACCTTTCGGGGGGTCTGTCGGCTGGTGGAAAGAATCTGACAGGCTGTGGTCAATGATCCATGAAATGCGGATCTTGTCTCGGAACTGCACGTGGGTGCTGTCTCGCGCATCGGCCCTTGCCGATTGGACGATCGATGGCTTCATGTGGCATGATACGGTCGTCATTCTGTCGGTCGCCAGGAGTTGATCGCCAAGTGCCGAGAGACGATCGCCTTATATGTCGATCGCTCGGCACCGGGACTTGTCCTGGGACCTTCGATCGGCCAATCTGCCTTGGCTGCTGGGCTCCGGCTTGGTCGCCCGGTCTCTGAGGCGATCGCCTGTCGAGACGTATAATTCTCGACACAACAAGTGGGAAACAATGTGTTTCATTCACACAAGGATGCCCGCCGGGGCGTATGGGGATCTATGTTAAGGGTGCTAGATCACGAACGAGTGTAATCCACCCAGGGGTGTCCGACAGAACGTATGGGGATCTATGCTAAGGGCGCTGGATCATGGATGAAGGTTATCCACCCAGGGATACCCGACGTGGCATATGGGGATCTATGCTTAGGGCGTGGATCACGGATAACCATGTGTGATGCATTTTGATTTGGGTCAAGGACCCTAGAGGATTATGATGTGTTACTTGTTAATATCCTGGGATCTTAATCTGATTTGATGTTCAAGGATTTCGAAAGGATGTTTTACGAAAATGTTTTGGGTTGAGACCCAATCGATTTGAAATGGTTTATAACTAAGAACTTGAGGTCTAAAAAGGAACTCTTGGGATGTGAAACGATATTTGGACTGAGACCCTTATATTTTCGAAAAAGGTTTTGCAACTTCGGACTTGAGGTCCTAAAAATCTTTTTCATTTTCTTAAACTCCCGAGATGATGAACCGTTTTCAAAGACCGGGGTTTATGTTTTGAACATTAAAAACCTCCCGGGAACTTCCCTCAATGTTTGTCGTTGTTTGAGAATGATCTATATTTGCATGGTATATTTTGTATGATTAGAATACTTGCACTAGCAAATTTGAATTGCTAACCCCTTAAATGGGGGAAAAGCCTTTAATGTATTTTAGATATGCTTAGTTCGAGGGAGCGATCACAGGATCGGCATGGAAGATGACAAGCTAAGGTACTAATCAATCGGGAGTCAAAATTCTTTATACTGTTGAGTTGTATCTAGTTTCTGCTACAGTATAATGAATCCTGCGTGGTTATATGATGTAATTTATTCAGCTTGTGTTACTTATGTCTTGGGTGACCTCATCGGTCCGTGTATTTTGAGTTTTCGACCTTATCGGTTTGTATTAATATGTAGTTTGACCCTTTTCGGTCAAACATTATGATGTCTATTGCAGTGTCTAGCCTGGTAGATCCTTGTCAAAAGGATCTACGGCGTGTGACATTCCCTTATGATTTTGGGGGTGTTACATTTATGGTATCAGAGCTTAGGTTGTGGAAACCTAGGCTGTCGGGTCGAGTCGAATCGTGACTTGTCGAGTCGTGTTTTGTCGCATCATCTGAGTTGTCGGTTGACAAGTCGAGTGGTATGTTATCATGTCATGTTGTCTGCATCGTCGGTTGAGATTACTATCGTGGGCGACCGTTATCTTCATGCGACCTGTGGATGTAAGTCTCCTCTTTTATGTGATATATCTTGAGTTTCATGACTTTGTTTATATGCGTGAGGTGAGGTGGAATATGTGTTTGATACTTCTAACATATTGAGCGTGAAGTGAATGAGATCTAGTGATGGATTTGATTATGAGTGGTACAATGTGTTGTGAATTTCTGAACATTGATGTGTTCTACAAAGCGTAGCGGCGATGGAGTTTGTTGAGAACTCAGATAGATAGTTTTGACTTGTGTTTGAATTCAGTACTTATGAGTTATATTTATTGAACTAATAATTTAGATGTCGGAAAGACGTGTGTTTGAGAGTCGATTGTTTTTTGTTGTTTGTTGTTTTCTGCCACAAACGAATTCTTGTTGTTAATTATATCTGCTGCGTGTGTGGTTTTAAATGGCTTGCTAGCATTTTGCAACTTGAGTTTAATTTGGAAAATTGTTCCCTAAATATTTTTTAGCCTGAAGAAAACGATGATAGTTCCCAAGTGTTTAACATAAAGCGTTTCGCCGTTATATTCGAATTAAACTTTCAAGTTCAGATTTTGGAAAAAAGTTATGATTTAAAAAATGACTCCCATTTGGAAATTAATTTACTTATATTTGATTTAATATACAATGTGCGCATGATGTGGATATAGTGCTTAAGGCGATAGGTTAGAGTTGGGACTAACGTGTTTGCGTGAAATGCTAAGTCGTTTTGACATATTTGTCATGTTGCCATGGTCGTTGGAGAATTTTGGATTTCGTGCCTAAATATATGTTGTATGGGTTGAATTTGTTTCGTAGATTGTATGATATCACTTCCGTGCGAGACGATAGCGCTTAGACCCGTATGTTGCACACATATGTAAGCGCTTCACGACTTTCTGTATTTTTGTGTTTTGACTATCGTTCGGAGTTGTTTCGGAGATGCTGAACTATTCCTGTTGTTCAGCAGCATGGTTACGGCTGTATGAGTAGTGGGTTATGGCCATAAGTTTTCTTTTGTTACGGCTGTATGTGTACCCAATTATTGCCGTAAGTTTTCTTTTGATACGGCTGTACGATTCGTCAGTTACGGCAGTATATTTTTCTTAGATACAGCCGTATGTTCCCCTTGTTGCAGTCGTGGCTCTTGTATTCGTTTAGTTGTCCTGAATGGATATTTTTGTCTTGTTATGATTGTTGGGTATAGTGCCTTAGGACATTCGATGTGCCTAGATTTGTAATTGTCACATTTATTAAAGTTGGTTATGACATATATTTCTCGTTGATTATTATAATGTGTCCATATTTTATTATTATAATAATTGAATAATAGTTATTCGCGAATAATAAGATTATTTATGTACTTGGTCCAATCACTTATAGTGGAGACTCAAGTGATTAATATACTAGTATAAGTTTGATTGATAATCATTGAATAATTATGCGCATGGTACAGATTAAACTTATGGGTATTAGTTGGAGAACGCTATACTCAGACCCGCATTGAGATCACTGCACGGAAATATCCTAATTCTCCAAGAACACGGCTAGAAGGAAAATAGAGCAAGTCTTATACCAAGTAGAGAACAAGGAGATGATATCTCTTTTCTCTCACTGTATGCAAAAACAAGAAGAAAGAAAAGTCTTCTTTTCTTACGTTAAAATAATCCCCTCTATCTCTCTATCTTTCCTTTTAGTGTTCACTTGTTGTATGCATTTAGTATGTGAAGTGTGCCCTTGTTAAAGAAGTTATATCCACATTAAAGCCTAAGTCAACATTTTATTTTTCGTTTCCATCACATGTTACAAGCATGTGCAAAGGTTGATTTCTAAAGACTTCGAATAGGAAAAAAAGGGGCGGCCATATAAGTTGACTGGGTGGAAGCTTCCACTCAGTCCGTGTTGGGAACCCTCGTGTAGTCCGTTATATAAACCTTGATCCGTCACAGTCTATGTATATCAATTAATTATTTCAACTAATTAATTATATCAAATACAATATAATTAATTTCTCCAAAAAATTATTACACTTGAATTAAATTAATTTACCAGTAATTTATTTAGTTTGTCTGACCGATTTAATTTATCTAATAAATTAAATTCAACTAGATATCCAATCTCAAATATTCATTAAGAGAGAACAGACTTAATTTATGTAACACTCAAATCTCACGAGGGACGTTACACGTCGTAGAGCCTTTACAAGGCCTACCAGGCTAACACATGACACACAATCCACAAAAGAAATTCCATAATACGCATTAATATTAATTAGGGTCGTGGCCTCGACCAAAACATGTTGATTCAATGCTAATAAAACATAGAGTGAAATGTATTCAATGCCCACGTAGGGGACTTTAACGACATCATTAACCAAACATACGTTTACTCGACTACAAATGATTAAACATAATAAAAGAAATAACCCGACTCGAGCCTTATCATCATGTTGGGCCATCCTTTGCATGCATGTCCCGTGTCGGCTCCTCAGCTCGCCCGATACCTGAAATGCATGAAACACATTTCCCCCATTTAAGGGGTTAGCATTCGAATAGCTAGTGCAAGTACAAATTTACATAACATTACATATGAGTACAATCCAACATGAAAAATACATTTGAAAATACCAGAAAGACAATATTCCGGAATATCACATTTTCATCAAAACATGTCCATCGAAGCAATCATAACATCACATTACTCCAACACAATTCCATACTTGGTAACCCGTGGGCGTACCCCTTAGTATCGACCCCCAAAGGCCCCGTCGGACCGTCTCCAGGCGGGAAACCACTTCCGCAGTCGTACCCCTTAGTAACGACCCCCAGAGGTCCCATCGGACCGTCCCCAGGTGGAAGAACACATCAACATACACACGGACACATGTATCACAACTTTTCATCAATGTCGAATTTACATTCTATATAATACTATGTAAAGTAAGTACTTGCCTTGAATCACACGACGTGAAAGAAACAGTGAAAGGAAAAGGTTCCGTCCGAATAATCTACACAATAACGCTCCTATCACATTAACGATATACATTCAACCACAACGTTGCGGAAACGCAAGGATTCATCCTAGTTCTACCCATTGGGACAATTCATCGGTCACTACGAAGGTATCATCGAATATACTTGATAAATAATGGAATTATTGGTGTTTATTCCACAAAACCTCAAGGAAAACAAAGGCTTACAAGTATACAACTGAAATCAAGCAACAATTTATGATGAATCGGACTAAAAAGGGTCAAATCACAAGAAATCCCCACAATTTCCCCAAAATCTCAAAACAAGGGATCCTTACCTCGATTCGGGTGGTGGAAGACGTTAAGAAGTTGATAAATTCGCACAAGGAACGCAAGGATGTTAGTGGATGATAATATTTGGCCAAAATCGACTCCAAACCTCGTCTAATATCGCCCAAAGCCGGAAGGAAGAAATAAGGATGAAAAATGACGAAGTTAAATTGCTGTTGTCCTATATATATCAGACAGACTTAGCGCGCGCTACACCCAAAGTTTAGCGTGTGCTAACGGGGTGCAGAATGCAGTCAGAGACTTCTGTCCTCCCATTAGCGTACGTTGATACAAGTTTAGCGTGCGCTAAGGTTAGCAATTAGCATACGTTAACAGCTAATTAGCGTACGCTACCTGGTTCAGTTCAGAAATACTGAACCTTCTGTCCAGTTCTAGAGTACTCTGCCCAGATGCATTAGCGTACGCAATAAAATAAGTCTAGCATGCGCTAGATATATCCTCATAGCGCGCGCTACGGATAAAACGTTAGCGTCCGCTAACTGTTCCTGTGCAGAGTACAGTTAGGAAACTCGGCCAGACTGTACCCGACTCGGAAGGCATGAAACTTGACAGATACTAGTGAATAACTAGACATGACAAGAAAACAACATGTAAGCACAATCTCCCAATCCGAATGTACGATTCCAGCCAAACAACGGAACGGACAACAATTCTTAAAGGTGATACCCAAAATTATAATATATTACAGAACAGCCCAAACTCTCGAGAATCACAACTCGAGGCCAACTAACAATCTCCAAAAATTGTAACGAATCCAGAAATATTAAAGGAATTTACCGACGAAATGAAATGTCGGTTTAGGACGAGATTTACGAAAATCGAGTCTAAACGTAGAAAAGTTACACAATAATCGAAATCTCATAAAAACAACTCCGAAACTCATTCGGATGACCACGAACGCAAAACAAAAGAACTTCAGAATATCAAAACACATACAAGCGAGTCGTACGAAATGAAAATACACTAAAATATAGAAATTACGAATAACGAAAAGTGCATATATTACAATTTAATCCAACATTGATCCTGTATGCGCGACTTTGTAGGTTTGCCTCAGTCAGCAATGGGAGGATGCAAAGTGTGTGAGGAACACTTAGCCAATTTGTGGCTCACACCGTAACCCAACAGAGAACGAATGATGGGAATCAGTCCAAAACCTGTTATGAATATCGTATACACATAAACCCTTCAATCATATGCTCCGATCAAGTTTTAGGGTCACAGTAAAGTCAAATTCGCCATATATTTAGGCCAGAACCCAACCCGAACTCAAGAACCAAATCCACTTCGCAGGCCCGAATTGAAAACTCGAGTCCTGAATCGAAACTCACCCCTTTAGCAACCTAGATTCAATCAGGAACCAAAACTCGGTTATATAGCCCGAACTCCCATCTCAAAAACCCAAACCAGTCACAGATTAAACTCCCGTCCCGCCTCAAAAGGTCGAAATTCCCAGCCCTAAACCCATGGGCCTTACCTGTTCAATCGGCCGAAGCCAGCATCGGCCAGAAAACCGCCGCACCTGCACCTCCGCGCCGCAGCGCGCTGAAACCTCGCTACCACTGTTTTCTTTTTGGGATTTCCCCGGTTGCACGGTGTGTGTGTGTGTGCGTGAGTTTTATATGTCAGTATGTGTGTCATGTTTGTGAGTGTGTGTGTATATGAGGATTATTTTTCTTATAGTAGAGAGAGAGAGAGAATAAGGAATCTGGAGAAGAATAAGAAGTCATGTCGATCGTGAGGAAGAAGAAGCGGGTTTATATATTGATATTTCTTAGGGTTATTCAATTAAATCCCCAAATTTCTAGATACTTCAATCTAGCTCCAGCCCTTTTCACCAGTCTTTTATTTCGGTCCCCCTCTGGTTTCTTTGCTCCCACTTTAAGCCCTTAATTCTTAATTCCTGCAATTTTACCCCAGTCATCCTTCGACATATACAATTAGGCTCTTTTTTATTATTACGTTGACTTTTTCAATTAGTTATGTTTCAATTATATATTTAATTTTTTTATTTTATTTTAGTAATGAATCGTTATTATTTATTCTCGTAGATAGTAAGAAGGATTTTCGGACTACAAATTTGTGAGTCGAGCTTTCTGCATTTCATCCAGTTCACGCTACATAAATAAGGTGGGAATTTTACGCTATCACTTTATTTACATTTATTGGACTGTGTAGGTAATAACTGCAATATTAGTTCATGTTATATGTGACAAACAGTTGCCACATATATACCACGTTATGCATGCTCGATTCATGTTATACGTGTCAAATTCATATTCAATTATTACAACATTCTTATTATTCTATGCCTCCATGAGATTTTATATTATTGTGATATTGTGTAATTTCATACGAGCTGAACGAAACTCACCTCCACCTTATATTGCGAATCTCGGGTTAATTGAAATGGCGGTGGACGAATTGCGAGGCTACGAGGCATATGATGAAGTTTTATTTTCTTATTTTAGATTTTAAATTCAAGTATTGGGGAAAAAATTTTGTTGACATATGTTTGATTAAATATTCCGCTGCAAATTTATCCGATCATGTTTTGACACTTTGGCGTTTTGAATTTCTTGATATAAATTGCTTACTTAAGTTCAGTACCACTTGTGTGACGATTCGATTTTCTAGGCGAGTACAATTATTTTCAAAAAAAATATATATATACTTTGATTATTCTTTTATTCCCTAAGACAAATGCTTGGAAAATCGGGGCGTGACAACATTTGTTCAAGATGTGCGCGGCAGTAAGTAGTGCATGTCCCCATAGATAAATTGGTAAATCAATATAGTTAAACATGGATCGAACCATGACTAACAAGGTTCGATTCCTTCTTTCTAAAACACCATTTAATAGAGAGGTTGCTAGAGGTGTAAATTGTGATACTATTCCATGTTCTTTTAAGAACTCATTAAACTCATTACTCATGTATTTGCCCCTTAGTCTGATCGAAGTGCCTTAATATGATAACCAGTTTGATTTTCGACTAGAGCCTTAAATTCCTTGAATTTCTCGAAGGCTTCAGATTTGTGCTTCATCAGGTACACGAAACCATACCTAGTATCAGTCGGAATTGTAAATCATGTCACTTTCGCATTATCAATATAGCTGTCGGACACCGAATCCGCAACTTTCTGAAAACTGAGAATACGTTGCCCTTCCAGCTCGGATTGAGCCGTGTGGGATCTTAATGAGGCAAAGAGGGAGCACAACAGATAAATTTCCTGGCGTTCAACTGGAATCGTTCGATTCCTCTCTCCCCCTAACGACGGAAAGTTTGTCTCATCAAAGTGACAGTCTGGAAATATTGTCCTGTCAAAGGTTCCAAGTAGCGGATAATTTTAGGCGACTCATAGCCAACATATATACCTAACCGTCTTTGCTGACCCATTTTAGTACGATGTGGAGGCGTAATTGGCACATAAACTGCACAACCAAAAATATGTAAATGTGAAATATCAGGCTCATATCCAGTTACCAATTGGTACGCACTAAACGGTTGATTGGCAGTGGGTCAAAAGCGAATAAGTATAATTGCATGCAAAATTGCATAACCCCAGGCAGAAATCGGCAAGTTGGTGCGCAATACCAATACTCGGGCGATAAGTTGTAACTGCTTAATCATAGCCTCAGCAAGGCCATTCTGCGAATGAAAGTGGGGGACGGGGATGCTCCACTTCAATCGCAATCGACACGCAATAGTCGTCGAATGACTTTGACGTAAACTCGCCAGTGTTGTCCAATCTTAATGATGAGATTGGAAAGTCGGGGTGGTTAGCCCGTAACTTGATAATTTGTGCTAGGAGCTTAGCAAATGCAGCATTTCTTGTAGATAGCAGAGCGATGTGTGACCATCGCATCGATGCATCAATCAGAATCACAAAATATCTGAATGGTCCGCACTCTGGCTGAATAGGTCCACAAATGTCCCCTTGAATTCTTCGTAAGAAACGAATATTTTGTGTTGATCCTTTATCAAATGATGGAGAAGATATCAATTTTGGTAGTGAACAGGCTTTACAAAACGATTTATGGGCCGGAAGCCTCTGGACTTGCAGAAGATGCACCGTCAACCTCATCAGGGCGTGCGATCTTCAATCCCGGTGATACGGTATCAGACTCACTCACATCAATGCCGATGTCGAGCGGTGCTTCCAATCGTTTGCTGGACTTGAAAAACGGATGATCGTGTGAGTTTTTCAAAATGTGAATCATCATGTCGCGCCCAAGGTGACCAAATTGGTCATGCCACAGTTGGTATGCTTCGAAATCACAAAGTTCGTGACCCACATCATAGGCTTCAATAACACTTATTGTAGTTGGGTATAAACAACTACTTAAACTCATTAGTTTCTCGAGAATGCGACATCTTCCGCATTTTATCAGAGTAACATAGGAAAATTCTATCTCATTCTCACAATGTGTATTAAGGTGATAACCGTTGATACAGATGTCTCTAAACTTAGCAATGTTCGATTTGCTCTTGGGGCAAAGAGAGCATTTGTGACATTGATATGCGTACCATTAGGTAGCAAGAAATGAGCAGGTACTTAGGAGGAACCAATCATTGTTGTCACAGAGGATATGTATGGCACAATATCCCTGAATAGTTGCCTATTCCGAAGAATAGTGTGGGTTGTTCCACTATCAGCAAGGTACTCAATTTCGCCACGAGATCGGAAGGTGGTGGCAGAGTGTGGTAGGGGCCGAACAGGGTTGATCACAGCTGGGTCGGATCGGGATGGACGCGGGACTTGGTCGGCATGGGCGGACTGGTCGCGGCTAGGTTGGATCAGCAGGTGGTGGCAAAGTGTGGCAGGGTCGATCAGGGCTGAACACGGGACTTGGTCGGCACAGGCGAACTGATCGCGGCTAAGTTGGATCGACAGGTGGTGGCAAAGTGCAACAGAGGACGATCAGGGTCGATCACGGCTGGGTCGGATTGGAACGGACGCAGACTCAGTCGGCACGGGCGAACTGGTCGCGGTTAGGTTGGATCGGCATATGGTGGCAAAGTGTGGCAGGGGCCGATCAGGGTCGATCACTGCTGGACGCGGGACTTGGTTAGCACGGCCGGACTGATCGCTACTAGGTTGGATCGGCAGGTGGTGGAAAAGTGCGGCAGGGGCCAATCAGGGTCCCGATCATGGCTAGGTCGGATCAGGACGGACGCAAACTCAGTCGGCACGGGAGAACTGGCAGCGTGTCACGGGGCGCTTATAGTTTGTATAGAATGTACCCGTGCGGCTAGTAGTCAATTTACCCGACTACGTCCGCCTAACTCGTTCGAGAGTTGGTGCTACTGCGACGCAATCACGCCGAGGCGTTTTAGTGGCACAGCAAAATTGAAGATGAAAATCGATTTGTATTAATACAAGGAACGATTACAATAGGCAACAACGATTACAAGCATACACGAATAGGAGGGTCTCAGCAAACTTGCCAATTCGTACTACAACACTTCAGTACACTCTTCCCCCCTATAATAGGCTTAGAAAAATAAAATTAATGACAAGACTAGATATTGAAAAGCTGAACAAGCACTAACTAGCTATTACAACATTACAAGGAAAATAAAGTAAAGCCCTACACTATAGATGATAACTTGAAGTGCGATGAGGCTCGGCATCCCACAAAGCTGCAAGTGGGCCCATGAATGGCCTGTGATCAGGTAATACCGCCTGGGGTCGCGGGCACCTCGTGACATCACTCCCCCCTCTGAGTTGGTGACGTCCCCGGCGCCATAGATGTGAGATAAGCATCCAGTAGTGGTTGAAAAGCTTTAAGTGTTGTCGCCCTCTCCCAAGTGTTTTCCTCCATATTGCAACCCTGCCATTTCACCAAATATTCTTTTTGTAGCTTCTTTCTCGGCCCTGCATCACGGTGGTCGATAATAGCTTCGACCACCCTCTTCCCCAAGTTGCGTAGTTTCAGTTGTGGACGGTTGGGCAGGTTGCGTGTGGTGTCCTCTTTGTCTGCCTGATATGGCTTGAGTTGGCTGACATGAAAGACATTATGAATGCGCCACCATTGGGGTAACTCTAGGAGTGACACACACACAACCTGCCATCTCACCCATCTCCGGCCACCGTCCCCTGCCATCTCACCCGCCAGCCGCCTCGCCATCATCCCCCGAACCTTCGCCTGCTTCTTCCAGACTGAACCTTAGCCGGCAGCAACCCGCACCTTCCAGTACCAAAGCTCCATGCCTGCCGTCGCGGCTATCGCCGACTGAAGCTTGATATCATGCCGAAGAAAAAAATAAAATCGAGTTCGCCCGCTAAAACAATCGTCACCTCATCTGCGTCAGTTGACGTTTTATGCAATATCCCAGCATCATCCCCGGCGCCTTCTTCGTCGCCACCATCATCGCCTGGAGAACATCACCACCGTCGCTCGCTCGCATATACTATCGCATCTCCTAATAGCATGGGTTTGCCTAAATCTAATCATTTTCATCAGCTCGACTCTGCAGAAGCTCCGCCATCTCCGTCAGTCCAGCTTGCCTCTGCAGAAGCTCCGCCGCCGATGTTGGAAACCCTAGTTGCAGGGTTGAACGCGCCGATCCACGCTGCTAAACCGTCGATTTTAGGGCCATTCCCAGCGATCGGCTCAGATCCTCCGGGCCTTGTTAATGGACCTGCTCCAGAAAAAATTAATAAGGTACGGCCCACTACTCCCATACCCAATCATTCTGGACCTGCTACTATTTGGCCCACCTCATATTTTCAATCTAAGCCTATTAATACAAGCCTAAATGAAATCCAAAGCCTAAATGAAACCCCAAATTTTCCTAAACTTAATCCCGGCCCATCTATAGTGGCCCATTCAAACTTATTCCATCATTGTACAAATATCCTTAACCCAAATGTGTCTAAACCCAACACCATCCTCAATTATTTTAAACCACAAAATAAAACCCTTATTTCCAGCACACACCCAAACAATACGGGCCCTGCTCAGTTCGGCCCAACTGATTTAATAACCTCCCCAATTGAAAAACCATCTATCCCGGCCCATATTAGCGACCCATTTACCTCCCAGCCCAGCCAAACTGTCCCCTTACCCAGCCCATTCACCCTACAGCAACCTAGCCCATCTCTCCCCCTACTAAAACCATTTCACCCCGGCCCATCCTCACCATCTAAAACCCCCAGCCGTATCAAAAATCAGCCAACCAAGATTCGCCTCACAGAACCGAAACCTGACATCCCCATCCACCATATCCGAGCAGCTCCGGTTATCTACAACCCGGTTCGTCAGGCAGCACCGGTTTCGATCAATTCAATCGGCCAGCCTAGCAACATCATTCATGATCCAACCCGTCCTCTTGATGAACCATCTCGGCCGAAACCATCATATGCCCAGACGGTCAACAATTTATCCGGCTCGGCACAGTGGGTTTCATACAAAGAAATGTCGGCAGTTAAAAGTTTCAATTTCGACGGAGCGAAGGTATGTCCTTTTGGTACCCTTTCCTCCGTAAATGAGAAGACGCGTGTTACCTTTTCTTCTTCTGATATGATTACTCTTGCCGCGTCATGGGAACGCACCTTGATTCTTAAATTTTCACATGCTATTCCCACCCCTCGAGATGTGGCCTCGGGATTAACTGACATGAAACTGAGGGGTAAATTTAGTTGGAGTTGGTTGAACTATTGTCATGTAGCAGTTATGTTTGATAATGATGAGGACTTTAGACGTATTTGGTTAGGTTCTTCTGGAATTTTTCGGATGTCCCGCACGAGTATTTAAGTGGTCACCTAGTTTCTCGGTTAGGACAGAGACGTCTATTTGTCCGGTCTGGATTAGACTTCCGGGTCTACCTCTACATTTATTTCATCCACGTGCGTTATACACGATTGCCAAGGCTGTTGGCAATCCCATCTTAGTTGATGCCCCGACGGCCACACATTCACGACTTTGAGCCCGTGTGTGCGTTGAGATTGACCTCTGGCACCCAGAGTGCCCGAGATCGAGGTTGAGTTTGGCGATCAGGTTATTACGCGGCGCATTATTTTCGAGAGAGTGCCACTATATTGCTCTCTCTGTTCTCACGTGGGGCACGAGCCGTCCAGTTGCTACATAGTTGGCAACAAAGAACGCCCTCCGCGCCCCGGCAGAAGAAACCTCGGCCTGCCCCTTCTCGTCGGCAGAAGACGCAGCCTGCCCCTCCTATAGTCTCTAAGGCTAGTACTTCCCAGGCGGCCCCTATGAGTAAGGAGCCTGCCGCTTGGCAAGTAGTTGCCAAAAAGGGCCCAAGGAGACGGGATTTATTCCCAAGGGCACAAATGCATCGGGTCAAAGACTCTTACTTTGCATCTTTGGATTCCTCTGCTAGAGAGGAGGAGGATTTAGTTGGCACCGACGATATCATTAGTGTGGGTGATAAAACAGTGTCTCGGGTAGCGACTGCATTGGTCACGAGATTCATAACGATCTGCTTCTAGAGGATGATACGAGTCCTCTACCGCCCCTCACTCTTCTAGAATCTTTGCGTCTACCTCCCCGCCATGACGGAGTCGGCCTCATCGACGACCGGATCGCTGCTCACCCGAGTCCTTGGCCCCGGTGGTTTTCGAGCCCGCCCCTTCTTCTTTCCTTCTCTCTTCAAACTGAGTGCGGTCTTACCCACACTCAATTTGAGATCTCTCGAGCCCCGCCTCTTCCTCGGCGATGGTGCCTCTCCCGTCGGCACCAAAGCCCTGCTAAGAGACGTTTGATGTCTATTACTGCTGCCCCTGGTGTCACGACTAGGGGCAAAGCTGCTTCTGATTCGACGACTTCCACACGAGGAAGAGCAGCTTCTCGCGGACCCTATTCCTCCTCTAAGGGGCGGTCTTCATCGCCCTTGAAAGGGGGAACATCCGCCCGGCAGGATAGTCCTCGGAGACGGGGTCGCTCCAGTCAGCGTCCTAGGTCTTCGTCTGAGTTGGCTGTTTAGCTTATGTCGATACCCATTCTTACATGGAACGCTCGTGGTCTGGCTAACACCGGAGCACAGAAGCGCATTCGACATCTCAACCGTGTTCATAGGTTTTCTTTTATTGGTATTTTAGAACCCATGGGCTCCAATACTAATTTTGCTTTTTATATTCGTTCTTTAGGTTTTGCGTCGGGACTTTATAATCGGTCTAATAAAATTTGGTTCTTTTCTTCCCCCACTTTCAAAGACCAAGTTTTGTTAGATACCGATCAAGTCCTTCATCTTTCTATTTCTTCTCCCCTTCTTCCTCGGTTAATTTACGTCATTTATGTCTATGCCGGACTAACCGTCCGGTCGTTACGCCCTTTGGGACACCCTCCGTGAGATTGCTCTGGAAGTAGAGGGGTTGCCGTGGCTAGTCAGCGGTGACTTCAACATCTTCTTGCATTCACATGAGCGCGAGGGTAGTACCACTGACCGTTCTCCAGAGATTCTGGATTTTGCACAGGCCATTGCTGACTGTGAGTTGATTGACGCGGGCTGTGAGGGCGATATTTTCACTTGGGAGCGCAATGGTTTGAGGGAAAGGCTAGATCGTGCTTTATTTAATGAAACATGGTCGAATGTGTTTGCGGTCTCTACCGTCACTCATCTGCCTCGACTTCGGTCTGACCATGCGCCTCTTCTTATCCAGTGTCGTTTCTCCGCGACTCGTCACAAGTCGTCATTCCGTTTCCAGAGTATGTGGGTCCGACATCACACATTCCTGGACACTATTAGGGATGTCTGGCTTACTCCGACCGGATTATCTGGCATGTGTAACCTACAGGCCAAACTCCTTAGGGTTAAGCGTAGACTGAAGCAGTGGAACTGGTCTGTTTTTGGAAATCTTCACACGAAGTTGGATGAGGCCTTGAGGGCTGCTGACGAGGCCGAGCGGCGATATGATTCGGATCCTACTCCGGAGAATAGAACCGCTATGCACCGTTTTCGTGCTGAGTACCATCTTCGTCTCTCTATGGAGGAAGATTTCTGGAAACAGAAGGCCGCTGTTCGTTGGGTTACTGAGGGCGAGCGCAACACCCGGTTTTTTCAGGGTTTTGCGAAGCAAAAGCGTTGTCAGTCGCATATTCACAGCATTGTGGATGGTGGTACGACGCTCGCTGTAGAGTCGGACATTAGATTATCCGCTGTGAATTTCTTTAGGACTCTGCTTACATCCGATGGTGATGTTCTCGTCCCCCCGGATGACACTTGTTTTCCCTCTATCCCCTCTTCTTTTGATTCTGATAGTTTATGTGTCCCACCCTCTCCCCGAGATTCGTGCTGCGGTATTTGATATCGATCCTCACAGCGCTTCTGGGCCTGACGGGTTCTCGTCTTTGTTTTTCAAAGATTGGGACATTGTATCTTCCGACGTTGAGGGGGCTATTCTCGAGTTTTTTGAGGGTCACCCTATGCCTCCGGCTTTCACGGCGACTACGGTCGTCTTGATCCCGAAGAAGCCTGTTCCGAGCGGTTGGTCAGATTACCGGCCTATTAGTCTGTGTAATGTGACCAATAAGATTATCACGAAAATCCTCAACGCTCGGCTTGCTCCTCTCCTCCCTCTGATTATCTCTCCGAACCAGAGTGGATTTGTTCACGGGCGGGTTATTACTGATAATATCCTTTTGGCCCAAGAACTTATTCACGACCTCCACGTCGCGGACATTCATGGTGTCCCGAACCTAGCGCTGAAGCTTGATATGGCTAAGGCGTATGATAGGGTTCACTGGCATTTTTTACGTGAGGTCCTGGTGAGGATGGGATTCTGGCTAGATGGATTTTGTTCATCCGTCATTGCGTCGAGAGGTGCACGTTCTCCATTTTGGTGAATGGCAGTCCGGCCGGCTATTTTGCCTCTAGCCGGGGTTTGCGTCAGGGCGACCCTATTTCTCCGTCGCTCTTCGTGCTTGCCGCTGATTATTTATCGCGCTGCTTGGATCGATTCATTCGAGATCATCCTTTGATGAGGTATAGGACGGCTGGACGGCCTTTCCCCGTCTCGCACTTATCCTACGCCGATGACATCATTATATTCACACGGGCTGTGGATGATGGTCTTGTTGATCTTATGCGTCTCCTAGATCACTACTCTATGGCTTCGGGCCAGATGGTTAGTATCCAGAAGAGCACTTTTATTCTCGCTCCCAAGCATGCGCCCCGTTGGCATCAGAGAGTTTACGATCTTACTGGTTTTCGCCAGGGCGATCTCCCCATCACCTATCTAGGTGTGCCCCTTTACAAAGGCTTTAAGAGACGAGAGTTCTTTGCTGGGGTGAAGCAACGGATGTTGGATAGGATCTCTGGTTGGTCCCATCGCCACCTTGCTTTTGGGGGACGTTTGGCTCTTATTAAGAGCACTCTCTGCACGATTCCTCTTTACCTGCTTCAGGTTTTGGATCCCCCACAGTACATTATCCAGGAACTCGAGCAGATCATTGCGAGATATTTCTGGGGTGCTGTTGGTCCAAAGAGGAAGACGCATTGGGTCAGTTGGCGGCAGATTTGTCGTCCGATCTCTGAGGGAGGCCTCGGGATTCGGAGCCTCTCCGACATGGCGAGAGCTTTTAGTTATAAGCTCTGGTGGCGCCTTCGCGCGGGGACGTCTCTGTGGGCGCAATTTATGCTCCGCAGAAACTGCTCTGCTGGCCACAATACGCCTATGCGTACTGCTCTTAAAGCTCGTGCCAGCCACCCTTGGCGCCGTCTCCTCCGTGTGGGTATTGAGGCTCGGAGTTCATTCATTGGACTCTTGGTCGTGGCTGCGGGAGGTCACTTTTGGGACGATACTGGATTGGGGATAGCCGATCTCTTCTTATTGTCGTTTCGGTAGACCCCATCTTAGGATTAATGAGTTATGGGTTGATGGGTCTTGGGACATGGGTAGGTTGGAGACTATAGTTTAAGAGGAGCTAGGATTTACCCTCGGTTCATTCAGAAATCTCCGCGATTCCCATCGCCGAGGAGGATTCGGATAGTATGTGCTGGACTCTTACCTCTTCGGGTGCGTTCTCATTATCGTCGGCTTGGTCTCACATCAGGGTGAGGGGTCATGCTAATCTTATTTACGGGGCCATCTGGACTACCTTACTCACACCGACCATTTCGGTGTTTGTTTGGCGACTTCTCATGCGACGGATCCCGACTGATGACATCCTACAGAGGAGGGGCGTTTCATTGGCTTCTAGATGTTTGTGCTGCTCGCATACCCTTACCCAGACCTACCATACCGAGACCATTGCCCACCTTTTCTTGGAGAGTGATGTGGCCCGTGACGTGTGGGAGTATTTTGGCACATGGACACATTTATCCCTACCCCATACTCAGAATATTTTTGAGCTCCTGAGTTTTTTCGCACACGGCACACACTTTAGGCATGCGACTTTCATTATTCCTTGTCTGATCCTTTGGTACACCTGGACAGAAAGGAATAGTGCAAAGCATAGGGCGGTTTCTTTTGTTTCCTCTCATATTATTGTGCAGGTGGAGCGCCATGTTGCTTTATTGGCTGCTGCAGGGCTTATTTGCTCTGAGTTCTGGGCGGGTTGCTCGCCGCCTGATCGTTTCCAGCGACCTACATCTTCCCCCGCTCAGACTCGTCGCCCCGTCCCGGTGGTTTGGCTTCGACCCGAGTCCCCTTGGATCAAGCTGAACACGGATGGTTCGTTCGATAGAGACACACAGATTGCGGGTGGGGGAGGTCTGATTAGAGATCATCACGGAGAGCTCCTTCTTGCTTTCCATTCCTCTTTTCAGGCCTCTTCGAGTTTTGATGCAGAGGTCCAGGCGTTGGCGATTGGATTGATTCTAGCCTCCCAGAGGTCGAGAAATGTTTGGATTGAGCTTGATGCTGCTGCTGTAGTGACCCTGCTATCATCTGGCCATCGGGGCTCTTGGCAGATTCGTCACACTCTTATGCGTATCCGACTCATTCTCAGAGATATTCAGTTCAGAGTCACTCATATTTTCCGGGAGGGCAACAGGCCGGCCGACTATCTTTCTGAGCTCGGCATGTCGTCCCTCGGCATTCAGACTTATACTTACGATACTGCTCCTCCGTTTCTCCTATCCCTTATACGGTTGGATCAGCTTGGTTATCCGTCTTTTAGATTTAGATAGGATTTACTTTTTATCGTCTGATTGGTTGCCTATGGGTCTGCACATTAGCCCACGGTTTTAGTGGTGCACTTTGTATTGATCTAGCGGGCCGTAGGCACTTTAGATTTTAGGTTCCGGATTATGGCCCATTTTTTGTCATAATTCGGAGTTGAGTTATTTTGATCTATGGGTCCGCACATTAGCCCACGTTTGTGGTGCATTTGTAATTCTTTAGCGGGCGGTAGTTTTCTGCGATGTTTGGATCCGAATTATGGCCCATTTTTGGTCATAATTCGGGACTGATACTTTGTATTTCTTGATTTTATTATCGACAGGTTGGTGGGTCCCGCCTCAACCCCCCGTCCACCCTGGACGTTTTTGTTTTTTAAAAAAAAAAAAAAAAAAAAAACTCTAGCTTGTAGGCTACCTTTCCGACTCTTTTTAGGATGGTTAGGGGCCCAATATATTTTTGCATTATCCGTGAATCTCTCCCTCGTGTTGCCCTGGAGGAACTCTAGTTCGGGACCTTCACCATTACCTTGTCACCCACACAGTATTCAACAAAGCGGCGTTTAAGATCAGCATATTTTTTCATCTGCTTTTGAGCCTTCTCCAAGTAGCCACGGGTCAAATCAAGGTTTTGTTCCCATTCAAGGGAAAATGTTTGCGCCCAAGTAGACCTGGCGTTTTGTGGAACAGTGTCAATATTGTGCGGGAGGAGTGGTTGCTGCCCATTACAAATTTCAAAAGCACTCTTATTGGTGGTAGAGCATTTTTGAGCATTGAAACACAGTTGAGCAACATCCAAAAGCTTCACCCAGTCCTTCTGATTAGTGCTCACAAAATGTCGAAGATATTCCTCCAACATCAAGTTAAATCTTTCAGTTTGGCCATCAGATTGTGGGTGGAAGCTAGAGCTCATATTCAACTTGGAGCCGAGTAGTTTGAAGAGCTCGGTCCAAAAGTTACTAGTAAACCGGGGGTCTCGATCACTAACAATGTCCCTCGGCAGTCCCCAATACTTAACAATATGCTTGAAAAAGAGCTGAGCTGTCTCTTCCGCCGAAACTGTCTTGGGTGCCGCTATGAATGTAGCATATTTGGAGAACCGGTCTACCACAACAATAATGGCATCAAGATCCCCAACTTTTGGTAGACTGGTGATATAATCCATTGAAACACTTTCCCAAGCCCTGACAGGAATGAGTAGTGGTTCCAGCAAGCTTGCCTTCTTTTGTCGATCGGGTTTATCCTGTTGGCACACCAAGCAGGTGTGGACAAACATCTCAATGTCGTCCCACATTTGGGGCCAATAGTAAGCTCGTTGAACTAAGGCCACAGTGCGCTCCTCTCCTGGGTGGCCCGCCCAGAGAGTGTCGTGACATTCCGCAATAATAGTTTTCCTCATATCGCCGCCTAGAGGTACATAGAGACGTCTCCCCTTGGTCCATAAGAGACCATCCTCGAGCCAAAATCTTCGTGTTGTACCCTGGCGGACAAGATTCACCAAACATTGAGCCGTTGCATCGGCTCCCATTAGTTCTCGTATTTGATCTTTTAATGGAGTGGTCACCTGACTCGAAGAAAGCGCTGCCAGTACTTGTAGAACAGCTAGGTCGGATCTGCGGCTCAAGGCATCCGCCACATGATTACTAGAACCGGCACGATACTCAATCACAAAGTTGAACTCGGACAATAGTTCCTGCCATCTCGCTTGTTTCCCAGTAAGCTTTGGTTGGGACAGAAAGTGACTAACAGCAGTGTTGTCAGTTTTTACAATAAACGGCAACCCCAATAAGTAATGTCTCCAAAGTCGAAGGCAATGGACCACTGCTAAAAGCTCTTTCTCATGCACCGTGTAACGCCTCTCGGCATTCATAAGTTTCTTACTCTCAAAGGCAACAGGATGGCCATCTTGCACTAAAACTCCTCCTAGTGCAATATCTGAAGCATCCGTTTCAACCACAAAAGGTTTGGATAGATCTGGTAGTGCGAGGACCGGGTCTGTTAGGATGGCCTTCTTTAAGTTGTCGAAGGCAATTTGGCATTCCGGCGACCAATTCCAAACTTCCGTCTTTCTTGTCAAATCGGTTAAGGGTCTTGCTATTCCAGCATACCCCATCACAAATCTTCTATAGTAATTTGCCAACCCGAGAAATGACCGTACCTCATGTACATCGGTTGGTGGTTTCCATTCTTGGATTGCTCGTATTTTTTTCGGGTCCATGCGAATACTGCCACACTCAACGATATGACCCAAGAAACTGATCCGCTTCTGGGCAAATGAGCACTTCGACATCTTAACATATAGTTCATGCTCACGAAGCCTAGTAAGAACCATTCTCAAATGTTCCACATGTTCTTCCAAGGTTCGGCTATATATAACAATATCATCCAGGTATACCACAACAAACTCGTCCAAGAACCCTTGGAGAACTTGATTCATCAAGATGCTGAAAGTAGCTGGGGCGTTTGTTAGGCCAAAGGGCATGACTAAGAACACGAAGGCCCCATAACGTGTGACAATCGTCGTTTTCACTTCATCTCCCTCCTTGATGCGAACTTGCCAATAACCTGATCTCAGATCGATCTTCGTGTAGTATTCTGCTCCACTGAGTCGGTCGAAGCAATCTGCTACAAGTGGAATAAGATACACATTCTTCACTGTAATTTTATTTAGAGCACGGTAATCACAACACAATCGCAGAGTTCCATCAGACTTTTTCTGAAAGAGAACAGGAGCTCCATAGGGTGATTTCGCCGGTTGGATCATACCACATTCCAACATCTCTTTTAACTGCTTCCTGAGTTCCACAATCTCAGGTTGCGACATACGATAAGGGGCTCGGGCAGGAGGTTTTGTGCCCGGCACCAACTCAATTTCATGATCGACCGCCCTCTTATGTGGAAGCTTCCGAGGCAATTTGTCGGGCATAACATCTTCAAATTCGTTTAGGAGGTGCTTCACAGCATCAGGGATAGGACCTGACAACTCCTCTACTTCGTCGAATTGCAAGGCGCACAGGAAGGATGGTTCCCCATGCCTGCATCCCTTCTTGAATTGTAGCGCGGATAGGTTATTTTGCCCTTGGGTTGCGCTAATTGTTGGGATAATATGTGGTTTATCCCCCAAAACCAAGAGTGCATCAGCATACGGCATGACTAGGGTTTGAGTGTCACGCATGTAGTCGAGCCCGGGTATCAATTTGAAGTCATCCATTTCCACAACAGATAGGTCGGCCCTACCCTCGAAGGCTCCTATCTTCATTCGAACAACCTTGGCAACCCCCACTATTGGTTTTGCCGGAGAGTTGACGGCTTTAACCCGGCCCACTCCTTTCTCTAACAATAGTCCAAGTCTCCCCACTTCGGTGCTCGCCAGATAATTATGGGTGGCACCCGGGTCTATCATAGCACGAATATTTTTCCCATTGATTTTAACATCAACAAACATTAATCCCTTCTTTCTCTTATCGGGACCACTTGTCGTGAGTGCAGGTACAGGTTTTCTAGCTTTTGTCGGCACTCTTGCCTTAGCTGCCACCTGATGGGTTAACGAGTTGCACCATTGATTGATGGCCCCAAGATTTTCCTCATATTTCGATCTTCCTTCGTCATATGGTACTTGCAACTCTTCTTTCGGTTGCGAACTCGATTCTACAGCGCTTGTTAGGGCACTCAAAAGTTGCCTCTTCGGACAATTACTGAGAAGATGAGGCCCATCACATAGGAAACATTTAATGATTCGTTGGGGAGGGCCTTGCTGACCTTCTGTAGGTTTGCTACGATTCGTGCTCCCATATGAACTTCCTTGAGTATAGGTTTGTCGATCCCCTACACTCCGACTCACGTTAGGTTTGAACGGTCTTGGCATTGCACTTCGGGACGATGCCATGTTCGTTGTTACTGGACGATCTCTTCGAGGTTCCGACGTATAATCCATTAATCGTTCTGCCGCTCCCATGGCGGCACTGAGGTCTGTGACTCGTTGGCGCAGAAGCTCCGTACGAGCAAATGGCTTCAAGCCTTCCAGGAACGTAAACAACCGGTCATTCTCTGACATATCGCTAATGTGTAACATATGCATCGAAAATGCCTTCACATAATCTCGAATAAGACCGGTGTGCTTCAAATCTCGCAAGGCCCTTCTTGCGTTGTACTCAACATTCTCTAGGAAGAATTGTTGCCTGATGGCATCTCGCAGTTGTTCCCAAGTATCAATTCTTACTCGTTGGGCCTGAATGTCCGCATATTTGGTGCACAACCACAATTTGGCATCATCAACCAAATACATTGTGGCGGTTGACACCTTTCTCGCCTCGTCCAAAACATTAGTGGCATGGATCCATGTCGAATAAGAAGTTCTCAACTTCCTTGGCATCTCGTGTTCCACTATAGGAACTTGGTTCGGGGATCCGAATTCTCGTAATAGGTTCTTGAGCAACATGGGGGGTGTTGTTCACAACTCTTTGAAGCAATCCAATCTGGATACTGGTTGCTTCCATCTCGCGGCTCAATTCAGCCGTATTGTTGGCTCCCATTGCTTCAGCAAAGGTTCGGCAGACTTCTCTGCATTCGCCCAATTGGGCTCGGAGGTCTTCATTCTCCGCCTCGAGGGTCTCGACCTTCTCCTCCAAGGTCTCGACAACATATCTCAATCTAGAGCACTCTTGCTCTAGATTATCGAATTGGGCTTTAGAGGCCTCGGCCTCTTTCTTCTTTCCGTCATCCTTTTTCTTGCCCTGCCTTCTAGGGATTTCCGTCTCGTTACCCGATTCCATTCTTTCGACCTTAACCGGGCTCCGATACCACCTGTCACGGGGCGCTTATAGTTTGTATAGAATGTACGCGCACCGTGCGGCTAGTAGTCAATTTACCCGACTACGTCCGCCTAACTCGTTCGAGAGTTGGTGCTAATGCGACGCAATCACGCCAAGGCGTTTTAGTGACACAGCAAAATTGAAGATGAAAATCGATTTGTATTAATACAAGGAATGATTACAATAGGCAACAACGATTACAAGCATACACAGATACGAGGGTCTCAGCAAACTTGCCAATTCGTACTACAACACTTCAGTACACTCTTCCCCCCTATAATAGGCTTAGAAAAATAAAAGCTAATGACAAGACTAGATATTGAAAAGTTGAACAAGCACTAACTAGCTATTACAACATTACAAGGAAAATAAAGTAAAGCCCTACATTATAGATGATAACTTGAAGTGCGGTGAGGCTCGGCATCCCACAAAGCTGCAAGTGGGCCCATGAATGGCATGTGATCAGGTGATACCGCTTGGGGTCGCGGGCACCTCGTGACACAGCGGCTGGGTTGCAGTAAGGTCTGGACAATGGGGATCGAGGATCGGCTGTGGTGGCAGTGTGCGGCAGGGGCCGAGTAGGGCGATCGCGACAGTGGTTCGGGCGGGGCTGTGACAACTAGAAATTTTGTGTATTAATAAAGTTGAAATGTGTACATTATGGATCCTTATTCAATGTAAAAAAAAGTTGAAATTTGCCACAAAGACAATTTGGTCCAAAGTGACAAGATTATGAAAGTTTAAGTATTAAGTCCGTTATTTATGTTGTTATAAGTTATTTAGACCATTAATAATTAGTCTTATTATTTTAAGGATAAAGATGGAAAACTTGTAAAGAAATTGAAAACGTCACATAAATGATGGAAGGACCAACTTTGGAGCTTTAGTAAGCCATCAAGGAGAAAGAGTAAGAGGCCAAGTAAAGTGGGAATGGAAAGTAGACAAAGTATTAAACAATGCAAAAACAATCAGCTTAATTGGTTAAGAAATGGTCAAGACATGATCTTGCAAAGTTTAAAGAAATTTCATTCAAAACTCATGAGAATTTCCTAAAGTTTTTTGTGCTGACTTTAGGACTAAATAGATTAAGACCTGTAGGGATTCAGCCACTTATGTCTTAATGAAAGTTGTTAAGCACATTCTCATGCTTACATGGATATAACGATCGTCAAAATCTGATATCGTATGAGAAAGTTATGGCTGTTAGAAGATGGTCGAAATGAGGAAGAAAACACATGAAAAATTGGCTAACTGTTGTAAATGCAGCAGCGACCCTCTCTCATTGCTTAGGCGCGTGAGAGAGCGTGGGTAGGCCCTTTGGGGTGATATTTTGACACCACGTAGCCAACATCCTCCTCATCAGTTTGACAAGAGGATCGCACCAAACGGACTTCGTTTGACCCCTTACTTAACCTTTTTACGAGCAGTACATATCATTTTACACATTAAAACTTCCCAATTAAGAACTAAAACATTCTCTCATCTTTACTCCAGCCTATTTGAGCTGAATTCTGAGCAAATAGAGAAGATACAATGGTAGATTAGCACATGCAAGCAAGGAATTGTGATCATCAAGCATAAGGAAACAAGGTATAACTTCCATATCTTAAGTCTATGGATGATTTATAAAGATTCACATAAACCCTAATTTGTAGATGGGCTTGCATGTTGAAGTTAACATAGGGTAAATACTCTATGATGGTAATTAACATGTTATTAAGGAATATTAACATGTTTTAAGTCAAGTATCATTGTTGCATGTTCATGGTACAACTTGAGAAAGCATAACCTACAAAGTACAACATGGGTAGTCTTGGATTCTGGAAGTGTGAGTTGTAATCATGCACTAATTAACATGTTGTTGTTTGAGATCAGTAGGTTAAGGGTAAATGAACATGATATTAGTGGAAATCAATAACTTAATGGTGTAGAATTAGAAGACCATTATGTATTCTTTGCCCTAGTAGATTATTGATATGTACTAAGGGGATATAATTCCATAGGTGTTGAAGGAAGTGATAAGAATTAAAAGAAGCGCAAGGAACTTGAAGGAGTATAGTTGAACCTCCTAGCTACTAAGGTGAGTACATGATGAATTTTCCCATGGGTACATAGCAAACAAGTTTTCAACTATAAAAGGGATTTCTTCATGATCAATTGTTTTGGTAAATGACTAATGTTTAAATGTTTGATAAGTTGTTTTAGGGCATTGCTAATACTAATGTTTTAAATATTTAGAGCATGCCAAATGTCAATAATTAAGTTTGCAATTACTTACTTATTCAAGTTGGCCAAGTGCCATTGATTTGATTATTGATTTGATTTATTGCTCAGTGATTGAGCTTATGTATATGTTTTATGTTAATAGATGCATCTATAGTTTAGAAAGGTTTAGAAAGGTCCGCACACGTCCCCGTAACGGGACAAGGAAGACACTACTGGGTGGTACCTCCCTTCGCGAAGTAGTTGTCTATGGACCACAAGGGTTTAGCTCTCCCGTGGTTAGTAAGGAGCCGATAGTGTACCGGCTAGGGGTATGAACTCCACATATGATGATGTTGGTTTTCACCAACAAGGGGTATAGATTCCCCATATGTTATGATATTGATTGTCTTATGATTTACTCATGTTTTATGAATGTTATTGATTACATTTCACATGTTTTTTATTAGGTTCAAACCTATGTAACTCACGAGACGTTTTGTCTTACGTATAGTTTTGTTTAAATGCTATGTACTCAGGTTCGGGAGCTAAAGATTAGGAGCTCTTTGCTAGTGAAGACCTTTTGGAGGACTTTAGTTTAGTCTATATGGTTATGGTACTTTCTCTTATACTATGGTTTTGATATGTAAATTTTGTAACATCATTTTGTAAAACTCTGATAGCTAATTTGGTTTTTGTTAAACCATGTTTTATAATCATAACTAGACCTAATTATGTAAACCATATTATTTACATGATTTAAAAGTATGGGCGTTACAGGGGCGATCGCGGCAATGTGCGGCAAGGGTCCGGGCGGGGCGATCGTGGCAGTGTGCAGCAGGGGTCCGGGCGGAGCGATCGCGGCAGGGGTCCGGGCGGGGCGATCATGGCAGTGTGCAGAAGGGGTCCGAGCGAGGCGATCGCGGCAATGTGCGGAGAATGTATGTTTCAGGAGAATTTAAGAAAGTAGTAAAGATGAATCAATTGTATTCGTAACACTAATAGAGGAGCCTTTATATAGGCATTACAATGAGAGTCCTTTAATACATAAGATTCCTAGTTAAAGTAAAATATCTAATGAGATCTTACTACCTCTTGAAGGATCTAGAACCTTCCATCTATAAATCTTCCCACAACCCCTATAAGCAAGACACCAACAAGGTAAGGACATCTGTGAACATTTATATTATTTTCTATTTCTTATGTATGAACTTCCACTTGGAAATAATCTCTATATAGAACACGTTTTTTGGTCTCGATGGTATGATTGTAGAGAGGTTTGTATTTATCTATTAAGACCTTGTTTGGTAGCCATATTAAAATAAGGTAAGACACATCTATATAAATAAGGGAGATTGGTATTGTATCAGTGTTTAGTAGATAAGATTAAAAATGTAGATAGCTTAAAATGTGTGTTTGATAGGCTAGTTTAAATCTAGATTAAATTTGAAACTTAAATTTTAACCTTACTAAAATTTTAACCAAAAAAAAAAAAATTGCCCCAACAATAAATTGTTAAAGGAAAAAAGAAAAAAAACAGCAAAATGGAATGTGCCCACTGATCCACCGCCCGAAATACCATTTGGAATTTGGTCTGCTTTACCCAAATCAATTCACCAACAAACAAATCAACAAAACAGAAATCTCCCTGCATCATTCCATTCATCCAAAATCAACATTTTGATAGGAGAGAGGAGATGCAAAAATCCTTTCTGAGCGAAACGGCGGCAACAATGAAGACGATGACGACAAAAGCCCTCTCTCACCACCCGTCTAGCTTGCAGCTGCAGTTTGAAATTGGGGAAGGTTTTGGTGTTGAGGTAATTTGGTCTCAATAACTCCCACAACCGAAGGACAAAGAAGAAGAATACAACGGCCGTGACGGCAACAAAGAGGGAGACGACTACAGCGAAAGACGTATGTGAGAGGAGAAGATGAGGACAGATTCGTGTTTTTATTTTTTTCTTATCTTGATTACTGTTCAATTCTGTGGAACCTATCCAAGGGTGGAATTCAGATTCATAGCAGGAAGAGGATAGTGAAATTAGGCCGGGTTTTTTGTAATCTTGGGGCTTCCTGATTACACATCTAGGCTACCAAACAAATGGTATAGCCCAGATGTTAATGCTATCCTGGCATTATAAGGCCTACCAAACAAGGCCTAAATGCTAAATATACCAAAGTTTCAAATAAAGTAGAAATGTCGTTATAAATTAAATACACATTCACTAATTTTAAGTACTTTTAAGGTAATATGATTGTCTTGTTAAACAATAAATATGATAAGGACAATTCAATTAACTTTATGTTACTGCTCGAAAAACAGATATCTTAGCAATCTACAAATTATGAAGATTTGTGTATACTGACCTCGAGTTCGAAAGTATGTGAGTACTCATTCATGTGCATCTCGAAGGATGTGTGCAGTTATCTTACCCTAATTCGCATGTATTTTCCACAGAAATCCAAGTATGGAGTTGCACTACTTAAAGAGTCGTGCTTGCGTTGAAAGTTAATTAACCCACTTTCACAGTCCCACTCTGCAGCAACTGTTCCTCCACCTTTTAATTCTGACTCAACCGATCACACTGTTGCATAGACACGTTTATGGTTTGTTCTAAATTCGTTGCTATTTCCATAATTTTAAAAATATGCAAAGGAAATTGTTGGTACCTCATACATTTGAACTGGCAGCAACTTTTTAAGCCTAGGATAAGTAAGAGAGAACTAAACCCGTAAGCACACAGAATAGTTAGGAATTCAAAAGCATGTCTTAAATGTATGTTAGTATTTTACAATACATTTATCATTCCCCAAATATGTTAAAATTCCAAATGTTATTGAATAATAAAATATTTTATTTAGTTCTTGTTGATATAATTGTTGCATAGAAACTAATGCAGTTATATTAGATTTACAATTATCGCGGGTGGAACTTTTATTTCAACACTTAATGTTTTATATAATTTAGACAAGAATCAGCTTAGGTAAAGTAATCTTTCGTCTACCCCGACATCGATATCTGACATTCAGAGGAGAGAACAGTCAATGACTGCCAAGGGGTGAAGTAAAGCCGAGTGACTCATAAGAAAGAGAGAATTTAGCTCGGTATTCACTCAAGAAGAACGGCAGTCCGGGAATGAACATAACTTAGCAGACCCGGAGGGAAGAGAGAAGCAGCCTAGCAACAGGAACTCTTTAGCAAGTAGAGAATGCTTTAGCTGCAGAGTCCCCTAGCCCTAGTGGTTCGGTAGTTTACTTCCTTCCTTCTGTCAACAGCCGTGTTTTAAATAGCGCAGCGTTGATGTGTAGCGTTTTTGTCTTGATAGCGCGTAGTGCAAATAGCATAGCGTATAACGTAGGTTTAGCGTTCCTACTATTTTATATAAAAAAAATAAAATATATCTATATAATATATAATTCTTTATCATAAGTTAATATAAATCAAGTTAAAATTATAACTAGTGACACTTAAAATAAGAATATATGAAAATAAATGTATAAATATCATATTTACAATCCACCGTTTTTTTAATGAACTCATCAACAAGTTTTCCTATCAGTTATTTATCATTGGTTATTTGTCATTATCTTCGACACTACATAGAATTATTAAACTATATTTTGTAATAAATTTAATAGAACTTTATAGTTTATATAGATATAAAAGTAATAAATAATAATTAAGAAATATTTGTAATTAAAATAAAAATATATAATTAAAATAAAAAATATGATAAAAATCAAATTTTCTCAAATAGTCCACGCTATTTACGCTATAGCTCAAATAGACTACGTATTTGCGCTATTTGGATAAAAGCGTGCCACATCATCAAAAATCTTACGTTATTTGTCCAAAACGCTATTTTGAATGCGCTACGTAGCTCTACAGTCAATTTTTGCGCTATAGCGCGCTGTAGCCTACGCTACGAAACGCTATTTAAAACAGTGGTCAACAGTGAGCAATTAAATATATTATATATAAATACTCATATATTTATTGGACCAAGAGGAACACTAATCTTTTACACAGAATACATAAGATGTGCATATTACAAGGGAATCTAGTGATAGCCCAAGTGGTAATGCATTTACAAAACCTAGGCCACACCTCCCGTCCCAACGAAAATGTACTAAAAAAAGAGCAAGAATGAGAGAAAGATATGCATCATTAATAAAAATTAAACTACAAAAAGTAGAATTTATTATTAACTTCAGAAAGTAGCTATCCTGTATCCGATAGGATTTCTACAATTCGTGCTCATAATCAAGTTAAACGATCAAACCAAACCAGGTTAGCAGAACCAAAATATAGGTTGAATTGAAAACTTTCTGTGATACTTCCGATTTATAATTTTAAGAAATTGGACTCTTGGTACATGTTTTGTTTTGGGGGGTCTCAATCTGAACTGCACCCACCCTTCAAAGTATTTTTTGTTTAGCAATGAACACATTTCTTCACTTCTCCACATCTTTTTTTGGTTTTCTTCCTCTGGTACAAAACTGTAAAATTGAAGGAAGCTTAACTCTAGTCCCTGTCATTTGTCCATATCCTCTTCCAAGGCTCAAAGACACTAACGACTAAATATAACAATCCCTTACCCTCCTTTCGTCATCTCACCACCTGACAGATACCAAAAGTGCGGTCCAGCATCCACAGCCGAACCCGAGCACAATGTGGCCCTTATGTAGTTCCATCACACCAATCTTCGAGTAATCCACGTCCTGTCAGTCTCTGATTACGTTCTTGTTAATTTAAGCTATGAAGCTTCGATACGCATGGCGCACGGAAATGATGATATGGTTATGACGATACGACATATTTTGACAGTTGTAAGGATATAGGTACGTTGTACATATCATATATTTTTTCAAACTATTGAATATGTAAACTTATTAAGTACACTTACAAACTGTTTTAACCATATTAGTAAAACTATAAATACTAAAATGTGACAATTTCCATAAAAACAGAGAAAACATGTCGGACTCGGCAATCAGTGGTAAAAAATCAATTTCTTAGCTTTGAATTGGAGGCTTTCTGAAAATATACATATATGTATTCACGGAGTATTGGGTAAAGTAAATGATACAACACGTATGAGGTACGGGTGCGTTGTGCTGGAAGTATCCGTGCTTCCTAGGATTTAAGATATTAAAAATCCCTAAATTAGAAAGCCTTATCCACCCAAATTATATAATGTTTCATTTCTTCTACTTTGGTTCATCAGTTTCTAATATTTGTTCATTATTTTCCAAGTTGACAACTAGACAGGTGGATTTTTGGTTCACAATTTTGTTTAAAACCATTGTTGTTAAGGCGTCGCCTAGGTGACGCCTAGGCGTCCAGGCGATTTCCGTGGTTCGCCTGGATGGTGCGCCCCGCCACGAGATTCAAGTCTCCGCCTAGGCGTCGCCCAGGCGCAAAAGTCGACGCCTGGTTCGCCTGAGTCGCCTGGGTAAACCGAAATTAAAAAAAATGTTATATTACTTAAGTTCTTAACCTAGCCCTAGCACAGTCTATAAGAACTCCAGTCCCGACCGCTTCAGAGTTCATCCAACTCCAACTCCAACCGCTCGCCGGTCGCGGCACCTCGCCGCCCGCCGCCGATCGCCGCCCGCCGCCTGCTAGGTACTCTTCTTCATTATACTTCTTTGTTCTGTTTTTTTTTTTTTCTTTTTCTTTCTTAGTTCTTTTCTGTTTAATGTTCTTTTCTGTTTTTTTTTTCTGTTTCCGCGCTTTTTTTTCTATTTTTTTTTTCTGTTTCCTGTTATTTTTCTTTCTTTGTTCTTTTCTGTTTCCTTACTGTTCTTTTCTGTTTTTTCCATTTTTCTGGTGCTTTTTTCTGTTTTTTTTTTTTTCTGTTTCCTGTTATTTTTCTTTCTTTGTTTTTTCTGTTTTTTCTTTTCTGTACTGATTAATGTTATTTTCTGTTTTTCTTTTTTTCTGCTTCCTGTTCTGTGCTTTTTTTTTCTGCTTCCTGTTCTTTTTCTTTCTTTGTTCTTTTCTGATCAATGTTCTTTGCTGTTTTTTTGCGCCCTGTTCTTTTCTGTTTTTTTTTTTTTTTCTGTTTCCTTTCTTTGTCTAATTATTTTTTAATGTATTTATTTACAGGCCCAAAAATTATGGCTGAAATTAATTCTACCAAAAATTAAGATATGTCCAAAGATCCTAAACGAAAGGCCAAATCGAATGATCCGGGATGGAAATACGGTTTTTGGCCAGACTTGAACAACAAAGATTTGGTTGAATGTTCGCTTTGTCACAAACAAATGCAGTCGGAAATAAAGAGATTGAAGCAACACCTAGCTTCCGGTTATGGAGATGTTAAATGTTCCCAAACAACCACAGAAATAATGAGGGAGATGCAACAGTACATATCTAAGACTAAACGGAATAAACAAGTCATTTTGGATGATGGTGATAATAGTGATAGTGACATTAATACTCAACCATCATCTCGTGGCTCTATTACTCAACCAAGTTCCGAAACAGCCGTTAAAAGAAAGCATTCGGCTTTAAATTTTGCAGGACTGCAACCAAGAGTAGGGAAAACAAAACATGTCGATTTCTGCAATGGTTCGAAAAACTCCTGAAGAGGTTGTCGAAGAGAGACATGCTAAGGGTAGTATCCAGACGACAATTGAAGGTTGCACGAAGAGCCCGGAAGAGAAAGAGAGAATGCATATGCGCATCACCAATTTCTTCTATGAGAATGGCATATCATTCAACGCGGCAAATTCAAGGAGCTATGAAATAATGGTTGAGTCGATTGCCCAAATGGAACCTGGGGTAAAGCCGCCTAGTTATCATGATTTGCGGGGAACTCTACTTGAGAAAGCCAAAAAAGAGACAGACTTGGTGAAAGAGAAGCATAAAGTAGCTTGGAAGCAATATGGGTGCACACTTATGTTGGATGGATGGACAAATAGAAGGAATCGACACTTGATTAATTTTCTTGTCAATAGTCCAGAAGGGACTTTTTTCTTGGAGCCCGTTGATGCATTCGGACAATCACATGATGCAAAAATGTTAGCGGACTTGCTTGAGAAGAAAATTGAAGAAATCGGCAAGGACCTTGTTGTTCAAGTAGTGACGGATAATAGTGTCAATTATAAGGCGGCCGGCAAACAACTGGAGCAGAGAATACCTACACTTTATTGGACTCCCTGTGCTGCGCATTGCCTTGACCTAATGTTGGAAGACATTGGAAAATTGAATGAATTCAAGTCTAAGATCGAAAGTGCTAGGCGTGTCACTACATTTATCTATAGACATGGGAGGATTCATTATGCTATGAGGGAGAAGACAGGTGGTAAGGATCTAGTGCGACCCGGGGCTACTCGATTTGCCACTGCTTTCCTTACTTTGCAAAGTTTGTACGAGCATAAAGATGCTTTGAAAAGTCTATTTGTTAGTGAAGATTGGTACAGTTCAAAATTGGCCAACACGAAAACGGGAAAAAGGGTGTGTGACACTGTACTTTCTTCTAGGTTTTGGAGTTCAGTTGAAGATTATATAAGAGCATCACACCCGCTTCTTATTGTATTGAGGATAATTGATGGTGATGAAACTCCAGCTATGCCCGAGGTTTCCATGGCTATGATCGTTGCCAAGAACAAAATCAAGGAGTCATTTGCGCACAATCCAAGATTGTTGAAAAAATTGACAGAAATTGTTGAGAACGGATCAAATGGAAGTGAAATTATATGGGGCAAATCCTTCCAAATATTTTGATCTTAAAGTAAGTGATAATGCATATGCTCGTGCATAGGGGTGGAAAATAATACCGAAATACCGAAATACCGCAGTTACCGTACCGACAAATACCGAAAAAATACCGAATTTTCGGTATACCGTAGAATACGGTACGGTATATTACCGTACCAGTCATTTTCGGTACGACAACGGTTTGAATATTTGCATACCGGCGGTATACCGTACCGTACCGAAATTACGGTATACCGTTACGTACCAGTTTATACCGCGGTATACCGCCATACCGTAATAAATGATATATATAAATTATATTATCTTAATACTTAATAAATATTAAGATAAGGGGCGGCTAAACCTAATTGCTAATTCACAAAGTCAAACTCACACACACCTCATCCTAAACGGGGCGGCTAAACCTAATTCATCTCAAACTCACCGTCTCACTGTCACACCTCACGCAGTCACACACACACACACACACACTGCCTTCACTTTCAACACAACGGTGTGAGTCGTGCGGCGGTGCTCTTTCACGGCGGAGCTCGGTAGCCCCCTCGCTGTGGGCGGTGCTCTTTCACGGCGGTGCTCTTTCACGGCGGTGCTCTTTCAGTGCGGCGGTGCTCTTTCACTGCCGGAGCTCTTTCACGACGGGCAGTCAGTCCGTATTTTCGTGGTGAGTTTGAGTTCTACTGTTCTAGTGTCTCTTAAACATGGTTATCACGGCGCCAAGGCGAGGCGAGGCGCTCGGCTACCGCCCGGACGCCTAGGCGCCTAGGCGCCCGCCTAGGCGACAATTAGGCGTTAAATAAAAAATATATTTAATAAATAATAATAATTAATATTTCACTATTAAAATTAATAAACAACATTATATTAAGTCCACATTTTATAATTAAAGCCATAAAATTGAACCAAGTTGAACCGAATCATCATCATGTTCATCATCATCTAATATGATAGGCTTGTTTCTCGCATTTCTCTGTAAGTATTCGTGCATCTCTCTCATAATAACCGGAGTCGTCTTCGGGCATGATTCGACATCTCCGAAACCTTTAGCCAAATGTTGTTTCAATCTCTTCACTCCGGAGAACATTTGCTTATGACAAAGCGAGCACTCAATCAAATCCTTGTTGCTCAAGTTGGGCCAAAAACCATATTTCCATCCCGGATCATTGGATCTTGCCTTACGTTTAGGATCTTTCGATGGATCGTAATTTGGCGTGTTCTCGGAATCTCCCATAATATATCTGCAAATTAAAAAAATAATAAAATTTTTTTAGCAAAACATTTTCAGCATTATATATATTTAAGAAAGAAAAGTTGCACTTTAAATACCTAAAAAAAAAACTGCACTGTAAAGAAATATTTGCAGTTCACATAAAAATCCCATTTTTTAAACCAACAGTTGCACTCTCTTATTTGTAACGAATTGAGACAGCACACCAAAAATAAAACATCTTTGAAACCCACTTATTTAAAAACCCATACTTTAACACCCATATTAAATCCCATTTTCTACAACCAATACTTTAAAACCCGTTTTCTAAAACATAAGCTGTACCCTTAATTAAATTGCAGGAACAAATATCGAAATGAGAAAAAAAAACTGTAAGAAAACGGAAAGAAGAAAAAGAGAAGGAGAACGGGAAGAAGAGAAAGACAAAGGGGTGATATCATTACCTGAAAGAGGAGCGACGGACGGCGACCGGCGTGGATGGATCGGACGGGCGGCGCGGAGACGGCGGACGCAAAAAGGAGGGCTAGGTTTTTTCTCTGTGTTCTGTCAGGTAAGGAAGGAAATCCGTGTTCCGTATGTTTGGTTTTGGTTGTCGACTGAATCTGTAGCCTTTAAACAACAGTTTTTTTTAGTTAAAACAAGAATTTACCTGTTTGCCCTTGACTGAGGCGACAAGGCGTCGCCTTTCTCGCCTAGGCGACGCCGCGCTCGCCTAGCTCAAATCTAGGCGAGGCGATGGATTCAGGCGGCCTGGCCGGACCGCCTTGCCGCCTAGGCGTCGCCTAGGCGACGCCGTGATAACCATGCTCTTAAATTTGTGGTGATCTTATTTCTCAAAATGGAATAATAAGAGTTCATGGAGATGAGTTTTTTCAAACCAGGAAAGCAAAACTCAAAAGCCCAGAACAATCGAAAAATGGTAATAATAAGATTTTCAGGCAAACCTTTTTACAGACAGCCCTCTTTACAGACAAACCAGGATGAGTTTTATGTTATCAAATGTTAATAATAAGATTTTCAGGAATTATTATTTGCACACTTTCTGCGTACCCATTTCTGATATTATTTTATGGAAGCTGTTGATCATTTTCTTGAAATAGAGTATACTGTATATGGAAGCTGTTTCTGATATTTACATCTTTTATTTGAGAGAAATTGATGATGCCGATAAACTTGTAGAAATTGAAATAGGTCTGGAAATTGTATTGGAAATTGTAGAAGCTTTGGTGTGTACTAATGATTGGTTAAGAGCGGAGTTCGACTTTTGTAAGGATCCAACCGAAGATGACCTTGTTTTATATAAGGAAATTGAAGAAATTGAAAAGAGTAAGAGTTTTTTATTTAATTACGTGTAAATATAAATTATATTTCTTTAAGTATAATGTAATTTGATGCGTACTAATAATTTTATTTATTTTTACAGCTGCAAATGCCGTTCAAGATCGTTCGTAGATTTGTACAAGTGTTAGTTGATTGTTCCAGGGGTTCTAAAACTGAAACAAGCAGTGAGTATATCAAGCAGAGCAGTGCAACCTTGCAACAACTTTAAGTTGGAGCATCTTTAAGTGAGTTGTGAGCTTTTGCAACCAGTGCAACAACAAGCAGTGAGCTGAACAACTTTAAGTTGGAGCATCTTCTCACTGTGATTTTGCCGACTTTTAGTTACCTTGCAACTGCTCTCATATTTCCTCTTGTTTTAAAAGCAACATCTTTAGAACTTCATTATCAAACTATAATGTGACAGTGAGAGAGACTGATGTTGTAATTTTTTATTGTAATGCGCTTGTTTTATGTTTCTGTGTAAGAGTTATTTTTTTATGTTTCGTGGTGCCTTATTCAAACCGTGGATGTATGTTTTGTTTTGACTTTTGAGTATATCAACATACCGATTCAATACAGAACGGTATGACGGTAATTTCAGTATACCTTGAATATACGGTATGCCAAATTACCGTGTGTTATACCGAAAAACGGTACGGCAACGGTATATGCAATGTTTCACACCGATATCTCGGTATACCGAGTCTCGGTATGCCGAATGGTTCGGTACGGTATCGGTATGTAATTTTATATAACGAAAGTTTCGGTACGGTATATGGTATTAGTAAAATAAATCGGTACGGTACGGTATACCACCCCTACTCGTGCACAACGAGCTATGTTCAATGATGTGCTTGAAAAAATGATCACTGATAATGATTTGCAAGTCAAGATAAGTGATCAAGTGGATGATTATGACAACATGCGAGGAAGCTTTGGAAAGCAATTGGCAATCAAGCAACAAAAGAAAAAGAATCCTCGTAAGCCTTTTTACATACGTTAAACCAAGTATTATATTATTCATATAATCTATATTATTTTTTTTGGAACGCTTTTTGAACCTTCTTTGAACTAAGTATTCATTATTGTTTTTGACATTTTAGTTGATTGGTGGAATGCTTTTGGTGGCCTACATATCGAGCTCCAATCACTTGCTATGCGCATCATTAGTCTTCGTTGTTCATCTTCAGGTTGTGAGCGCAATTGGAGCACATTTGAATTTGTAAGTATTAAATTATTATTATTATCATCAATAAGTAAAATATTAAACTTTCGAAACTATAAGTGATTTTTTTTCATTTTGATTTTTAGATCCACACGAATAAAAGAAATCGGTTAGAGCATAAGAGATTGAATGATTTGGTTTACATTCAATATAATCGAAAAATTGCAACGAGATTTGAAAAGAGGCGTGAAGAAGGGTCTAACTTTAACCCTTTGATCATAGAAGATTTTCAATGGGATAATGAATGGGTTGATAGTGGTGATGATGTTGTTCATGCCGGGGAAAGATCTTTCATGGCGTCTTGTTGATGAAGCAATTGGTGCATCGAGCAATCTTGAGGGTCGTAGTCTTTCTAGGAGAGCTAATGTTGGTCAAGTTCCGGGCTCATCGATCTTGAGTTATTCTCGACGCCGTAATGCAACTACGTCTAGGTTGATTGACGAGGATGAAGTGGTTGAACCTTTTCCACATGATGATGAAGATGTTGAGGATGACGACGAGCTTGAAGGACAAGAGGATGTGACTACTACCGATGATCATGCTCATGAAAATGAGGGGTTTATTGATAACTTGTTTGATGATATTTGAGACTTATTGGAGAGGAGGAATTTGATATGAAACTCTAGTTGTTATTTATTATATATTTATATTGTTTATGGTGTGTTTTGTAACTTCTGTTGAGTGGGATGAATGTTATTTATTATCTAACTCATCATGATTTTAGAATAATTCATATATTATATATATTATAAAATAATATATATTTTATATGAAATTGGTCGCCTGGACGTCGCCTAGGCGGGCGCCTAGTCGCCTAGGCGTCCAGGCGGGTGGCGCCAGGCCGCCGTGACAACCTTGTTTAAAACTAAACAGGAAAAGACTTTTGGCTCATGATTGTTATAATTGTAACTAGCTGAATAGAGGTTCTTTTTTTTTTCAAAAAACTTGGAATTCAAAAGATTATTTAGATAATCTAACCAATGTTTTAGGGTAATATGTCTCTTGAAAAGTTCCATGAATTTATTTAGACATCAAAACCATTTAGCCAACTGCAGGAACAATTCTACACTAGAAGGGACAGCCCAGAAGAGATAAAGAACTATAGACATCACTGTTTTTCTTTTTCTTCTTGATGGCTAGGAGAGATGTCTATTCTCATACACTACAAAGTGCTCCACGCTCAGCAGGCATAGAAATGTGTTCATTTAGGATATTATTATCTGAAAGAAGAGGATTCTATTTTTTAATAAATCATGAAAAGCTCTCAACCTCAGTACATGATACATAATGAGTAAAAAAATTGACTGATCGAGGACTAAATGAATTGCAGAGAAAATCACCAAGTTGAGTTGCAGGGAAATCACCAAGTTGAGATAAAACAGGCACTAACAAATGCCTAAGATGACCCAATATAAATGCTATACTGCTAGTTTGCAGGTGTACATTGTCATATTAAAAGATGCCAGAGATTAAACTGTGAAGTATTGCTCAAGATAATAAGCTCATCCAGACAATGAAGCTCACCCGTAGAGAAGTACATTAAGCGTTGTACTCATGGACACGCATCCACTTCGTAGATGACCACTTGTTCCCTCTTATAACAGGACAGCCACCTACAGAAGACCATAAGACAGAAAGTGGGTGTAATATCCGCATATTTTATTTTTATTTTTGTATGTTTTTTGCTTTTGACTACTCGCGTGTATCTTTTCTCATGTTTTGAACCTATTTTATTCTGCGCTTTTGTCATTCGAGCTAGCTTCAAGACTGCCTTGGTGTGGTCCGTAAATTATTACGATTTTCCCGCTTTTGTGCTTGATTCTCTACATTGATTGGATTGTCGTTTCTACGTGGTCGCTTGACGTTTTAGTCGTGTTGTGGACTCGTATCTTGGCGCTTGGTCGCGAATTGTGATTTCGAAGGGGGCTTTATTGTAATTTTACCATTTTGGGGCGTACAGTTTGGAGTTTGTTTTTCCGCACCTTTGGGGTTGCCGTATTCGCGTATTTGATTAGCGCTTAGACTCGTTTATGGATTGTCATCATAAGCGCTTCATCTCATTTCAAGTCTAGTTGCGTTTTCCTCGTCGTTTTGGGATGTTCTGGGCTGATCAACAGTACTGCTGTCAGCGGGCCGTTACGACCGTAAATTGCATAGCGTCACCGCTGTAACATCAGGTACATCACGGCCGTAACATGGGCTAAGTTACGTCTGTAACATACTAAAATTATGGCCATAATGACGGGCCTGTTATAATCTGTCCATCAGTTTCCAGAGGCAAATTTCTGCATCTTTTCATTCTCACGCGGCGGGACTAAGGGTTGGGGCGATTTTGGCATGAAAGTTCAGCAAGAATTTATTTTCCATCATCATCTTCGAGTTCCCCGTGTGGATTAACATCATCAAATTCCTCCTTCCTCTTCCGAATTGAAGTAAATTCTCCGGGACCCTACTTTTGGAAATTTTTGGGGGTTTTGATAAGTGGTGCATTTCAAACCGTTTTGTCCGTAGAATCACGTTTCCTGTTATTACTCTATTCCGTGTAAAAGTCACCCTACAAACTGATGGTTAAATTCTGGAATTATGAGAAATTGAGAGGGTTTTGGTTGAAATCCACCATGTACATGTTTCATTGCGTATCTTACGAATCGTAGGCGAGGCTTTGGGTGTTCATTCATTTAGTTTAGTTTTGGCATTAATCGTAGTCTTACAGATCGTTTAGGTCCAGAAGCTTCGGTTCGTTCAACTGCGTGTGATTTTCTCCCCATTTTCAATTCATCATGTCTCAGAGGCAAGTATTTCCTATAAACTCACAATCTTAAACTTGAAAAATAATGCATATGTGTGTGAGATTACATACGTTCATTCTTGGAGGGTCCGACGGGACCTCGGGGGGAATCCGTAACCTCTGGTCGGATTCATGAACATTTGGGTAACCATTCCGGGAGAGTCCGACAGGGTATCGGGGGGTCCGTAACCTCTGGCCCGGTCCACGGTTAATCACGAGCGGTTTTACTACTATGACATGTTTAGATATTGCATTCCGGAATCATTATATCGCTTTTGAAAAAAAAATGATGCATGTATTTTAATGTGTAAGATGTGATGGTTCATGTGTATTTACTTGCACTAGCTATTCCACGGCTAACCACATTTGTGGAAAATATTTTTTATGTATTTCAGGTTTAGAGCGACCAGACGAGCGGCCACCGGAACAGTACGATGATGATGGCCAAACATGATACTGTGTTGGCTCATTGTGTGTCCTCTTGAGTTTTGTCCCTTTATTTTGAATCGATCATTTGTTTAGTTGGTACTCGAGTACTGTACTAGTTTTCTTTCTTCGTGGTATGTTGGATTTGTTTTATGGAAAGATTAATTTTTTGTTGGAGTATTTACCGGATGATCTGGATGGTTGATTGCCGTTTTGTGATTCTTTCATTATTAGATATTTTTTACAACCTTGAAGATTGGAAGTGTGAATGTTTTTGAGTTTAAACTCGTGAGTCCCAAGTCGGGATTCACGACGCTGTGACATACTTCGAATATCTCGGGGGTGTTACAGAATATGGTACTAGTAGGTTTATAGATACCTAGGTTGTCGGCTTTTTGGGGTCTAGTCGCATCATTTTATATGCACGATATTGTTGCGCTGCCATCATTTTAGTACGGCCAGTGCTCGTACGTTTCTTATCTCCCTTTATTTGCTTAACTCTCTGCCCTTCAAATTCGTAATGTGATAACCGTTCTTCTCGACGGTTTATATTATGAACTGTACTCACATACTTTCTAATTCTCTTTCTTTAGAATGTCTGTTGGTAGAGGACGCGGTCAGGAACGTGGCGCAACCATGGTTGTCACGTCGACCAGTCGAGCCCAGTCGACGGAGAGTCTGGGCAAGTCGAGTCGTGACTAGTCGTGACTAGTCGACAAGGTATAAATAATTAATAAATATATATTATGTATAGTGTATTTGTATATATGTATAGTGTATTTGTATATGCATATATATACAAATAATATTGTTTGTTAATATTTAATAGTATTATTTTATCTAAATAAAATTGTTTGTTAAATTATTATATTTCAAATAAGTAATCCACTTGAATATTTTTTAAATTGGTATAAAACAAAAACCTAAAACAAAATATAAGAAATAAACTAAATTGATAAAAGGACAAAATACATTTATAATCAATTTTTTTGTTTTCAGTAATATTAATATTTTAAAAATCAAAATTTTATGTTTAGATTATAAACAAACAACACAATTTAACTAAAATTTTTAATTTATACAATTGGATAGACTTACAACTAATTTAAAAAGCATTATATTTACAGTTATACAATCCACAATGTCTATTATATAAGTTTACAGCTATACACAACAACTTGCAATTAATATATTAATTAAATGAAACAATTGGAGCTGACACAACTTGAAACAGCTATACATATAATATATTATAGTCAAAAAAGTCTTTCTTTGTGAAACCCTAGCGCAGTGCAGCCGCCACCCTTTTCTTCTTCCTTTCACTCTTAAGTATTCTGCAGAATACTCTGCAGGTGCAGCCGCCACCCTTTTTCCTGGTCGAACCCTAGCTAGTCGTCGTTACGGCTGCAGTGCCGCTACCCTTTTTCCTTTTTAAGTATTCTGCAGGTGCGCACAAAAAAAAAAGGAATTCTGCAATCGGGTCCAAGTCGGACCCGAGTCGTCGCCCGGTCGACCCAAGTCGTCGACTACGCGACCCATGTCGTCCAGGTCGGGCGACATATTTACACAAGGCGAGTTGGAGTGGCACCGCGCCGATCCTCCACTGCCTGGTCGACTAGTCGACGACTAGTCGCGACTAGTCGACCGCCGTAACAACAGTGGGCGCAACCGGTGGGGCCGGCCATGTCTTTCAGTTTTGATGCTTGTTCGATTTTACCCCTACTTTGTCAAAATCAGTTCATCCGAGTACTGATGGTCATCGGAACCAGTTGTTTAGTCAGGGAAACTCCGCAAGGAACAACGCGGTTGTTGGCAGTGCAACCATATTACAACAAGTGGAGAATTAAATGGCTCTTTTAACCCAGGCGGTTCAACACAACAATCCGCCTCCTGCGGCTAATACCAGGGTGGATAAATGGGTGCAAGACGTAATTCGTATGCAACCTCCTCAGTCCATTAGGGCTTCAGATCCGGCTGGTTGAGAAAGTTGGCTTAACAAGATGCACGAGATTTTTGTGGCAGTGGATTGTCACAGAGGCACGAAAGGTGCCAATTACTCAGTACTTCCTGACAAGAGAGGCTACCAGCTGGTGGCAGGTAGTCGAACCCCAAGACCATGTTGCTAACTAAGAGAAGTTTAAAGAATTGATGGAGGACGAGCATTGCCCGTGGCCAGATGAGGAGGTCATAATCTGAGCCTTTTTTGAGGCTAAACCACAGGATATTCTTGTGTCGCATGCGATAGTTGAGTATAATCAACAAATCTGCCACTTTGACATGCGGATGAAACCGAGAATTCGACACTACATGGCAGGTTTCGCTTGCACTACATTGAAAGAGTATCAACGCGAGGCATTAGCCTATGATATGTTTTTAGCTGCTACTGAGACAGCAAATGAAAATAAGAAATAAAAGATCTCCGACAACTTTTCTGGCAGTAAGGATGGTAATCACAGAGGTCTCAGTCAGCTAACTATCAAGTTGGGAAGTCGTCCCATTCGTTCGGTGGTGGCCGGAATTTCAGAGCCGGTTCTAGTGCTTCTAACCGGGTCGTGACGTGCTTTAGCCAATAAAGCCATTATAACCGTGATTACAACCTACCTCGATTGAGGTTTCATAATTATGGCTAGTCGGGCCACAAAGCAGCGTTTTGTACCATGGAAGAGAAAACACTTGGGGCTCAGACATCCGCTCCTATGCCTAGGGAATCAAGTGTTAATCAGAAACCATCAGTGGGTCAACCGTCTTAGAGTTTTGGTCGAGGCAGAGGACGGGGTCAGCCCATTAGAGGGAGAGTTTCCAGTGCTGGTTCAACGCATCCGCACATTTATGAGATGAGAAGGATTGACGATCCAGAGACTACAGTGGCCACATGTACTGTTCATGGCCTTTCTCACCTAATTAGACTGCTTTTTGATTTTGATGCTACACATTTTTTCATCTCATTGAATTGTGTGCCTCGGTTAAAAATTGATTGATTGACTAGCGAGCCTTTTGTTGTTAAATTGCCTAGCAGGGATAGATTAGTGGGTAGGAGGTTAGAGACTGTCTGATGAGAATCGCGGAGAGAATTTGGCCGTCGAACTTAATTGTCGTGGATATCAAAGACGAGGATTTGATTCTCGGCGATGACTGGCTTGGTAGGCATGGGTCGATAATGAATTGTAAGCGGGGCTTCAGGTGTTCTTTCGGATTGTTCAGTTTAATTTGGGCATTAATCGTAGTCTTACGGATCGTTTAGGTCCAGAAGCTTCGGTTCGGTGCAACCGCGAGTGATTTTCTCCCCGTTTTCAATTCATAAACTTGAAAAGTAATGCATATGTGTGTAAGATTATATATGTTCACTACAAGAGGGTCCGACGAGGCCTTGGGGGAAATTCGTAACCTCTGGCCAGATTCACGAACATTTGGGTCAACTATTCCGGGAGAGTCCGACTGGGTATCGGAGGGTCGGTAACCTCTGGCCAGGCCCACAGTTAATCATGAGCGATTTTACTACTACGGCATGTTTAGATACTGCATTCCGAAATCATTATCTCGGCTTTTGAAAAATATTGATGCATATATTTTAATATGTAAGATGTGATGGTTGATTTGTATTTACTTGCAATAATTGTTCCACGACTAACTCCATTCGGAAAAAATACATTTTATATATTTCACGTTTAGAGCGACCAGACGAGCGGGTACTGGGACAGTACGACGATGATGGCCAATCGTGATATTGTGCTGACTTATTATGCGTCCTCTTGGATTTTGTCCCTTTATTTTGAGTCAAACATATTTTTAGTTAGTTGGATTAGCTTTGTGGAAACATCTGAGTACTTTGTTGGAGTATTTACCGGATGATCCGGATGGTTGATTATATTTATGTCATTTATAAGATATTGTTTTTACAACCTTGAAGGTTAAAAGTATGAATGTGTTTGAGTTTAGCCTGGTGCGTCCGAGCTCCCACCTGGAGTTTCACAGTGCTGTGAGCCTGTGACATACTTCGAATATCTCGGGGGTGTCGCATTTGGTTCCTTAAAGAGATTCATAAAACACAGAATACAAAGCACGAGAGCGCAATATTCACATAACGCATCACAAGTAAAAAAAGAACCGTATAATGTATCTGTTAGCTAGCCACTAAACCATTACTAAAGTTCCCACAGAGAAACCACAACTAACCATGTAAACTTGATGGATCCAAAGTTGCATCAGGCATCATACTCCAGAAAAGTAGTGCGTCGCCCATTTTTGGTTTAACCGAAAGACCTCCTTTGCCACATTCAGATAGCTCATTCCACCAGGGAACAGAACTAACATTTCCTCTTGCTGCTGGGAATACTGTCTCACCACCTTCTTCAACATCTGACCTGTAATCAGTATCAGAGATGTCGAACAGTGATCCCGCAAATTACACTGGTATCGAGACATAAAAGTAACTTACAAGTACATTAAAACAGTAGCAATGCGTTGACCACCATTTTGAGTGTTATATTCATCCTGAAAATAGTCGTAGTGAGGCTCATACTTTTGCCCCACTTCATAATGAAGGACTTGAAGGCCTTCGCCATGCTCTGTTGATTATAGATGAGATTTATTTAATTCCCAAAACTGAATAACACAAGATATATCAATCAAGCAAACCAAAAACAGGGGAAGAAGATAAAAAATGCCATTGCTATAATTACAGAATGCAAAATACTTGAATGATTTTATGTAACTTCCTACATATATAAGCTTCATTTATGCATACAGCAATTCACAGTTGTGCACAATCATTACAACATCTATGTCATTGCTCCTGCGTCTGTTTGTTTGCTTGATAGGACCTTCACCTTCTCCATACAGATAAAACTAAAAGTGTTGAACGCAACTTATGCCAACATGGCCCCCCAATCCTACAACATAAACCTATTCTTGCTAAATGTTGCCAAGGAACATGCGGAAGCAATGTTTTTGAACGCGCGAGACGAGTTTGAGGCGTTTTGGCCGGACAAGGTGAGGCGTATGCCTCGTGGTGCATTGAGGCGTAAGCCTTGATTAAAATAAAAAAATAAAAGTCTCAATAAAATTTTATAATATTGTTAGAAATTACTGAAAGAGCACAAAATTATAAATTAGATTACTAAAGAATCATAGTACACAGGCCTGAACCTCAATGTCAATTTTACTTGATTTTTCCCTAAAAATGTCACAAAAGAGTATAACTTAGTTTTTTTTTTACAAACTAAATTCCATTCTTTATCAAAATTTTAACAAAATTTCAATATTTAATTATTCTTTGTTAATTTTAATGTCAAATAACATCTAATAACAGTTCTTTAATGTTAGTTTTTTAAAGAAAACGAAAATCAACAAATAGATTTAATAGCCCAATAGTAACTTTGTAGATATGCAATATAATAAGGGGTAGTTATGTCATTGATCATTTTAAATAAAACCCGAATCCTTTGTATATTTTTCTCACTTTCACTTCTGCCGCTTTCACTTTTCATTGACCACCCCACTTTCACTTACCAGATCCGCCGCTCTCTTCTAATGCTCTGGTATGTTTCGTCTTTTTTTTTTCCTTTTGAAAAGCTGAAACGCCTCACAAAATTGCCTCAGAGAGGCGCGCCTCAAACGCGTCTCAAGCGTGCCCACATGAACGAGGCGTAAGCCTCAGCTATGGGGTAAGAGGCACCGCCTAGGAGGCGGCTTTCCTCCCCTCGCCTCAAGGCACGCCCCGAGCGTTTTTTAAAACACTGCATGGAAGAACTACCACAAATCAAGATAACACCAAACCAGAATTGGTTGTGATCTGATCCACCAAGCGCATACCCTCACAAAGCAAATAATATAGTCTAACCACATCAACATTGGCTTTGAGACTCAAGTTGCCACTAAAATGCATACCTACAGAAATGAAGGTGAAATCTGCAATTCTTTTCTCAATTCTCTGAACAATCTTATCACGTCCTCGAGGAAGAAATGTTCCAGAACTTGTACGTACTCTGCAGGGAAAAAGAGTATGACAATATGATGGAACTCTAAAGAAAAAATACAATGCATATTCAATTTTCTCTCTTGGATAATAGACAATGTGGAATGGCTGTAGAAACTAGTTCGGATAAGCTATCCACATATACGCATTGATGTTGATTATTGGAAACAGAACCATTTTGCTGATGTAGAAACAAAAAACCCGAAAATAGCCAGAATAAGGTAAATTACTTCTGTAGCTATTATAGTATATTTAAAAGTACAACTACAAGCACTGAAATTTAGAGGAGAGTGGATATACTGGAAATTGGAGGTGAGCAAATACATAAAGTATGAGGTTTCAACAAGCTAAATCAACTCAGAAGTCAATATTTATGAAGTGACTTCGTGGACTAACAGTTGGGGCAAGTGGAGACTTAGTTTTGGGATCCCATGTGGCTGCTTAATAATATAACACAATTTTATGGGACTGTCCTTAGAACAATTATGTTGTACATCCTAAAACAGGCTATGTAAACCATATGGGAGAAGTGAATCTAAATGTGGTTGTGGTAAAAAAATATATAATGTCAAATTGGAAAGTCAGTCAAGGTAGCGACCATCCAATTTTTTTATTTCTTTTTGAAAAGATCATCTCATACTTTTATGTCAGAGGAAATTAGAACCAAATGTTAATGAACTGATGGAAATGAAACTTCTATAGAAACAAAAATTTGGGATGAACTACGGATACGAGAAATGATTTGAACTGAACTTTAGAGATAGGCCTGATAGGTGAGACAGATGTACGCGCATTTGATCACTATAAGTAACACACAAGGCACTTTCGGTGTAGTTTAACCTAAATACCAAGTACAGGGTGGACTACTGTTGGCTTACCTGCTATCTTTACTTTTTCCGGTTTCACTATCAACGACAGTTGACTTTTCCATCTTTGGCTCAGCAATACTAATAAGATACTCGCATTCCTCTTTAGACTGCCAAAAGAGAGAGAAGATTTTCACAAACCGAATTCACGTCGGACTAAGGAATTAGGCAATGATGAAGCAAAAATGTACATGAGTATAATGGACAAGGAAACAGCATTCATCTATCTCTCTACCTACATATGAACTGAAAAGGAAGAAATATATCTAGATGCTGCATGGATCGCCCTGATCATGCTAACTGCTTCCATATCTTATTTTTCATTACTATCAAGTATCAACCATCCTCAAGCAGCAATTTAAAAAGAGAACTAGACCAAAGTGATCAAAGTCAACAAATATAGTATGCCTCAGATAAAACCGACAGTTACTGCTTTGTGCATAAAAGTTACCAAATCTTATCTCAATACCACTGTCTGATCCAGACTATACGTCAAGTAACATGGCACTGAGATGCAAAATTAGAATTAATAAAAGCATTAACTTACTATATACACCAATGTTTTAAAAGGCGCGAGGCGAGTTTCCGGACGAGGCGAGGCGTAAGCCTCGAGGCGTATCGAGGCGTAAGCCTCAATAAAAATAAAATTAAAATCCTTAAAATCTCACAAAAATATAGTAATATTCATAGAAATTACTAAAAGAGTAAAAAGTATCAATTAGATTACTAAAATATCATAATATTCATTCGTAAACCTTCAATTTATTTGATTCTTCTCTAATGAAAATCATAAAAATTTATAAATTAGGTTATTTGTTCAATAAATTAAATTGCATTATCTACCAAAATTTTAAATAAACTTTGATATGTAATTATATTTTGTTAATTTTCAAAATATTAAATACCATGTAATTAATAACAGATTTTTATGCTTTAATTATTTAAAGAAAAAAGAGCAACTCATAATTTTAAATGCCCAATAATATCTCCATCAATATTCAAATGCAATTAAGAATTTAAAGGTAGTGAAGGGTAGTTAGGTCATTAACACTTAAATAAAATCCTTTTTTTTTCTTATGTCTTTCTCACCACCCCGCACTGCTGCCTCTCGCAGTTCTCAACCCCCCGGTCTCTCGTACCAGCCACCAGGTATGTTCTTTTTTTTTTCAGGAAAAAAAATGAAACGCCTCGCAGAAGCGCCTCAGAAAGGCGCGCCTCAAACGCGCCTCACAAGAGCGAGGCGTAAGCCTCAGCAAGGATAGAGGCGCCGCCTCGGAGGCATTTTTCTGGTGCCTCGTCTCAAGGCCTCGAGGCTCGAGCACTCTTTAAAACATTATTATACACTATAATACGATTACGATTCAAGGCAAGAAAATGTGTGTTTAACATTTATCAGAGATCTCAATACATCATTTGAATAGAGCCTTAAAAACTGAGGTGCACTATGTACATAAGGATAGGACAATTACCAAGAAACTGTGAAAAATGAAGGCTCTTGGTTCCCAAGAAATAACTTCTACCCACTGATCCTTACTTACTTCATCTCCATCACCTCTATAAAAAGCGTACCATAATTAAAATTCCAATCTTGGAATAAAACTAAAAAGAAAAGAATTGCACTTGACTGAATTCAGTTCATTTACGAATGCACCGAATTGTGAGCGACGGAGCTGAGGTCCCGCGCTCTAGGGGAAACCGTTGAACTCTTACTGCTGGAAATGGAGAGAACTCCGAGTGACAAAAGAATCACAATCAGCAATGACAACAATATTAGCCCATAGAGGACCAACATCGAGGACGATGTCTTAGGCGGCAAACCCCTCCCGTACTGCTGCCTGACCTTCCCTGCCATCGTTAATGGAAGAAATCTTTCAAATTTGTCGAGGATCTGAATTCTGATAGTTGAAAGCCTCAACTATTGGGGTATAGATTTGTGTTCAGAACTTGCACATTCTGATAGGGACGGACATAAAGTCGCAAGGGCGGAGCCAAGGTGAACCCGGGGACCCTTTTTTTTTGTTGTTTTTTTTTTTATGAGCCGGGTTTAATCCTGAGCCGTAGGTCCGATCCCTCATTCCTATCCCCGGTTAAATCGCAGGTTATGCCTCAGCAATCCAGTTTTGAGGATGTTTCAACTGAATAAACACACAAGGTCCAAATCCCTGAAAAGAGTGGATGCTCCCACGAGGATTCGAACCCACGCTGCGTGCCACCAGCGCGAAAGATATTCCCCTCCTTTGCCACTGAGCTATGCCCTGGGGGATTTCTTTTTAGTTTTTTTATAATACTACGGGGCAGCTACGTGCTGTGTACATTTTTATTGCGTGTTTGTCTGCGTAGTTGGGGATGTAAGAAAATTATTAAAAATAAAGAACTAACAAAGATGGGAACCAAACTATAGTCATATATCAAAAATCAACTCCTTCAAAATAACCAACAAAATATTTAAAGAAGCACTTATTTTTTATTGCGTATTTGTCTGCGTGGTTGGTGATGTAAGAAAATTATCAAAAATAAAGAACTAACAAAGATGGGAACCAAACTATAGTCATATATCAAAAATCAACTCCTTCAAAATAACCCACAAAACATCTAAAGAAGCACTTAGCAATAGGATTGGTCTAATGATTTTTAACATCTCAAGTAACAAGATTGAAATAAACATACATGAACTATACACTAAAAATATGTCAAACCCACATTAAATAGTAAACATACAAAGCACTATTAGCAGATAAAATAGCAGGGTATTAAAATCTCAATAAACACACAAACACAAAAACTTGAGATAGGAAAATAAACAGAAAATAAAATCCATTTCACAAACAACTGAATCATAATCACCAAACAAACCAATTAAGAAAATAAAATACAAGAATTTTCGTGGAGATCAATAAAAAAAACACAAAGAATTATACTAGAATCATAATCACCAAACAAACATAAACTGAAATCTGTTTTATAAACAGTTGGGAAAAATGTACAGAGTAAAAATAAAACTGTAGAATGATGGTTATCCAAGAGAGAGCAAAGAGAAAGAGAAAAGTGAAATTCAGAAGCGACTGCAGAAGAATATGTATCGTGTAGAATCAAGAAAGAAAGAGAAAGAAACAACAAAATGTTGAGAAGGATTTTCACGCACCTGTGCACAATATCAGTAGAAAACCCCATGGGGCGCATAGCATTTAGTGCTAAAATTGATGTAGAAGCAAGGCGGTGACATTCTTGTAATAAAATTGTCACATACTACATTGGTTAAAAAAAAGATGTAATAGGTATTTTTTACATTTATTTTTAAAAACGAATGTAAGATGAGAATAATTTAAATAGGTTCTTAAGATTAATGTTTTAGGCTTATTTTTTACGTGTCATGTGGTATTTAAAATTTCAAAAATGGTTCTAAATGGAATCGATTCATAAGGTATATATTTTACATCAACAGTTTATGATCATTGTAAAAAGTAAATAGCTTCATAAATTTAAGAGCAAGTGCCACATGTGTCTTTTTTCTTTTTCTCTCACTAAAGCATTGATAACATGGCACTAATATAAATCATCAAATATAATGCTCTAATATTGTCGGCATCATTCCAAGATGATCTCTCCTGGCCATGGAGTACTGTCTTGCATGGTGCAACTGTAACGGTCCCAAAATCCCATTGGGTTATTACAGTGCTGTGGACCCCACATCAAGAGATCTACCAAGCGAACACGACGAAAATACATCAACTGACCAAAAAGGAAAATCACAGTCCCTACTATGATATCCGACACAACATTCCTACGTGGAATTTCAACGATAATGATGGGCCTACATGGCCAAAATAAAAATACAACAACATCCACGAGCCTTGCTCGGATAATACATAATGACAACGACTGACAAACTGAAGAACACTCCGAACGGACTAACCAACATGAACACCGAAACAGCTCGGGACTAGTATAGCTCGAATGCCTCGTCGCCACCATTATGCCCCTGTGTCTCAACTCTCTCCTCGCAAACACCTGAAACATGAGAACATGTTCCGCCCCATGGGGTCAGTCACCCAGATAATGAATATCAAATACATGTACAACATGATATGCATCCAAAGGCAAAAATAAACGGTACAACAATGGTAATACGAGATGCTCACAAACCAAGGTAAGAACCGAGCATTCGTGAAACACTATGCCCATGGTATACAATCAGTACATGCTCTACAGGTTAGAACACAAGTGCCCAACGGTGAATCATCAATATAGAACACAACAATGAATTACACGAAGATAAACCAAACCAGAGCTGAAATAGATACGAGTCACAATGCCCGAAGTCTCCAATGGAAATACCAAAACATCACAATGGCCTGAAAGCCACTCAGCCGAAGCTGCCAAAATATCACGGTGGCCTGAAAGTCACTCAGCCGAAGCTGCCAATCATCACAAGTGTTAAGAACATTCGATCATGTCGATTTTGAGGTGTTGGAGGATGTTGGAATTCATAGTTGAGAACTATGATATTCGTTGGTAGAGTTTAACCGATTCGGGGTTGAACCGGGTTTGTCCTTGGTGTTGTTTCCCATTGATTTTGTGTTATTGAATGAATCGTTCTTCATTCAAGGTTTCTCGAGTGTTTGTGATCATCGGAAGGCGTCGTTCGTCATTTCGTGCCAGGACGTTGATCGTGGAAGGACTTTCTCACCTTCGGTTTGAGGCAAGTTTTATACTTGTACTGGTCAATGAGATTAATTTTATCATGTATGTGTATGAATGTGTTGTATCATTTCGAGACTTGGTCTCTCTATGATTTTGTTGATATTAGGGGATTGTTTGATACGATACCCTTCGGCAAACTTATGCCAAATGTTGTTGTTGTCCGATAAAAAGCCGTTCAGGGCTTTGAGATACTCGTTGTTGATGTTGTTATCGATAGCCGGTTCGCGGTATCGATGTATCCATTATTGGTTTTGATATTGATATCGGTTTGAGATGTTGTTGCGATCATTGTTATTGTTACTCATTAACGGCCTGCTTAAGACGTCGAGACTCTTGATGTCATTGTTGTGGTCGATAGCCGGTCCGCGATATCGATGTATCGATTATTATTGTTGACGTTGATGTCAGTCTAAGGCATCATTGGGATTGTTGTTATCAAATTGGTATTGTTGCTATTGTATTGGCCGATTGAAGGCATTTGACGTATCCAATTATTATCTCTGTTTTCGGTGGTCGGTTTAAGACACCAGGACATCTATTCTAATTGAGTCATTGTTATCGGTTGACCGTTCTAAGGCAATCGACGTATTGAATTAGGATTATCGAAGATAATTCCCATCCGTTGTGTCATCGTTATCGATTGACCGTTCTAAGGCAATCGACGTATTGAATTGGGATTATCGAAGATAATTCCCATCCGATGTATAATCGTTTATCGATTGACCGTTCTAAGGTAATCGAGGTATTGAATTGGGATTATCAAAGATAATTCCCATCCATTGTGTCATCGTTACCGATTGACCACTCTAAGATAATCGACGTATTGAATTGGGATTAGCGAAGCCGATTCCCATCCGTTGTGTCGTGTTGTCGATTGACCATTCTAAGGCAATCAATTTATTGAATTGGAACTATCGGAGACGTTTCCCATCAGTTCTATCGTTGTTATCGATCGGCCATTCTAAGGTAATCGATGTATTGAATTGGGACTGTCAAGGATAGTTTCCATCCGTTGAGTTGTTGTGATCGATTGGCCATTCCAAGGCAGTCGAGGTAATTGAATTGGGACCGCCGAGGACGGTGCCCATCCGTGAGTTATTGTTGTCGTGTTGGCCGTCTCAAGGCAGCACGCTATTGTTCTTGTGAATTCAGTAATCTTGGGACCGTTGCCGTTTGTGATTAATTGTGTTTGGAGGCTAGTCGCGGCTAGTGCTCGATGGGTAAGCCTGGGGCTTGAACCTTCGCAGTTGGTTTCCCAACACGTACAGTTCAGTAGGTCACGGTCATGTTGATGATCTCATTATGGGTAAGCCTGGGGCTTGAACCTTCGCGGTTGGTTTCCCAACACGTACAGTTCAGTAGGTCACGGTCATGTTGATGATCTCATTATGGGTAAGTTTGGGGCTTGAACCTTCATGGTTGGTTTCCCAACACCTACAGTTCAGTAGGTCACAGTCACTGGGTGATCTCATTATGGGTAAATCTGGGGCTTGAACCTTCGTGATTGGTTTCCCAGCACCTGCAATTCAGCAGGTCACGGTCATTGGATGATCTCATGTGATACAGCTTTGGGTTGTTCAGTTTTCAGGCCATTGTGATGATTGGCAGCTTCAGCTGAGTGGTTTTAAGACCATTGTGATATTGTGGCAGCTTCGGGTGAGGGCTTTCAGGCCATTGTGATGTATTAGTATGTCTGTTGGAGCCTTCGGGCATTGTGATTCGTATTTATTTCACTTCTGGTTTGGTTTACCTTCGGGTAATTTCACTGTGGTGTTCTATGTTGATAATTCGTCGTTGGGCACTTGTGTTCTAACCTGTTGAGCAGGTACCGATCGTATGTCGTGTGCATAGTATTTCACGAATGCTCGATTCTTACCTTGGTTTGTGAGCATCTCGTACTACCATTATTGTACTGTTTATTCTGCCTTTGGATGCATATCATGTTGTACATGTATTTGATATTCATTATCTGGATGACTGACCCCGTGGGGGTGGAACATGTTTACATGTTTTAGGTGCTTGCGAGGAGAGAGTTGAGACACATGGGGCATGACGATGGCGACGAGGCATTCGAGCGATACTAGTCCGAGATGTTTTGGTGTTCATGTCAGTCAGACAGTTAGAGTACTCCAGTTTTGTTCAGTCATTGTCATTTTGTATTATCCGAGTAAGGCTCGTGGATGTGTTGTACTTTTATTTTGGCCATGTAGGCCTACTTTTGTCGTTGAAATTCCATATCAGAATATTATGTTGGATGTCATAGTAGGGACTGAGATTCCCCTTTTGGTCAGTTTGTTGTATTTTGGTCATGTTCGCCTGGTGGATCTCCTGGCGTGGGGTCCACAGTACTGTAATAACCCAATGGGATTTGGGGGTGTTACAGAAGATGGTATCGGAGCATTGGGTTGTGAGATACCCTGATATGTGAGTTATGTGGCTCTACCGACGCGGTAGTAGTGGGGCTATCAGGTTATGACAATCTGGACAGTCGGGTTTTGTGAGTCGTGATAGTTGGACGACTGTATGAGTCATTCCTTCATCAAGTCGTCGTCAGTGAAGACTAGTATCGCAAGACCTCGAAGCTTTGTATGACCTGTGTAAGGGCTCGATTCTCTTTTATGTTCATACATTCATTATGCCATTGATTATACATGTTTTGTTGAAACCTGTATGTAACATTTGTGTTACGATTCATTCATGATTATTTGTTTTGGAGCGTGTGGTCTCAGTATTGGCTATAATTAGCATGTTTGAGATGACTATTTATCTGTTGAGTATGTATACTCGTGTTTGGCTATTGACTTAGCATTCTGATTTGACCGTTGAGGCATATTTAAGCTTTGTTCATGATCGAGCGTTATTCTTTCAGTATGGAAAGAGGAACCCGAGGACGTGGTAGAGGGGGTAGAGGCTGCAGAGCAGGCCGAAACCCAGAACCTCATGTTTATGCGCGTGCGGATGCCGATATGGATCAGAATTCGGCCGGAGATGTGACTTATGCGACCGGTTCTCCTTCGGGACGTCATACTCGAGGAGTCGATCAGACCGACATCGACCCTTTCTTGCTTATGAGGGGCATGATGACCCAGATGACTCAGATGACGCAGATAATGGAAACCATGCAAACCTCAATGGTTCATGGTACACAGCAGCAGGGGCTCCAGGTGCCGTTTTATGGACAGGCCAGGAGAGTGAGTCAGATTATCGGCGACATCTTTCGTTAGAGGCCGCCTATTTTTGAGGGTTCGTCAGAACCAGCTGATATTGTTCATTGTCTTGAACATCTTGATAAACTCTTCGACATGGTTCAGTGTCTGGAAGGGAGTAAGGTGGCAGTAGCGGCTTACTATTTGAGCAAAGGCACTTATTCCTGGTGGCTTTCTGTGAAGCCCACCGATCGTGATTGTGTTTGGAGTGAGTTCAAGACTCTCATGTTAGAGAGGTATTATCCTGCTCCACTTCGTGAAGCCAAGCTGTCAGAGGTTTTGAACCCCGAATCCGTCAAGGACGAGTGTGTTATTGTTGTTGCTGAGAAGCTTCAAGGACTTCTTCAGTTTGCTTCTTCTGTTATCCGTACTGAGGCGGATAAGATTAAGTATTTTAGCAAGAGGCTAAACCCGCAGTTGAGGATGCAGTTGTTCAACCATAATTATAACTCACTTGGCGAATTCATCGAGAAGGCTCTTGGAGCAGAGCTTTTGATCAAGGAGCTTGCTCAGAAGAACCCTTCAGTTTCCTCTGGTGAGAGAACTAGGATGCCGATTCGTTCAGAGGGACATCAGGCTCCGACGTCCCAGAGGTCATCTTCTAGTTGTCTTCGTGCTGGGAAAACATTTTCTTCTCAGGAGACGGGTTCGACCGTTGTTTGCTTTAACTGTGATACAATAGGACATCGCAGTACTCGGTGCTCGATGCAGTCTATTGCTTGTTTTCTGTGTGGGAGGCAGGGACATCTTCAGAAATACTGCAGGAATTCTAGTGCCAGTAGATCTCAAGGGAGCTCATGGGCCTCGAGAGATTTTGTTACTCTAGTCCATACTTCATCTAAGAAGTCCTATTAGGATTCGAGAGCCAGAGTTATGGACAGCTGAGGGGGAGCAGCGAGTTCAGGTCTGGGTTTTCCTCGAGTCGGTGAGATCGAGGGGATCGATGATCTGGAGGATGTTGATTTCGGGTACATTTGAGATGTAACCTTGATTTGTATTTTCATTATTTTTTCGGATTGATGTTTGACTTTGTCTGTATTGTAGTATTGTGGTTGTGAACCATTTATTATTGATCTATCTTGTAATGATAGCTTTTGAGAATATTGATGTAATATCCTAGAGTTTCACTATGAATTTTTCGCATTATTTTATCTGGGTTGTACTGTACAGAGTGGGACCGACACGATATGAGTGGATAATTTTGGAAACCGTGACAGTCGTGCCAGTATGTCTATCGAGGTTATTTTGATTCTAGGATATTACATGCTTGGTGTGTTTTCGATGTCAGATACACTGTATGAGTATTTGTACAATTGCCGTACTTGGTCGACAGTTGTATTTGAGGTATCGTGCATCAGAAGTATCGTATGAGAATGATATCAGAACGAGCATATGTATTTAGTATGTCGCGTGTACGTATTCAGTATATTGAGATGACAGACATGAGCAAAATGGCTAAGTATGAAAGCCATTACGTACGTTATATGTTGGAGATTACGTACGTAGCTAAGTAATCTTAACGTACGTTAAGCTGCGTACATTACGTACGTTAAGAATGGAATCAGCGGGTCCGAGCTGTGGTCGGCAGGTGGGCCCGGTGTCAGCGGCTTTCGGCGCAGGATGTGGACAGGCGAGTCAACCTCGAGACTTACGTACGTTAAGGATGAAGAATTACGTACGTAAGCAAGCGAAATACTGTAGCAAGTCAACTACTACATTACGTACGCTATGTCAAGTATGTTACGTACGTAATGCATGACACAAAATAGTACAGTTAACCCTGGATGACGATTACGTACGCTATATAGGATATATAGCGTACGTTAAAGGCCTTACGTACGTTAAGGTTGTGACTTAACGTACGTAACGAGATGTGCAGATTATAAAATAAGAACTGGTCTTTCATTTCTTCACGGAAGGAAACACATTTCCTCCTCCCCAGCTCGTCCCTCTTCACCCTCAAATCCATTTCAGACCCTTATACGTTCGTCAAGACATTGATGAAGATGATTAGAAGCTTGAAACTTGGAGTTCTTGATGTTTTTGGAAGTGTTTGATCCTTGTGGTTCTTCTTCAAGAGATATGTTGATAAACTCCTTCCATCGATTCGGATTTTGATGTTGTTATTGATGTTCTTCTCCGTATGATGATGATTATGGATTAATTCACGTTCTTGAAGAGTTCTTGAGTAATATATGTCCGTAAATTAGAAGGATTGCAGTTAATTTCGGTATATGATTATCCGTGATGAAAACCGATAATTAAATTTCTATGAATTTACAAAGATGATCCGTGTTAATCCGAATTAAGATTGAAGTCGGAACCAAGAATGTTGTAGACGTTGGTAGAACTATTGATTATCGATAATCGGCTCGTATTCATATTGTTAAGAGTTGATTTGGTTTGGTTTCGCATGATCGAGATACCGTTGAGTTTGATTAGTTGGTTATATCGGTTGTACTGATTGTTATCGAACGTATTGTTAATTGATCATTGTTCTAGGTTGCGTTAAGTGATCGTGATGATTAACCATTGTGCTGCGATTGGAATTAGAGGACGCATGAATCGCCTTGGTCGGGGCGGTGGAACCTGTAGATGAAGACGACGGGATTGGTAACAACTTCATCGAATCGGTATCGAGGCAAGTTATGCTTGCTCAGTTCATAATGTTAATAAATGATTTCGTTTTGATTTCATTTATGATTCACATAGCAATGGTATTATGGAATATGAATTGTCGGAGTGGTGGTATGTATGGTATTTTTGGACTAAGATAAATCATAATGTATATGATTTTAAGACGTCTAGAGGAAACAAAGATGTGAATTAAGTTTGGTCTATTGCATGAGAAGTTGTAAGACAAGGTTAGTTATCGTTTCGATATTGAACTCAGGATGGTGATTTGGTATTAGTAACGGACTGTATTGCATTTTGGATTTTTCGGATAAACCGTGTATTCGTTCAGGGCGGTTGGTCATGGAAAGGTTGGCGTCTCCAGCTTGAGGTAAATTAATATTGTTAGATTATGATAATCATCATGTTGCATTATTGCATGTGTGTGTTGATATTTCATGCGGTGAGTGTGCACCATTATTTATTACGTTTTGTAATATGCTCTTCCTTTGAGCTATGATCTGTTGGGCCGATGTGTTAGGGGATAAGACCTATATGGCACCTATGTTCCTGGGTATTCCTGTGTGGATACTTTCGTGACCCTTGGTTGCGACCTTGGGGTATTTTGTGATTGCATGAACTGTGTTAGGGGATAAGACCTATGTGGCACCTATGTTCCGGGGTATTCCGGTGAGATGCTTCCGTGACCCTTGGCTGCTGGCTTGGGGTTTATGTGTTAATATTATATGCATTGTTGAGCATGATGTGGACTGTTGTCTGATGGAAATACGACATTGTGGTCGTGTCCGTCTTTCATGATCGAGTTACTGTTGCACTTTTGGGAAGTCTCATGATCCTTGATGGATATGCATTTCTTCGAGATTTGTTGTCATGTTGTATCGTGGCATATCTGGAGTCAGATACGTTATGATCGTTCATGTGTAGGATTTTCGGGACGGGCACGTGTAGCATGTGTTGGTTTCGACCTCATATTGAACCGTGCACACGAGACGTACTTCGTGAGGCTGATTAGGTACGAGACCGCATTTAGTATCTGATCAATACCGTGGTTGGCTTGTACACGGACACATGTCCGGATCGAGCGTATCGTGACGTCCATCTTGAGTCTTATTGATTGGTCGTTCACAGTCCATGTATAATTAGATCTGTTCGATATTCGGGTTGTCTTTGAAATCCCGTATATATGATTTGTATATGGTTGACGATTTTATTCTCTCGTGTATCTGTTCCCGTTGATCCTTTTCTGATCTCCTTTGGAGTTACCATATCGATGGTCAACTTGTTTGTTATCGATCCTTTATTAATCTCGTTTGGAGCTCCCCCTATCATTGGTAGTCTCATTCTTTATGGATCCTTATTGATTTCGTTTGGGAGTTTGCCTTACCGTTGGTATTCTCGGTTGTTGATCCCTTATTATCCCTATTGGAGTTTACCGTGTCGCCGGTATTTTCGGTTGTCGATTCCTTATTGCTCTTGTTGGAGTTTACCGTATCGCTGGTATTCCTGGTTATTGGTCCTTATTGATCTTGTTAGAGTTTACTGTGTCGTCAGTATTCTCGATTGTTGACCCTTATTGATCTTATTGGAGTTTATCGTATCGTTGGTATTTTTGGTTGTCGATTCTTTATTGATCTCGTTGGAGTTATCGTATTGTTGGCATTCCCGGTGGTTGATCTTTCATTGATCTTATTGGAGTTACCACATCATGGTATTCTCAATCGTGGTTGATCCTTTGTCGATCTTGTGCGGAAATATCATGTCATTGGTATTCCGTTTTGATGCATTGATTGTTTATCATTATTGATTGTGTGAGCATTCATGATTAGTATGGATATCCGGACTGCCTTTGTCTCGGGACTGTTGGTTTAAAGATTTGCCGTGTGATATCAGTTTTATCAGGATTGGGATCCGATTATGCGACCCAGCCGACAGAGTTAGTCATGGCCAGATCATTCTATAATTGAGATATGATAAGTTTGGGAATTTTGGTATCGTTTCGGATACAGTACAGGTGGTTACTTTTGAATTCATTCATCACTTAAGGACACGAGGCGTGGGTTATGGTAAGAATTGATTTGTTATGGATTGTGACAGGTTGGTAAGGTTACTACGGTGAGACTACATTGGAATTATTCTTACCTTGTAATTACATTGATATGTATTGTTTTCGAGATGTGATCGTTATCATTGTTGAGTATTATGGCTGACCCCGTCGTGGGCTTTATCTTTTAGGTACTCGGAGTTCGAGCTAGTAGCAGTCGTGAAGGGATGAGCTTTCCGGTGATACTGGCTATGGCGTGATTGTTCGGATTGTGTATTTTTTTTTGGTTTTTCTAATTCCGCTGCAAATGTATTTAATTACCTTTTATCCGCTGTGTGTGTATGTATCTAAATGACTTTTTGGTATTCTTCTGAACTGTGTTTTTATCCGCCGTGTGTGTGTACTTTCGAAGGGCCTTTTGGCATTTCTAAATGTTTGCGATAATGATTTTAGCCTTGTGGGTTCCAATATGGGGCCCACGGCGCTGTAATATTCCCGTATGAATTTGGGGGTGTTACAGAAAATGGTATCGGAGCTTGGGTTTCATAAAACCCGGGCATATGTGTTATGTGGCTCTACCAGTACAGTAGTAGCGTGACTTTTGAAAATGATTTTCTGACTTTTGAATCAAACCGATTTTGGAGGTTTCAAAATTTTTGAAATATTTTCAAATTGCTGTATTTGCGATGCCGGTGTGTTGTTAGTGTGTTGAGACTTTGTATGGGAGTCGTATGCTGGTATCACGGAAGATCATCAACTTCACGGACCTGTAAGTATGTTCTTTCAGTTATTTCAGTTTTGATGATGATTATTTGAGTATGGTGTCGTGATTTTGAGATATTTCGGGATTGAGATACTGATCATGACAGGTGTTGAGTTTCGAGGACGAAACTTATTTAAGTGGGTATATATGTAATATCCTAGAGTTTCACTATGAATTTTTTGCATTATTTTATCTGGGTTATACTGTTCAGAGTGGGACCGACATGATATGAGTGGATAATTTTGGAAACCGTGAGAGTCGTGCCAATATGTCTATCGAGGTTATTTTGATTCTAGGATATTACATGCTTGGTGTGTTTTCGATGTCAGATACACTGTATGAGTATTTGTACAATTGCCGTACTTGGTCGACAGTTGTATTCGAGGTATCGTGCATCAGAAGTATCGTATGAGAATGATATCGGAAGGAGCATATGTATTCAGTATGTCGCGTGTACGTATTCAGTATATTGAGATGACAGACATGAGCAAAATGGCTAAGTATGAAAGCCATTACGTACGTTATATGTTGGAGATTACGTACGTAGCTAAGTAATCTTAACGTACGTTAAGCTGCGTACATTACATACGTTAAGAATGGAATCAGCGGGTCCGAGCTGTGGTCGGCAGGTGGGCCTGGTGTCGGCGGCTTTCGGCGCAGGATGTGGACAGGCGAGTCAACATTGAGACTTACGTACGTTAAGGATGAAGAATTACGTACGTAAGCAAGCGAAATACTGTAGCAAGTCAACTGCTACATTACGTACGCTATGGCAAGTATGTTACGTATGTAATGCATGACACAAAATAGTACAGTTAACCCTAGATGACGATTACGTACGCTATATAGGACATATAGCGTACATTAAAGGCCTTACGTACGTTAAGGTTGTGACTTAACGTACGTAACGAGATGTGCAGATTATAAAATAAGAACTGGTCTTTCATTTCTTCACGAAAGGAAACACATTTCCTCCTCCCCAGCTCGTCCCTATTCACCCTCAAATCCATTTCAGACCCTTATACGTTCGTCAATACATTGATGAAGATGATTAGAAGCTTGAAACTTGGAGTTCTTGATGTTTTTGGAAGTGTTTGATCCTTGTGGTTCTTCTTCAAGAGGTATGTTGATAAACTCCTTCCATCGATTCGGATTTTGATGTTATTATTGATGTTCTTCTCCGTATGATGATGATTATGGATTAATTCACGTTCTTGAAGAGTTCTTGAGTAATATATGTCCGTAAATTAGAAGGATTGCAGTTAATTTCGGTTTATGATTATTCATGATGAAAACCGGTAATTGAATTTCTATGAATTTATAAAGATGATCCGTGTTAATCCGAATTAAGATTGAAGTCGGAACCAAGAATGTTGTAGACGTTGGTAGAACTATTGATTATCGATAATCGGCTCGTATTCGTATTGTTATAAGTTGATTTGGTTTGGTTTCGCATGATCGAGATACCGTTGAGTTTGATTAGTTGGTTATATCGGTTGTACTGATTGTTATCGAACGTATTGTTAATTGATCATTGTTCTAGGTTGCGTTAAGTGATCGTGATGATTAATTGTTGTGCTGTGATTGGAATTGGAGGACGCATGAATCGCCTTGGTCAGGGCGGTGGAACTTGTAGATGAAGACGACGGGATTGGTAACAACTTCATCGTATCGGTATCGAGGCAAGTTATGCTTGCTCAGTTCATAATGTTAATAAATGATTTCGTTTTCATTTCATTTATGATTCATATAGCAATGGTATTATGGAATATGAATTGTTGGAGTGGTGGTATGTATGGTATTTTTGGACTAAGATAAATCATAATGTATATGATTTTAAGACGTCTAGAGGAAACGGAGATGCGAATTAAGTTTGGTCTATTGCATGAGAAGTTGGATATGAAGGTTAGTTATCGTGTCGATATTGAACTCGGGATGGTGATTTGGTATTAGTAACGGACTGTATTGCATTTTGGATTTTTCGGATAAATCGTGTATTCGTTCAGGGCGGCTGGTCATGGAAAGATTGGCGTCTCCAGCTTGAGGTAAATAAATATTGTTAGATTATGATAATCATCATGTTGCATTATTGCATGTGTGTGTTGATATTTCATGCGGTGAGTGTGCACCATTGTTTGTTAAGTTTTGTAATGTGCTCTTCCTTTGAGCTGTGATCTGTTGGCCCGATGTGTTAGGGGATAAGACCTATATGGCACCTATGTTCCTGGGTATTCCTGTGTGGATACTTTCGTGACCCTTGCGACCTTGGGGTATTTTGTGATTGCATGAACTATGTTAGGGGATAAGACCTATATGGCACCTATGTTCCGGGGTATTCCTGTGAGATGCTTCTGTGACCCTTGGCTGCTACCTTGGGGTTTATGTGTTAATATTATATGCATTGTTGAGCATGATGTGGACTGTTGTCTGATGGAAATACAACATTGTGGTCGTGACGGTCTTTCATGATCGAGTTACTGTTGCTCTTTTGGGAAGTCTTCTGATCCTTGATGGATATGCATTTCTTTGAGATTTGTTGTCATGTTGTATCGTGGCATATCTGGAGTCAGATACGTTCTGATCGTTCATGTGTAGGATTTTTGGGACGGGCACGTGTAGCATGTGTTGGTTTCGACCTCATATTGAACCGTGCACACGAGACGTACTTCGTGAGGCGGATTAGGTACGAGACTAGACGAGTATCTGATCAATACCGTGGTTGGCTTGTACACGGACACATGTCCGGATCGAGCATATCGTGACGTCCATCTTGAGTTTTATTGATTGGTCGTTCACAGTCCATGTATAATTGGATCTGTTCGATATTCAGGTTGTCTTTGAAATCCCGTATATATGATTTGTATATGGTTGACGATTTTATTCTCTCGTGTATCTGTTCCCGTTGATCCTTTTATGATCTCCTTTGGAGTTACCATATCGATGGTCAACTTGTTTGTTATCGATCCTTTATTAATCTCGTTTGGAGTTCCCCCTATCATTGGTAGTCACGTTCTTTATAGATCCTTATTGATTCCATTTGGGAGTTTGCTTTACCGTTGGTCTTCTCGGTTGTTGATCCCTTATTATCCTTATTGGAGTTTACCGTGTCGTCGGTATTCTCGGTTGTCGATTCCTTATTGCTCTTGTTGGAGTTTACTGTATCGCTGGTATTCCCGGTTGTTGGTCCTTATTGATCTTGTTAGAATTTACTGTGTCGTCAGTATTCTCGGTTGTTGACCCTTATTGATCTTATTGGAGTTTATCGTATCGTTGGTATTTTTGGTTGTCGATTCTTTATTGATCTCATTGGAGTTACCGTATTGTTGGCATTCCCGATGGTTGATCTTTCATTGATCTTATTGGAGTTACCACATCATGGTATTCTCAATCGTGGTTGATCCTTTGTCGATCTTGTGTGGAAATATCATGTCATTGGTATTCCGTTTTGATGCATTGATTATTTATCATTATTGATTGTGTGAGCATTCATGATTAGTATGGATATCCGGGACTGCCTTTGTCTCGGGACTGTTGGTTTACAGATTTGCCGTGTGATATTAGTTTTATTAGGATTGGGATCCGATTGTGCGACCCAGCCGAAAGAGTTAGTCATGGCCAGATCATTCTATAATTGAGATATGATAAGTTTGGGAATTTTGGTATCGTTACGGATACAGTACAGGTGGTTTCTTTTGAATTCATTCATCACTTAAGGACACGAGGCGTGGGTTATGGTAAGAATTGATTTGTTATGGATTGTGACAGGTTGGTAAGGTTACTACGGTGAGACTACATTGGAATTATTCTTACCTTGTAATTACATTGATATGTATTGTTTTCGAGATGTGATCATTATCATTGTTGAGTATTATGGCTGACCCCGTCGTGGGCTTTATCTTTTAGGTACTCGGAGTTCGAGCTAGTAGCGGTCGTGAAGGGATGAGCTTTCCGGTGATACTGGCTATGGCGTGATTGTTCGGATTGTGTATTCTTTTCTGGTTTTTCTAATTCCGCTACAAATGTATTTAATTACCTTTTATCCGCTGTGTGTGTATGTTTCTACATGACTTTTCGGTATTCTTCTGAACTGTGTTTTTATCCGCCGTGTGTGTGTACTTTCAAAGGGCCTTTTGGCATTTCTAAATGTTTGCGAAAATGATTTTACCCTTGTGGGTTCCAATATGGGACCCACGGCGCTGTAATATTCCCGTATGGCTTTGGGGGTGTTACAGAAGATGATATCGAAGCTTGGGTTTCGTAAAACCCGGGCATGTGTGTTATGTGGATCTACCTGTACGATAGTAGCGTGACTTTTGAAAATGATTTTCTGACTTTTGAATCAAACCGATTTTGGAGGTTTCAAAATTTTTGAAATATTTTCAAATTGCTGTATTTGCGATGCCGGTGTGTTGTTAGTGTGTTGAGACTTTGTATGGGAGTCGTATGCTGGTATCACGGAAGATCATCGACTTCACGGACCTGTAAGTATGTTCTTTCAGTTATTTCAGTTTTGATGATGATTATTTGAGTATGGTGTCGTGATTTTGATATATTTCGGGATTGAGATACTGATCATGACAGGTGTTGAGTTTCGAGGACGAAACTTATTTAAGTGGGTATATATGTAATATCCTAGAATTTCACTCTGAATTTTTCGCATTATTTTATCTGGGTTGTACTGTACAGAGTGGGACCGACACGATATGAGTGGATAATTTTGGAAACCGTGACAGTCGTGCCAGTATGTCTATCGAGGTTATTTTGATTCTAGGATATTACATTCTTGGTGTGTTTTCGATGTCAGATATACTGTATGAGTATTTGTACAATTGCCGTACTTGGTCGATAGTTGTATTCGAGGTATCGTGCATCACAAGTATCGTATGAGAATGATATCGGAACGAGCATATGTATTCAGTACGTCGCGTGTAGGTATTCAGTATATTGAGATGACAGACAGGAGCAAAATGGCTAAGTATGAAAGCCATTACGTACGTTATATGTTGGAGATTACGTACGTAGCTAAGTAATCTTAACGTACATTAAGCTGCGTACATTACGTACGTTAAGAATGGAATCAGCGGGTCCGAGCTGTGGTCGGCAGGTGGGCCCAATGTCGGCGGCTTTCGGCGCAGGATGTGGACAGGCGAGTCAACCTCGAGACTTACGTACGTTCAGGATGATCCTTTTCTGATCTCGTTTGGAGTTACCATATCGATGGTTAACTTGTTTGTTATCGATCCTTTATTAATCTCGTTTGGAGTTCCCCCTATCATTGGTAGTCTCGTTCTTTATAGATCCTTATTGATTCCGTTTGGGAGTTTGCCTTACCGTTGGTATTCTCGGTTGTTGATCCCTTATTATCCCTATTGGAGTTTACCGTGTCGTCGGTATTCTCGGTTGTCGATTCCTTATTGCTCTTGTTGGAGTTTACCATATCGCTAGTATTCCCGGTTGTTGGTCCTTATTGATCTTGTTAGAGTTTACTGTGTCGTCAGTATTCTCGGTTGTTGACCCTTATTGATCTTATTGGAGTTTATCGTACTGTTGGTATTTTTGGTTGTCGATTCTTTATTGATCTCGTTGGAGTTACCGTATTGTTGGCATTCCCGGTGGTTGATCTTTCATTGATCTTATTGGAGTTACCACATCATGGTATTCTCAATCGTGGTTGATCCTTTGTCGATCTTGTGTGGAAATATCATGACATTGGTATTCCGTTTTGATGCATTGATTGTTTATCATTATTGATTGTGTGAGCATTCATGATTAGTATGGATATCCGGGACTGCCTTTGTCTCGGGACTGTTGGTTTACAGATTTGCCGTGTGATATCAGTTTTATCAGGATTGGGATCCGATTGTGCGACCCAGCCGACAGAGTTAGTCATGGCCAGATCATTCTATAATTGAGATATGATAAGTTTGGGAATTTTGGTATCGTTTCGGATACAGTACAGGTGGTTACTGTTGAATTCATTCATCACTTAAGGACACGAGGCGTGGGTTATGGTAAGAATTGATTTGTTATGGATTGTGACAGGTTGGTAAGGTTACTACGGTGAGACTACATTGGAATTATTCTTATCTTGTAATTACATTGATATGTATTGTTTTCGAGATGTCATCATTATCATTGTTGAGTATTATGGCTGACCCCGTCGTGGGCTTTATCTTTTAGGTACTCGGAGTTCGAGCTAGTAGCGGTCGTGAAGGGATGAGCTTTCCGGTGATACTGGCTATGGCGTGATTGTTCGGATTGTGTATTCTTTTTTGGTTTTTCTAATTCCGCTACAAATGTATTTAGTTACCTTTTATCCGCTGTGTGTGTATGTTTCTACATGACTTTTCGGTATTCTTCTGAACTGTGTTTTTATCCGCCGTGTGTGTGTACTTTCAAAGGGCCTTTTGGCATTTTTAAATGTTTGCGAAAATGATTTTAGCCTTGTGGGTTCCAATATGGGGCCCACGGCGCTGTAATATTTCCGTATGGTTTTGGGGGTGTTACAATTGAGAATTGAGGTCGTGTGATGTGTGTTTCTTTCCTTGTGGTGTTGTACCCGAGACTTTGTGATAATCTGGGTAATTGTTCATTGTGATTCGAGACGTCAAGTCGTGTGAGGACTTGGACTGCGATTGATATGGCCCCGAGGACTACGTCTGTGTTGTTATTATTTTTGTGTGGCGTGAGTTAGTGTTTGCATGGGCGTCCGATGCCGATGAGAACGGGGGAGTGTACACCGATGATTGTAGACATGTACAACGGGCGGCACCCGCGAGGTGTGTACGCCGGTGTTGCGAGTCATGCGATTGGTACAACTTTCTGGATGGTCTCTAGCCGAAGAGTCATGATTCGACTAATCTCGCACTTGGCTGAGTGTTTGTATCACTTAATTTTTCACCGTGTTCTGGCAGAGGAGACGCAGGGACCCGAGGGGTTGGCCCAGTTAGTCAGATGGAGTTGCTCATATTGAGGGGTATTCCTGGAGATGTTTTCAAATCCTGATGGATAGTTCGTACCCCGTGTTTTTGCACCCTGAGTTTCTGGGGCGAAACTCTTTTTAAGGGGGGGAGTATGTAATATCTGGGGATAAATTTTTTTTTCGTGTTACTGTTGAGTTGTACGTATTCATTTGGAATTGTACAAGTGTTGTTGTTTTGGACTGATACAATGTATATTGTGTTGGAATATTTCGGGAGTGAAATAATTTTACTTGTCGTCGGATTGGTTTCGTCGTTTGGGTGTTGCTTGGTGCGTTTGGAATTTTGGCTAAATTTATAGCCATAGCGTACGTTACGGGTGTAGCATTACGTACGCTAGCGTGTTGCGATTACGCACGTTACGCCTGTAAGGTTACGTACGTAATGCGTGGTAGGTGGTAGGAACCTTCCTCGTAGTCAACTTTCGGACGGTGGGTCCCGAGCATCTTTCGATCGGATCTCCGCATTGCGATCAGCGGACCCTTACGACGTTAAGTGGTGAACTCTACGACGTAAGTCGACTTGTTAACGTACGTAATAGCTTCTAGTTTACGTACGTTAAGGTCTTCGTGTTTTTGGACAGTTAGTTCTGGATTTACATTACGTACGTTAATGTCTTGACATAGCGTACGTAATGTCAATTACGTACGTTAACCGTGGTGTATAGCGTACGTAGCAAGCTTGTCAGTCTATTTATGTTGGTTTCGTATTTCATTTCCTCACGAACCAAAAATCATTTCCTCTCCCTAGAACCGTCCCTCTGGACTTGTTCTTGATATTTAGCCTCTTCCAACTTGGATTGGAGCTTAGGAACTTGAAGATTGGAGTGAGTTCTTGATGGTTTGAGGTTGTTCTTCTTTTTTTTTGAGGTATGTTTGGTTAATCTTGTGTTTAACTCGAGATTATGTTGTTGTTGTTATGTAGTTCGTGATATGATGATTTGTTGGGGGATAGTATGGTTCTTCATAGTTTTGATAGACTTTTGATGAAGAACATGTTGGTATAGCTTGAGTTTGATTGTGTTCTTGATGTTTTAGAAGGTTTGGAGGTTATAATCATGTCTAGGAAGGATTATGTTAAGATTGTTATATGATTAACATAGTCTTGATATGATTATTGTAGTTGGTGGTGTTCTTGAGGATTATAACCATTTTTGTAAGGAATTATGATGAATTATGTAATGATTATCATAATCTTGAAATGGTTGATTTAACCTTGTTATTTAATCCGAATTCTTGATGAATTGGTGATGGATTATTGTTTAGACATCATGTTTGTTGAGATGATGATGTTCTTAGGGTTTTGATGATGTTATTGGTGATATTACCATTTTGGAGATGTTTGTTTTGATGTTGTTCTAAAGTGATTCTTGTTGAATTGTTTTCACAAGTGTTAAGAACATTCGATCATGTCGATTTTGAGGTGTTGGGGGATGTTGGAATTCATAGTTGAGAACTATGATATTCGTTGGTAGAGTTTAACCGATTCGGGGTTGAACCGGGTTTGTCCTTGGTGTTGTTTCCCATTGATTTTGTGTTATTGAATGAATCATTTTTCATTCAAGGTTGCTCGAGTGTTTGTGATCATCGGAAGGTGCCGTTCGTCATTTCGTGCCAGGACGTTGATCGTGGAAGGACTTTCTCGCCTTCGGTTTGAGGCAAATTTTATACTTGTACTGGTCAATGAGATTAATGTTATCATGTATGTGTATGAATGTGTTGTATCATTTCGAGACTTGGTCTCTCTATGATTTTGTTGATATTAGGGGATTGTTTGATACGATACCCTTCGGCAAATTTATGCCAAATGTTGTTGTTGTCCGATAAAAAGCCATTCAGGGCTTTGAGATACTCGTTGTTGATGTTGTTATCGATAGCCGGTTCGCGGTATCGATGTATCCATTGTTGTTTTTGATATTGATACAGTTTGAGACGTTGTTGCGATCATTGTTATTGTTATTCGTTAACGGCCTGCTTAAGGCATCGAGACTCTTGATGTCATTGTTGTGGTCGATAGCCGGTCCACGGCATCGATGTATCGATTATTGTTGTTGACGTTGATGCCAGTCTAAGGCATCATTGGGATTGTTGTTATCAAATTGGTATTGTTGCTATTATGGCGATTGAAGGCATTTGACATATCCGATTATTATCTCTGTTTTCGGTGGTCGGTTTAAGACACCGGGACATCTATTCTAATTGAGTCATTGTTATCGGTTGACCGTTCTAAGGCAATCGACGTATTGAATTGGGATTATCAAAGATAATTCCCATCCGTTGTGTCAACGTTATCGATTGACCGTTCTAAGGCAATCGACGTATTGAATTGGGATTATCGAAGATAATTCCCATCCGATGTATCATCGTTTATCGATTGACCGTTCTAAGGTAATCGAGGTATTGAATTGGGATTATCAAAGATAATTCCCATCCGTTGTGTCATCGTTATCGATTGACCGCTCTAAGATAATCGACGTATTGAATTGGGATTAGCGAAGCCGATTCCCATCAGTTGTGTCGTGTTGTCGATTGACCATTCTAAGGCAATCGATTTATTAAATTGGAACTATCGGAGACGTTTCCCATCCGTTGTATCGTTGTTATCGATCGGCCGTTCTAATGTAATCGATGTATTGAATTGGGACTGTCAGGGATAGTTTCCATCTGTTGAGTTGTTGTGATTGATTGGCCATTCCAAGGCAGTCGAGGTAATTGAATTGGGACCGCCGAGGATGGTCCCCATCCATGAGTTATTGTAGTCGTGTTGGCCTTCTCAAGGCAGCACACTATTATTCTTGTGAATTCAGTAATCTTGGGATTGTTGCCGTTTGTGATTAATTGTGTTTGGAGGCCAGTCGCGGCTAGTGCTCGATGGGTAAGCTTGGGGCTTGAACCTTCGCGGTTGGTTTCCCAACACCTACAGTTCAGTAGGTCACGGTCATGTTGAAGATCTCATTATGGGTAAGCTTGGGGCTTGAACCTTCGCGGTTGGTTTCCCAATACCTACAGTTCAGTATATCACGGTCATGTTGATGATCTCATTATGGATAAGCTTGGAGCTTGAACCTTTGCGGTTGGTTTACCAACACCTACAGTTCAGTAGGTAACGGTCACTGGGTGATCTCATTATGGGTAAGTCTGGGGCTTGAACCTTCGCGGTTAGTTTCCCAGCACCTGCAATTCAGCAGGTCACGATCATTGGATGATCTCATGTGATACAGCTTCGGGCTGTTCAGCTTTCAGGCCATTGTGATGATTGGCAGCTTCAGCTGATTGGTTTTCAGACCATTGTGATATTGTGGCAGCTTCGGGTGAGGGCTTTCAGGCCATTGTGATGTATTGGTATGTCTGTTGGAGCCTTCGGGTGATATGTATTTATTTCAGTTCTGGTTTGGTTTACCTTCGGGTAATTTCACTATGGTGTTCTATGTTGATGATTCATCGTTGGGCACTTGTGTTCTAACCCGTTGAGCAGGTACCGATCATATGCCGTGGGCATAGTATTTCACGAATGCTCGATTCTTACCTTGGTTTGTGAGCATCTTGTACTACCATTGTTGTATTGTTTATTCTGCCTTTGGATACATATCATGTTGTACATGTATTTGATATTCATTATCTGGATGACTGACCCCGTGGGGGCGGAACATGTTTACATGTTTTAGATGCTTGCGAGGAGAGAGTTGAGACACAGGGGCATGACGATGGCGACGAGGCATTCGAGCGATACTAGTCCGAGATGTTTTGGTGTTCATGTCAGTCAGACAGTTGGAGTACTCCAGTTTTGTTCAGTCATTGTCATTTTGTATTATCCGAGTAAGGCTCGTGGATGTGTTGTACTTTTATTTTGGCCATGTAGGCCTACTTTTTTCGTTGAAATTCCATATCGGAATATTATGTTGGATGTCATATTAGGGACTGAGATTCCCCTTTTGGTCAGTTTGTTGTATTTTGGTCATGTTCGCCTGGTGGATCTCCTGGCGTGGGGTCCACGGCACTGTAATAACCCAATGGGATTTGGGGGTGTTACACGAAGCTACGGCACGAAGCCGTATCACAATAAGGGCCGAAGCCACGGCATGAAGCCGTATCACAATGAGGGCTGAAGCCATGACACGAAGCCGTATCACAATGAGGGCCGAAGCTACGGCACGAAGACGTATCACAATGAGGGCCGAAGCCACGGCACGAAGACATTCACAATGAGGGCCGAAGCCACGGCATGAAGCCGTATCACAATGAGGGCCGAAGCCACAACACAAAGCCGTATCACAATGAGGGCCGAAGCCACGACACGAAGATGTATCACAATTAGGGCTGAAGCCACGACACGAAGCTGTATCACAATGAGGGCCGAAGCCACGGCACGAAGCCATATCACAATGAGGGCCGAAGCTACGACACGAAGCCGTATCACAATGAGGCCATCCAATGACCGTGACCTACTAAACTGTAGGTGTTGGGAAACTAACCGCGAATGTTCAAGCCCCAAGCTTACCCAAAATGAGATCACCCAGTGATCGTGACCTACTAACTGTAGGTGTTGGGAAACCAACCGCGAAGGTTCAAGCCCCAAACTTACCCATCGAGCACTAGCCTCCAAAACACGATTAATCACAAACAGCAACGATCACAAGATTACCGAATTCACAAGAATGATAGTGTGCTGCCTTGGGTCGGCCAACACGACAATAATAACTCATGGATGGGCACCGTCCTCGGTGGTCCCAATTCGAATACCTCTATTGCCTTGGAATAGCCTATCGATAACAACGACTCAGCAGATGGGAACTATCCTCGACAGTCCAAATTTAATACCTCGATTGTCTTAGAACGACCAATCGATAATAATGAATCAATAGATGGGAAATGTCCTCGACAGTCCCAGTTCAATATCTCGATTGTCTCAGAACGACAAATCAATAACAACGAATCAACGGATGGGAAATATCCTCGACAGTCCCAATTCAATACCTCAATTGTCTCAGAACGACCAATCGGTAACAATGACTCAATAGATGGGAAATATCCTTGACAGTCCCAATTCAATACCTCGATTGTCTTAGAACGACCAATCGATAACCACGACTCAACGGATGGGAAATATCCTCAACAGTCCCAATTCAATACCTTGATTGTCTTAGAACGGCCAATCGATAACAACAACGATAACAGATGCCTCAGCGCCTTTAATCGGCCACCAAAGATAGAGATGATAACCGAATACGTCAATGCCTTCAATCGGCCAATACAACATCAATAGAAAAACACCGATATCAATAACAACGATCACAACCATATCTCAATGGAACATCAATCAATAATAACAATCGATATATCGATAATGCGAACCGGCTATCGACAACAACATTAACAACAAGTATCTCAATGCCTTGAACCGGCCATTAACGAACAACAATAACAACAAGACGATCAATCAACAACTTTGGCATAATTACCGAAGGGTTTGTATCAAACAATTCACTGACATCAACAGATCATGAAGAGACTACGTCTCGAAATGATACAACACATTCATACACATATGATAACATTTATCTCATTGACTAGTACAAGTATAAAACTTGCCTCAAACTGAAGGCGATGGAATCCTCCAACGAATGACGAACGGCGTCATCTGACAGTCACAAGCACTTGAACAACCTTGAATGAAATACAATTCATTCAATAACACAATATCAATCGAAAACAACACAAAGGACTACCCCGATCCAATCCCGAATCGATCAAAGCACACAAACGAAACATCATAGTCCCCAACTATGAATTCTAACATCCTCCAATCATCTCAATGATCGAACAAAATGATCAATAGACTGAAAATAATAAAATAGGCTGAAAGGATTCATGGCTTCTGGGTTAAAATGGTTTGGGCTTGAAAAGGCATTGGCCAACTAAATAAGATGTATAATCGGCTAACCCAATCTACGATATCCATTCCTATTCTCTCTCTCGTAGCAGTCGCGAAAACTTTCTCCAGCGCTGCAAAATCGAGGAACGAAGGCGACAATGATTACTAAGATTCGAGCAGCGATCGTTTGCTCAACCAGGTTTAGGAAATCAGTCCGGACTTCCATCCTCTCGATTCAACTCTCGATGGAAGAATAAGGGATTGTGATCCTTAATTTTACAGAGTTCGTATGACTCATCATGAAATCAAGGACAGCGGTGCGACTGGAAAGAAAAGAAAAAAAGGCGACGGCGACGGCTGAGGACTAGAGTAGGAAAGAAGCTTCGGCTGAACTCAAAGGTTGGCTTTTATTCTTCTGATTTTGATTTAAAATTATATTATTCTTGGAATTGGTTTCTGAAATCTTCTGGTGTGTGTGTGTGTGAAGCAGCAAAGAATTCGACAGCCATAGGTGGGATTTATTCCTCCGGCTAGGCTTGGAATGGACGAAGGAGAATGAGAAACAAATTTTTGCTGTGAAAATTGAGTGTATAATCGAAGGTACAGAAGGATTTACCTATGGAAAGAAAATTTAATGTATGATTTTCAGATGAATTTCCTTTTCTGTAGAGTATGTGAGATTAGAGAGTGTTTCACGTGAATTTTTGATTGCTAACTGTGGGTTTTCTTTATACTGGATATGTTAACTGATTCCCCCCATGATGTATAACTTCTTCCCCCTATGATATATAACCTCTTCCCCCTCATGATGTATAACTTCTTCCCCCCATGATGTATAAATTCTTCCCCTTTAACTCCTGCTATGTTTCCCACGATCAGAAAGTAGAGATTGAGTTTCAGATGAAAATACACGTTGTATGTGTATTGTTTAGGCTGAAAGTATAATTGGTTTGGGTTTGAATATTATTAGGGTTTGGGCTTTATTTTAAGAATTGGGTTTGGACAATATGATAGGAGTTGGACTAAATTATTATTAGTTGACTTTGGCCTAAGGTAAAAATTATATATATATATATTTATATATATATATGTAATAATATATAATGCATGAATTAGGCTTCTTAGTTATTGGACTAAATGAACTTAAACTAAATGTATGAATAATGTTTGAAGTGGGCTTGAACTTAAAATGATTGGGCTCAATAAATTATTTTGGCCAACTAAAAATTGAAATTTTAAGATATTATTTAATATGCATGATATAAATAATTAGTAAATAGATTTAGCAATTACTTCTAAATTGGCGGGTGTTACATCCTACCCCTGATGGAAAATTTTCATCCTCGAAAATAGTATATGTACCGTGATTAAGAAAATCGGGGTAGCGAGCTCTAAGTTCCTCTTCACGCTCCCAAATAGCTTCATCCTTGTTATGATTTCGCCATTGAACCTTGACGATCACTCTCTCTTTATTCCTTAATGAAATAATCTTTCTGTCGATTATCGCTATTGGTTGTTCGACGTAGGTGAGATCTTTGTTCACTTCCACCATTGAATAGTTGATACCGTCACTTGGATCGTGAACGTACTTTCTCAACTGCGAGACGTGAAAAACATTATATACTACTGAGAATTCTGGTGGTAATGCCAAACGATATGCCAAATCTCCAATTCGATCGAGAATCTCAAATGGTCTGACGTATCTTGGTCTCAACTTGTTTCTCGATCCAAACCGAAGTAAACTCGAGATCCTTCCTTCGCTTGTTGGCATAAGACTTCTGGCGATCTTGAGCTATCTTAATCCTTTCATGGATCTTCTCGACTACGCAAACGGTCTCCTCGATTATCTCGGGACCCGAAATTTACCATTCACCTACTTCATCCCAATAAACCAGTGATCTGCCCTTTCTCCCGTAGAGTGCCTAGTAAGGGGCCGTTCCGATCGTTGCCTAAAAACTGTTATTGTATGCGAATTCTACCAAGGGTAGTAACTGTTCCCAACTGCAACGACCCCATTTTTCTGAAGTATTTTATAATTATATTTAATAATAAGTAACTTGTTGAAACTTCAAGTCATTACCAAAACTAACGCTTTCTAAATAAAAAAAACATTTACTAAAATAACGCGATTTTAGATCTCCGACACAACCATAAGAATCTAGCAGCGGAAAATAATTGCCAAAAACAAAGTAAAAATGTTTCATATTAAGCCTGAGCAGAATTTAAAAGAAATAAATAACATTAGATATATCATAAGTCGGCCTGCCCTGCAACTCGTTGCTCGACATTCGGGTTTAACCTGAAAATTTTACATAGAAGATAGGATGAGCTTTCTATTGCTCGTGGGAACATCACAAGTCAACAATAATCACAATACATAATAGAGGCATAGCATGAATATTTGTTATATCAATATATAACTTGAACATGTAATCATGTGACTGCATGCAAACATATACTGATACTTGGTATGAAAAACAGGTGACTGCATGTTAATCATAAATATAACATATTACCTATACAGTCCAAATAAAGAAATTAAAATCGACAAGAAATAATTTCCGCCTGAAATTGAGATGACGTGAATGCAAATGCTTGAATGCTTATCCGATAATCCTATCACCGAACTCTTGATTTTTGTATCCTACAATTAAAGAAACGTGTATTTCAATATATATAATAGCTGTAAAAAATTTGGAATTGAAAATAAATATGTTTGGGCAAAAACAGGCAGATCGGCCCACTATTAAAATAAAGTTAGACTAGAAATAATAAAATGGGCTGAGAGAGTTCATGGCTTATGGGTTAAAATTGGTTTGGGCCTGAAAAGGCATTGGGCCAACTAAATAAGATGTATAATCGGCCTACACAGTCTATGATATCCATTCCCATTCTCTCTCTCGTATCAGTCATGGAAACTTTCTCCAACGCTGCAAAATCAACGGACGAAGGCGACAATGACTACTAAGATCCGAGCAGAGGTCATTTGCTCAACCAGGTTTAGGAACTCAGTTCGGACTTCCACCCTCTCGATTCGACTCTCGATGGAAGAATAAGGGATTGTGATCCTTAATTTTACAGAGTTTGATGGCGGCGGTGAGTCTCGATTCTGGATGGGTTGAGGCTACGCACAACTCGTCGTGAAATCAAGTACATCGGCGCGACTGGATGGGGAAGAAAAAAGGCGGCAGCGACGGTCGAGGACTGGAGTAGGAAAGAAGCTTCAGTTGAACTCAAAGGTTAGCTTCTATTCTTCTGATTTTCATTTAAAATTATGTTTTCTGGGAATTAGTTTCTGAAATCTTCTAGTTGGTGTGTGTGTGTGTGTGTGTGTGTGTGTGTGAAGCAACAAAGATTTCTGTGGCCACATGTGGAATTTATTCCTCCGGTTAGGCTTCAACTGGACTAAGGAGAATGAGAAAATAAATTTTTGCTATAAAATTTGAGTGTATAATCGAAGGTACAAAAGGATTTACCTGCGGATGTGTGATCTTGAGAAGAGAAAATATGATGTATGATTTTTAGATGAATTTCCTTTTTTGTAGAGTATGTGAGATTGGGCAGTGTTTCACGTGAGTTTTTGATTGCTGACAGTGGGTTTTTTTATAGTGGAATTGTTAACTGATTCTCCCCATGATGTATAACTTATTCCCCCATGATGTATAACTGCTTCCCCTTCAACTCCTGCTCTGTTTCCCACGATCAGAACATGGAGATTGAGTTTCAGATGAAAACACACGTTGTGCGTGTATTGTTTGGGCTAAAAGTGCAATTTGTTTGGGTTTGAGTATTATTATGATTTGGGCTCTATTTTAAGAATTGGGCTTGGACAATATGATAGGAGTTAGACTTGAATTATTATTGATTGACTTGGGCCTAAGATAATATATATATATATATATATATGTATATATATAACACATGAATTGGTCTTGTTAATTATTGGACTAAATGAACTTAAATTAAATGTATGAATGATGTTTGAAGTGGGCCTGGACTTAAAATGATTGGTCTCAATAAATAATTATGGACCAACCAAAACTTGAAATTTTAAGTTGTTATTTAATATGCATAATATAAATAATTAGTAAATAAATTTAGGAATTACTTCTAAATTGGCGGGTGTTACACCAACTGTTTTCCATGTCTAGAACTCAAGCTCTTCACATGTCTTCAAGTATCTGTATCATCCTTTCTGATTGGTCATTAGTTTGTGGGTGAGGTTGCACTAAAATTTAATTTAGTTCCCAATGCTTCCTGCAAACTTTCCCAGAAACATGACATTTAACGAGTATCTCTATCTGAAAAGATAGACACTGGTACTCCATGCAGCCTTACGATCTCCTTAATATAAAACTGTGCATTCTGATACATTCTGAAGTTCATCTTCACTGGAACGAAATGAGCTGACTTTGTGAGACGATCAACCACTACCCAAATCACCTGATTTCCTCTTTCTGGCCAAGGTAAGCTTACCACAAAGTCTATAGTGATGTGTTCCCATTTTCACTCTGGGATGTGGAGTGATTTTAATACCAACTCGATGCTGCTGTTCAGCTTTCACCTGCTGACAAATAATACATGTCCTGACAAATTCAGCCACGTCTCTTTTTAAACCATCCCACTAAAATTTGCTTTTCAAATCTTGGTACATCTTTGTACTACCAGGATGAGCAGTATACGGTGTGTTATATGTCTCTTCCAAAATTACCTTCCCTAAATTCGTATTGTCGGGCACACAAATTCTTTCCTCGTAGTATATCGTACCATCTCCTGATATACTAAATACTTTATCCTCTCCAACTATACTATGACCCTTCATTTTGACCAAGAAGTTATCTTGACCCTGACCTTCCTTGATCTACTCTCCCATGGTCGGTTATACTAAAAACGTCATTAAAATTGCTTCCATCGGCTTTAACGGTGTAGCCATATCTAGGTTCATCTTTGAAAATTCGCTGACTAATTTCTCCTTCTTAGTCAATATACAATTCAATTCTCCTCTGACCTTATGGCTTAGAGCATATGCGACCATGTTTGTTTTCCCTGGATGATAGTGAATTATGCAATCGCAGTCCTTCACTAATTCTAACCATCTTCTTTTCTCATATTCAGTTCCTTTTGAGTGAATCGATACTTTAGGCTTTCATGGTCAGTATAGATCTCACATTTACCTCCGTAAAAGTAATGTTGCCATATCTTCAAGGCGTGAACTACCGCAACTAGTTCTAAATCATGCGTCAGATAGTTCAACTCATGCGGCCTTAATTGCCTTGATGCATAGGCAATGACCTTACCTCGCTGCATCAGAACACATCCTAATCTCTGCTTGGATACATCACTGTAGATCATGAATTCCCTCGAGGGATCCGGAATTATCAAAACTGAAGTGAGGTTAATCTCCACTTAAGCTCTTGAAAACTTTCTTCATACTTCTCATTCCATAGAAACTGTTCTCTTTTCCTCATTAGTCATGTCATCGGTGCGGCTATCTTAGAAAAACATTCAATAAACCTCCTATAATATCATGCTAATCCCAAGAAACTAACTTGATTCGCGTTAGTTGGTGTTTTCTAATCGTTGATAGCCTTTAGCTTAGTCGGATCGACTTCTATTCCTTGAGCAATAACAACATGTCCAAGAAAAGCTACTCTCTTAAGCCAAAATTCGCACTTTCTAAACTTCGTATACAGCTTCTCTTTGCGAAGTATCTCCAAAACTGTTCGTAGATGTTTCTCATGTTCAACTTCATCCTGCAAATAAATTAGTATGTCAAACACGATGAAAAACTGATCCAAATAGGGTTGGAAAACTCTATTCATCAAGTCCATAAAGACTGCTGGGGCATTACTCAATCCAAATGGCATTACTACGAACCCATAGTGGCCACATCTTGTTCGGAATGCAGTGTTCGGAATGTCCTCATCTTTGATCTTTAATTGCTGGTATCCTGACCTCAAATCTATCTTTGAGAACACTCCATAACCTCTAAGCTGGTCAAATAAATCTTCGATTCGGGGAAGTGGATACTTGTTCTTTATTCTGAGTCAATTCAACTGCCAATAATCAATACACATTCTCATGCTTCCATCCTTCTTCTTCACAAATAACACAGGTGCTCCCCAAGGTGAGACGCTTGGTCGGATATATCCCATGTCGAGTAACTCCTGAATCTGTACCTTCAGTTCTTTTTGTTCCTTTGGCACCATTCTACACGGGGCCTTTGATATAGGGGCTGCTCCAGGCACCAAGTCAATTGTAAACTCCACTTGTCTATCTGGTGGAACACCCAAAAAGTTCTCTGAGGAAACATCTGAATAATCCTTAACAATATGGACTTTTTGATTGTTTCCTCTGACTTAATATCCCTCATGATATTCACCAGATATCCTTGACAATTACCCTTTGCAATATTTTCGTTACTTGCATGGATGATATCACTGGAGAGGCTTTGGTACGCTTAACCCCTTGGAAAACAACCTTTACTTCGACTACTGGATGAAAAGCCACGTTCCTCCTTGCGCAATGCAAAATGTCATCATACTTATCCAACCAATCCATACCCAAGACTACATCAAAGTTATTCATCTCTAATATGTATAGGTCGGCTAGATATAAATGTTCATTTATCTCTACGGTTATACTGTTAGCTATATCATCAACAGAAAATATTTCTCCAGATGGTACACTAATTTCAAGGCTTTCTGAAGTTTTTCTACTTCTAAATCTAATCATGAACAACTTCTTAGAGATAAATGAATGGGATGCGCCAATATCCAATAACATCAAAGAAGGAATTCTAGTGATAGATAACATACCTGACATCGTCCCAAGAATCTCCTTGTCAATCTTAGATAGACTGTACATATGAGCCTTTCCCCCGGAACTTTGATTCCGGACCCTCCTATTTAGGCCATTATTCTTCTGTGGGCAATGGGAGACCATGTGTTCTTCTTCATGGCAACGATAACATCGATTTTGTCCTTGCATGCAAACTCCTTGGTGTCTTTTTCCACACTTGGAGCAGGTTGGGTAGCCGTACTGTGCATTTGGACCGGATGGTCCTTCCTTACCATCCTTCTTGTTATTATTATTGTTCTCTTTCCCTTCCACTTCCTCTTGTTTGAATTCATGACTGGGACCCTAGCCTTTTCCGTATCCAAGCTAGCTGAGATATCCTCGGCTCTGGAAACAGCTTCCTTATAAGTCATATTCCCATGACTAGCCAAACGATGTCGAATTCTATCTTGAAGTCCACGAAATTTTTGCGCCTTTCATGTCCTCAGTCTCAACCATGAGTGGTGAAAATCAGCACATGTGATTAAACTTTCTTTCGTACTCGGTGACAGTCATGCCTTCTTGAGTTAAGTCCAAAAACTCTTTTTGCATCTTGGCCTTGTACGCCCCAAGATATTCAGGATTATTACAGCGCCGTAAATCCTTCATATGAGGATTTACTAGGCTAAGAAATTTGAAACAACATTATTAAATGCCAATAGCAAAATTTATTATTTCATTACAAGTCTAGAATATGCAAATTGGTCAACCCCCGATAATAAACATCAAATACAACCAAAAACGACAACGTAATCGAGTACTTTATTAAAACAAAACACAACTGACAAACTCTCCCGGCCATAAACATCACTTTGCACCATCGTCATCATGCAGCTCCATTGGTTGTTTCCCCGCCCTCCTGTATCCTGAACATAAAACAAATATTTACCCCTGAAGGGGTTAGCACAACGATGCTAGTACAAGTACGATAATTATACAACAATGGTTTATTTAGCGACCCTAAACAATAATAATATCAACAGTGATAACAAAAAGTCTCTCCAATGAGAAACAATAACAAAACAATGCACAAGTTGTCGAATAAAGCAATTTTGTTCCCAGTTTTGCCCACAAAACTTTCCAAAAATGGCTAAGAAATTTAGTATCCCGATCGGACACTATACTTTTGGCATTCCATGTAAACGGACAATTTCTTTGAAACATAAATTTGCAATATGAGTGGCATCGTCAGTTTTGTGACATGCAATGAAATGTGCCATTTTGCTAAATCTATCAACATCGACAAATATCGAATCACACCCAGATTTTACCTTTGGTAACCCCAACACAAAGTCCATAGAAAAATCAACCCAAGGCTCGTTAGGAACTAGAAGTGGCATGTACAAACCATGTGATAAAACTTGTGATTTTGCCCTTCGACAAATAATGCATGAATTGACAATTTTATAAACATCATGTTTCATTTTAGGCCAAAAGAAGTGTTCATGGAATATTTCAAAAAGTTTTGGCAATTCCGAAATGTCCCATTAATCCCCCACTATGTGCTTCCCTTACTAACAACTCCCGTGTCGAACAAAAAGGAATGCAAAGTTTATTTTCATGGAATAAAAATCCATCAGCCCGATAAAATTTATCCACACTTTTTGTTTCGCAAGCAATATATGTTTCGCCAAAATCTTTATCTCCCACGTAAGATCCTTTCAAGAGCTCAAATCCCAACAATTTACAAAAAAGCATATTAAGTAATACATACCTTCTCGACAATGCATCGGCAACGACGTTCTCCTTACCTTGTTTATACTTGATGATGTAAGGAAATGATTCGATCTTCTCTAACCATTTGGCATGTCTTTTACTCAACTTATTTTGTCCCTTGAGATGCTTCAATGATTCATGATCCGTGTGAATCACGAACTCCTTAGGCCATAAGTAGTGTTGCCACGTACGTAAAGCTCTAACCAAAGCATACAATTCTTTATCATATGTAGGATAGTTCAACATCGCTCCTCCAAGTTTCTCGCTAAAGTAAGCAATCAGCCTCTTTCCCTGCATTAATACCGCTCTACTTCCTACTCCTGAAGCATCACACTCAACTTCAAAAGTGTTAGAAAAATATGGTAATGCTAAAACAGGCGGTGCATAATTTATCCTTTAATGTGTTAAAGGCATTTTCTTGATCATCATCCCAATGAAATTTAGCATGTTTCTTTACAAGTTCATTTAACGGGGCTGCAATCGTGCTAAAATCTTTAACAAAGCGTCGATAAAAACCTGCTAAACCGTGAAAGCTTCTTACCTCAGTTGCATTAGTAGGTCTAGGCCATTCTCGTATGGCCCTTATCTTCTCTTCATCAACTTTTATGCCGTCAATACTAACAACATACCCAAGGAATATAATCTCACTCATGCAAAAAGTACATTTCTTAAGACTAGCATATAATTGTTCCTTTCTCAAGGTAATTAAAACCAATCTTAAATGTTCAACGTGTTTGTCTGTACTCTTGCTATAAATGAGAATATCATCAAAGTATATGACAACAAATTTTCCAATATAAGCACGCAAAACATGATTCATTAGCCGCATAAAAGTGCTCAGTGCATTTGTAAGACCAAAAGGCATTACCAACCATTCATATAATCCGTATTTAGTTTTAAAAGCCGTTTTCCATTCATCCCCTTCTTTCATACGAATTTGGTGATAACCTTTCATTAAATCAATTTTGCTAAACACATACGAACCATGTAATTCATCTAACATATCATCTAACCTTGGAATTGGATGTCGATACTTTACCGTGATATTATTCACCGCTCGGCAGTCGGTGCACATTCTCCAAGTCCCGTCTTTCTTTGGTACGACAATTATTGGAACGGCACAAGGACTCAAACTTTCTCGGATATACCCAATACTTAATAACTCCTCGACTTGCCGCTGAGTCTCCTTAGTTTCTTCAGGATTATTTTGGTATGCCGGTCGGTTTGGAATGACGGCTCCTGGAACAAAGTCGATTTGGTGCTCGATCCCTCTTTTTGGTGGCAAATCGGGTGGTAGCTCATCCGGAAAAACATCATTGAAGTCCTGCAATAGAATTTTTATAGTACTCGGAACATTCTGGTTTTATCATCGTCAAGAGTGCAAATTCGTTTGGTAAGAAGTAAGTATGCGGGTTGCCCCTCCTCAACTTCTTTAACGACTTCCTTTGCACTTATAAATAAACATTTTTTTGATTTTTCATTTTTTTCTTTTTCTTTCTTTTCTTTTTCTTTTTCTCTTTGTTTTTCTTTTTCTTTCTCTTTTTCTTTTCCTTTTTCTTTTTCTTTTTGGTTTTATTTTTCTTTTTCCTTTTCTTTTTCTTTTTCTTCAACTTTTTTTTGGAGTCGAATTTGATCTTCATGGACTTGTATTTTCATCATGGGAACTAATGTGATTTTCCTCCCATCTTTCTCAAATGAGTAACGATTCTTCTTCCCGCTAAGTTGGGCATCTCGATCGTAATGCCATGGTCTCCCCAATAAAATATGGCAAGCGTGCATTGGTACAACGTCACATAGGATATCATCATGGTATTTCTCAATTGTGATGGTTATGAGTACCTGTTTATTCACCCGAACCTCTCCGCAATCGTTTAGCCAATGAATTCTATAAGGCTTAGGATGTTGCCTTGTTGGTAATTCTAACCCCTCGACTAGCATTGCACTAGCCACATTGGTGCAATTTCCGTTATCAATGATCACACTATAATTTTTATTTTTCACAAAACATCTGGTGTGAAATTTTTTTTCTCGTTGTTCGTTATCGTTTCTCTCTGTAATATCTAGATTTATTACGGTGTATTTCATCTGTATTCAAACCCTGTATTATTCGGATTCGTGGTTTTGATTATTGGAGTATGATATTTCTTGCATTGATATCTTTGTACATAAGTATAACAACATGCAAAATTTCTCATGCAAACTCGCGATAGCGCACGCTAAGAATGTAGCTTAACGCGCGCTATCGGGCTATTACTAGCGCACGCTATGCATGTAGGAGTTGCGTGCGCTAAGAACTCAATTATTAAGCGGGATGGCTAGCACATGCGCCAGTCGGGACATGGGTCCGGATAAGATTCCCGCGGATGAACCTGGACAGTTCTGAAGTCAACTCTTATTAGCGCGCGCTAAGGAAAGCTTAGTAGCGTGCGCTAACTTGTTAAAATGCAGAATATTATAAATGGGACAACAACCCGTTTTGGCTTACATTTCATTCGTCCATTCTTTATTCTTGAGAGGCCAGAGAGCTGTAATAATCCTTCTACACACTTAGAACACATCTTGTTGGTCTTTGTATATTGGTTATCACTTGGGAGTAAGTAATCATTGAAGTGGAATAGCACCTTGGAGTGGCATACAACCAACCGGAGTCGTATTCTACCTTACAGTTCAGTGATTTTCATCATATTAAGGTATGTTCAACCTATCTCCAGACTTAGAGTTGGATTCTAAAGAATTGGATGATCATATTAACGAGATATTGATTTTCATAAGTGAATTATCCAAAGTACATCATGTTTGGAATATTGAGATGAATAAGCCTTAAGTACCTTGATTATGATCATCATGATTCGAATCTTATTACATTGCACAAGTAAAGGAAGCTTCTATCATTGGTAATCCGAATCTAGTAGATGACTTCATAACAATCATGGACTTGACTTTAACATCATTATTGTTAGATGAATCTAAGGGATTGATCATGGAAGGATTTATCTAGTATAGATGGAATGTTAAACAACTACAACATGATAATTTCGATGGATACAAGGTGTTGATATCAACCGTTAAGCCTTTCGAATCGTCATATGAGGAATTGTAGTCGAAATGGAATATGGTTTTATAATGGTATGTATATCCTTGAATCCGAAGTTGTTGTTATCCGTAAGATAATTCATAATCGTATGTACATGATATTCATGGAGGTAACATGAATTATCACGGAAGATTTCATTGTTTTGATCATGATGAGAACAGTTTACTGCCCAGCAGTAAACTGCCATGCACAGATAGCGCACGCTAAGCTATAAAGATTAACGTGCACTATCGAGCACGAGTTAGCGTACGCTACGTTTGGTACGTAACGTACGCTAGGCCATCAGACGAAGTCGATCGGCCGATCGGTGAAATCTTGACCATGCATAGTTAGCGTACGCTAGGCTTTGTTGTTTGCGTGCGCTATCGAGCAGACTTAACGCACGCTACACAGAGTACTTAGCGTGCGCTAAGTAGTTCAGGCAGAATACATTTTATGAACTTTTGGCCGTAAATCAAATTGTTAAACATTCGTACGACGTGAGATAAATCCTATATCATTTCTTTTGTTAAGGTTTGATCTTGTTACGTGATTGATTGAGAAGGACGACCTTCGAGTGTTCGTTTTCGTGGAAGTATTGTCCTTGTCTTCAAATCGAGGCAAGTACTTTATTTGTTTTATGTATTGATGTTATACATATTGTCGTGCATGTATGTCGTTGTTGTATGTCCACCTCGTGTTGGTCCGACGGGATCATCTGGGGATATATGCTAGCGTGCGCTGGATCATCGGACGGGTTTTTTCCACCACGGGTTGGTCTGACGGGATCATCGTGGGTTCTAGGCAGTGAACGTTGGATCGACGGAATTACCATGTGTATGTTATGATATCATGTTGTGATTATCAATTGTGTATGTTATGTTCGAGTTTCTCGCAGGAGAAGAGTCGTTTGACATTTTATCAATTACGTTATTATTATTATTCTGCGTGTGACATTGAATAATTTGTTGTGGTACTTGTACTAGCATCGTTGTGCTAACCCCTTCAGGGGTGAACATTTTGTTTATGTTCAGGATCCAGGAGAGCGGGAAAACAACCACTGGAGCTGCATGACGACGAGGGTGCAGAGTGATGTCCCGGCCGGGTTTATTTGTCTGTTGTTTATTGGTTATTTCAATAAGTACTCGAGTATGAAGTCATTTATGCTGAATTTGAATTTGGTGATGTATTATTAAGTTCCTGTTGAACAATTGTACTTTCAGTATTTGGTCAGGACTGTTGTATCTTAATTCCGTTATTTCCATTCGTTAGTACCCTTTTAATGTCTGTTCAATTCTTCAGCCTTGTAAATCCTTATGTAAAGGATTTACGGTGCTGTAATATTCCTGAATATATCGGGGGTGTTATAGAATATGGTATCGGAGCTATGATTATGGATATCTTGGCCGTTGGGTTAAAATAGGGGTTATTTATGTCTTTTTAGGTAACCGGCCGTGAATGACATCACTGCACTGCCTACGTCTTCATGCGAACGGTGGTTGTAAGTTCCTAAACTCTATCTCGTTCTTTACATGTTGTGTCTCTTTATACTCGAATATTAGAACGATGTTGTTTCCTGTATATTGAGTATTTATGCTTACAGTATGTTGAGAGGCGGACGTGGACGTGGTCGCGGTCGTGGACGCGGACGAAGAAATGCTGAAAGGAAGCGTGGCCTTCTAACCAGGCCAGTCATAGCTCAGGCGAGCCGCAACAATCTATTAATAATGAACCAGATCCTGCTGTACCAGAGATCCTTCGTCAAGTGGTGAACCAGATGACTCAGTTCGCCCAAGTCGTGGACCGAATGCAAGTGGCGGTGGGACTACAGCAGAGAGAGGCAATGAGGATCCCGGACATGGGAAATCGAGGTGACCGGTGGTCGCAAGAGGTGGAGAAGATGCAACCACCCAAATTCGACGGTATTTCGAGACTCTCACAGGACCATTGGTTGAAGGAACTGGAGAAAATCTTTGCGGAATTAAGCGCCTGAGACGGCAAGAAGAGCCTCTATCGCGCAATACTTTACGATAGGGAAGCGTCCGAATGGTGGGAAGCCATCCGGCTGTAGACCATGATGCTGATTGGACAGAGTTTAGATTGATGATGGAAGCTCAGATTGCCTCGTCCCGTGAGGGAAGCCAAAGTTCGGGAGTTTTCTCCGCTCGGCCTTGAGATGTGCGGTATCCTGCAATTAAGATGTTTAACCGGTGGCATTTGTTCGACATCTGGTCAGAACAGATGCAGAAATGATGATCCATTTCGATATGAGGATGAAACCAGAAATCCAGAGGTACATGTCCGGATTTGAATGTACCACACTCCGTCAATACCAGGATAAGGCGTTGGCGTATGAGATCAAGGAAGCAGCTATGGAGAAATTTTCGGACTCCAAGAAACAGAAAGTCTCTGGTACTTTTACAGAGCACAAGAACAGCGGGCCCCGTAAGGCCCAGTCATCCTTTCACTCTTTCAAGAAACCTCCGCACCCGGTTAGGAGCGGAAAGAACTTCGGAGCGACATCAACTATTACCGATGTTACCAGGAAATACTTTAACTGCGCCCAGACGGGGCACTATCGATGGAATTGCCCCTACCTGCCGTGACTTGTTTTGATTGTGGACGAGAGGGACATCGGGCAGTGTTTTGTGAAGAGGCTGCAAAGTCTTTTAGAGCCCGTACACCACGGCCGATCAGAAGGAAGCCAAGATTCAGCAGACGCGGCAAAGTGTTCGAGATGCCTCGTAACTTTGGCCGCGGACGAGGCGAGAGGACAATGGGACCGAAAGGGAACATCGAGTGCGGATCTACTCCCCACGTGCATGCGAGATGAGGAGGACAGGACGATCGTGATCTTCTTTGTCGCGTCAGTCTTGTCAGATCCTTTCCCAACCAGTTAGCGTTTTATTCGATACAGGAGCTACACATTCTTTTATATCTTTGTCTTGTATAAATCGTTTGAATATTTCCGGTTTTCATACTTGTGAACCTTATGTTGTTGGTTTACCGAGTGGAGAGAGGATTGTCGGAAACTTAGAAACTAGAAATTTCCCTGTATCATTTGGAGGCAAAAAGTGGCTCTCAAATTTGATTGCAATAGAAATGCATGGAGACGACCTGATACTCGGAGACGATTGGCTTAATCGGTATGGAGCAATTGTAAGCTACCGAAGGAGGAATATCTCGCTGATCGCTGACGATGGTTCTGAAATTCTGTTTGAGGGATGGAAACCGGGCAGCTCAGGAAAATTGATCAAGGCGATGAAAGCTGTCAAATTGTTGAAACAGGGCTGTATCGGGTACTGGTGCTATGCAATGAAGAAAGAAGACGAAATTGTGGAACTTTCATCCATTCCTGTTGTGAATGAATTTCCAGATGTATTTCCTGACGAGTTACCTGGACTACCTCCATGAAGGGATGTAGAATTTACCATTGAGCTGGAACCCGGAGCTACACCAATTTCTAAGGCGTCGTATCGTATGGCACCTACTGAGATGTACGAACTGAAGAAGCAGCTGGAGGAGTTACTGGACAAGGGCTATATTCAGCCAAGCGTTTCACCCTGGGGAGCGCCAGTTCTTTTTGTCCGAAAGAAGGATGGTGTAACACCCCAAACTAGGCGGATATTACAGTGCCGTGAATCCCCGACTGGGACCCACCAGGCAAATGAAAATGATGAATTAAATAATATAATTGTAGTACCGAACTACATTATATTACCAAACACTCCGATGAGGAGTTTAAGTACAACACACCAGGACAATACCGAATACTAGTGTATTTTATATGAAGATAAAATACACCACCCTGAATAAATGAAATATCTCAAACGGAATTTGCAGCGGAAAATACAAATGACAGAATAACTGAAATGACTGAAATGACTGAAACAACCGGGATGACTGGGGCCCCCTACTAGTATCACTGGGACTCGTCGCCGTCAACATGCTCTTCCCGTGCCTTTGCCTTGCCGTGACCTGAAAACAAAATCCCCCAACGGGGTCAGTTACAGAACAACAATCCTCAAGAGTTGAAATTACACAATCATGAATTAACTGAAGTGATGAAATATTCTTAATTATGAATTACGCTGAAGAGGAGCATCATAGTACGCCCGTAATGTCCTGTGCAAGTGTACAAGACGAATGTCCGGACACACCCGTCCTTGTACCTAATTAGTCTCACGGAGGTAAGCGTTACCGTGTGCACGGTCCGATGTATCGGTGAACCCAATACATGATCATCATGTGCCCGACTAAAAATTCCACACAGCCACACCCGGCCACGCAATATGAACCCGGAAGGTCACATGAACGAGAATGACCATGATGAAAACCAATGAATAATAATTAGACAAGGCCAAGATGACTCACCGATATGAAAGTAATAGTGATGTGATTGATAACCCAATGAATTGATTTGGAACCGTCGTTCCTCGTGAATGAAATGATTATTCGACAATTACAAGTCTCAAAATGATTATTATTATGATGAATGAGTTATGATTATGAGCAATCAACAACAAAAGGGATGAGTATCCTTTTAACCGAGTAAGATTTAACTTACACAATACCGATGAAGAATGTCCGTCCACGAACAACGTCCTAACCAAGATACCGATCGCTCAACAACCTTGAATAACAATAATTACCAACAATCCGATTAATAAACGAATTAAACACGAATCTAACGAACTCAAGACGTCGATACGATTAAACCAAGTTCATAGGGGCATTATATCGAACACTTTGAGTCCAACTTCGATTGATTACAACTAAACCTCAACAATACCAATCTCAAATCCCCAAGAAGTGCTTCAAATCAATAAAACATCTCCAATACGATCAATAGTCCGTTATGAATATCCAAAAACGTGATTATAACAACAATTAATCGGAAATCCCCAAATCCAACTCGATATTCAAAGTGTTCTTGAATAAATCTCTCAATAATCCAATGAATCCTTATACAAACTCATAATCATATACATATCCTTTCATATAACATGATTATAACGTCCAAAACATCATAACTCAACACAAAATCGAAATCCAAGGTGTTGAAGAAATTACCTCTTGAAGATCCAACCACTTCGATCCGATGAACACGAGTAATAACGAGTATCCAAGCTTCCCAAAGGAATGAAGATGATGAAGATTACACACTCAAGTGATTGATGATGATGAAATCACTCTCTCAACACTCTCTCTCGGATGAAGAAGGAAAAATGAAAAAGTGAGGTGAAATGACCCGGCCAAGTCATTAAGTACTGCCGGAAGTTACGGCCGTAACTCGGCCCTCTTACGGCCGTAACTTTCCAAGTCAACGGCCTTACGGCCGTAACCGGCCAACTCGTACGGCCGTAACTCGGCTTCGTCCGAAAGCCTGCCGACAGACTTACGGCCGTAACCGATCCTGAGTTACGGGCGTAACCCGCCTTCGTCAAAAACATCCGTCGACACCCTTACGGCCGTAACCGCACACCTTACGGCCGTAACTCGGATGATACGGCCGTATCCGGCCAAAACTTACGGGCGTAAGCCCTCTTCGTCAGCGGCCGGGCACCTGCACTGCCGCGTCTGGCCATCGCCAACTCGTACGGCCGTACCTGCCTCGACTTACGGCCGTATGCCGCAACCCTTACGGCCGTAAGTCACCCTTGGTCGACAACACCCAAAACTTACGAACACCACTTACGGCCGTATCTCACCTTCCTTACGGCCGTAACTCACCTTCGGCCAAAATGCGGGCGGCCTCTTTGGACCACTTACGGCCAGAATCGCCGACCTTTACGGCCGTACCCGCTGACTTACGGCCGTGACCCAGAACCTTACGGCCGTAACTCGATGCTGGCCAAGGTGAATCAATCCGATAATTCCGATTCCTCGCTACGACTGATGAATGATCCGACATATCATACGAATGTGAAAATGAACAAGTCTAACACAAGCCACGGATGATGCTCCCAGTACGACTACCAATCACGATGAAAATAATAATACTCCCGTAGATCTCTAAACGGAGATGACATGACGATCGGTAACTGATATACGATTACAACATGCCAACATTGAACGCAAATGAGTGATTCATGAATGATGAGTGATTATTAATGAGTGAGAATTACTGAGTGACAATTACAGACTGATAATTACTGAATGAAAATGAATGAATTACAACCGGGTATTACATACTCCCCCCCTTAAAATAGTTTCGTCCCCGAAACTAAGGGTCAAACAACTCGGGATGACTCTCCCGCATACTCTCTTCGGTTTCCCAAGTGGCCTCTTCGACTCCGTGTCTAGACCACTGAATCTTGACCAAAGGGATCGTCTTGTTCCTCAACTGTTTGATTCGCCGCTCTAACACTCGTACAGGATGCTCCTCGTACGAATGATCATCTGCGATCTCGATTTCGTCGAACTGAAGTATGTGACTCGGGTCGGCAACATACTTCCGCAACTGAGAGACGTGAAATACATTATGAATCCTGCTCAAAGCCGGAGGTAAAGCCAGTCGATAAGCTAACTCGCCTACTCGATCCAAAATTTCAAATGGTCCAATGAATCTCGGATTCAACTTCCCCCGTTTTCCGAAACGGAAAATACCTCGACTCGGGGATACCCTGACCAAAACGTGGTCACCCGTCTCGAACTCTAGTGGTCGACGACGATTATCTGCATAGGATTTGTCCACTCGAGTCATCAACATACGACTCTGATTAAAGCTACCTTCTCCCGGGCGGCTATAAGCATATCGGGCTCGGTGCCGATTGATTCTGACAAGTCATCCCAACACAAAGGAGACCGACAACGACGACCGTACAAGGCCTCGTAAGGTGCCATCTTAATGGAAGCATGCCAGCTATTATTATACGTGAACTCGATCAATGGTAGTTGGGCTTCCCAATCGTCCTTCCAAACGAGGACGCATGCCCTCAACATGTCCTCTAGTGTCTGAATAGTCCTCTCTGATTGCCCGTCGGACTGAGGATGAAAAGCGGTACTGAGATTGAGCTGAGTTCCCATAGCACGATGAACTGATTTCCAAAAATGAGACACAAATCGTCCGTCACGATCGGAAACGATACTCTTAGGAGTACCGTGCAGTCTCACTATCTCCTTGATGAACAACTGAGCCAGTCTCTCAGGACCCCACGTATCCTTGATCTCAAGGAAATGAGCTGATTTTGTTAAGCGGTCCACAATCACCCAGATCGTATTCATGCCACGACGACTAGTCGGCAAACTCGTGATGAAATCCATAGAAATGTCTTCCCACTTCCACTCGGGAATAGGAAGAGGTTTCAGCATACCCGCCGGCCGCTGATGTTCAATCTTAACTTGTTGACAGGTTAATCATCTCGAAACAAATTCTGCGACTTCTCGCTTCATATTACTCCACCAGTAATTCTGTTTCAAGTCCTTGTACATCTTGCTGGACCCCGGATGAACAGAATAAGGGGTAGCATGAGCTTCTCTCAAAATCGAGTTTTTCAACTCGTCATTCACGATACGCACAACCGAAGATTAAATCTCAAAAGACCATCCTCGTGGACCACGAATCCAGTGGCTTTACCCAGAGCCACATCCTCTCGGCTGCGCAACAATGATGGGTCGAACCCGATTCTCTCGGATTTCCTCCTCGAGTGACGATGAGATCTCTAACATACAAAGTGCCCCCGAACTCGCTGAAGCTGGACCTCGATCTCGGGTCTAAGAAATTCTCGCCAAGCTCCTTCGAATCGTTAAACGGGCAAGCATCTGCTCTGACCGACTTACGACTCAAGGCGTCGGCGACAACGTTCGCCTTGCCGGTGGTAGAGGATCTCAATATCATAATCCTTGATTAATTCCAACCACCGTCTCGACGCATATTTAACTCCTTCGAGTAAATATATACTTTAAGCTCTTATGATCGGTGAATATCGGCGGTGACGCCATAAAGGTAATGACGCGGATCTTCAAAGCGAACACCACGGTGCTAGCTCCGGTCGTGGGTCGGATAATTAACCTCGTAAGGCCTCAATTGCCGTGAAGCATAGGCAATAACTTTCCCGTTCGCATGAGCACACATCCGAGACCCCGTCCGACGCATCACTATAGACCACAAATCCTTAGTCCCTGCGGCAAGGAAAGTACAGTCGACATTAACCGGCTCTTGAGTTCCTCAAAACTCCGTTGACACGCGTCGGACCACGTGTATTTCTTATCCTTCCGCAAAGGTTCGTTAAGGGTTGAGTGATTCGAGAAAATCCCTCTACAAATCGCCGATAATAACCCGCTAATCCGAGGAAACTTGGATTTCCTTAACGTTCTTCGGAGGTAGCCAATCTCGAATAGCCTCCGTCTTCGGGGATCGACACGAACTCCGTCGATGAAATTACATGCCCGAGAAAAGTCACTTGGACATCCGAACTCACATTTAGAAAACTTCCCATAAAGTCGTTCTCGTCTCAACACGTCGAGCACTTGATGAAGGTGAAACTCGTGCTCCTCCTGGCCACGAGAATAAATCAAAATGTCATCGATGAAGACAACAACAAACCGATCCAAAAAGTCGATGAAGACCCGATTCATTAACTCCATGAATACCGCAGTGCATTAGTCAATCCGAGCGGCATAACCACAAACTCATAATGACCATAGCGTGTTCGAAACGCCGTCCTCGCGATATCCGACTCTCGAATCCGCATCGATGATATCCAGATCTTAAGTCGATCTTGGAAAATCGAAGCTCCACGAAGTTGATCTAAGAGATCGTCAATACGGGGTAAGGGATACTTATTCTAGATCGTCACCTGTTCAACTCCCGATAATCAATACATAAGCGAAATGAACCATCCTTCTTCTTGACAAATAACACCGGTGCTCCCCACGGGGACGCACTCGGTCGAATATAACCCTTCTCGAACAACTCTTCAAGTTGGTTCTTTAATTCTGCATTTCGGTCGGGGCCATCCGATCTGGCGCCTTCGATATCGGGACGTACTGTGCTCCAACTCAATCGTGAATTCCACATCCCTCTGTGGAGGCAAACCAGTAACTCGTGCGGAAAAACATCGGCATATTCCCTCACCACCGGAATATCCGTTAACATTCGATGACTTCTCGGTTTTGGCCATATAGCACCAATAACCGACACATCCCCGATTGAGTAACCTTCGCTTTCATCGAATTAATGACCTTACGAGCAGTAGGGATTACCCCGAAACACACATTCAACTCCATCGTCTGAAATGATAGTGACCATACGCTTACGGACATTAATGATGGCATCATGACGATCCATCCAATCAATACCCAAGATGACGTCGTCCCTCGGCAAATCTACCATGATTAGGTCCGCCGGCCATACACGACCATGGCCCAGATCGGACAATTACGAATCTCACGATTAGATAATTCGTCTACCATCGGGTAGGCGATGACATAAGGCTCACAACTAGTAGCACTACCTGCACGTAGTCTACTCAAACATGACTCGGAAATGAACGAATGCGATGCACCAGTATCGAAAAGAGTGCACACAGGTTGAGATAGAATATCGAGTGTACCTGAGATCATTCGGGCCTCTGGATCATCGGTCTTCTTCATCTCATAAATCCGGGGCTTGCTAGTCCCAGACCGGACGCTCCGTCTGGCTAAAAGCTCCACCTTTAGTCGCCCCTGTCGTTTTAAACAGCCCGATTGAAGTGGCTCAGTTACGAGCAGTGTTGCTAGGAGCACGAGATGACGTCTGAGTAGGTTTGGAGTCCCTACGGCAAAAACGGGCCTTATGCCCAGCAATTCCACAATTATGACATGTGATAGTCTGCTTCGGACACTTGGTACTGAGGTGACCAAGTTCCCCGCAGTTATAACAGGTGATGGCCGAACTGGCCGCTCGAGACTGAGATTCCGCGGGTCTAGACGACACAGGAGGTCGCTCAGAAAAAGCAGAGCCCGCCCGGGGTTTCTTGAAGGTTGTCTGACCGCCTTCAGACTGGTTACGATTCTTCGATTTCTTGCTAGCAGACGAAGGTTGCTGCTTAGCAATCTCTTTAGCAGTAAGCTCGTAGGTGAGAGCTTTCTCAATGAACTCGGCCAACGTGGTGCAATTATGATTAAGTAACTGAAGTCTCATACGGGGTTTCAGCCTCTTGCTGAAATACTTGATCTTGTCCGCTTCTGAGTGAATGATAGATGAGGCGAACGGAAGAAGTTCCTGAAATTTCTCGGCAATGGCGAGAACATCCTCGTCTGATGAGGGATCGGGGGTGAGCAATTCTGACAGCTTGGCCTCTCTGAGTGGGGCCGGATAATACCTCTCCATCATGAGAGTCTTGAACTGATCCCAAGTACATGATCCGTCTGTGGGCTTCAACGATAACCACCATGAATGAGCGCTCTTACCGAGATAGTAAGCCGCAACTGAAACCTTGTGTCCCTCGGGACACTCTACCATAGCAAACGGACTTCTCGAAATGCTCGAGCCAATGAATGATATCTGCCGGCTCGAGGCAGGCCCTCAAAAGTAGGTGGCCTGCGCGAGAGATATCGCCGATGATGTTACTCACATTCCTCTCTTGCCTCGAGGTGGCGGCGGAGGAGCTGCGGTCCCGATTGACGGAGTTATGCATCGTCTCCATCAACCGAGCCATCTCGAGTCATTTGGGCCATCATGCCCTGCATAAATGCGAGTGGATCAACCCGGACACCCTTTGACTGAGCCGTGTCCCGGGTACGACTCCCCGATAATGAATGATCGCGTCCAGGTGAATGAGTGGCAGCGTCACTGCTCGATGAGTTAGCATTATTCCTGGCATTTGCACGTGTGTTCGCACGAGTTCTCGGGATTCGGCCCGCTCTACGGCCTCGTCCTCCTCGTCCTCTGCCAGCTCTTTCCATACTGAAGTAGGAAAGTCACATGATGATTATATTTCCCGCATGAATATCACGTTATGATTATATTATGAAATGATGAAAATGAGCATACACGCTCTAATACAGCGATTACATGAATGATCAATTGACGTGACATGTTTATCTGATGAAGTTACAGAAATGATTATCTTGAATGAGTTAACAAGATTAATGGTTCGATCTTCCTGATCAACAACTGAACAATGAAATGAATTGACTGATTAATGAGTTAACCTGACCGTCCTGGTCAAAGTGACAATGATGATTGAGGATTGTTAACTGATGAATTATGAATGAATGATTAATGCCAGAAATTATACCATGGCATTAGAAATCTTACAGTTCTTGGTCTGATTGGCTCGGCATTTGCACAGGTCACACGTGACGCGAAAGTCCAATGATACTAGTCCGATGACGATGATTTCAAATGGGACATGACTTGGAGGGTAGTATTTAAAACCACGCTCTGATACCAACTCTGTAACACCCCAAACTAGGCGGATATTACAGTGCCGTGAATCCCCGACTGGGACCCACCAGGCAAATGAAAATGATGAATTAAATAATATAATTGTAGTACCGAACTACATTATATTACCAAACACTCCGATGAGGAGTTTAAGTACAACACACAAGGACAATACCGAATACTAGTGTATTTTATATGAAGATAAAATACACCACCCTGAATAAATGAAATATCTCAAACGGAATTTGCAGCGGAAAATACAAATGACAGAATAACTGAAATGATCAAATGATCAAAACAACCGGATAGTAGGGCCCCTACTAGTATCACGGGACTCGTCGCCAACATGCTCTTCCCGTGCCTTTGCCTTGCCGTGACTGAAAACAAAATCCCCAACGGGGCCATTTACAGAACAACAATCCTCAAGAGTTGAAATTACACAATCATGAATTAATCAAGTGATGAAATATTCTTAATTATGAATTACGTGAAGAGGAGCATCATAGTACGCCCGTAATGTCCTCGTGCAAGTGTACAAGACGAATGTCCGACACACCCGTCCTTGTACCTAATTAGTCTCACGGAGGTAAGCGTTACCGTGTGCACGGTCCGATGTATCGGTGAACCCAATACATGATCATCATGTGCCCGACTAAAAATTCCACACGACCACACCCGGCCACGCAATATGAACCGGAAGGTCACATGAACGAGAATGACCATGATGAAAACCAATGAATAATAATTAGACAAGGCCAAGATGACTCACCGATATGAAAGTAATAGTGATGTGATTGATAACCCAATGAATTGATTTGGAACCGTCGTTCCTCGTGAATGAAATGATTATTCGACAATTACAAGTCTCAAAATGATTATTATTATGATGAATGAGTTATGATTATGAGCAATCAACAACAAAAGGGATGAGTATCCTTTTAACCGAGTAAGATTTAACTTACACAATACCGATGAAGAATGTCCGTCCACGAACAACGTCCTAACCAAGATACCGATCGCTCAACAACCTTGAATAACAATAATTACCAACAATCCGATTAATAAACGAATTAAACACGAATCTAACGAACTCAAGACGTCGATACGATTAAACCAAGTTCATAGGGGCATTATATCGAACACTTTGAGTCCAACTTCGATTGATTACAACTAAACCTCAACAATACCAATCTCAAATCCCCAAGAAGTGCTTCAAATCAATAAAACATCTCCAATACGATCAATAGTCCGTTATGAATATCCAAAAACGTGATTATAACAACAATTAATCGGAAATCCCCAAATCGACTCGATATTCAAAGTGTTCTTGAATAAATCTCTCAATAATCCAATGAATCCTTATACAAACTCATAATCATATACATATCCTTTCATATAACATGATTATAACGTCAAAACATCATAACTCAACACAAAATCGAAATCCAAGGTGTTGAAGAAATTACCTCTTGAAGATCCAACCACTTCGATCCGATGAACACGAGTAATAACGAGTATCCAAGCTTCCCAAAGGAATGAAGATGATGAAGATTACACACTCAAGTGATTGATGATGATGAAATCACTCTCTCAACACTCTCTCTCGGATGAAGAAGGAAAAATGAAAAAGTGAGGTGAAATGACCCGGCCAGTCATTAAATCTTTGGAGATTCTGGCCGTAACTCGGCCCTCTTACGGCCGTAACTTTCCAAGTCAACGGCCTTACGGCCGTAATCGCCAACTCAAATGCGGCCGTAACTTCGCCGTCCGAAAGCTGCCGACAGGACTTACGGCCGTAATCGATCTGAAGTTCTGGGCGTAACCGCCTTCAAAAACATCCGTCGACACCCTTACGGCCGTAACCGCACACCTTACGGCCGTAACACGGATGATACGGCCGTCTCCGGCCAAAACTTACGGCCGTAAGCCCTCTTCGTCAGCGGCCGGGCACCACACTGCCGCGTGCGCATGCCATAACGGCCAAATGCGGCCGTGCACCCTTTCGACTTACGGCCGTATGCCGCAACCCTTACGGCCGTAAGTCACCCTTGGTCGACAACACCCAAAACTTACGAACACCACTTACGGCCGTATCTCACCTTCCTTACGGCCGTAACTCACCTTCGGCCAAAATGCCCGGGCACTATTTGGACCACTTACAGTAATCGCCGACTTACGGCCGTACCCGCTGACTTACGGCCGTGACCCAGAACCTTACGGCTGTAACTCGATGCTGGCCAAGGTGAATCAATCCGATAATTCCGATTCCTCGCTACGACTGATGAATGATCCGACATATCATACGAATGTGAAAATGAACAAGTCTAACACAAGCCACGGATGATGCTCCCAGTACGACTACCAATCACGATGAAAATAATAATACTCCCGTAGATCTCTAAACGGAGATGACATGACGATCGGTAACTGATATACGATTACAACATGCCAACATTGAACGCAAATGAGTGATTCATGAATGATGAGTGATTATTAATGAGTGAGAATTACTGAGTGACAATTACAGACTGATAATTACTGAATGAAAATGAATGAATTACAACCGGGTATTACAGATGGATCGCTTCGACTGTGTATTGACTACCGAGAGCTGAACAAAATGACGATTAAGAACAAGTATCCGTTGCCACGGATTGATGATCTGTTTGACCAGTTGCAAGGGGCGACAGTATTTTCTAAAATCGATCTGAGATCAGGATATCATCAGCTGAGGATTAATGAATCTGATGTTCCGAAATCAGCGTTCAGAACTCGCTACGGACATTATGAGTTTGTAGTGATGCCGTTTGGTCTCACTAACGCACCTGCTGTATTTATGCAATTGATGAACCGTGTGTTCATTGAATTTTTAGATAAATTTGTGGTCGTGTTCATTGATGACATTCTGGTGTATTCTAAGAGTCCGGAAGAACATGCGCAGCATTTGCGGATCGTATTGGAACTTTTGAGAAGCGAGCAATTGTACGCCAAACTTTCTAAGTGTGAATTCTGGCTAAAGGAAGTAATGTTCCTCGACCATGTGGTGTCAGCTAAAGGAGTCCGAGTAGATCCTCAGAAGATTGAAGCAATTATGGATTGGAAGCCTCCAAAGAACGTGAAAGAAGTCCGAAGCTTCTTAGGACTTGCTGGGTATTATCGACGATTTGTGGAAGGGTTTTCTAAAATTTCCCGCCCACTTACTCGACTCCTGCAGAAAACTCAAAAGTTTGAGTGGAATGAGTTGTGTCAGATTAGCTTTGATGAATTGAAGAAGAGATTGACGACGGCACCGATTCTATCACTTCCACAGGGAACTGGAGGATTTATAGTTTACAGTGATGCTTCGAACCAAGGACTTGGGTGCGTATTGATGCAGAATGATAAGGTGATCGCTTATGCGTCGCGACAGCTGAAACCTTATGAAGTGAATTACCCAACACATGATTTGGAGCTAGCAACAGTAGTTTTTGCTTTGAAGATCTGGAGGCATTATCTGTACGGGACTCACTGTCAGATCTTTACGGATCATAAGAGTCTCAAGTACATATTCAGTCAGAAAGAGTTGAACATGCGGCAAAGAAGATGGTTAGAGCTGATCAAGGACTATGACTTGGAGATTTTGTATCATCCAGGCAAAGCAAATGTAGTAGCCGATGCACTTAGCCGCAAGCCTATTTCTATTCAGATGCTGTAGACGCTGACCTCCCAACTTAGCCTTCAACGAGAGATGATTCGAGAAGGAATTGAAGTGTGGTTACAAAGAGTCCAAGGACAACTGTGCGTGATGGAGATAACTTCATCATTAACCAAAGAAATCAAATATAAACAGGCAGATGATCCTCTGATGATTCGGTTACGTGATGAAGTGATCAAAGGAAAGGCCCCCGGATTCATAATTCATGATGATGGAGTTTTGAGATTTCAGAACCGACTCTGCGTTCCCGATGTTGATGTTCTGAAACAGACGATTATGAAGGAAGCTCACAGTTCGCCCTATTCTATCCACCCAGGCACCAGTAAGATGTATAAAGACTTGAAGCAGAATTTCTGGTCGGGCAACATGAAGAAAGATGTAGCGGACTATGTTTCTAAATGCTTGACTTGTCAGCAGGTTAAGATCGAGCATCAACGGCCTTCCGGAATGCTGAAGCCGCTCCCAATTCCTGAATGGAAGTGGGAGGACATATCGATGGACTTTATCACTAATATGCCGAGAACCAGGACAGGAATGAACATGATTTGGGTGATAGTTGATCGTTTAACCAAATCAGCTCATTTCCTAGGCATTAAGGATACGTGGGGACCAGAGAGGTTGGCACGAGTATTTATTTTGGAAATAGTTCGATTGCATGGTACGCCGAAGACCATTGTTTCCGAACGAGACGGTCGTTTTGTGTCTCACTTCTGGAAAGCAGTTCATAAGGCCTTGGGGACCGAATTGAACTTCGGACTGACTTATCACCTGCAGACTGACGGACAATCCGAGAGGACTATACAAACGGTGGAAGACATGCTAAGGGCCTGTGCCTTAGATTGGTCAAACGATTGGGAAGTTCATCTACCATTGATTGAATTTACCTACAACAATAGTTGGCATGCTTCCATTAAGATAGCACCGTTTGAGGCATTATACGGGAGGAGATGCAGATCGCCCCTATGCTAGGACGATTCATCGGACTTGATCGGAACAGAACCAGAGTTGATTGTGCAGACTCGAGAGAAGATAGCCTTGATTCGTGAAAGGCTGTTGACCGCCCAGAGTCGCCAGAAATCTTACGCAGACGTACGCCGTCGCCCATTGGAGTTCAGTACTGGAGACCACGTACTTTTGAAGATTTCTCCTACTCGAGGAATCTTTCGTTTCGGAAGGAAAGGAAAGCTGAGTCCAAGATATATCGGACCATTTGAGATCCTCGAGAGAGTTGGGGAGTTGGCATACAGATTGGCATTGCCGCCGTCATTGTGCCATGTTCATAACGTGTTCCATGTATCCCAGTTACGGAGGTATATACCAGATCCCAGTCATATCATTGATTTCGGCGAGATTGAAGTCGCGCAGGATGGGACGTTTGAAGAAAGACCGGTCAAGATACTCGAGAGTCGAGTTAAGCAGTTGAGGAATAAACCAATCATTTTGGTCAAAGTTCAATGGTCACGTCGCGGAATGGAAGAAGCCACCTGGGAAACGGAAGCTGATATGAAGTCCAGATATCCCGAGTTATTTTCGTCTTGAGTTTCGGGACGAAACTCCTTTTTAGTAGGAGAGTATGTAATATCCGGATTTATTACGGTGTATTTCATCTGTATTCAAACCCTGTATTATTCGGATTCGTGGTTTTGATTATTGGAGTATGATATTTCTTGCATTGATATATTTGTACATAAGTATAACAACATGCAAAATTTCTCATGCAAACTTGCGATAGCGCACGCTAAGAATGTAGCTTAACGCGCGCTATCGGGCTATTACTAGCGCACGATATGCATGTAGGAGTTGCGTGCGCTAAGAACTCAATTATTGAGCAGGACGGCTAGCACATGCGCCAGCCGGGACATGGGTCCGGATAAAATTCCCGCGGATGAACACAGGCGATCAAGTCAACTCTTATTAGCGCGCGCTAAGGAAAGCTTAGTAGCGTGCGCTAACTTGTTAAAATGCAGAATATTATAAATGGGACAACAACCCGTTTTGGCTTACATTTCATTCGTCCATTCTTCATTCTTGAGAGGCCAGAGAGCTGTAATAATCCTTCTACACACTTAGAACACATCTTGTTGGTCTTTGTATATTGGTTATCACTTGGGAGTAATCATTGAAGTGGAATAGCACCTTGGAGTGGCATACAACCAACCGGAGTCGTATTCTACCTTACGGTTCAGTGATTTTCATCATATTAAGGTATGTTCAACCTATCTCCAGACTTAGAGTTGGATTCTAAAGAATTGGATGATCATATTAACGAGATATTGATTTTCATAAGTGAATTATCCAAAGTACATCATGTTTGGAATATTGAGATGAATAAGCCTTAAGTACCTTGATTATGATCATCATGATTCGAATCTTATTACATTGAACAAGTAAAGGAAGCTTCTATCATTGGTAATCCGAATCTAGTAGATGACTTCATAACAATCATGGACTTGACTTTAACATCATTATTGTTAGATGAATATAAGGGATTGATAATGGAAGGATTTATCTAGTATAGATGGAATGTTAAACAACTACAGCATGATAATTTCGATGGATATAAGGTGTTGATATCAACCGTTAAGCCTTTCGAATCGTCATATGAGGAATTGTAGTCGAAATGGAATATGGTTTTATAATGGTATGCATATCCTTGAATCCGAAGTTGTTGTTATCCGTAAGATCATTCATAATCGTATGTACATGATATTCATGGAGGTAACATGAATTATCACGGAAGATTTCATTGTTTTGATCATGATGAGAATAGTTTACTGCCCAGTAGTAAACTGCCATGCACAGATAGCGCACGCTAAGCTATAAAGATTAACGTGCGCTATCGAGCACGAGTTAGCGTACGCTACGTTTGGTACGTAACGTACGCTAGGCCATCGAGCAGTCGATCGGCGATCGGTGAAATCGACCATGCATAGTTAGCGTACACTAGGCTTTGTTGTTTGCATGCGCTATCGAGCAGACTTAACGCACGCTACACAGAGTACTTAGCGTGCGCTAAGTAGTTCAGGAAGAATACATTTTATGAACTTTTGGCCGTAAATCAAATTGTTAAACATTCGTACGACGTGAGATAAATCCTATATCATTTCTTTTGTTAAGGTTTGATCTTGTTACGTGATTGATTAAGGAGGACGACCTTCGAGTGTTCGTTTTCGTGGAAGTATTGTTCTTGTCTTCAAATCGAGGCAAGTACTTTATTTGTTTTATGTATTGATGTTATACATATTGTTGTGCATGTATGTCGTTGTTGTATGTCCACCTCGTGTTGGTCCGACGGGATCATCGGGGGATCTATACTAGCGTGCGCTGGATCATCGGACGGGTTTTTCCACCACGGGTTGGTCTGACTGGATCATCGTGGGTTCTAGGCAGTGAACACTGGATCGACGGAATTACCATGTGTATGTTATAATATCATGTTGTGATTATCAATTGTGTATGTTATGTTCGAGTTTCTCGCAGGAGAAGACTTGTTTGACATTTTATCAATTACGTTATTATTATTATTCTGCGTGTGACATTGAATAATATGTTGTGGTACTTGTACTAGCATCGTTGTGCTAACCCCTTCGGGGATGAACATTTTGTTTATGTTCAGGATCCAGGAGAGCGGGAAAACAACCACTGGAGCTGCATGACGACGAGGGTGCAGAGTGATGTCCCGGCTGGGTTTATTTGTCTGTTGTTTATTGGTTATTTCAATAAGTACTCGAGTACGAAGTCATTTATGCTGAATTTGAATTTGGTGATGTATTATTAAGTTCGTGTTGAACAATTGTACTTTCAGTATTTGGTCAGGACTGTTGTATCTTAATTCCGTTATTTCGATTCGTTAGTACCCTTTTAATGTCTGTTCAATTCTTCAGCCTTGTAAATCCTTATGTAAAGGATTTACGGCGCTGTAATATTCCTGAATATATCGGGGGTGTTACACTCTCTTCCTCCTTTGCCTTCACATTCAACACCCTCCTAATGACAAGTGCGGGTGCGGATTCTAGCTCCCCTTCATCACTTTCTTCTTTCCCTTCTTCCTCATCTCCATCACCTGTTTCATATTCTCCGTCCTCCCTAAGTATCATTTCTCGTTTATTAGTGCATTGGGATGCAATGTGTCCTCGCCCGTGGCATCGAAAACACTTGATGGTCCTATTTCTCGTGTTTGTATTTTCTACGGATGTAGATTTGATTTCGGGTTTTGTTCGTCTAGCACTTCCCACCTCAAACTTCCCCTTCATGGTGCTTTTATCAAAACTACCCTTGGATACGTCTTGATTTCCTGTTTGAGGCTTCCAAGGAGTTGTGTACCCCATGGAGTAAGTATTGTTGCCTCCCCTTCGCAAGTTCCTCTCAATTTTGATCGCTGCATATACCATGTCCTCGAACTCAACATAATGTTGTTTATAAACTTCTTTAGAGATCTCCGCCCTCATGCCATGTAGAAATCTCGCCATTGTGGCCTCCCTCGACTCCCTCACATCGGCACAGATCATTAACATCTCCATTTCCTTTCGAAAATCTTCGATGCTCCTTGGACCTTGTTTTAAGGATTGAAGGCGAGAAAATAGTTCCTTATGATTATAATTAGGAACAAATCTTCTACGCATTACAATCTTCAATTCCTCCCAACTATTAATTGGCCTCTCTCCATTCCTCCTTTTATCTGTCACAAGTTGGTCCCACAAATGCTGGCATATTCGGAAAATTCGGTTATTGCTAACCTCATTTTCTTAGTACTAGCATAGTTGTGACAGTCAAATATAGTTTCCAACTTCCTCTCCCAGTCAAGGTATGTGTTGGGATCGCTCCGCCCTTCGAAGGCTGGGATTTTCATTTTTATATTTCCCATACTTCGGTCTTCCTCGTTTCGTCCTTCCCTGTCATACCGTCTACCTTGTTCACTCCGACCTCCTCGACCACTTCCTCCTCGATTTTGGTAAGTTTCATCCTCGGAGAATGTTTCATCCTCGTACTTTCTATATGAGATGGGACTCGGATTCCTTCTTCGATGGTGATGCTCGTCCTCTTTATTTTTTTGTAAATTTTTAATCACTTTTTCTTGTCGATCTTGTCTTCTAATTAATTGAGTGAGCATTTCTTGTATGTTCTGAAGGGCTTCGTTTCCTTCATTTTTCTAAATATCGGATTTCGACATTTTTTTTTGCTTTTTTTTTGGCCTTTCTTTGTTTTTTTTTTGCCTTTTTTTTTGCCTTTTTTTTCCTTTTTTTCTCTCTTTTTTTTACACACACAAATTAATCCTCACAAGATCCTCACGTATATCGCTCGATCACTCAATGCTCGTGTATCACTCTTTTAGTTTTTTTTTGCACGGTTCTTGTCTTTTATCACTCGTCTTTATATAAATGTCCCCCAACTCACAAGGTGATTATATAGACTAATATTGTGACAAGTATTTAATTTTACAGGGGCGGTAATCCGCACTCCAGCTTTATATTTATTTTATATTTCACTGTGGTGGTAGAACCGACCTTCGTGATAGATATGTATATGTATATATAATACATATATATATATATATATATTCACTGTGGTGGTAGAACCGACCTTCGTGATAGATATGTATATCTATATATATTCACTATGGTGGTAGAACCGACCTTCGTGATAGATATGTATATATATATATATTCACCGTGGTGGTAGAACCGACCTTTGTGATAAATAGGTATATGTATATATAAGTATTTTTTTTTTGTATACTCTTATTTTTTTTGTATACTTTTTTTTATAACTTTTTTTCTTGTATACCTTTTTTTTTTGTATACTTTTTTTTATAACTTTTTTTTTTGTATACCTTTTTTTTTGGATACCTTTTTTTTGTATTCAAAATGCTAAGGATTATAATTCCCTTGGCTTACACTTGATGATTTATATCAAATATATATATATATATATATATATTTATATATATATATGTGATCACTGTGATGGTAGAACCGATCGTCGTGATTTTTTTTTATTTTTATATATATATATATATATTAAGAAGTCGGAAGGTTTAGAAGATAGAAAGAAATGAATGGTAAGATAAGAAGATTATGAAAATGAAGGAAAATAGATACCACTTAGTAATAGAAAAAATCGAGCTCTGATACCAACTAATGCGACCCCCACACGACGTGCCGTGGTAACCGCTATCGTTAGTATGATTTTAGTTCCCAAGATCGTTCCATTATTAAGCAAATGATTGTTTTACTTCAAGCCCTCCACGTGACGCGCCGTAGCAAACCGGAAGGTGCGATTCAAACATGCCACGAGGTTTCTAACGCCTCGATAAGTGAATTGAAATCACGGTTTATATTTTGGAGACACACTCAATAAAATAAGAAGAAAGTTTGTTAACACAAATACTCACAATTTTGATAAATTTCAAGGTGTCCTTACAAATGAAAATGAGGACTATTTATAGCCAAAATTCCTACAACTATTACAATATAAAAATATAAAATAAAGACTAAGAAATTATAAATTCAACATTCAAAACTCCTAAAATCTGATCAATGACTAATCAATCCATAAGTTAAGGAGTCAATACATTTTTAGGGGACAAAAATCAAGGACTACGACTTATGTTTTGAAAATAAGAAATCAAAGTTAAAGAAAAATATGCTGTTGTCGTTTTAGTGGCATAATAGATCCTAAACATTGGATTTTGGTCTTTATGTCTTCTATATGATTGTAGTACTGCCTCTTATCTTTCCAAATCCACCAGAATTGTCTCAATTGGACGTCGGACACGAAAGTTGTGACAAAAATACAAAGGTGTACTGTATCTAAAATTTCTAATGTCTGCTTTCAATTGTATTGCATTTTCACCACTGAAGATATCAGATTTTGATGTCATGATGAATGTAAAAATTTAGAAATTTCTCTTAGCTTTCCGATGGTATAAATATGAGCTTAATTGGACACTGTATGTAGGAGATACATCTGAATTACGAAAGCTGCTTCAGTTAGGCTTATTGCTTGGAATGATGACATCAACACTTTTGATCTAACATGTGACGGCTTCAATAACACAAATAAAGATGTTATTATATTTATGGTCATCGATCTGATTGAAATGATTTTGCACGAGCATTGTTAATGAATTCTTTATCGCATTTGCTCGTGATCTTGTTATTGGCCCCACAGGAATGTATAGTTCTTCTTCTGACTAACTGACTGCTTCTTGATTCACATCAAAAACTCACACTTTGAGAACTTCGCATAAAGGCGATGAGTTCTCAAGATTCCCAACACTATATGCAAATGACGTGCATGCTCCTCCTCGCTCCTCGAGTAAATCAGAATATCATCGATAAATATGACTACACATTTATCGAGATATTCGATAAAGACTTTGTTCATTAACTGCATGAACACGGCTGGGGCGTTGGTTAACCCAAATGGCATAACCGCAAACTCGTAGTGGCCGTATCTCATCCGAAAGGCCGTCTTCGGAATATCGGAATCCTTCACTCGAAGCTGGTAATACCCCGATCTCAAATCAATCTTCAAAAACACGGTTGCTCCTTGCAATTGGTCAAACAAGTCATCAATCCTCGGGAGCGGATACTTGTTTTTGATAGTCACTTTGTTCAACTCTCGATAGTCGATACATAGACGAAGTGACCAATCCTTCTTCTTTACAAACAAGACTGGTGCGCCCCAAGGCGAAGCACTCGGTGGGATATAACCCATGTCTAGCAACTCTCCCAACTGTTTCTTCAACTCAAGCATCTCGGCAAGCGTCATGCAGTATGGCGTCTTAGAAATTGGTGCCGCACCGTCTCCAAATCAACAGTGAACTCAACCTCACGGTCCGATGGCAAACCCGATAACTCGTCTGGAAAGACGTCAGGATACTCACTCACTACCAGAATAAACGAGAGCTCGACTCCCCCTTCTTCCGATCTCAAAGCATAACACCAGTAACCAGTGCAACCCCCTCAAAGGAGTTTCACTGCTTTCATGGCGCTGATCAGGAATCTCTGACTACCCCGCTTGCGTCCCACAAAAGAATGCTCGGTACCATCATAGGCTAACATCGAAATGGTTCTCGCTCTATAATTCATGATCGCCCCATGTCGATCTAGCCAATCCTCACCAAGAATCAAGTCCTCATCCCTAATGTCTACCACAATCAAATTAGAAGACCAATCCCTCCATACGATACTCACCAGAAAATCTCTAATCTCACGATCCCCCACAATACTATCTCCATTAGCCAGTTTAACAACAAACGGTTCACATACAACTAGACAATCAACATGCAGACGACGCACACAGTCCAGATATATGGAAGAATGCGTAGCACCGGAATCGAATAACACGGAAACAGGATGGTCAAGGATGTGAATGGTACCTGTAGCCACCGCTGCGTCAGGATCTCCTGCTCATCTCATCTTATATACATGGGGCGGAACAAACCCCGCACTAGAAGCTCCCCCTCGAAGGGTGCCCACGTCCTCGACCTCTGCCAAAACTCTGCTGAGGTTGATTAATTGCCGGTGTCTGATTCATGCTCGGTTCTCTCGTAGTCGGGGCTGACACCTGAGTAACTGGTGCCCGACTCGTATCTCTACAAAACTTAGCACGATGCCCCATCCGACCGCAAGTAAGACACTGAATCGGAGGCCTGTCACACTCACTCATCATGTGTCCAGGACGACCACAGTTAAAGTAGGTAGGACCACGAACGGAAACAGTCGGAGCAGACTTATAACCATTTCCTCGCCCAAATGACGGGGACTGATTCCCGAAGACTCGAGAACTAGACTGAGCCTTCTGATACCCGCCAGACTTACCTCCCGAAAACTGACCGGAGGTCTTCTGTTTCTTTCCCTCGGTTGCCGTCTCTATCGCAGAAAATGACATCTCATAAGCCATCGCTTTGTTCTGATAATCCTTCAAAGTTGTGCACCCGAGACCAGACATGTAGTGAAGCTGCTGATTGTAGTCCTTGATCGCCTGTGAAATAGGAACATCCTGGGGTTTTGCCTCAAATAAGGCTCGAATCCTCCCCTCTTTTACCGGCCATGGATAATATTCGTCCTCAATCAACTCTCGAAACTCTTCCCACGTGGCTGCTCGGTCACGTGGTTTCACTGCTTGCCATCACGTTGCCGCCTCCTTGGCGAGGAAGTACTGAGCGATGGGTACCTTCCTCTCCTCGGAGCAGTTAGCCTCGAATACTTTCTCCATCTCGAGTAACCAACTCTCCCAACCAGACGGGTCAGAAGTACCATCGAACTGCGGGGGACTCATACAGATCACATCCTGAAATAGCTTATCGGTGCCGGGACCAGTAGGCGGAACCGGTTAGCATTAGCTTGGTTGACCAAAACGGCCTGAGTAAGTAGCGTCATCTGGTTCGCTACTTGCTGGAGAATGTTCGCTACTCCAACATTATCATGAGCATTGCCGAAACTAGCAGACTGATCCTGCTGGACCTCGGCGTTAAGCGGGACACTGTTCGACAAAGAAGGTGTTGCCGAACCAGCCTTGAGCTTTCGGACATGGCCGCCCCACCGGCTGCGCCACGTCCCGTACTAAGTCCGCGACCGCATCCACGTCCTCTACCGGTAGGCATTTTGAAGAAATAACGGGTAAGTACAATTCAAACGCAAAACACAACATGACACTAAGAAAGGAACAGAACATGATAACGTAACGAGTTGAGTTAGGAAAAACTTACGAGCACCGGCGTACTGTGATGATGGCGTAGTAGTGATACTGTTCAAAAACGACACTCAACTAGACCCAAATAACCGACAGCCTAGGTATCCATAAACCTAAGCTCTGATACCATATTCTGTAACACCCCCAATGTAACACCCCAAACTAGGCAGATATTACAGTGCCGTGGACCCCGACTGGGACCCACCAGGCGAATGAAACGGATGAATTACACAGGGTAAAATGTAGTACCGAACCACATTACAACATCAATTACTCCGATTAGGAGTTTCATACAACACACCCAGGATAAAATAGAATACATGTGTATTTTATGTGACGATAAAATACACAACACTGAATCATATGAGTATTCAAACGGAATGTCTGCAGCGGAATAAATAAAGGAAACATAAATGACTGAATAAATGACTGAACAGACTGGGGACCCCTTCTAGTATCACTGGGACTCCTCGCCGTCACCGTGCTCTCCCCGTGCTTTAGCCTTGCCATGACCTGAAAAACAGTATCCCCAAACGGGGTCAGCTACACAGAACAACAATCCTCAAGAGTTGAAAATACACAATCATGAGTTATCCGCAATTATACAATATCCTGTCGAAACATACGCAATCAAACATGCTATATGAATCAACAAATGATACGGCTCAAAGGAATGGCGCCACACTATGTCCGGGATGGAAATGTGTCCGTGCACAAGCCACCAACGAGTATCGATCGAATACCCGTGTGGTCTTGTACCTAATCAGTCTCACGAAGCCATCAACTCGTGTGCACAGTCCAATGTGAGGCCACCAACCAACACACGACTATAATGTGCCCGACATGAAAATCCTACACATACCAACCGGCACGCCAGTGTGACCCGGAATGCCACAATATGACAAAAGTGACAATGAAAATGAATCATGACTCACCAAGATTAAATGATGGTGAAATGAATGACAGCTTAATGAAATGATTGGAACCGTCGTTCCTTATGACTGAGGTGATTATTTGACAATGACAAGTTTTGATACGGTTAATACAATGATGAATGAATTACGATTATGAATGAACAACCTCAAAAGGAATGAATATCCTTTTAACCAAGTAAGAATTAACTTACACAATACCGATGAAGAATGTCCGTCCACGAACAACGTCCTAAATGAAATGCCGGTCGCTCGAACAACCTTGAATAACAATAAGTACCGACAATCGTTCAATACACGTATCAAGCAAAAACGATCATAATCGATCCAAACGTCGATACAACAATATTCTAACTCGAATATATCGAAACCAACTCCAAGATGAGTATTTCAAACCATCAAAACACTTTCAATGATATCAATAATCCATTAGGAATCCATAATTCATGATTACAACAACATCAATCGGAAAATCCCCAATTAACCGAAGTCAACCCCAAGGGTTCTTGAAATAATTCCGAAAATAACCATTAAATCCATAGGAATATATTTATCCAAGGTAGATAATCCATATCTAACATATTCCAATGATAATCCAAGCTTACACGAAGGAATCGGAAGGAAAACCCAAAAATCCGAAATTCTAGATCCAAGAAATTAATACCTTTGATTCGGTGTTTTGGAGATGATGAAGTGATGATTAATCCAACTCAAAGACTTGAAGATGATGATTGATGATTACACCTTGAAGAACACTCTCTAAATCGCCCAAATCGCCAAGAACCGATGGGAGGAAGAGAAAAAAGATGACCAATGACGAAGTCTGACTAAACTGTCCAATTTATAGCCAGTCCAGGTTAGCGTGCGCTAGCCCTTGTGCGTAGCGTGCGCTAACGAGTAATTTGGGTAGTCTAGTACCCACTGTCCGAACACGGTAGCGCGCGCTACGTACCTTTTTGTAGCGTGCGCTACAGCCATATCATTAGCGCGCGTTAATGCTCATAGTTAGCGTGCGCTAACGAATAATTTGGTGCCCAGTACCTGACCTCTGACCTGACCTCGATAGCGTGCGCTACAACCATCATTTAGCGTGCGCTATAATATCGATTGCGTACACTAAAAACAACACATAGCGTGCGCTATGAATTAATCCAGTGCAGTCCAGTAGCCACTGGACTCAACCTGATCCGTCCCTAGCGCGCGCTACTCCACATATATAGCGTGCGCTACTACAATCCGTTAGCGCGCGCTACTTACCACTCGTAGCGTGCGCTACGAATAACTCACCTGCAGTCCAGTACCTTCTGGACTGCAGCCAGGGCAACCTTAGCGTGCGCTAAAGCTGAGTGGTAGCGTGCGCTACCTATACCCAATTAGCGTACGCTAAAAGGAGTACGTAGCGTGCGCTACTCCTCACGCACAGTTCGCAACGAAAATGACAATGATGATAAACACGGCACGAAACTTCAATCAGATTAGTGATGAATGACGATTGATACACGATATAATTACTCTGAATGATGAATACCATGACTGAATCTGAGTGACAAATGATTAATAATGAGTGAAAATTACTGAGTATCAATTACTGAATGATAAATACTGAATGATAATTACTGAATTATAACCGGGTATTACACCCAAGATGTTCGGGGCATATTATAGTGCCGTGGAACCCACACTTTGGAATCCACCAGGCTAACGTACCAAACTGACATTCGACAAAAGACAAACATCATCAACATACACACGATTCCATGATTCAAGACATAAGGCTGAACTCAACAGTACCATTCAATATCAAATCCACCCCAAAATGGGTACATGACAATAATAAATCCAAGAAAGGAAGTACTCGAGTACTTAAGCAAATGACATAGTAAATAAATTTAAAAGACAAGACACCAAAGGGACAACCACTAAACATAATCACTCTTGCCCACCATCCTCGTACGGCCCACATGCTCGTTTGCCTCCATGACTTGTACCTAAAATACAAAAGATTTCCCCCATTTAAGGGGTTAGTGACAACTGCTAGTGCAAGTACAATCCATTTGAACTACCATTCTAATCAGATGAAATATGCGCCAAAAATCATTTTAGAAAACATTTATATTCCAGAATATTACGGTGCACAAGCACAAAACAGATTTCTCCAAGAAAACATTTCAAAGTTAACCGTTGGTACGAGACTCACGGCCACCGTACCCCGCAGAGGCCCCATCGGACCATCCTTGGGTGGTTAACCCTAGTTCGCGATACGCACACACACGGCAATACATATCCCCAGAGGCCCCGTCAGACCATCCCTGGGTGAACATACACATATACATCCACAACATACACGGGAAGCCATAATCCAAATACTAGAATATGTAAACAAATGTAAAGTACTTGCCTTTGAGACATCTTCGACGAAATGGGAACGAACAACGACTAATATTGACCCGGAGGGAACACGACCGTTCCTAAACGAAGGATTAACACAACTCAGTCCTATACGATAACAATAATCGAATGGAATATGCCCACAACCTCGGTTACAAACTATGACAACGTACGTACAATTGATACGGGCGAGGGGTTTCACAAAACCTCCCCGAATCAATAATCTACGAATTAAACACAACGGAATCGGATTGGGAATCACCCAATAACAATAATCGATAAGGAACATTACAACATAACCGAAAAATTCGAGTCTAACAAGCAAAACCCAGAAAACCCCCAAAATTGACAAAGTTAGGGTTCTAAGCCATTTACCTCGGATTCAGACGGAGGAAGATGATTACGTTGAAGATAAAATTCACTTGAAGCACAATAATCGATCTCTCAAGGAACTCTAAGGACAAAATCTCGAAAGCCGCTTGAAATCACCTGGGGAACTCTCATCGCGGACGAAAGGAAGGAAAAGAAAGAATGACACGATGAAGGGTCTGTTCAGTTTTTTAAAACCCGATTCTCGTTACGTATGTTAACATACTGAGGTTAACGTACGTTATGCCCCCTTACGTACGTAACACTCGGGCGTTAGCGTACGTAAGGGTTTGGCAGAACAATCTGCCCAAAAATCTAAAGTCGATTACGTACGTTATGGCCGGCGGATTACATACGTTAACAATGTGAGTAGCGTACGTAACAGGACATGCATAACGTACGTTACTCACAGAACAGTTCAGTACTGCATAATGCAGCCCGCTATTCTAGAAGGTACAAAACCGAAACTCCACGAAAGATGGGATTTCAAAAGCACATAAACAAAGTATTCGCGACGGCGAGTCCAAGCGCTAAAAGGAAACACCATTCCGACTAGCCAAAGATTCGAAATACGACAAAGAAGGTGGAATTCCCTAAACTTATAGGAAATTACAAAACGTCCTAAACGTCCGAAATCCACGATATGACGACGGATTAAAAAATCGAAACTCAAAACACGAACAACTCAACCATACGAACTCATGTAAACAAAGAAACAATGAAAACGAACGAGTTTTACGAGAATCGAACGTACATACGACAAGGTCATAATATAAAATGGAATTACGTAAAAACATCTCCGAAACTCGTCCAAATGGAAAAACTCCAAGAACGAAATAGATTCAAAACGTCGAAATGGTTACAGGCGAGTCGATAAAATAGACATACACAAAAATGGAAACTGCTAAAAATGGAAAGGTACGGATATTACAATTGACTCAACTTTTCCAAAAGTAGCCCGGATGCGTCTAAGGCACCCGCGATTCCCGCAATCCGGTTCCCTACCTACTAATCCTGTCTCATTCCGGTTGACCACATATAGCGTACGCTAAGTGTATTCTTTAGCATGCGCTATCTCATACCTTTTAGCGTACGCCACACTCACTTGTTAGCGTACGCTAATTACGTGTAAGTACATGAATGCATGCATTAACATCAATGGAATCATACACTCGCCAATACTGGACTATGAAATACGGAGGATCAGACTCTGATTAATAATACGACATACGCAAAGTCACAAGGTTCAAATACAGATAAAATACATATCAAAATATCCGGGTATTACATACTCTCCCTCTAAAAAGAAGTTTCGTCCCGAAACTTAAGATGAAAATAATTCCGAGTATCTCAGACTTCATACTATCCTCCATCTCTCAAGTGGCTTATTCGACTCCGTGTCTCGACCATTGAACTTTAACCAAGGATATTGGTTTATTCTTCAATTGCTTGACTCGACTCTCGAGTATCTTAATTGGCTTCTCCTCGAACGTGCCATCATTAGCTACTTCAATCTCAGTGAAATCAATGATATGATTGGGATCCGGTACAAACTTCCATAACTGGGATATGCGAAAAACATTATGAACATGACTCAGTGATGGCGGCAAGGCTAACCTATACACCAACTCCCCAACTCTCTCAAGAATATCGAATTGTCCAATATATCTCGGACTCAGCTTTCCTTTCTTCCCAAAACAAAAAATTCCTCAGGTAGGAGAAACTTTCAGAAGTACGTGATCCCCAATTCCAAACTATAACGGGCGACGGCACACGTCTGCATAAGACTTCTGCCAACTCTGGGCAGTCAACAGCCTTTAACGAATCAGAGCTACCTTCTCTTGAGTCTGTACTATCAATTCTGGTTCCGTCCCAATTAAGTCAGACGAATCATCCCAACATAGGTGTGATCTGCATCTTCTTCTGTACAATGCTTCGAAAGGTGCCATGTAAATGGAAGCATGCCAACTATTGTTGTAGGTGAATTCAATCAATGGCAGATGAACTTCTCAATCAGTTGACCAATTTAAGGCACAAGCTCTCAACATGTCTTCTACTGTCTGAATAGTCCTCTCGGACTGTCCACTAGTCTGAGGATGATAAGCTGTGCTAAAGTTCAGCTCGGTTCGCAAGGCTCTATGAACAACTTTCCAAAAATATGACACGAAGCGACCATCTTGATCTGAAATAATGGTCTTCAGCGTACCATGCAATTGGACTATCTCCGCAGTAAACACTCGTGCCAACCTCTCTGGTCCCCATGTATCCTTAATGCCCAGAAAATGAGCCGATTTGGTTAGGCGATCGACTATCACCTAAATCATATTCACCGCTATTCTAGTCTTTGGCATATTGGTGATAAAGTCCATCGATATACCTTCCCACTTCCATTCAGGAATCAGAAGTAGCTTCAACATTCCGGCAGGTCGTTGATGTTCAATCTTAACCTGCTGACAAGTTAAACACTTCAAAACATAGTCTGCCACATCGTTCTTCATGTTGCCCCACCAAAAATTCTGCTTCAGATCTTTATACATCTTACTAGTGCCCGAGTGAATAGAGTAGGGCGTACTGTGAGCTTCCTTCATGATTGTCTGCTTCAAAACATCATTATCGGGCTTTGGAATATCAGAACTCCATCTTCATGAATTACAAATCCTGGGGTCTTTCCCTTGCCCACTTCATCACGTAACCGAATTATCATAGGATCATCTAATTGCTTAGATTTGATTTCTTCGATCAATGATGAAGTTAATTCCATCACACATAATTGTCCTTGAACGCCTTGTAACCATACTTCAATTCCTCCACGGATCAATTCTTGCTGTATGCTGGACTGGGACGTGAGCGTCTCCAGCATTCGAATAGAAATGGGTTTGCGGCTCAGTGCATCAGCCACTACGTTCGCTTTACCTGGATGATAAAGAATTTCCAAATCATAGTCCTTAATCAACTCCAGTCATCTCCTCTGTCGCATGTTTAACTCTTTCTGACTGAAGATGTATTTAAGACTCTTATGATCTGTGAAGATCTGATAGTGAGTCATGTACAAATACTGTATCCATATCTTCAAGGCGAAAACAACAGTTGCCAGTTCCAAATCATGAGTTGGATAATTTACTTCATATGGTTTCAACCATCGTGAAGCGTAGGCGATCACCTTCTCTCTGCATCAGCACACACCCGAGACCTTGATTTGAAGTGTCGCTGTAAACTATGAATCCTTCAGTCGCTTGCGGTAGCGTTAAGATTGGAGCTGTCATCAGTCTCTTCTTAAGTTCGTCAAAACTGGCCTAACACATCTCGTTCAATTCAAACTTTTGGGTCTTCTGCAGCAATCGAGTAAGTGGACGGGTAATTATGGAAAACCCTTCCACGAACCGACAATAACACCCATCAAGTCCTACAAAACTTCTGACTTCCTTCACGTTCTTAGAAGACTTCCATTCCAAAATTTCTTCGACTTTCTGAGGATCTACTCGGACCCCTTCCGCTGAGACTACATGACCAAGGAACATCACTTCCTTTAGTCAGAATTCGCATTTAGACAGTTTGGCATACAACTGCTCGCTCTTCAAGAGGTGCAAAACAATCCGCAAATGCCACTCGTGCTCTTCCGGACTCTTGGAATAGACCAAAATATCATCGATAAACACAACTACGAATTTGTCCAAATACTCTATGAATACTCGATTCATTAACTACATAAACACAACAGGCACATTAGTGAGACTGAATGGCATCACCAAACTCATAGTTCTCGTAATGAGTTCTGAATGCTGACTTCGGGACATCGGATTCTTTAATCCTCAACTGATGGTATCCCGATATCAAAGTGATTTTTGAAAATACTGTCGCTCCTTGAAACTGGTCGAACAAATCATTAATTCGTAGCAATGGGTACTTATTCTTGATCGTCATCCTGTTTAGCTCTGATAGTCGATGCACAATCAAAGCGATCCATTTTTCTTTCGAACAAAAAGAACGGGTGCACCCCAGGGCGAAACACTTGGCTGAATATAACCTTTGTCCAGTAATTCTTCCAGTTGCTTCTTCAATTCATACATCTAGGTAGGTGCCATACGATACGGCGCCTTAGAAATCAATGTAGCTCCTGGTTCTAGCTCGATGGTAAACTCTACATCTCATCGTGGAGGTCGTCCAGGTAATTCGTAAGGGAACACGTCTGGAAATTCGTTCACAACAGAAATGGATGAAAGCTATACTTTTCCTTCTTCTTTCTCCATCGCTTAACACCAATATCTGGTACAGCCCTGTTTCAGTAGTTTGACAACCTTCATATCTTTGATTACTTTCCATGAGCTTCCTGGCCTCCATCCTTCAAATAATAATTCGGAACCATCTTCGGCTATCATCGAGATATTCCTCTCCCGGTAGTTTATAATAGCTCCATAATGGCTAAGCCAATCGTCTCCAAGAATCAGGTCATCTCCTTGAATCTCTACCACAATCAGGTTTGAGGGCCAATCTTTGCCTCCAATTGACACAGGAAAATTTCTAGTTTCTAAATTCCCCACAATTCTTTCTCCACTCGGTAAACCCATAATATAAGGCTCACATTCATGAAAACAAGAAATGTTCAAATGATTAGCAGAAGACAATGATATAAATGAGTGTGTAGCCCATGTATCGAACAAAGCACTAACTGGTTGCGAAAGGATCTGAACGGTACCTGATGCGACATATTCCGTCGTATATCCGAATGCGCGACTCGGTAGGTCCGTCTTAGTAAGCAATGGGAGGAACCAAAGAGTTATAGCACCACCTCGTGGCCTACACTATAACCTTACTGAGAACAAATGATAGGAATCATTCAAGAACCATTCTGTCGTGAAACCCTTCTCTCAGATGTCCCGATCAAGTTATAGGGTCACGGTTAGTCAAACTCTATCTGTACTTGATGCTATGCCGGAGTTGATGTAAATCGAGATCACTGAGTCTCGTGTATCTAATACAACCATCTCTAATACTTTGGCCAAAGACTTATGATCTCATCTCCCAATAACTGCATAGGACATATACCTCTTCAATTACAAGAGAAAGAATGCTATCTTGGTATTTAGTAGAACCTGCTACTTGTCCGCCAAGATGCACATTGAGGTTGACCCCCACCTTCTGTTTTATACTACTCTAGTGAAAATCTTAACGTCACAAGCACATCCCTACTAAATCCTCAAGTCGAAGGTTCACGAATACCTATCACAACCTTTCGATTCCGTCGTTCACTGTCCCGGAGTGAAATCCGTTTGACGAATCGAGGGTGGGTCGGTTCGAGTATAACAATCTCATTAGTATACCTATAACATGTGCTCCCACTAACCATTAGTGACGACAGGCACTCTCCAAGTCAAAGAAAACGTCATACAAGTCTTCATATAAACTTAACGCCCAGTCAAGTTTCATCGACATGCGAATGATTAATTATTTGAGCCATAAACCTTTCCAGTGCCGATCCCCTTATCCAATAATGAGTGGAATATTTTGCTCTAAAATACATGGACTAGCTTCTATATATGTATTTACGAGTTAGGAATGCCAATGACTACCAGTAAATAAAGAAACATACAATTGCCTTATGATAATAATTAACATAATAACAAGTACAATGCTCTCACTATAATATCCTCTGAGTGGCATTTGAGGGCATACTCCTAACAATCTCGCACTTGCACTCAATCCCACACACTATGGTATCTAATACCCATGTTCTTCAGATGACGCTCCAAGCTTATCTGAGAAAGTGGCTTGGTCAGTGGATCAGCGATATTGTCTACTGAGTCTACTCTATGTAGCACAATGTATCCTTTGCGAACAAATTCTCTCACGAGATGAAACTTTCTCTCAATGTTTTTTATACTGTTGTAAAATCTCGGCTCCTTAGCCTACACAATAGCTCTGTCGTTTTCGCATAAAAGCGAAACAAGCAGCTCAGCATATGGTATCACTTGAAGTTCACCCAGAAACTTCATAATCCAAAACCCTTCCTTAGAATCCTCCGAGGCCGCTTGATACTCAGCCTGACAGCTGGAATCCGCAGTTGTGCTTTGTTTGGCGCTTCGCCAAGATATGTCTCCTCCATTTAGAGTAAAAATGTATCCAGAAATGGACATCGAGTCGTCTTTCTATTCTTGGAAGTCTGAATCAGTGAATCCCGTCACATTCAGTTCTCCACCACCATACATAAGAACCAGATCTCTAGTACTTCTTAAGTACTTGAGAACGTTCTTCACGGTGATCCAATGTTCCCTGCCTAAGTTTGCCTGAAACCTGCTTACTATGCTCACAACATGCGTAATGTCAGGTCTCGTACACAACATGGCATACATAAGGCTACCACGACCGAAGCATATGGTATATTACTCATTTACTTTCGTTGTTCCTCGTTTTGAGGACACATCTTCGAGGTGAGTTTTATTCCATGTCGCATCGGGAGGAACCCTCTTTTAGAATCATCCATCTTAAATCGCTTTAAGATCTTATATATATAGGGCTTGGGAAAGACCTATCATTCTCTTCGCTCTATCCTGGTAGAGCCGAATCCCAAGAATATAGGTTGCTTCTCCCAAGTCTTTCATGGAGAACCTACTCGAAAGCCAAGCTTTTACAGAATTGAGCATTCCCACATCGTTTCCTATTAGTAGAATGTCATCTACATATAGTACTAAGAATATGAACTTGCTCCCACTAACCCTCTTGTATACACAAGGTTCCTCTTCATTTTGCACGAAGGCAAACTCTTTGACTACCTTGTCAAAATGAAGGTTCCAACTCCGTGAAGCCTGCTTCAGTCCATAAATGGAACGCCGAAGTTTGCACACCTTATCAATATCGATCTCGAACACAAATCCTTTAGGCTGCTCCATATAGATCTCCTCCTCTAGGAATCCATTAAGGAAAGCTGTATTTACATCTATCTGCCATATCTCATAATCGTGGTAGGCAGCTATAGCAAGCATCATTCGAATAGACTTGATCATAGCTACTAGCGAGAAAGTATCGTGATAATCGATCCATTTATTTTGGGTATAAACCTTTGCCACAAGCCTAGCTCTATAGGTGTCAACCTTGCCATCCCCATCAGTCTTTCTCTTGTAGATCCACTTGTTCCCAATAGGCACTACGCCCTTGGGGCGGTCTACTAGAGTCCACACCTGATTTTCATGCATCGAATCTATCTCAACTTCCATAGCTTCCTGCCATTTCGTGGAGTCTACATCCACCATCGCCTGGTCATAGGTTGTGGGCTCAGTCTCTTGACTATCACCTGGAACCTCATGGAGAACCAGTTCCTCTATGTGCATAAATTCATACCTCTCAGGTAATTGAGACACCCTACTAGACCTGCGAGGTGGTTGCACTTTCAGAAGGTTCGTTTCCAATTTCTTGTAAAGTTGTCTCCTGAGAGGTTTCATTGTATTCTTCCAAAGAAATACTTCTAGCTGCTCCACCTTCCTGAATGAACTCATCTTCCAGGAAGTGTGCTTGCAAAGCAATGATGATCTTTCGATCTTTGGGCATGTAGAATAGATCACTCATCAACCCAGATGGGAATCTAATTAAACATATCTTCACGGACCTTGCTTCCGACTTCTCCGCCTTAGTCTTCTTGACATAATCGGGGCATCCCCAAATCCTAATATGATTAAGGCTTGGTTTCTTACCCTCCCACGTCTCATTCGGAGTTTTAGGGATGGACTTTGAAGGACATTTGTTTAAGATATAAGTATCAGTCAGGAGTGCATAACCCCACAGGTAAATCGGTAAGTCGGTGTAGCTAAGCATGGAACGAACCATGTCCAACAAGGTTCGATTCCTTCTTTCTGACACACCATTTAAATGAGGAGTTCCTGGAGGTGTAAGTTGTGACACTACTCCGTGCTCCTTTAGGAACTCCGTCAAACTCTGTACTCATATATTCGCCACCTTGGTCTGACCTAAGTGCTTTTATATGATTACCAGTTTGCTTTCTGACTAGGGACTTAAATTCCTAGAATTTCTCAAAGGCCTCGGATTTATGTTTCATTAAGTATACATAACCATACCTAGTATGATCATCCGTAAACGTAATGAAATACTGATATCCATCACGTGCTGCTTCTAAAGCACCACATACGTCGGTATGGACTAATCCAAGTTTATTAGCGGCTCCTTCAAAAGTCCCTATGAAGGGGGACTTAGTCATTTTGCCCTTAATGCAAGATTCAAAAGTTGGAAATGGAGCCGATCCCAATGGACCCATAAGTCCATCTTTTTCCATTTTGTAAACTTTGGTCTGACCAAGTCTAAGATGCCATTTTAAAACTTGATTAGTTTCATCCCTACCACTGTTTCTAGTCATAGTATTCACAATGACTTTGTTGCTTAGGTTTAGATGATACAATCCATTTAACAATGTAGCAGTGCTTACTAATTTATTTTGAAAATAAATTTTGCAAGAACCATCACCAATAAAAAATGAAAAGTCTTTCCGATCCATGACCGGAATGGATACACTGTTTTTATGCCCCTTGGGCAATACTAGTACATCACCTAAAGTTAAAACAAAGCCGGATTTCAAATCCAAAAGAAGTGATCCTACATCCGTTGTTGCGACACTATGACCGCTTCCGATAGTAATCATCACTTCCCCACCTCCAAGCTGTAACACCCCCAAGTTATCCAGGGTATATTACAGCACCGTGAGCCCCGCCGTGGGACCCACAAGGCTTTTCACATGCGGAACCATGAACTTTGACCAATAAGGTCCAAGTATAATCAGATGAAGAACAATAAAGTTGACATCCAAGAAGATATCCAATAAAACCAAATACAGTACATCCAAAATCAATACCATGGCAACACAGGCCAAAACATCAAGGAACCAAAAACAACACTCGAGTACTCAAGAACCATTCAAGTACAACATCACCGAATGGAGGAAATACAAAACATAACTAGTGATAAGACACGGCATCACACTTGCCCATCATCTTCATGCCGACCCGGTACATTCCTATCGAATATGAAACACAATACTTCTCGACAATAAAGTAAATGTAATCATCATTCATCAACTCAAGACTAGTATTCTGGAATAACTAAATCTCATAGCATCACATTCAATACATACATGATTAACCGTGGAACCCGCACCAAAGGCAACGGAACCCTAAGAGGACCCGTCGGCCCGTCCCAGAGTGGTTAACCCAAAATATCCACGGAACCGCACCAAAGGCTACGGAACCCTCAGAGGACCCGGCGGCCCATCCCAGAGTGGATATATACCATCATATAATTCATATATCTTATTTTCAAAGTCGATAACGTACAATCATAAATATATACTTGCCTTTGAGACATCGAGAATCGGAAGGAAAAGAGTATAAGTTCGGTAGGTCCAAAAACGCACTTCCGGCACCAAAACGATTTGTAAAGAATACGATAATCAATAATACATACTCAAATCACACGAATAAACTCCAGAAACCCGCCTACGATTCACAAAACTACAAGGATAATCACCTAGAGGTTTGAAAATCACCCAAGCCCTCTCAAGTCCGAGCAAGGTACAAAACCATCCATATAATCGTAGGGAAAACATGGTTACAGAGTAGATACATCATAATCTCAAAGATTTCAAGCTTCAAAACGGATAAATCAGACGAATATAATAAAATCCCAAAAAATTCCCAAAGCTAGGGTTCTATGGAATTTACCTTGATTCGGAAGATAGAAACGAATTAGATGTTGTGTAATCTTTGTTATTCCACCTAAGATGATGATAGATGATGATATATGATGAGTTGCCGCCCCAAAATCGCCTCGAAGTCACCCCTTTCGTCGGAAGTGAAGGAAATGGAGAAGAAATGACGAACAACAGGGCTGACTGCCCTTATATACTGCGTTTATTTAGTGTGCGCTAAACCTCAAGATTAGCGTGCGCTAACGGGGTCACGCGGTAGTCCAGTAGTTTATGACCTGTGACGTTAGCGCGCGCTACCATGCCTTAGCGTGCGCTAACTGCTATTCTGCAAAATCCCAACTCACTGCCCAAACCCGCTAGCGTGCGCTACATCTGGGCGTTAGCGCACGCTATGCAACACAATAGCGTGCGCTGGCTCGGGCCTAGCGCGCGTTCCCTACTAGTTCAGAAAATAGAAACACCTCAATGTCCCTGCCGACTCAGCCCATTAGCGTGCGCTACAGGCGATGCTAGCGCGCGCTACTCGACACGTATAGCGTGCATTAGCTAATACCTACCATGCGCTAATTGCTAGTCCAGAGGGCATAATCAGCTACTGCTTCTGCCATGCTCCGAACGTTAGCGTGCGCTAAGGCTCAAAGCTAGCATGCATTACTCAAGTAGAAATAGCGTGCGTTAGCTTAGGCCTAGCGTACACTATCTGCCTGTCTCAAAACACTGCCGAAAGGTTCAAACAACATGAACATGATCCGAAAGGTACAAAACTCTAAAATCAACATCGACAACATCTCAATAAGTGTTTACAGATCGAGAAAAGTAAAGGAACGTCAGAGCCAACAATTCATATAAAGTACGGGTATTACATTCTCCCCCTCTAAAAAGAAGTTTCGTCCCGAAACATAAGAAATAAAAAGCTTGGGGTATTCCGACCGCCTCTTCTCTTCCGTCTCCCAAGTCGCCTCCTCGACTCCATGTCTCGACCATTGCACTTTAACCAAGGGGATGATTTTGTGCCAAAGCTATTTCTCACGACGTTCAAGGATCTTTACCGGTCTCTCTGGAAAGGTAACATCCTCGGCTACATCGATCTCACCATAGTCGATAATATGACTTGGATCGACACGTACTTCCTCAACTGAGAAACATAACAAATGCTATGGACATGACTCAAAGTTGGAGGCAACTGTAATACCCGGTTATAATTCAGTAATTGATACTCAGTAATTTTCACTCATTATTAATCATTTGTCACTCAGATTCAGTCATGGTATTCATCATTCAGAGTAATTGTATCGTGTATCAATCGTCATTCATCACTAATCTGATTGAAGTTTCGTGCCGTGTATATCATCATTGTCATTTTTGTTGCGAACTGTGCGTGAGGAGTAGCGCACGCTACGTACTCCTTTTAGCGTACGCTAATTGGGTATAGGTAGCGCACGCTACCACTCAGCTTTAGCGCACGCTAAGGTTGCCCTGGCTGCAGTTCAGAAGGTACTGGACTGCAGGTGAGTTATTCGTAGCGCACGCTACGAGTGGAAAGTAGCGCGCGCTAACGGGTTGTAATAGCGCACGCTATATATGTGGAGTAGCGCGCGCTAGGGACGGATCAGGTTGAGTCCAGTGGCTACTGGACTGCACTGGATTAATTCATAGCGCACGCTATGTGTTTTTTTAGCGCAAATCGATATTATAGCGCACGCTAAATGATGGTTGTAGCGCACGCTATCGAGGTCGCCGAGGTCGCGCGGTTCGATTCCAAGATCGGGCATCAAATTATTCGTTAGCGCACGCTAACTATGAGCATTAACGCGCTAATGATATGGGCCATAGCGCACGCTACAAAAAGGTACGTAGCGCGCTACCGTGTTCGGACAGTGGGTACTGGACTACCCAAATTACTCGTTAGCGCACGCTACGCACAAGGGCTAGGGCACGCTAACCTGGACTGGCTATAAATTGGACAGTTTAGTCAGACTTCGTCATTTGTCATCTTTTTTCTCTTCCTCCCGTCGGTTCTTGGCGATTTGGGCGATTTTGAGAGTGTTCTTCAAGGTGTAATCATCAATCATCATCTTCAAGTCTTTGAGTTGGATTAATCATCACTTCATCATCTCCAAAACACCGAATCAAAGGTATTAATTTCTTGGATCTAGAATTTCGGATTTTTGGGTTTTCCTTCTGATTCCTTCGTGTAAGCTTGGATTATCATTGGAATATGTGAGATATGGATTATCTACCTTGGATAAATATATTCCTATGGATTTAATGGTTATTTTCGGAATTATTTCAAGAACCCTTGGGGTTGACTTCGGTTAATTGGGGATTTTCCGATTGATGTTGTTGTAATCATGAATTATGGATTCCTAATGGATTATTGATATCATTGAAAGTGTTTTGATGGTTTGAAATACTCATCTTGGAGTTGGTTTCGATATATTCGAGTTCGAATATTGTTGTATCGATGTTTGGATCGATTATGAACGTTTTTGCTTGATACGTGTATTGAACGATTGTCGGTACTTATTGTTATTCAAGGTTGTTCGAGCGACCGGCATTTCATTTAGGACGTTGTTCGTGGACGGACATTCTTCATCGGTATTGTGTAAGTTAATTCTTACTCGGTTAAAAGGATATTCATTCCTTTTGAGGTTGTTCATTCATAATCGTAACTCATTCATCATTGTATTAACCGTATCAAAACTTGTCATTGTCAATTAATCACCTCAGTCATAAGGAACGACGGTTCCAATCATTTCATTAAGCTGTCATTCATTTCACCATCATTTAATCTTGGTGAGTCATGATTCATTTTCGTTGTCACTTTTGTCATATTGTGGCATTCCGGGTCACACTGGCGTGCCGGTTGGTATGTGTAGGATTTTCATGTCGGGCACATTATAGTCGTGTGTTGGTTGGTGGCCTCACATTGGACTGTGCACACGAGTTGATGGCTTCGTGAGACTTATTAGGTACAAGACCACATGGGTATTTGATCGATACTCGTTGGTGGCTTGTGCACGGACACATTTCCATCCCGGACGTAGTGTGGCGCCATTCCTTTGAGCCGTATCATTTGTTGATTCATATAGCATGTTTGATTGCGTATGTTTCGACAGGATATTGTATAATTGCGGATAATTCATGATTGTGTATTTTCAACTCTTGAGGATTGTTGTTACGTAGCCGATTCGTTGGGGATACTGCTGTGTCATGGCAAGGCTAAAGCACGGGAGAGCACGGTGACGGCGAGGAGTCCCAGTGATACTAGAAGGGGGCCCGACTGCATTCGATCATTTATTCAGTCATTTATGTTTCCTTTATTTATTCCGCTGCAGACATTCCGTTTGAATACTCATATCATTCAGTGTTGTGTATTTTATCGTCACATAAAATACACATGTATTCTATTTTATCCTGGGTGTGTTGTATGAAACTCCTAATCGGAGTAATTGATGTTGTAATGTGGTTCGGTACTACATTTTACCCTGTGTAATTCATCCGTTTCATTCGCCTGGTGGGTCCCTGTCGGGGGTCCACGACACTGTAACGTCCGCCTAGTTTGGGGTGTTACAGAGTTGGTATCGGAGCGTGGTTTTGAATACTACCCTCCAAGTCATGTCTCATTTGAAATCATCGTCATCGGACTAGTATCATTGGACTTTCGCGTCACGTGTGACCTGTGCAAATGCCGAGCCAATCAGACCAAGAACTGTAAGATTTCTAATGCCATGGTATAATTTCTGGCATTAATCATTCATTCATAATTCATCAGTCAACAATCCTCAATCATCATTGTCATTTTGACCGAGACGGTCAGGTTAACTCATTAATCACTCATTTCATTTCGTTATTCAGTTGTTGATCAGGAAGATCAAATCATTAATCTTGTTAACTCATTCAAGATAATCATTTCAGTAACTTCATCAGATAATCATGTCACGTCAATTAATCATTCATGTAATCGCTGTATTTGAGCGCGTATGCTCATTTTCATCATTTCATAATATAATCATAAAGTGATACTCATGCGAGACATATAATCATCATATGACTTTCCACTTCAGTATGGAAAGGGCTGGCAGAGGACGTGGAGGACGAGGCCGTGGAGCGGGCCGAATCCCGAGAACTCGTGTGAATACACGTGCGAATGCCAGGAATAATGTTAACTCATCGAGCAGTGACGCTGCCACTCATTCACCTGGACGCGATCATTCACTATCAGGGAGTCGGACCCGGGACACAGCTCAGTCAGAGGGTGTTCGAGTTGACCCACTGGCCTTTATGCAGGGCATGATGGCCCAGATGACTCAGATGGCACAACTAATGGAGGCGATGCATAACTCCACTACTCAAAATTATCAGGCTCCTCCGCCGCCACCTCAGAGGCAAGAGAGGGGTGTAAGCAATATCATTAACGATATCTCTCGCCAGCGACCACCTACTTTTGAGGGCTCATCTGAGCCGGCGGATATCGTCCATTGGCTTGAGCATTTCGAGAAATTATTTGCTATGGTGGATTGCCCTGAAGGGCATAAAGTTTCAGTTGCGGCTTACTATCTTGGTAAGAGCGCTCATTCATGGTGGTTATCGTTGAAGCCCACAGACGGATCATGTGCTTGGGATCAGTTCAAGACTCTCATGATGGAGAGGTACTATCCGGCCCCACTCAGGGAGGCCAAGTTGTCGGAATTACTCACTCCCGACCTTTCGGCGGATGATGATGTTCTCGCCATCGCCGAAAAATTTCAGGAACTTCTCCCGTTCATTCACTCTGAGGCGGACAAGATCAAGTATTTCAGCAAGAGGCTGAAACCCCGTATGAGACTTCAGTTGCTTAATCATAACTGTACCACTCTGGTCGAGTTCATTGAGAAAGCTCTCACTTACGAGCTTACTGCTAAGGAAATTGCTAAGCAACAACCCTCATCAGCTGGCAAGAAGTCTAAGAACCGTAATCAGTCTGACGGGAGTCAGGCCACTTTCAAGAAACCACGTATGGCTCTACTTTTTCGAATGACCTCCCATGGCGTCTAAACCCGCGGAATCTCGATCCACGATCGGCCTTCGGCCATCACTGCTTCAACTGTGAAGAACAAGGTCATTTCAGCACCAAATGTCCGGCAGATCATCACGTGCCACAATCAGGTTGCCGGGCATAGGGCCCGTTTTGCCGTAGGGACTCTAAACCTACTCCGGCCATCTCAAGCTCCCGTGACATTCGGGTGCGTAATCAGGCCACTCGGGCTGCTCAATACGACGGGAGCTAATAAAGGCGGAGCCAAGAGCTATCAGACGGGAGCATCCGGTTCAGGGGCAAGCAAGCCCCGAATTTATGAGATGAAGAAGATCGATGATCCCGAGGCCCGAATGATCTCAGGTACACTCGATATTCTATCTCAACCTGTGTGTACCCTTTTTGATACTGGTGCATCGCATTCATTCATTTCCGAGTCATGTTTGAGTAGACTACGTCTTGGTAGTGCTACTAGTTATGAGCCTTATGTCATTGGCCTACCTGATGGTAGACGAATTATCGGTAATCGTGAGATTCAGAATTGTCCGATTCAGTTTCATGGTCGTGTATGTCCAGCGGACCTAATCGTGGTAGTTTTGCCGAGGGACGACATCATCTTGGGTATTGATTGGATGGATCGTCATGATGCCATCATTAGTGTCCGTAAGCGTATGGTCACTATCATTTCAGACGATGGGGTTGAATGTGTGTTTCAGGGAGGTAATCCATTTGTTGCAGTAAGGTCATTAATTTGATGAAAGCAGTAAGGTTACTCAATCAGGGATGTGTCGGTTATTGGTGCTATATGGCCAAAACTGAGAAGTCATCAGTAATGTTAACAGATATTCCGGTGGTGAGGGAATATGCCGATATTTTTCCAGACGAGTTACCTGGTTTGCCTCCACAGAGGGATGTGGAATTCACGATTGAGTTGGAGCACAGTACGTCCCGATATCGAAGGCACCGTCGGATGGCCCCAACCGAAATGCGGAATTAAAGAACCAACTTGAGGAGTTGTTCGAGAAAGGTTATATCCGACCGAGTGCATCCCGTGGGTGCACCGTGTTGTTTGTCAAGAAGAAGGATGGTTCATTCCGCTTATGTATTGATTATCGGGAGTTGAGCAGGTGACGATCAAGAATAAGTATCCCTTACCCGTATCGATGATCTTTTGGATCAACTTGAGGAGCTTGGTATTTTCCAAGATCGACTTAAGGTCTGGATATCATCGATTGCGGATCGAGTCGGACATCGCGAGACGGCGTTTGAACACGCTATGGTCATTATGAGTTTGTGGTTATGCCGTTCGGATTGACTAATGCACCTGCGGTATTCATGGAATTAATGAATCGGGTTTTCATCGACTTTTTGGATCAGTTTGTTGTCGTCTTCATCGATGACATTTTGATTTATTCTCGTGACCGGGAGGAGCATGAGTTTCACCTTCATCAAGTGCTCGACGTGTTGAGACGAGAACAACTTTATGGGAAGTTTTCCAAATGTGAGTTCTGGATGTCCGAAGTGACTTTTCTCGGACATGTAATTTCATCAGACGGAGTTCGTGTCGACCCTCAGAAGACGGAGGCTATTCGAGATTGGCTACCTCCGAAGAACGTTAAGGAAATCCGAAGTTTTCTCGGATTAGCGGGTTATTATCGGCGGTTTGTGGAAGGATTTTCTAGAATCGCTCAACCCTTAACGAACCTTTTGCGGAAGGATAAGAAATACACGTGGTCCGACGCGTGTTAACGGAGTTTTGAGGAACTCAAGAGCCGGTTAATGTCAGCACCTGTACTTTCCTTGCCACAGGGGACGGAAGGATTTGTGGTCTATAGTGATGCGTCCGGACAGGGTCTCGGATGTGTACTCATGCAGAACGGGAAGGTTATTGCCTATGCTTCACGGCAATTGAGACCTTACGAGGTTAATTATCGGACCCACGACCTGGAGCTAGCAGCCGTGGTGTTCGCTTTGAAAATTTGGCGTCATTATCTTTATGGCGTTAGCTGTCAGATATTCACCGATCATAAGAGTTTAAAGTATATATTTACTCAGAAGGAGTTAAATATGCGTCAGAGACGGTGGTTGGAATTAATCAAAGATTATAATATCGAGATCCTCTACCACCCGGGCAAGGCGAACGTTGTCGCCGACGCCTTGAGTCGTAAGTCCGTTCAGGAGCAGATGCTTGCCCGTTTAACAGTTCGGGAGGAGCTTCAGCAGGAATTCCTTAGACCCGAGATCGAGTGCAGCTTGTGAGTTCGGGCAGCTTTGTATGTTAGAGATTTCATCGTCACTCGAGGAGGCAATTCGAGAGAATCAGGGTTCGGACCCATCATTGTTGCGCATCCGAGAGGATGTGGCTCAGGGGAAAGCCCCTGGATTTGTGATTCACGAGGATGGACTTTTGAGGTTTAAGAATCGGCTGTGCGTACCGGCGAATGACGAGTTGAAAAACTCGATTTTGAAAGAAGCTCATGTTACCCCTTATTCTGTTCATCTGGGGTCTAGCAAAATGTACAAGGACTTGAAACAAAATTACTGGTGGAGTAATATGAAGCGAGAAGTCGCCGAATTTGTTTCGAGATGCTTAACCTGTCAACAAGTTAAGATTGAACATCGGCCGTGAGTATCTTTGAAACCTCTTCCTATTCCCGAATGGAAGTGGGAAGACATTTCTATGGATTTCATCATGAGTTTGCCGACGAGTCGTCGTGGCATGAATACGATCTGGGTGATCGTGGACCGCTTAACTAAATCAGCTCATTTCCTTGAGATCAAGGAGACATGGGGTCCCGAGAGACTTGCTCAACTGTTCATCAAAGATATAGTCAGACTGCACGGTACTCCTAAAAGTATCATTTCCGATCGTGACGGACGGTTTGTGTCGCATTTTTGGAAATCAGTTCATCGTGCTATGGGAACTCAGCTTAATCTCAGTACCGCTTTTCATCCTCAGTCCGACGGACAATCAGATAGGACCATTCAGACATTAGAGGACATGTTGAGGGCATGCGTCCTCGATTGGAAAGACGATTGGGAAGCCCAACTACCATTGATCGAGTTCACGTATAATAATATTTGGCATGCTTCGATCAAGATGGCACCTTACGAGGCCTTGTATGGTCGTCGTTGTCGATCTCCGTTGTGTTGGGACGACTTATCAGAATCAATCGGCACCGAGCCCGATATGCTTATAGCCGCCCGTGAGAAGGTAGCTTTGATCGAGTCGTTTGTTGACGGTCAGTCGGCGAAATCATATGCGGATAACCGTGCCGACCATTAGAGTTCGAGGCTGGTGCCCCTGTGTTGGTCAAGGTATCCCGAGTCGTGGTATCTTCCGTTTTGGGAAGAGGGAAAGTTGAGTCCGAGATTCATTGGACCGTTCGAGATTTTGGATCGAGTAGGCGAGTTAGCTTATCGATTGGCTTTACCTCCGGCGTTGAGCCGAATTCATAATGTGTTTCATGTCTCTCAGCTGCGGAAGTATGTTGCCGACCCGAGCCACATACTCCAGTTCGACGAAATCGAGATCGCCGACGATCATTCATATGAGGAGCGTCCTATGCGAGTTTTAGAACGACGAATCAAACAGTTGAGGAATAAGACGATTCCTTTGGTTAAAATTCAGTGGTCTAGACACGGAGTCGAAGAGGCTACTTGGGAAACCGAGGATAGTATGCGGGAGAGTTATCCCGAGTTGTTTGACCCTTAGTTTCGGGGACGAAACTCTTTTAAGGGGGGGTGTATGTAATACCCGGTTATAATTCAGTAATTATCATTCAGTATTTATCATTCAGTAATTGATACTCAGTAATTTTCACTCATTATTAATCATTTGTCACTCAGATTCAGTCATGGTATTCATCATTCAGAGTAATTGTATCGTGTATCAATCGTCATTCATCACTAATCTGATTGAAGTTTCGTGCTGTGTATATCATCATTGTCATTTCCGTTGCGAACTGTGCGTGAGGAGTAGCGCACGCTACGTACTCCTTTTAGCATACGCTAATTGGGTATAGGTAGCGCACGCTACCACTCAGCTTTAGCGCACGCTAAGGTTGCCCTGGCTGCAGTCCAGAAGGTACTGGACTGTAGGTGAGTTATTCGTAGCGCACGCTACGAGTGGAAAGTAGCGCGCGCTAACGGGTTGTAATAGCGCACGCTATATATGTGGAGTAGCGCGCTAGGGACGGATCAGGTTGAGTCCAGTGGCTACTGGACTGCACTGGATTAATTCATAGCGCACGCTATGTGTTGTTTTTATCATACGCAATCGATATTATAGCGCACGCTAAATGATGGTTGTAGCACACGCTATCGAGGTCAGGTCAGAGGTCAGGCAGTTTGTGGATTCCAGTACTGGGCATCAAATTATTCGTTAGCGCACGCTAACTATGAGCATTAACGCGCGCTAATGATATGGCTGTAGCGCACGCTACAAAAAGGTACGTAGCGCGCGCTACCATGTTCGGACAGTGGGTACTGGACTACCCAAATTACTCGTTAGCGCACGCTACGCACAAGGGCTAGCGCACGCTAACCTGGACTGGCTATAAATTGGACAGTTTAGTCAGACTTCGTCATTTGTCATCTTTTTTCTCTTCCTCCCGTCGGTTCTTGGCGATTTGGGCGATTTTGAGAGTGTTCTTCAAGGTGTAATCATCAATCATCATCTTCAAGTCTTTGAGTTGGATTAATCATCACTTCATCATCTCCAAAACACCGAATCAAAGGTATTAATTTCTTGGATCTCGAATTTCGGATTTTTGGGTTTTCCTTCCGATTCCTTCGTGTAAGCTTGGATTATCATTGGAATATGTGAGATATGTATTATCTACCTTGGATAAATATATTCCTATGGATTTAATGGTTATTTTCAGAATTATTTCAAGAACCCTTGGGGTTGACTTCGGTTAATTGGGGATTTTCCAATTGATGTTGTTGTAATCATGAATTATGGATTCCTAATGGATTATTGATATCATTGAAAGTGTTTTGATGGTTTGAAATACTCATCTTGGAGTTGGTTTCGATATATTCGAGTTCGAATATTGTTGTATCGACGTTTGGATCGATTATGAACGTTTTTGCTTGATACGTGTATTGAATGATTGTCGGTACTTATTGTTATTCAAGGTTGTTCGAGCGACCGGCATTTCATTTAGGACGTTGTTCGTGGACGGACATTCTTCATCGGTATTGTGTAAGTTAATTCTTACTCGGTTAAAAGGATATTCATTCCTTTTGAGGTTGTTCATTCATAATCGTAACTCATTCATCATTGTATTAACCGTATCAAAACTTGTCATTGTCAATTAATCACCTCAGTCATAAGGAACGACGGTTCCAATCATTTGATTAAGCTGTCATTCATTTCACCATCATTTAATCTTGGTGAGTCATGATTCATTTTCGTTGTCACTTTTGTCATATTGTGGCATTCCGGGTCACACTGGCGTGCCGATTGGTATGTGTAGGATTTTCATGTCGGGCACATTATAGTCGTGTGTTGGTTGGTGGCCTCACATTGGACTGTGCACACGAGTTGATGGCTTCGTGAGACTGATTAGGTACAAGACCACACGGGTATTTGATCGATACTCGTTGGTGGCTTGTGCACGGACACATTTCCATCCCGGACGTAGTGTGGCGCCATTCCTTTGAGCCGTATCATTTGTTGATTCATATAGCATGTTTGATTGCGTATGTTTCGACAGGATATTGTATAATTGCGGATAATTCATGATTATGTATTTTCAACTCTTGAGGATTGTTGTTCTCAGAAATGACCGCGTTGGGGATACTGCTGTGTCATGGCAAGGCTAAAGCACGGGAGAGCACGGTGACGGCGAGGAGTCCTGATACTAGAAGGGGGCCCCACTGCTCACCATTTATTCAGTCATTTATGTTTCCTTTATTTATTCCGCTGCAGACATTCCGTTTGAATACTCATATCATTCAGTGTTGTGTATTTTATCGTCACATAAAATACACATGTATTCTATTTTATCCTGCGTGTGTTGTATGAAACTCCTAATCGGAGTAATTGATGTTGTAATGTGGTTCGGTACTACATTTTACCCTGTGTAATTCATCCGTTTCATTCGCCTGGTGGGTCCCAGTCGGGGGTCCACGGCACTGTAACGTCCGCCTAGTTTGGGGTGTTACAGCAACGCCAAGCGATAATCTAAATCTCCAACCCTATCCAAAATTTCAAACGGTCCGATATATAGTGGACTAAGTTTCCCCTTTTTCCTGAAGCGGAAAACTCCTCTGGTCGGCGACACCTTGAGTAGAACTTGGTCTCCCACTTCAAATTCCAAAGGTCGACGACGCATATCAGCATAAGATTTCTCACGGCTCTGGGCAGTCAACAACCGGTCCCTTTTAATGGAAATCTTCTCCTTAGTCTCCATCAACATATCCGGTTCCATTTCGACTAGCTCTGAAGCCTCTGTAATATCCGCAATTTCGGATTTCCGGTAATTTTCATTTTTCGGCGTAGGTCCATTTCGATGACTCGGTTTTGACCGTTTCGTAATTCTGAGAACATTTAATTCTGCACTTTTTGTCATCCGAGTTCGTTTCGGTATCGTTTTGTTGAGTTCCGTGTTCTTAAACGACTTTTCCGCACTTGAGTTCGATTCTCGCGAATCTCATCCGAAACTATTATTTCGAGTTTCTCGGAAGTTCATTTAATGTTATTATTCATGTTGTAAGCTTCGGTTTGGTGTTTCGATCGTGTATCATGTATTTCGGACGTTTTGGGCCATTTTTGTAATTTCCCAAAGTTTGGGGTAATTACTTCCGTTGTCGAATTTCGAGCCCTCGGGTGGTCGGAATCGTGTGTTCTATTAGTGTTCGGATTCGTCTTTGCGAGTACTTCGTAATTGTGTTTTCGGTTTACGTTCAGGTCTGAGTTTCGGGATTTTTCGGACCGTCGGATCGATCGAGTCCTGGCTGGCCAGGCCTGGCCGAGTAACGGCCGTAATGGCCGGGCAGTAGTGGCCGTAAGGCCTGTTATGTACGTAACAGCCTACCGGTTACGTACGTAAGATGTCCGGCAGAATGGGTACAGGGAGTTCGGCCTTGGCCGATTACGTACGTAGGCCTTGGCCGATTACGTACGTAAGCGGTCGGCCAGGGTCGGCTATTTAAGGGCCTGGACCGAGTCATCCGACCATTTTCACCCTTTTTCTTCGTATAGGACTTGGAGAAACATGTTTTGGAAGTTTGATTCATATCTAACATCATCATCCGCCCGGATCGAAGGTAAGAACACCTAAACTCTTGGTTTTGGGAATTTTTGAGGTTTCTCGATGTTTTGGCCGATTTGATTCGTTTTAGTTCAGATTATTGTTAGAACTTGGTTGTATACTCGAAATCATTCATAACCTTTGAAGTTTTGTGGAACAAATTCGAGTATTTCTCCGTTAAACGATTAAATTGGACTATGCCCTCAAAGTGTCCGATAAAATGCTTCAATGGGTAGAACTTGGAAAGTTCTATACGTTTTCGTAGAATTGTGATTGAATTGATATAGTTGTGACTTAGGAATGAAATTCTTGTGAAGAACTCGAGTCGGAACCCTTCCGTTCGTTGCCTTCTTTGGGGTCCGAGCTTCCCGATCGAACCGTGTTCTTCGGAGCGTTCGGTAGCGGTTAGTAAGGCAAGTATCTTACTATACGACTTGTATCTTGCGACTGGTAATCACGTATGAAATTTATGATGATTGTGCTTGCCTTCGTAAATATGTTCCGTTTGAGTTGTTTATATTTTCCAAAATTTGAAGGCTTTGTGATAATAGTGTTATATTAGGATACGTGTTTGCTGCTGTGCAATGCATTGTGTACCGAACGTGTGTTATGTTGGTTGTGCGTCGTTGATTGATGATAGTTGCTAAGAGTGTTGAGATTGTGTTATGTGCGTGTGACGTACGATTTTGTGGTGATCAACGCGATTGACTAACGTGCTCATTGTTGTATGTAATGTGAATGTGAATGTGATGTGCTGGAACGCTAAGTTCACTCGTGCGGGTTCGACGGGGCCTACGAGGATTCATGGCACCGGTCCATAGGATCAGAACTTAGTGTGTGGTGCTGAGGTCCAATCGTGCGGGTCTGACGAGGCCTACGATGATTCATGGCACAGGTCCATCAATCAGACACGATATCCAACCGTGCGGGTTCGACGGAACCTACGATGACACGTGACACAAAGTTCACTTCGGCCTGACCGGTTTTGTGATTGTTGTGTTTGCTCAACCCGTGTGGGGTTGTTGAACCTACGGAGACTCGTGGCAAGCGATCATGGAGTCATGAGCATGATTGATTGTTGTGATTGTTGTGATTGGTTAAGTCCGTGCGGGTTGTTGAACCTACGGAGACACGTGACAGGGGATCACGGTGTCACGAATCATGTTTTGTAAATCAAACTCTTTGTAAGAAAGTTTTAAGAAAAGAATGTTGGGCCGAGCCCCACAAGATTTATGGAAATGTTTTCGTACTGTAAATTGTTGAAATACAATTTGAGATTTGGGTTAAGACCCTAAGATTTTCGAAAAGTTTTGAAATTCTAAAAAAAATTCCCGAGATGATAATCTTATTTTCGAATGCTTCATAGCTCATCTTTCCTTGTGAAAACCTCCCGCGGATATTTTGATACTTGATTGTTATATTTGATTCACGATTATTACTTGCTTGTTATATTTCGTATGATTTGATCCTTGCACTAGTAAAACAGTAGAGTTTTACTAACCCCCGAGTAATCGGGGGGTGGATGTCTGTTTTGCGTCCAGGTACATGCAGATTCAGGGGAGCAGTCACAAGATTGGCACAAGAGGATGACGAGCTGTGATACTAATCATGAGTCGAGAGTTGTTTGATTTTTGTTGTGTTGTCAGAGTTGATTTTAGTCTTCCGCTGCATTGTATTTCGACCCCTGTGTGGGTAATGTCGTTTAAGTCAGTTTTGTTGATTGGGGTTGTGTGACCTCATCGGTCTGTGTATTCACGTGTAAGTGACCATAATGGTCTGGATTATCTTATTGTTTGACCCTGGTCGGGCAAGCATTTGGTTGTTTATGTATGTTTAGCCTGTTAGATCCTTGTGGAAAGGGTCTACGGCGTGTAATATTCCCATATGGTTTTGGGGGTGTTACAGCCTTGTCCCAACATAATGGTGATCTACACCGCCTACCATAAAGTGCCTCGAAAGGTGCCATTTTAATCGACGCATGCCAACTATTATTGTAGGCAAACTCGATCAACGGCAAGTGAAGTTCCCAATTATTACTCCAGTCTAGGGTACAAGCCCGCAACATGTCCTCCAACGTCTGAATCATCTCCTTCGTCTGGACATCTGACTCAGGATGAAAAGACGTGCTCAATCTCAACTCGATGCCGAAAGCCTGATGAACGGCCTGGCAAAAATGCGATACGAAGCGACCATCTCGATCGGAAACAATGGTGTTAGGGGCACCATGAAATCCCAGTGATGAAATCCATAGAGATATCTTCCCACTTCCACTCGGAAATGGGATGTGGCTTCAACAACCCCGCCGGTCGTTGATATTCAATATTGACTTGTTGACACGTCAAACACCGCAGTACAAACTCTGTGACATCCTTCTTCATATTATTCCACCAAAAAATACGCTTCAAGTCTTCGTACATCTTACTCGTTCCGAGGTGGATAGAGTAAGGCGTAGCATGAGCTTCTCGGAGGATTCTCTGCCTCAACTCTAGATCATTCGGAACACAAAGCCTGCCCTGGAATCTCAGAATACTATCCTTGTGGACCATAAAACAGGGGGCTTTTCCTTTAATGACATCTTCCTTCAGTTGAGAGATCATCGGGTCACTCCACTGTTTCCCTTTGATGTTGTCGACCAAGGACGAAGTAATTTCGAGAGTGCACAACTGTCCTTGCACTCTTTGAAGCTAAACTTCTATTCCTTGCTCGATTAAATCCTGATGAATCTTCGTTTGAGATGTAAGAACTTCAAGCATCTTAAGCGATGCCGATTTGCGGCTCAAAGCGTCCGCGACGACATTGGCCTTTCCCGGATGGTAAAGAATTTCCAAATCATAATCCTTGATCAATTCCAACCAATTTCTCTACCTCATATTCTGCTATTTCTGGCTGAAAATATACTTCAAACTCTTGTGGTCGGTATAAATTCGACACGGAGAGCTATACAAATAATGCCGCCAAATCTTAAGTACGAATACAATAGCGTCCAACTCCAAATCGTGAGTAAGATAGTTCATCTCATATGGCTTCAACTGTCATGACGCAAAAGCTATCGTCTTATCATGCTGCATAAGCACACATCCAAGCCCTTGTCCCGAAGCGTCGCTATAAACTGCAAATCCTTCATTACCATGTGGTGAAGCTAAAATCGACAATGAGGTCAAACGTCTCTTCAGCTCATCGAAGCTCTGCTATCTCTTAGCCGTCCAAACAAACTTTTCTGTCTTTTGGAGTAACTGCGTAAGTGGTTGGCTATGACGTTCCTTCACTTTTGTCACTCTCTAAACACTTATTGAGATGTTGTCGATGTTGATTTTAGAGTTTCGTACCTTTCGGATCGTGTTCGTGTTGTTTGGACCTTTCGGCAGTGTTTTGAGACAGGCAGATAGCATTAGGCCTAAGCTAACACATGCTATTTCTACTTGAGTAGCGCACGCTAGCTTTGAGCCTTAGATGCAAGAATTGAAGAATCAGCTGGGAGAACTATTCGAGAAAGGGTACATCAGACCGAGCGCTTCGCCTTGAGGCGCGCCTATTCTTTTTATGAGGAAGAAGGATGGTTCACTACGTTTATGCATTGATTACCGTGAGCTAAACAAAGTGACTATCAAGAACAAGTATCCTTTGCCTCGTATAGATTATTTATTTGATCAGTTGCAGGATCCACAGTATTTCAAAAATTAATTTGAGATCAGGATACTATCAGCTCTGGGTGAAAGAGTCCGACGTTCCAAAGACTGTGTTTCAGGCGAGGTACGTACATTATGAATTTGTGGTCATGCCTTTTGGATTGACTAATGCACCGACAATATTCATTCAACTAATGAACAAGATATTCATCGAATACCTGGACAGATGTGTGGTCGTCTTTATTGACGACATCTTGATTTATTATCGGGATAAGGAGGAACATGCCCAACACTTGCATTTGATACTAGATGTTTTGAGAGCCGAGCACCTCTATGCAAAATTCTCGAAATGTGAGTTCTGGTTGGAAGAAGTTATGTTTCTCAGCCATGTGGTTTCGGCCGAAGGGGTTTGTGTAGACCCGCAGAAGATTGAGGAAGTACTAGATTGGGCACCGCCTAAAAATGTTAAAGAAGTTCGTAGCTTTTTGGGTCTTGCTGGGTATTACCATCAGTGTGTCGAGGGATTCTCGATTGCATCTTAACATACCAGCTCCTATACACAATGAGGGCAGATTAATTGTTTGAGATTATAGTTTAGGAATAATAATCCTTCAGAACTGACTTGGGCGCTAATATTATCTAAGTATTTACTTTCATCTAAACAATATACTTGGGATAAAAGATAAATGAATACCTAGTCAGGAACCCATGGAACTCTTTTTTCTATAATCTTGATCATATAGCGGCACAAATAATATCCAGAGTCATTGTTGTTTTGAGGTTGACGAGGACACTACAACATAAGGAATTAAAGAAATAAAAGTAATCTATCAGTTTAGTTGTTGTATTAATGTACTACATCATAGTATATAAGAAGTATATAGAGTACAAATTAAATGAAATACCCGTGGTTGCTTCCACCAAATTTTTGGATTCTTTTTTATTTTTTTAACATCATTTCGATTGAGAATGCTAAATTGTATAATTCCCCTGCGAAAATTTTGACAATATTATATAATAGATATGAGGCACATAAATTCGCATTCTATACCCTGAGTTTGAATGTGGATAGAGATAGCATATCTAACATATCAGTTTCATTATTCTGGAAAAATTGACATTAGAAGCTAAGGAAAATGAAAGAACTTTGGTTTAACACATACTCATTGATGATCATTTTAGTGAACTTAGGGATCTCCTTTCCTACTCCAATCGGATCCAACCAATACACTACTCGATCCCAAGGGCTAATGGCTGCTAACATCCAGTTCTGACTATATGCGCAAATTATAAGAGAAAACAATAACATTATCAATAAAATTCAACAACTTTAACTATCTTCATAATCGAAAGAAAATATTATTAGAAAATACACATTGCACCTACTTCTCATTATAAGGTGCAAAGAATAATTGATTTCGATTCTTTCCATTGTTACACCCAAAGACACGAGCTAAATATTTAGACCGATCCTCCTCTTCCACGGTTGGACTCAACCGAGATAGAACATTACTATCGCAAAATCCATACATACCCGAAATTCCTTCGTCTTGACATCTTTCTTTCAAGTGCCTTATCCCATCAAAAGTAGGACATAAAACAAGTTAATGAACAAAGAAATTCTAAATAAAATTAGAGACTTGAAAAAGGAAATGCACTTACTTCATGAAAATATTCAAGTGGGCTGCTCCAGTCTCATTTTGGAAACACCAATCAAGCATGTCCTCATAGTCAAGCATAACATCTACCGCATGTTTATTAAGAAATACATTTTTTGGGATACTGAAGGAGATGGTTTGACCCTTCTTTCTCATTCCCATAGCTTGGTCTTTCAAAATATGCAGACATCTAGTAGATACCTTTTCAAGATCATCGGCAGTGATAACATACTTATGAGTAGTTGATGCTTGGGATGATGCCGATCGTCGGGATGGAGTGGTCACCTCTTTTTCCGGGTGCGCATTGGCCTTTTTCATTCAAAAAACATATATAAAATGACAAAAGAGATATACTCATATAGATCGCCACAAAAAAGTGCGATTAATACCTTTTTTGGAAGAATCAAGTGAATTGGCCAAGAAGTATAACTGCCCTTAGCTTGACAGACATAATGTAATTCATCGTTTAGACATGGCAAGCGAGCATGAGGCACAATATCTTCTGTGATACTAACTTGATAGTGACCAGGGGGCATTGATCGTCCATGATTCTTGATCACTTATGTTCTCTTTTGTATGTAGACCTGCCCATCAACAACTATTACAAGCCCTTTGTCGCCTCCTTCAATATCCAAACAACAATCACTCCAACCCTATGAATACATAATCAAATATCATGAATATATACTATACTAATACATATTGAAGTATATCACTTTGAGGGAATAAAATATTAAAGTGCTAAATACCCGAGGAAAAGTATGTTTACTTGTGATACTACTCTGATGTGCATGGCTTGTTTTACACTCAGGTTGATTAGTAGGTTGATTAGTATGGTCTGTGTGAGGCAAAGAAACATGGTACACCTCGGCCTCGGTCTGAACGTGATGCTCTAGATGCACAAAAGGATTTCTTGTCTTCTGAGCTTCTATTTCAGAACCACATACAATGTAACCATCATGCTGAGATCGAGCCTCTGAAGAACTATGGGTAAACTGATGACCTTCGTTCCATTGTCCTCCAATACATTCAGTTAGTAGTTGTGTAAATGGAAAATTGAGCAATCCATGATCAATTGAGTTGTTTAATTGGGCAGCATTTACCAAATTTCCACCAAGAACACCAGACCCATTGACACCAAAACCACCAGACCCATCACCATAAACACCATCATACCCATTGCAACGAACACCACGGCCAGACTCATTGCCACCTGTAATAACCTAAGACTGCCCACCAAAACCACCAAATTGACCAGCATGCCCACTAAAACCACCAAATTGTTGGGATTCGGTGCCTAAAACGAAGGCCCAGCGGAAGCGGTAAAACAAAAATTAATTCGATCCGAATCCCTACGAGGATCGATCGGGCTACGTATATACGAATATCAAAACGAATAGCAAGAGTCGTAAGAACTAACCCTCGAAGTCTGTTGATTAAATGGTAACCTTCTCTTGAGCTATTCCCCAAGCTTTGATTGATCTCTACGAATCCAATCCGCTCCAATCTCTTGAACGATCCAACGCCGAAAGCACCGCGTCTCTACTTTCCATGCGCCGGAAAAACGATCGGAACAACAACACTCGATTAACCTCTAAGGTTACAGCTAGAATCAAGTGATGAAGCTTTTATTATTACACTCTAAGTGTATAATATATCTCTCAACAATTTTTCTCTAAGAAAATGTGAATGATGAAAAACACAAGACCAAGTTTTCTCTCCCACTCTCTCCAAAATGAGGCTGCCGTGAGATTTGCAAGGTTGTGAGAATGAGAGTTTTATTTTGGTCTTAAAATCATTCACAAGATAAGATTCCACCCACAAAATCACCTTTAAACTTATAATAAGAGATCTCATATGTCAAAAGTCTTCCGACAAGAAAACAAGACAATGATCAAGGTAGGAAATCAAGGTGGGGGCCGGCCTCTAGAAGAAATCGGATGAGTTCGGTTCGTTTCGGACTCCCGAGAGTCTAAACAGATAAACTCCAATTCCGTTCCGATGTATTTATATTGTTTAATTAATCCAATTAATTAAACATATCAAATACAAAATAACATAATTAATTTCTCCAAGAAATAATTATATTCATGAATTAAATTAATCACCCAGTAATTTATTTAATCCATTAGGCCGTAAATCAATTTATCCAATAAATCGATTTAGACATCCAATGTCTCAAATTAGATATCCAATATCTAATATTCATAATGAGAGATTAAGCTCGATTCATTCCGTCGTCAATCCTAATGCGCGACTTAGAGGTCCGTCTCGAAAGAATGGGAGGAACCAAAGAGTAGTAGCACCACCTAGCCACTGGTGGCCTACACTGCACTCGACCGAGAACGAATGATTGTGATCATTCAAGAACCATTCTGTCGTGAATACCAGTATACGTATAAACCCTTCTTTCAAATGTCCCGATCAAGTTATAGGGTCACGGTCGACCAAACCCCATCCATGCTTGACGCTATGCATGCGTTAATGCAAACCGAGATCATCGAGCTCTCGTGTATCTAATACTGACTAGCTCCAATTCTTTGGCCAAAGACTTATGATCTCATCCGCCAATAACCGCATAGGACATATAACCCGTTCACTAACAGGAGAAAGAATTCTATCTTGGTATTCAAGAGACTCGCTACTTGCCCGTCAAGATGCACGTCGAGGTTGACCCCCGCCTTCCGGTTTACAGGGTCGAACTACTCTAATGAAAATCTTGACGTCACAAGCACATCCCTACTAAATCCTCAAGTCGAAGGTTCACGAATACCTATCACAACCTTTCGATTCCATCATTGACTCTCCCGGAGTGAAATATGTGTGACGAATCGAGGGTGAGTCGGTTCGAGTATACTAATCTAATTAGCATACGTATAACGTGTGCTCCCACTAACCATTAGCGTTCGACAGGCACTCTCCTTGTCAAAGAACACGTCATACAAGTCTTTACATAAACTTAACGCCCAGTCAAGTTTCATCGACTTGCGAACGATTAAGTATTTGAGCTATAGACCTTTCTAGTGCCGACCCCCTTATCTAATAAGGAGTGGAACGTTTTGCTCTCAAATAAACGGACTAGTTTCTGTATGTATATTTCCGAGTTAGGAATGCCAGTAACTACCAATAAATAAAGAAAACATCCATTGCCTTATATATTGATGATTTACATAATAACAAGTACAATGCCCTCACTCAACATCCTCTGAGTGGCATTCGAGGGCATACTCCTAACACAAATTGACCAATCTGCCCACCAAAACCACTAAATTGACCACAAGTGGCCATGAACGACCTCAATTGCTCCTGGGTTAAGCATGACATCATGAAAGACATAAACAAATTTTGATTATTTTTCATAGTTCCCATCTCTGACCTCATCTTGTTTATTTCAGCATGCAATTGACTAGGTGGAGTTGGTTTTTTAAACCCAAAGTACTCTTTGTTTGTGATGCCTGATCCAATGGCCCTCACGGAACCACCATGTTCACGCTTATTCAATGCTCTTGCTAAGACATCATCTCGACCATTAGCAACTATTTCACCTCTTTGAGCTTGAGCCTCCAATGCCATCTGCAATTTGAGAATTGAACAAGTTTTGTGAGGACTTCTTCACAGGAATTGAATGAAAAATAAGCAGGTTCTTTGAAGAGTCTTATGTAGATATCTTACTATTGCTTCATAAATTTCCTTATCGATGGGATTTTCGAATGTTACATCTCCATCTTTGAGACGAGAATGAGCTTTAATCCAAGTCAAATGTCGAGGCACATGTGACACATGGACGCCCTGCTTTTCAAGATATTTTTCCTAATATTGCGGAAAATCAATTTAGATTAATGTTGTTAGTATCTGGTGAGAAATTTGAACTCCACAAATTGTGACATTAAGTTAGTCATTAGAGTAGTTCGATTCAATCGCCGGTAGGTGGGGTCAACCTCGAAATGCAACTTAGTGGGCAAGTAGCAGTCTCTACTGAATACCAAGATGGAATTCTTTCTACTGTTAGTGAGCAGGTAAATGTCCTATGCGGTTAATGGCAAATGAGATCATAAGTCTTTGGCCAAAGCAGTCAGAGCTAGTAGTATTTGATACACAAGAGCTCGGTGATCTCGGTTTGCATTAACAGAAAGCATAGAGTCAAGTTAGAATAGGGTTTGACTTTACCGTGACCCTAGTACTTGACCAGGACATATGATTGAAGGGTTTATACGTATATGGCATTCACGACATAATGGTTTTCGAATGATCCGATCATTCGTTCTTAGTTGGGTTATGGTACGAAGCACTAGACTGGCTAAGTGTTACCCATACTCCTTGTTTCCTCCCATTGCCGACTAAGATGGACCTACGGAGTCGCGCACAAGGATATTTGATGGATAAATATGTATTTACTATCTCTTCATTAATATTAGATATTAGATATCTAATTTGATTTCTTTGATAAATCATGCGGTCTAGTGAATTGAAATTAATTACCGGGTAATTAATTTAATTCATAAATAATTATTTCTTGAATTTATTATTATAATTTTGTATTTGATAAAATTAATTAATTAGATTTACTAATTAAGTATAAATACATTTGGGATAAAGCGAAGTGTATTTAACGGACTAGACACGCGAACATCCGGTACACAAACCGAGTGGCTCGGCTCATTTTCTCACAAAACAATGTAGGCCGCCCCCCTATTTCCTTCCATGTGGTGTGTGTGGTGTGTTTAATTGTTTAATGGATTGAGGACAAAAGGATGAGATTTCATATCTCATCATTTTGATCTCATCTCCATTACATAATGTAATGTCTTCTCATTATGGGATGAGTTGAAAAACACATATACACACACCTCAACAATAAGCCTGCTGGCCGTGAGCTAAGGTTGGAGGGAGAAAAATTTATTTTATTTTTCTTGTTCATCTTAGAGAGATAGAAAAGGAAGAAGAGAAGTGAAGAAGAATATTGTGCCGCTTCCTACCCGTGTTCTTTGAGAATGAATTGACATACTATTTTTTCGATCAATATCCGACGAATGTGAAGTATAGACATTCGGCATTTTCGGTGTTGGATCATTCAACAAGTCACAACAAATTGGATTCGTGTTCGTGTTGGTAACCGGGAAAAGGCTTGCTCGAGTTTTTCCTTCGAAGATTATATTATCAAAGGACTATGAGGGTAAGTATTCTTTGATTGTCATCCTCGTTATTTATATTCATTTATACGATGATCGATCCGTTTTTGGGGTTTGGTTATATCCGGTTGGACCGGTTTATTTTCCGCTGCGTATCTCGATTTTAATCACTGAATCCCAACATTAATATCAAGAGCGAGGTTTATGCGATCATATATTCGATATTAGCATTTAGAATGCTTGGTTATGTTTTATGATTTGGAATCATAATTGTTTGAATTGTTAATGTTTAATTGTTCATCTAAAAAATATTTTTCATGATTTTATGTTACAATATAAATCTATTTTTCTTTTGAAAAACTGATTTAAATGTGTAATATAAAAATTAAAAATATTATTTTTGGATTCGGGACGAAAAGACGAGCCGGAAAATTGGCTGGACCCGGCAATGGGTCGCCGGATCGGCAGCAAGCAGTCCGCCGAGAGGGCATGCGGCGCCAAAGATTGGGTCGACTGGGCAACCCCCTGCCGGGCCGCGGGTTTTGCCCGGGCCTTGTGTTTTGTGACTCCATTTTTATATTTCGTTCGATAAATTATTTTCTCGCAAATTAAACTGGATTTAATTTGACTACAATATAATTATGGTAATTTTATTTTTAAGGGAATTAATTTAATAAAATATTTATTTTATCCGGAACAAATTAAAATTAACGATTACGTGAATTAATTGGATTAATTTTGTTGGATTAATTTTTGTTGATTAGATCAATATTTAGATTAATCATTATTACCATTTATTTAATGTGATTGTCAGATTAATATTGAATGGGGATGTAGTTCATGGACCTAGTTTTGAATCGTTTGTTTTGTTCGATTGGGTTGTAAAGGCCGTTTTGAGCCTATTTATTTTACTAGAAAATTTGTATAGGATGCAATTTTTTAAATGTAAAATTTATATGTAATGACGAAGACCAGATGAAGATCCGTTCGAGAAGACGAAGATTCAATACTGAAGACATGTAATTAGATTACACTAAGTTATAAAGGTTACGAGGTTTCCTACCCTCCGTCAAACTCATGGAAAATTGAAATCTAAACCGGAATATTATTCTTTCGAGTATGCCGGGGTAATATTTTTGGGGAAGTTTGATAAATTCCTAGAGTGCATTAGATGCCTTTGGTTGTGACAAATCAAACCTCTAGAAACCGTATGGGTTGCCGGGTAAGATTCAATTGTCAGACTAATAGGAGTTGACGGTTTAAACTTAGATAGTTCAACGAGCCATAGAAACTGAATGGGTTGAGGGCAAGTGAACTAGGGGTAAAAGAAGATCGAATCATCCATTAGATGGGTTGGTGTTAGACACCACTTTATAAAGAATAATATAATAGAAACCGTATGGGTTGCCCTCTATTAAACTTTGTAAAGAACTCGATCACCACTATGAAGTCAACCGTAACTTCCGAATTTCACATGGGACTGTACAAATACCGATAAAATAGTGGAGCCGAGTTATGAATAAAAAAAGTCCTTAAATTCTTTACTCGGATCATAATTAAACAATCACTAACCCGAAAAACCCGAAAAACCCCCAAATTGGACAAGTTTAGGGTTCCTGAAGAAATACCTCGGATTCAGACGATGAAGGATGATTACGCTGATGATGATATGCTAGCTCGACTCTACAGTGGTGGAATACGAATAATTCTCGGATAGAAGTTGAAGGAAATTGCCCTCTGCGTCGCCCGAAGAAGAAAACGAGAGAAAGAATGAAAAAGAGTGCTGTTTTGACCTGCCCGCTGTCCTATTTAAAATGCATAGTTAGCGCACGCTAACTATCAAAAGGTAGCGCGCGCTAACGGGGATTGCAACAGTCCAGAAGCTGCTGCCCGGCATCGCTAGCGTGCGCTAGACATGCTTAGCGCATGCTAAATACCACTCGATAGCGTACGCTAATAACAACGAGTTGGCGTACGCTAACAGCACACCGATAACGCACGCAAGGAGGTAAGGAATAGCGTGCGCTACTCACGCATTGAAGCTCAAGATCGCTCAGATCAAGATTGCCGAAGGTACGAAACTCGAAACGCACGACAAGGCCAGAATCCAGAAACATAAACACAAAATATACAAAACGACAGAGCTAAGCGCTGAAAGAAAATATAATTCCGACCACCGGAGAGTCCGTAATGCGACAAAGGAAATGAAATTCCCTAAACTTATAGGAAATTACAAAATGGCCCAAGTGCCCGAAAATCACTATACGACATCGGATATACAAACCAAAAGTCTCAACACGACCAACGAACTTGCACAAACCAAGAAACAACAAAAACGAATGAGTTTTATGAGAATCGAACTTTCATACGGCAAAACATGTCATAAAATGAAATTACGTGAAAACATCACCAAAACTCGTCCAAATGGAAAAACTCGAAGAATAAAGTAGATTCAAAATGTCGAAACGGTTACAAGCGAGTCGATAAAAATAGACATACACCAAAATGGAAACTGCTAAAAATGGAAAGGTACGGATATTACACCAATGGTTCAAAAGAGCAAGGGGGCCAAGAAAATAGATGTATGCCTCAACTTCAGTGAGCTAGGCCACTGAAAGAGGTACTGTCCAAAGCTTGACTGTAATGCGCCTTTAGGTACAGAACTACTGGTTTTAGAAACAAATTGTTCTGTAACTGTATATTCTACTTCTTGGATACTTGATTCCAGTGAGAGTTCTCACATTTGTACAAAGAATCAGGATCTAAAACGAAGTAGGAAGCTGGATTCAGGGGAGGTGATGGTCACCGTCGGAAGTGGGCATAGTGTTGAGGCTTCTAATATTGGATCCCTTATGTTGGATTTAGAATATGGTTTTATTCTTACTTTAGATGATGTACTTGTTTTGCCCAGGGGGCACAGGAATATTGTATCAATTCCGGTCATATACCGAAATAGATTTCACTTCTTTATTGGAGATGGGTCCTTTCGTATTTATTTCAAAAATAAATTGGTTGGCACTGCTACATTATTAATCGGTTTATACCATTTGAATCTAAAGAATAAAACAACTGTGAACACTATAACTAGGAAGCGTGGTAGGGATGAAACAAACCAAGCACTTAAGTGGCATCTTAGACTTGGTCATATTGGTCAGGCCAAGGTTCATAAAATGGAGAAAGATGGGTTACAGGTCCATTGGGATCAGATCCCTATCCAACTTGTGAATCTTTTCTTTAAGGCAAAATGACTAAGTTACCATTCGCAGGGACTTTTGAAAGAGCTGCTGAAAAACTTGAATTGATCCGTACCAACGTCTGTGGCCCTTTTGAAGTGGCATGAGATGGATTTCAGTATGTCATTACATTCACTGATGACCATACTAGATATGGGTTCGTGTACTTAATGAAACATAAGTCTTAAGGTTTTGATAAATTCAAGTAATTTAAAGCCCTAGTTGAAAATCAAACAAGTAACCGTGTTAAGACCCTTCGGTCAGACAGAGGTGGTGAGTACATGAGTACCGAGTTTGATGAGTTCTTAAAAGAACTAGCAATAGTGTCACAATTCACTCCTCCAGCTACTCCACAATTAAATGGTATATTAGAAAGATGGAACCGAACCTTGTTGGACATGGTTCGCTCCATGCTTAACTATATTGATCTACCGATTTATCTGTGGGGTTACAAGCTCCTTAATGCTGTGCATATCTTGAACAAATGTCCTTTCAAATCCATTCCTAAGACTCCACATGAGATGTGGAGAGGTAGGAAACCAAGTCTTAATCACATTAGGATTTGGGGATGCCCTGCTTATGTCAAGAAGACTAAAGTAGAGAAATTGGAAGCTAGGTATGTGAAAGGTCGTTTCATAGGATATCCAGGGGATTCCATGGGATATATATTCTACATGCACGAAGATCATAGGATCATCGTTGCTATACAAGCACACTTCCTCGAAGATCAGTTTATTCAGGAAGGAGGCGCAGGTAGAAATATTTCTTTGGAAGAAATAAAAGAAACACCAAATGAGACACATGTTCAAGATATTAGAACTGAACCTTCTGAAATACAAAAACAACCTCGCAAGTCTAGTAGAATTTCTAAATTACCTGATGGGTATGGCTATCTGCATCAAGAGGAATTGGGTGTCCCTGAGATAATAGAAAGTAGTCAAGAGAATGATCCTTCTACATACGACCAAGCGATGGTAGATGTTGACTCCGCCAAGTGGCAAGAAGCCTTGGAAGTTGAGATAGACTCAATGCATGCTAATCAGGTTTGAACTTTAGTAGATCGTCCTAAAGGCATAGTGCCTATTGGAAACAAATGGATCTATAAATGAAAGACTGGTGGAGATGGCAAGGTTGATACCTATAAGGCCAGGCTTGTGGCTAAGGGTTATTCCCAAAGAGAAGGAATCGATTACTTTGAGACCTTCTCGCCTCCATCCATGATTAAGTCTATTCGCATGATACTTGCCATAGCAGCCCATTTATATCATGAATATGGCAAATGGATGTGAAAACGGCATTCCTAAATGGATTCATCGAGGAGGAAGCTTAAACAGCCTAAGGGATTCATATCTGAAACCAATAATAATAAAGTATGCAAACTTCAGCGTGCCATTTATAGACTGAATCAAGCTTCACGGATTTGGAATCTTCGTTTTAACGAGACATTCAAAGGGTTTGATTTTGTCCAAAACGAAGAGGAGCCCTGTATTTACAAGAAAGTTAGTGGGAGAAAAATTACGTTCTTAATACTATATGTAGATGACATTATACATATAGGAAATGACGTAGGAATGCTCAGTTCTGTGAAAGCTTGGATTTCAAAATAGTTCTCCATGAAAGACTTGGGAGAAGCTACCTATATTCTGGGTATTCGCCTCTACTGGGATAGAGCGAAAAGAATGTTAGGTCTTTCCTAAGCCCTCTACATGGAAAAGGTCCTAAAGCGATTTAGGATGGAAGATTCTAAAAGAGGATTTCTATCTCTGCAACATGGTGCAAAACCTTCCTTAGAGATGTGTCCTCAAAGTGAAGAAGACAGAAAGGAAATGAGCAAGGTACCATATGCTTCGGCAGTAGGTAGCCTCATGGTCGCAATGATTTGCACTAGACCGGACATTGCCTATGCTGTGAGGTAGTAAGTCGGTTTCAATCAAATCCAAGGCAAAAACATTGGACTGCTGTAAAGAACATTATTAAGAACCTAAGGAGGACTAAAGACTTGGTTCTTACATACGGCGGTGGAGAACTTAGAGTGATGGATTATACAGACTCATATTTTTCGGGGGACATAGATGCTCAGATGTCCACATCAGGGTAAACCTTTTGGTTTATTTTCCGCTGCTTATCTCGATTTTAATCACCGAATGTTAGGAATATGCCCTCGAATTCCACTCATAGGATGAGAGAGTGAGAGCATTTGTATTATAATTATGAATATTCAATAAGGAAATGATTATTTCTATATTATTATATATCGCTGGCATTGTGATTTGGTATATAGAATAATAGTCCTTGAATTTGAGAGCAAACATTCTACTCCTTATGCAGATAAGGAGATAGGCACTAGAAGTGTTTAGAGCTAGAATGATTAGCTAGTTCACAAGTCGATAAAACTTAATTTGGCATTAAGTTTAGCCAAGATTTGTATAACGTATACTTTTATATGTAGAGTGCCTGCCTTCACTAAGAGTTAGTGGGAGCACACATTATAGGTATGCTAATGAGATTAGTATACTCGAACATGACTCACCTCGATTCAGTCACATGGATATCACTCAGGGTTTGTCAATGACTGAATCGAAAGGTTGTGATAGGTATACGTGGACCTTTGACTTGAGGTTTCAGTAGGAGATATGCTTGTGACATTAAGTCAGTCATTAGAGTAGTTTGATTCAATCGCCGGTAGGTGGGGTCAATCTCGAAATGCAACTTAGTGGGCAAGTAGCAGTCTCTACTGAATACCAAGATGGAATTCTTTCTACTGTTAGTGAGCAGGTAAATGTCCTCTGCGGTTAATGGCAAATGAGATCATAAGTCTTTGGCCAAAGCAGTCAGAGCTAGTTGTATTTGATACACAAGAGCTCGGTGATCTCGGTTTGCATTAATAGAAAGCATAGAGTCAAGTTAGAGTAGGGTTTGACTTTACCGTGATCCTAATACTTGATCAGGACATATGATTGAAGGGTTTATACGTATATGGCATTCACGACATAATGGTTTTGGAATGATACGATCATTCGTTCTTAGTTGGGTTACGGTACGAAGCACTAGACTGGCTAAGTGTTACCCATACTCTTTGTTTCCTCCCATTGCCGACTAAGATGGACCTACAGAGTCGCGCACAAGGATATTTGATGGATAAATATGTATTCACTATCTCTTCATTAATATTAGATATTAGATATCTAATTTGATTTATTTGATAAATCATGCGGTCTAGTGAATTGAAATCAATTACCGGGTGATTAATTTAATTCATAAATAATTATGTATTTAATATATTATTATAATTTTGTATTTGATAAAATTAATTAATTAGATTAATTAATTAAGTATAAATACATTTGGGATAAAACGAAGTGTATTTAACGGACTAGACACGCGAACGTGCGGTACACGAACCGAGTGGCTCGGCTCATTTTCTCACAAAACAATGTAGGTCGCCCCCTATTTCCTTCCATGTGGTGTGTGTGGTGTGTTTAATTGTTTAATGGATTGAGGACAAAAGGATGAGATTTCATATCTCATCATTTTGATCTCATCTCCATTATATAATGTAATGTCTTCTCATTATGGGATGAGTTGAAAAACACATATACACACACACCTCAACAATAAGCCTGCTGGCCGTGAGCTAAGGTTGGAGGAAGGAAGAAGAGAAGAGAAGAAAAATATTGTGTCGATTCCTAGCCGTGTTCTTTGAGAATGAATTGACATATTATTTTTCCGATCAATATCCGACGCGTGTGAAGTATAGACATTCGACATTTTCGGTGTTGGATCATTCAACAAGTGACAACAAATTGGATTCGTGTTCGTGTTGGTAACCAGGAAAAGGCTTGATCGAGTTTTTCCTTCGAAGATTATATTATCGAAGGACTATGAGGGTACGTATTCTTTGATTGTCATCCTCGTTATTTATATTCGTTTATATGATGATCGATCCGTTTTTGGGGTTTGGTTTTATCCGGTTGGACCGATTTATTTTCCACTGCGTATCTCGATTTTAATCACCGAATCCCAACATTAATATCTATGCGATCGTATATTCGATATTAGCATTTGAAATGCTTGGTTATTTTTTTATGATTTGGAATCATAATTGTTTTAATTGTTGATGTTTAATTGTTCATCTAAAAATTATTTTTCATGATTTTATGTTACAATATAAATCTATTTTTCTTTTGAAAAACTGATTTAAATGTGTATATTTAAATTAAAAAATATTATTTTTGGATTCGGGATGAAAAGACGAGCCGGAAAATTGGCTGGACCCGGCTCTGGGCTGCGGTGCCGCGGATTGCCCGGCAAAGTAGCCCGCCGAGAGGGCGCAGCAGCCATGATGGCCTGGTCAATCCTTTGGGCCGAGTTTGGCCCGGGCCTTGTGTTTTCCGACTCCGTTTTTATATTTCGTTGGGTAAATTAATTTCTCGCAAATTAAATTGGATTTAATTTGACTTCAATTTAATTATGGTAATTTTATTTTTAAGGGAATTAATTTAATAAAATATTTATTTTGTCCAGAACAAATTAAAATTAACGATTACGTGAATTAATTGGATTAATTTTGTTGGATTAATTTTTATTGATTAGATCAATATTTAGATTAATCATCATTACCATTTATTTAATGTGATTGTCACATTAATATTGAATGGGGATGTAGTTCATGGACCTAGTTTTGATTCGTTTGTTTTGTTCGATTTGGTTGTAAAGGCCGTTTTGAGCCTATTTATTTTACTAGAAAATTTGTATTGGATGCAATTTTTTAAACGTAAAATTTATATGTAATGACGAAGACCAGAGGAAGATCCGTTCGAGAAGACGAAGATTCAAGACTGAAGACATGTAATTAGATTACACTAAGTTATAAAGGTTACGAGGTTTCCTAGCCTCCGTCAAACTCATGGAAAATTGAAATCTAAACTAGAATATTATTCTTTCGAGTATGTCGGGGTAATATTTTTGGGGAAGGTTGATAAATTCCTAGAATGCATTAGATGCATTTAGTTGTGACAAATCAAACCCTAGAAACCGTATGGGTTGCCGGGTAAGATTCAATTGTTAGACTAATAGGAGTTTATGGTTTAAACTTAGATAGTTCAGTGAGCCATAGAAACCGAATGGGTTGAGGGCAAGTGAACTAGGGGTAAAAGAAGATCGAATCATCCATTATATGGGTTGGTGTTATACACCACTTTATAAAGAATGATAGAATAGAAACTGTATGGGTTGCCCTCTATTAAACTTTGTAAAGAACTCGATCACCACTATGAAGCCAACCGTAACTTCCGGATTTCACATGGGAGTGTGCAAATGCCGATAAAGTAGTGGAGACGAGTTATGAATAATCCTTAAATTCTTTACTCAGATCATATAAACAATCACTAATGAATCTTAAATTATTCTCTGCAGTTACCAAAACTCTCAATATGATAATGAACCCACTCGCTATACTACTTGAAAAGAACGTCCTGACTGGTCCGAACTATGTGGACTGGCTTTGGAACTTGAGGATTGTCCTAAAAATGGAAATGCTGGGATACGTCTTGGAGGTAGACATCCTGGCGGCTCCTACAAGAACCCGATCCAATCAGGAAGATGTCGATGCCGATGAGGAATGGGTAAAAGATGACGTAAGAGTGCGCAGGTACATGTTAGGCTCAATGACTAATGAGCTTCAACGTGCCCATGAAAATATGACGTCTTCGAGAGCCATCTTAGCGCACCTGGCTGAGCTCTATGGAGAGCATAGTCGAACTACTAGATATGAGATATCAAAGCAATTATTCGGCGCCAAGATGAAGGAAGGAGAGAGGGTTGGGGACCATGTCCTCAAGATGATCTCGATGATTGAGAGATTGGAAGCTCTTGATTTTCAGATGCATGCATTTCTCCAAGCTGACCTTATCCTGCAGTCACTTCATGACTCCTTTTCCCAATTTGTCTTGAACTTCAACTGTAATGAGATTGCATGTAACCTAGCTGGGATAATGAACAAACTGACGACTGCCTAGTCTCAGATGAAGATAAAGGGAAAGAAAGCTGCACTTGTGATTTCTTCTGGAACTTGGAAGTCCAATAATAAGAAGAAAAAGAACAAAAAGCAGTTAGGTCTAATAGCCAAGATCAATAAGGGAAAGGGCAAGTCCCCAATGGTTCAAAAGAGCAAGGGGGTGAAGAAAACAGATGTATGCCTCAACTGCGGTGAGATAGGCCACTGAAAGAGGTACTGTCCAAAGCTTGACTGTAATGCGCCTTCAGGTATGGAACTACTGGTTTTAGAAACAAATTGTTCTATAACTGTATATTCTACTTATTGGATACTTGATTCCGGTGAGAGTTCTCACATTTGTACAATGAATCAGGATCTAAAACGAAGTAGGAAGCTGGATTCAGGGGAGGTGATGGTCACCGTCGGAAGTGGGCATAGTGTCGAGGCTTCTAATATTAGATCCCTTATGTTGGATTTAGAATATAGTTTTATTCTTACTTTAGATGATGTACTTGTTTTGCCCAGGGGGCACAGGAATATTGTATCAATTCCGGTCATAGACCAAAAGAGATTTCACTTCTTTATTGGAGATGGGTCCTGTCGTATTTATTTCAGAAATAAATTGGTTGGCACTGCTACATTATTAATCGGTTTATACCATTTGAATCTAAAGAATAAAACAACTGTGAACACTATAACTAGGAAGCGTGGTAGGGATGAAACAAACCAAGCACTTAAGTGGCATCTTAGACTTGGTCATATAGGTCAGACCAAGGTTCATAAAATGGAGAAAGATGGGTTACGGGTCCATTGGGATCAGATCCCTATCCAACTTGTGAATCTTTTCTTCAAGGCAAAATGACTAAGTTACCATTCGCAGGGAATTTTGAAAGAGCTGCTGAAAAACTTGAATTGATCCGTACCGACGTCTGTGGCCCTTTTGAAGTGGCATGAGATAGATTTCAGTATGTCATTACATTCACTGATGACCATACTAGATATGGGTTCGTGTACTTAATGAAACATAAGTCTGAAGCTTTTGATAAATTCAAGTAATTTAAAGCCCTAGTTGAAAATCAAATAGGTAACCGTATTAAGACCCTTCGGTCAGACCGAGGTGGTGAGTACATGAGTACCGAGTTAAATGAGTTCTTAAAAGAACTAGGAATAGTGTCACAATTCACTCCTCTAGCTACTCCACAATTAAATGGTGTATTAGAAAGTAGGAACCAAACCTTGTTGGACATGGTTCACTCCATGCTTAACTATATTGATCTACCGATTTATATATGGGGTTACATGCTCCTTAATGCTGTGCATATATTGAACAAATGTCCTTTCAAATCCGTTCCTAAGACTCCACATGAGATGTGGAGAGGTAGGAAACAAGTCTTAATCACATTAGGATTTGGGGATGCCCTGCTTATGTCAAGAAGACTAAAGTAGAGAAATTGGAAGCTAGGTATGTGAAAGGTCGTTTCATAGGATATCCAGGGGATTCCATGGGATATATATTCTACATGCATGAATATCATAGGATCATCGTTGCTATACAAGCACACTTCCTCGAAGATCAGTTTATTCAGGAAGGAGGCGCAGGTAGAAATATTTCCTTGGAAGAAATAAAAGAAACACCAAATGAGACACCTGTGCAAGATATTAGAACCGAACCTTCTGAAATACAAAAACAACCTCGCAAGTCTAGTAGAATTTCTAAACTACCTAATGGGTATAGCTATCTGCATCAAGAGGAACTGGGTGTCCCTGAGATAATAGAAAGTAGTCAAGAGAATGATCCTTCTACATACGACCAAGCGATGGTAGATGTTGACTCCGCCAAGTGGCAAGAAGCTATAGAAGCTGAGATAGACTCAATGCATGCTAATCAGGTTTGGACTTTAGTAGATCGTCCTAAAGGCATAGTGCCTATTGGAAACAAATAGATGGAGATGGCAAGGTTGATACCTATAAGGCCAGGTTTGTGGCTAAGGGTTATTCCCAAAGAGAAGGACTCGATTACTTCGAGACCTTCTCGCCTGCAGCTATGATTAATTCTATTCGCATGATGCTTGCCATAGCATCCCACTTATATCATGAATATGGCAAATAGATGTGAAAACGGCATTCCTAAATAGATTCATCGAGGAGGAAGCTTAAATAGCCTAAGGGATTCATATCTGAAACCAATATTCATAAAGTACGCAAACTTCAGCGTGCCATTTATAGACTGAAGCAAGCTCCGCAGAGTTGGAATCTTCGTTTTAACGAGACATTGAAAGAGTTTGATTTTGTCCAAAATGAAGAGGAGCCCTGTATTTACAAGAAAGTTAGTGGGAGCAAAATTACGTTCTTAATACTATATGTAGATGACATTATACTTATAGGAAACGACGTAGGAATGCTCAGTTCTGTGAAAGCTTGGCTTTCAAAATAGTTCTCCATGAAAGACTTGGGAATAGCTACCTATATTCTGGGTATTCGCCTCTACTGGGATAGAGCGAAAAGAATGTTAGGTCTTTCCCAAGCCCTCTACATGGAAAAGATCCTAAAGTGATTTAGGATGGAAGATTCTAAAAGAGGGTTTCTATCTCTGCAACATGGTGCAAAACTTTCCTTAGAGATGTGTCCTCAAAGTGAAGAAGACAGAAAGGAAATGAGCAAGGTACCATATGCTTCGGCAGTAGGTAGCCTCATGTACGCGATGATTTGCACTAGACCGGACATTACCTATACTGTGAGGTAGTAAGTCGGTTTCAGTCAAATACAGGGCAGAAACATTGGACTGCTGTAAAGAACATTATTAAGAAGATAAGAAGGACTAAAAAATTGGTTCTTACATACGGCGGTGGAGAACTTAGAGTGATGGATTATACAGACTCAGATTTTTCGGGGGACATGGATGCTCAGATGTCCACATCAGGGTAAACCTTTTGGTTTATTTTCCGCTGCTTATCTCGATTTTAATCACCAAATGTTAGGAATATGCCCTCGAATGCCACTCATAGGATGAGAGAGTGAGAGCATTTGTATTGTAATTATGAATATTCAATAAGGCAATGATTATTTATATATTATTGTATATCACTGGCATTGTGATTTGGTATATAGAATAATAGTCCTTGCATTTGAGAGCAAACATTCTACTCCTTATGGAGATAAGGAGATAGGCACTGGAAGTGTTTAGAGCTCGAATGCTTAATTAGTTTGCAAGTCAATAAAACTTAATTGGGCATTAAGTTTAGCCAAGATTTGTATAACGTGTACTTTTACATGTAGAGTGCATGCCTTCACTAAGAGTTAGTGGGAGCACGCGTTATAGGTATGCTAATGAGATTAGTATACTCGAACATGACTCACCTCAATTCGGTCACATGGATATCACTCAGGGTTTGTCAATGACTGAATCGAAAGATTGTGATAGGTATACGTGGACCTTTGACTTGAGGTTTCAGTAGGAGATATGCTTGTGACATTAAGTTAGTCATTAGAGTAGTTCGATTCAATCGCCGATAGGTGGGGTCAACCTCGAAATGCAATTTAGTGGGTAAGTAGCAGTCTCTACTGAATACCAAGATGGAATTCTTTTTCCTGTTAGTGAGAAGGTAAATGTCCTATGCGGTTAATGGCAAATGAGATCATAAGTCTTTGGCCAAAACAGTCAGAGCTAGTTGTATTTGATACACAAGAGCTCGGTGATCTCAGTTTGCATTAACAGAAAGCATAGAGTCAATTTAGAGTAGGGTTTGACTTTACCGTGACCCTAGTACTTGACCAGGACATATTATTGAAGGGTTTATACGTATATGGCATTCACGAAATAATGGTTTTGGAATGATCCGATCATTCGTTCTTAGTTGGGTTACGGTACAAAGCACTAGACTGGCTAAGTGTTACCCATACTCCTTGTTTCATCCCACTGCCGACTAAGATGGATCTATGGAGTTGCGCACAAGGATATTTGATGGATAAATATGTATTTACTATCTCTTCATTAATATTAGATATTAGATATCTAATTTGATTTATTTGATAAATCATGTGGTCTAGTGAATTGAAATTAATTACCGGGTGATTAATTTAATTCATAAATAATTATTTCTTGAATATATTATTATAATTTTGTATTTGATAAAATTAATTAATTAGATTAATTAATTAAGTATAAATACATTTGGGATAAAACGAAGTGTATTTAACGGACTAGACATGTGAACGTCCGATACACAAACCGAGTGGCTCGGCTCATTTTCTCACCAAACAATGTAGGCCGCCCCCCATCTCCTTCCATGTGGTGTGTGTGGTGTGTTTAATTGTTTAATGGATTGAGGACAAAAGGATGAGATTTCATATCTCATCATTTTGATCTCATCTCCATTATATAATGTAATGTCTTCTCATTATGGGATGAGTTGAAAAACACATATACACACACCTCAACAATAAGCCTGCTGGCCGTGAGTTAAGGTTGGAGGAAGAAAAATTTATTTTATTTTTCTTGTTCATCTTAGATAGAGAGAAAAGGAAGAAGAGAAGAGAATAAAAATATTGTGTCGATTCCTAGCCGTGTTCTTTAAGAACGAATTGACATACTATTTTTTTGATCAATATCCGACGCGTGTGAAGTAGAGACATTCGGCATTTTCGGTGTTGGATCTGTAATATCCGACGGAATTCTTACTTACTGTTGTATTATTCGGATAATTCAATACTGTTGTAGTCTTGTTGCATTTGTGAAATGAATATTGATGTTAGAATATATCATAATAGACTTAATAAAAACGATCACTCACACTATGTTTGAATTCTCAACGTTGTATAGATAAGTACATTTTTGAACTGTTTAACCTGAGCCTAACGTACCATAATCCTTAGGCATAACGTACGCTATTTTAAGTCCTTTACGTACGTAAAGAAGTACCTGTTACGTACGTAACCAGTATAATCGTATCCGATCTCAACTTTCGGCGTGTGGGGCCGAACGGGATTCGAATATCTGATCTTTTGGAGGCAACCTAGTTGACCTACATTACGTACGTAATGCTTCAAGCGGTAACATACGTAATGATGTTCGTACTTCAGTACAGTAACCTCTGGACTTAGCTTACATACGTAACACTTCTTGTGTAGCGTACGTAAAGCTGTTAACGTACGTTATCCCCTTGTGATAACGTACGTAACGAACTGTGCTGTTATAAAAAAACAACTTGTGTCTTTCATTTTGCACATCCAACCTCTGATTTTTCACCCATATAATCACCCCCCTGCATCCTTAGATCAAATTTACCTTCTTCCAACTTGTGTTTGAGCTTTACATTTTGATTTTTGAGCTTGTTGATTGGAAGTTGGAGACATTCTTGAAGCTTAGATTGTGTTCTTGTGGTTTTGGTGTATTGTTCTTCATTTCTGAAGGTATGTTATACGATTTAACCCTATAATCTCGTAATTGTAATGATAGTGATTAAGTATACTCCACCTAGTGATGAATTAATCAAGCTAAACATGTTTGTAGTTAAGCTTTCATCAAACTTAATGATAAATATGATGATTAGGGGATTTGTAATGATGAGTTCTTGGTGTTTTAGATGGTGATGATCATGTTTAGTAAACCACACTCTTCTTGCTGGACTAATAACACCATTAGAATAATAATAGTCCTTGTTTCCTTATAATGAAATGACTTGTTGGAATAATTACCATAAAATGTTTTAAGAAACCCTTGTTGATCATTAGAAGAATGAAATGACCTTCTTGAACCTAAGCTAAGTGAATTCAGAGGTATGATATTTGAATCTCCAGGTTAGTTAGAAGATTATAAGGATGGTGTTAAACTTGAGATAGTCTTCATGATCATGATATGGATTTACAACTAATTAACTCAACATAAGTAATTGTGTGTAATGCAGATTTTTACTTGTAATCAATTGAGATGTTCTTAATAAGATTAAATGGCACAAGATTATTGTTTAACACATTATGTATTAATTCTTAATCCAGCAAACATTTGGTAACACCTTGTAATCAATTGTAAGAATAGAATGGTATGAATAAGGTTCTTGGAGTAACACTTCAACATCTTAAAAAGTTGAACTACTCAAATGGGTATTTGGATGTTGTTTCGTTAAAAATTTGGTATAGATGATCATATGAACGTATTATTGAGTAAAATATACTTCATTCAAGGTTGATTGTTCGAGTAACCGATTTTGAATCAATGGCCGTCCGTTCGTTCGTTCGACAAAGAAGGACTATTCTCGCCTCCGTATTGAGGCAAGTTATGTTGCTTGGTTATAATGATGTGTGGATTCTTATGATGTTTATACATTTCATGTAAATGAAACACTTATAAACTTGTGACTTGTGATGTGAGTTCATCCTTAATGATGTTCCGTCTTCATCGTGGGATTGTATTCCCAAGTTCGTCACTTTCGAACCCTTGATATTATAGCCCTCATTGTCATTTCGGTGAGTCTTCGATCCTTAATCGGATTTGTGAATTGTTGAATTCGTTGTCATGTTGCATCGTGACAAATCCGGAGTCATATCTACGTTCCGATTGGATATTGTGTAGGATTTTTAGCCGGGCACATATATAGTCATGCGTGAGTATTTTCCGTGTTGGGCTGTGCACACGAGACGTAGTTCGTTGAGGCTAATTAGGTACATTGTCCCACGTATATCCTGGATTCCGTATACGGGGTGGACATGTGCACTGACACATATTCGGATCGGGCGTACTGTGATATCCATCTTGAGCCGTACTATCTTAAGTCGTTCATAGTCCATTTTTATATTTGGATGTGTTCGACGTTTTGTGACTAAGCATTCATACGCCCGAGGGGTATGTTCGTTAGTCGGGTTGTTTTTCCTTGAAATATTATTTATGTGAACTGTATAATATTCTTGAGAATCATTTATCATGTATATCTGACCCTGTGTTGGGCGAAATACTTGTGTTGTATTTTAGGTCGAGGAAAGGGCAAGGCACGGGAAGATCAGGGTGATGACGAAGGGTTCGAAGGATACTAGTTCGGGCCCCCCAAGTCTTTTATTATCCGGTCGTGTTCGTACCGTGTAATGTTATATTTCCACTTTATTTAATTTAAGAACAAATGTATTGTTATTTAAAGTATATTCCATCTCCATATGGATTATACTTATATTTTGGATCCTGTGTATAATAAGGCCGTATGCCATACTACTGTAAACTCCTAATCGGAGTAAGTACTATGTTTTGTGGTTCGGTATCACATGTATTGTGTATTTAATCTGTAATTTGGGTATCGCCTGGTGGGTGCCAGTGTGGGGTCCACGACACTGTAATGGCTGCCTTATTGGGGTGTTACAGAAGATGGTATCAGAGCGCTGTCATTTTTTTTAGTCTTTGTGTATTGAACTAGTATCAAGAGACCTTCGTGTCACGTGTGACCCGTGCGAGCGCCTGATCCTACGAGCCAAATGCGGTACGTACTTTATGAACCATGATTAAATTACCGACATGATATTGATATCTGAATGGATCTCTTTGTTGATCTTGGCATTTTAAGGGTTTGTGGCAGTAATTATCTGATTGATGATACGAATAAAATTCTGGATTGATTACATGATTGAAATTGTTCGACTCAAACGTCGATATGATATTCTGTGTGACCCTCGTAGTGACAATAACTCATTACGAACTGTTTTCTTGAATATGCAATTTCTTACTGCCATTAACTTAGCATGAATTCTGATTAGTATCATGAACTGTACTTATGGTTATCTTTACAAATTGATTCTTTCAGTATGGAAAGAAATTTGAGAGGTCGTGGCAGAGGGGGACGAGGCTGCGGAAGGGGCCGAATCCCGATACCACAAGCCAACAGGCGTGCGAATGCAGAGCATAGTTCCGCAGGCAGTGATTCGCCTTCTAGGGACCAATCGCACCACACTGGACGCGAGGATGCTCGTTTCGATCCTTACGCTGTGATGCAGGGCATGATGGATCAGATGACCCAAATGGGTCAGTTAATGGAAACTATGCAGAGAGCTGCTACCAACCAGCATCAGGGGCCACCTCCTGTACATGGCGGACCGGTGAGTCGGATCATCAGCGACATCTCTCGCCAGCGTCCCCCAATTTTTGAAGGTTCCTCTGAGCCGGCTGATATCGTGCATTGGATCGAACACTTTGAGAAATTGTTCGATATGGTATACTGTCCAGCAGAGAATCGCGTCTCCGTAGCAGCTTACTACCTGGGCAAGGGCGCCCACACTTGGTGGCTTTCGGTGAGGCCAACTGATGGCATATGTACTTGGGAAGAATTTAAAAATCTCATGCTAGACCGTTACTATCCGGGTCCTCTCCGCGAGGCCAAATTATCAGAATTGCTGAATCCGGACCCGTCCGAAGATGATGACGTACTATCCATCTCCGAGAAATTCCAGGCACTTCTTCCTTTTGTCGCAATGATTGTCCAAACGGAGGCTGATAAGATCAAATACTTTCTCAAAAGGCTTAAACCCCGAATGAGAATGCAACTATTGAACCATCATTGTGTGACCCTACCAGAGTTCATTGAGAAAACTCTGGAGTACGAATTGACCGCGAAGGAAATTTCCAAGAAGCAACCACAGTCTAACAACAATAAATTCAGGAACCAGAACCAGACAGACAGCAACCGGGGAACGTTCAAGAGACCCCAACCAGTGCCAAATCCTTCTGAACGGCAACCTACGGCGTCGAAGCCAACTGGATCGCAACCTCGAGCGATCAGCCTATCTGTTGTGTGCTATAACTGTGGAGACCAGAGGCACATCAATTCAAAATGCCCAAGACCAGCCGTGTCATGCCATACTTGTGGGAAGAATGGACATCGTGATCGTTATTGCAGGGGTGGACTAGGACGTACTCCCACAACACCTCATGCTCCAGTACAGTCTTCAGTTCAGGACCGTGTACCTCTGTCCGCTTCTTATCAGACTACCGCGGCAAACAAAGGGATGGGGCGTGGAAATCAAGCTGGTACATCTGGTACCGGGGCTGCAAAACCCAGAGTATACGAGATGAAGAAGGCTGAAGATCCCGAAGACAGCAAGATTGCAGGTACTCTCGAGATCCAATCTCAGCCTGTCTGTGTTCTTTATGATACCGGTGCTTCACACTCCTTTTTATCTGCTTCTTGTTTGAATCATTTGCGATTAGATCGTGTTATCAATTGTGAACCTTATATAATTGGTCTACCCGATGGTAGAAGAATTGTTGGGAATCGTGAAGTTCAGGACTACTCGATTCGTATGAACGACTGTGAGTGGTTGTCGAATTTAATTGTGGTCGAATTACCTAAAGATGATGTGATCTTGGGTATCGATTGGATGGACCGTCACGATGCCATAATTAGTGTCCGCAAACGAACAGTGACCGTCACATCTGACGATGGTGTTGAGTGTACCTTCCAGGGTGACAACCCCAGCCATTCCGGGAGAGTCATCAGTGCTATAAAAATAGTGAAACTGCTTAATCAGGGGTGTATTGGCTATTAATGTTACATGACTAAGGCAACGGATCGACCAGTTGAATTGATCGATATTCCGGTAGTCCGAGACTACCCAGACGTGTTTCCAGATGAGTTTCCAGGCTTACCTCCACATCGTGATGTAGAGTTCAATATTGAGTTAGAGCCTGGTACATCCCCGCTTTCAAAAGCACCGTATCGTATGGCCCCGACTGAGATGCAGGAGCTGAAGAACCAACTTGAGGATTTGACCGAGAAGGGCTACATTAGACCTAGCGCGTCCCCTTGGGGAGCACTAGTACTATTTGTACGGAAGAAGGACGGATCCCTACGTCTGTGTATTGATTATCGTGAGCTGAATAAGGTAACCATTAAGAACAAATATCCATTGCCGCGTATTGGATCAGCTTCAAGGGGCTGCTGTGTTTTCTAAGATCGACTTGAGGTCTGGTTACCATCAGTTGACGATTCGTGAGTCTGATATTTCGAAGACCGCTTTTCGTACTCGCTATGGGCATTATGAGTTCGTAGTGATGCCTTTTGGACTGACGAATGCACCGGCAGTATTCATGGAGCTGATGAATCGAGTCTTTATTAACTATCTGGATTGCTTTGTAGTCGTTTTTATTGATGACATTCTGATCTATTCTCGTGACCATGAAGAGCACGAGCGTCATCTCCATCTAGTTCTCGAGTTGTTAAGGCGGGAGCAGCTTTATGAAAAATTTTCTAAATGTGAATTCTGGATGCGTGAAGTTATCTTTCTCGGACATGTGATATCAGCTGATGGGGTGCGAGTAGACCCACAAAAGACAGAAGCTATCCGAGACTGGATACCACCAAACAATGTTAAGGAAGTACGCAGTTCTTGGGACTAGCAGGTTATTACCGACGGTTCGTGGAAGGTTTTTCCAAAATTGCCCAACCAATGACTAATTTGCTGAGTAAGGATAAGAAGTATTTATGGTCAGAGGCATGTCAGCGTAGTTTTGATGAACTTAAGAGTCGGTTGATTTCGGCACCTATTTTAGTCCTACCGAAAGGAACGGAAGGGTTTGTAGTGTATAGTGACGCATCTAAATAGGGCCTTGGGTGTGTACTAATGCAGAGCGGGAAGGTGATCTCCTATGCATCGAGACAGCTACGACCTTACGAGATCAACTACCCCACCCATGATTTAGAACTCGCAGCCGTGGTGTTTGCTTTAAAAATTTGGCGTCATTATCTGTATGGAGTTACCTGTCAGATTTTTACTGATCACAAGAGCCTGAAGTACATTTTTACTCAGAAGGAGTTAAACATGAGGCAGATAAGGTGGCTAGAACTCATCAAAGATTATGATATCGAGATCCTTTATCATCCGGGCAAAGAAAATGTAGTTGCCGATGCTTTGAGTCATAAAACAGTACAGGAGCAGATGCTTGCCCGACTAACAACTCAAAGGGAATTGCAGTTAGAATTGGTAAGGCCGGAAATTAAAGTCTGGTTACAACGTATTCAAGGAAAACTCTGTACACTTGAGATTTCATCGTTCCTTGAGGATATAATTAGATCAAAGCAAGTTACGAACCCATTCTTATCTCGGGTTCGTGATGAAATAACTCAAGGGAAAGCTCCTGGCTTTGTGATACACGAGGATGGATTGATACACTTCAGGAACCGAGTTTGTGTACCCACAGATGACGAATTAAGGAATTCTATCCTGAGAGAAGCTCATGCTACCCCGTACTCTATCCACCCGGGGTCTAGCAAAATGTATAAGGATTTGAAACAATATTATTGGTGGGGAAGTATGAAACGAGAAGTTGCGGAGTTCGTTTCGAGGTGTCTAACCTATCAACAAGTTAAGATTGAGCACCAACAACCTGCAGGAATGCTGAAACCGCTTCCGATTCCTGAGTGGAAATGGGAGGACATATCGATGGATTTTATCACCAGCTTGCCGACGAGTCGTCGAGGGATGAATACGATTTGGGTGATTGTGGATCGTCTGACCAAATCAGCCCACTTTCTGGAGATTAAAAACACTTGGGGACCCGAGAGATTGGCTCAGCTTTTTATCAAAGAGATTGTAAGGTTACATGGCACCCTAAGAGTATTGTATCAGATCGTGACGGGCGATTCGTGTCACATTTTTGGAAAGCAGTTCATCGTGCGATGGGTACGCAATTGAACTTCAGCACAGCATTTCACCCGCATATGGATGGTCAGACTGATAGGACTATCCAAACTTTAGAAGATATGCTGAGGGCGTGCGTTCTCGATTGGAAGGGTGATTGGGAGGCCCAACTACCTTTGGTGGAATTCACTTATAATAATAGCTGGCACACTTCGATTCAGATGGAACCCTATGAAGCGTTGTATGGCCGTCGTTGTAGATCCCCTCTGTGTTGGGATGATCCATCTGAAACCTTAGGTACGGAACCCGATATGTTGTTAGCAGCCCGTGAGAAGATCGCTCTGATTAGGAGTCGTTTGTTGACACCTCAAAGCCGACAGAAGTCCTACGCAGACAAACGTCGGCGACCGCTTGAGCTCGAGGTCGGAGACCATGTACTAATGAAAGTATCCCCTACTCGAGGAGTTTTTTGTTTTGGGAAGAGAGGCAAGCTAAGTCCGAGGTATATCGGGCCGTTTGAGGTGTTGGAACGAGTATGCGATTTAGCCTATCGCCTGGATTTACCACCAGCCCTGAGCCGGATTCATAACGTATTCCATGTCTCCTAGTTAAGGAAATACGTTGCTGATCCGAGTCATGTACTTCAGTTCGATGAGATCAATTTAGCGGAGGATCATTCGTATGAGGAGCGCCCCATACGGATACTTGAGAGGAGGATCAAATAATTGCGGAACAAGACGATTCCCCTACTGAAGGTTCAGTGGTCACGACACGGGGTCGAGGAGGCCACGTGGGAGACGGAGAGCAGCATTCAAGAGAGGTATCCCGAATTGTTTACCCCTTAGTTCGAGGACGAAACCCCTTTTAAGGGGGGGAGTATGTAATATCCGACGGAAATTCTTACTTATTGTTGTATTATTCGGATAATTCAATACTGTTATAGTCTTGTTGCATTTGCGAAATGAATATTGATGTTAGAATATATCATAATAGACTTAATAAAAACGATCACTCGCACAATGTTTGAATTCTCAACGTTGTATAGATAAGTACATTTTTGAACTGTTTAACCTGAGCTTAACGTACGATAATCCTTAGGCATAACGTACGCTATTTTAAGTCCTTTACGTACGTAAAGAAGTACCTGTTACGTACGTAACCAGTGTAATCGTATCCGATCTCAACTTTCGGCGTGTGGGGCCGGACGAGATTCGAATATCTGATCTTTTGGAGGCAACCTAGTTGACCTACATTACGTACGTAATACTTCGCCAAAGAACGCATTTAATGATGTTCGCATTTCACCCAAGAACCTCTGGACATAGCTTACGTACGTAACACTTCTTGTGTAGCGTACGTAAAGCTGTTAACATACGTTATCCCATTATGATAACGTACGTAACGAACTGTGCTGTTATAAAAAGACAACTTGTGTCTTTCATTTTGCATGTCCAACCTCTGATTTTTCACCCATATAATCACTCCCCTGCATCCCTAAATCAAATTTACCTTTTTCCAACTTGTGTTTGAGCTTTACATTTTGATTTTTGAGCTTGTTGATTGGAAGTTGGAGACATTCTTGAAGCTTAGATTGTGTTCTTGTGGTTTTGGTGTATTGTTCTTCATTTCTTAAGGTATGTTATACGATTTAACCCTATAATCTCGTAATTGTAATGATAGTGATTAAGTATACTCCACCTAGTGATGAATTAATCAAGCTAAACATGTTTGTAGTTAAGCTTTCATCAAACTTAATGATAAATATGATGATTAGGGGATTTGTAATGATGAGTTCTTGGTGTTTTAGATGGTGATGATCATGTTTAGTAAACCACACTCTTCTTGCTGGACTAATAACACTATTAGAATAATAATAGTCCTTGTTTCCTTATAATGAAATGACTTGTTGGAATAATTACCATAAAATGTTTTAAGAAACCCTTGTTGATCATTAGAAGAATGAAATGACCTTCTTGAATCTAAGTTAAGTAAATTCAGAGGTATGATATTTGAATCTCTAGGTTAGTTAGAATATTATAAGGATGGTGTTAAACTTGATATAGTCTTCATGATCATGATATGGATTTACAACTAATTAACTCAACATAAGTAATTGTGTGTAATGCAGATTTTTACTTGTAATCAATTGAGATGTTCTTAATAAGATTAAATGGCACAAGATTATTGTTTAACACATTATGGATTAATTCTTAATCCAGCAAACATTTGGTAACACCTTGTAATCAATTGTAATAATAAAATGGTATGAATAAGGTTCTTGGAGTAACACTTCAACATCTTAAAAAGTTGAACTACTCAAATGGGTATTTGGATGTTTTCTCGTTAAAAATTTGGTATAGATGATCATATGAACGTATTATTGAGTAAAATATACTTCATTCAAGGTTGATTGTTCGAGTAACCGATTTTGAATCAAGGGCCGTCCGTTCGTTCGTTCGACAAAGAAGGACTATTCTCGCCTCCGTATTGAGGCAAGTTATCTTGCTTGGTTATAATGATGTGTGGATTCTTATGATGTTTATGCATTTCGTGTAAATGAAACACTTATAAACTTGTGACTTGTGATGTGAGTTCATCCTTAATGATGTTCCGTCTTCATCGTGGGATTGTATTCCAAAGTCCGTCACTTTCGAACCCTTGATAATATTGCCCTCATTGTCATTTCGGTGAGTCTTCGATCCTTCATCGGATTTGTGAATTGTTGAATTCATTGTCATGTTGCATCGTGACATATCCGGAGTCATATCTACGTCCCGATTGGATATTGTGTAGGATTTTTAGCCGGGCACATATATAGTCCTGCGTGAATATTTTCCGTGTTGGGTTGTGCACACGAGACGTAGTTCGTTGAGGCTAATTAGGTACATTGTCCCACGTATATCCTGGATTCCGTGTACGGGGTGGACATGTGCACTGACACATATTCGGATCGGGCGTACTGTGATATCCATCTTGAGCCGTACTATCTTAAGTCGTTCATAGTCTATTTTTATATTTGGATGTGTTCGACGTTTTGTGACTAAGCGTTCATACGCCCGAGGGGTATGTTCGTTAGTCGGGTTATTTTTCCTTGAAATCTTATTTATGTGAACTGTATAATATTCTTGAGAAACATTTATCATGTATGTATGACCCTGTGTTGGGCGAAATACTTGTGTTGTATTTTAGGTCGAGGAAAGGGCAAGGCACGGGAAGATCAGGGTGATGACGAAGGGTTCGAAGGATACTAGTTCGGGGGCCCCAAGTCTTTTATTATCCGGTCGTGTTCGTACCGTGTAATGTTATATTTCCGCTTTATTTAATTTAAGAACAAATGTATTGTTATTTAAAGTATATTCCATCTCCATATGGATTATACTTATATTTTGGATCCTGTGTATAATAAGGCCGTAGGCCATACTACTGTAAACTCCTAATCGGAGTAAGTACTATGTTTTGTGGTTCGGTATCACATGTATTGTGTATTTAATCTGTAATTTGGGTATCGCCTGGTGGGTCCCAGTGTGGGGTCCACGGCACTGTAATGGCCGCCTTATTGGGGTGTTACAGGATCATTCAACAAGTCACCACGAATTGGATTCGTGTTCGTGTCGGTAACCGGGAAAAGGCTTTCTTGGTTTTTCCTTCGAAGATTATATTACCAAAGGACTACAAGGGTAAGTATTCTTTGATTATCATCCTCGTTATTTATATTCGTTTATACGATGCTTGATCGATCCGTTTTTTGGGTTTGGTTTTATCCGATTGGACTGGTTTATATTCCGCTGTCTCGATTTTAATCACCGAATCCCATCAGTGGTATCGGAGCGAGGTCTATGTGATCGTATATTCGATATTAGCATTTGGAGTTCTTGGTTATTTTTTTATGATTTGGAATCATAATTCTTTTAATTGTTAATGTTTAATTGTTCATCTAAAAATTATTTTTCATGATTTTATGTTACAATATAAATCTATTTTTTTAAAAAAAACTGATTTAAATGTGTAATATAAAAATTAGAAAATTATTATTTTGGGATTCGGGACGAAAAGACGAGCCGAAAAATTGGCCGGACTCGGCAGCTCGGGGCTGCCGGGACTGCCCGGCAGCAAGTTGCCTGCCAAGAGGGGCAGGCAGCTGTAGTACCCGAGATTTTTATTTCCAGTTGCCCTGAATTATTTGTCATTTGGTACCGGTTATTTTGTTTCGTTATGATTATGTGGGATACGTTTTTTCTATTATGTACGGTATGATGTGTTCTGTTGTAATGTTCGTCGAGTGGGACTTGTGTCGAACGCATTTCTTTGATTAAATGCGTTCTTGTGATATGTTATGTTTCGTAAATTGCTCATTATTGTTTTCAATCATAGCCGGTGCGTTAGTGTGACCGAGACATTGTTGAACGCCTAACCGGACTGTCGGAACGATCGAGTTTTGACCGTAAGGCCTCACCGAGTTACGGCCGCAATGCCTTGCCGGTTACGGCCGTAAGGCGCCCGCACATGTTGGGAAGTAGCCCAGGGAGGATCGGTTACGACCGTAAGGAGTGGCCGGGTATGGCCGTAATGCCCTGTTACGGCCGCAATGCTTTATCTGGTAACGGCCGTAATATGCCCGAGCGTTTTGGGCAGTGGCCTGGGAGGTACGATTACGCCCATAAGATGATGCGGATTACGGCCGTAAGGGCCGAGTTATGGCTGTAAGGTACTGCCCGTTACGGCCGTAACATGCGCAACTATATATAGGCCTGGCCGACGGGTTTTGTTCATTTTTCACCCTTCCTCCTTCTTCCGCAATTCTCGGCTGGGACTCCTGGGTGGTAATCGAAGGTACATCGTGCATCATTTTGGGAAACTTAGTTCGTGTCAATCATCATCTAATCCTTGTTCTTCATCGGATCGAAGTAAATTCTTGAAATCTCCTAGGGTTGACTTTCGGGATTTCCTTCCTGGTTTTTGTTGATCGTCCGATTTTGATGAATCAGTTGATGTTATTGAGTATTTGATCTTCTGATTTTGATTATCATGTTCTATGGGTTGTATATCCATATTTCGAGTTTGTTTAACTCGATTGGCGATTCGAGTGTTCTTGGGAGTTATTGAACATTTAATATTCGATTAAATGTCCCAATGAGTTCCCTTCGATAGTTTGGTAGGATTTCCGTTGTTTTTGGTCTTGATTCTCATTGTAATCGTATCTTCGTTGTCTTTGCCAAAGGATTGTAGGTGTTCGAGGTTTCCCGATTGAGCCGTGTTCGTCGGAATGTTCGGTATCGGTTATCGAGGAAAGTATCTTGCTATACGATTTGTGTCTTGTGAATAGAGACTTCGTGTTAGGTTTATGATGATTTGGTTTACCTTCGTGAATATGCTTCATGTGATTTGATTATTGTGACCGATTGATGGTAGTGATGATATACTCATTTGGTTAACGTCGTCGAATTGTGTTGGTTGTGTTAATCATATGGTTTGTGTCGGGCGTGATTGGTCTTGGTTGAGTTGTCGTGATTATTATGATATTTGTGTCGTTTTGATTTACATACTTGAATATGTATCACGGTGTTGTTGAATGGTTTGACATATTGGTAATAATGTGTGTTGTTCGTGGTGATGTGTTAAGTTGATCAATATGAGTTGTGTCGTGATAATGTGTGTGTTCCGGGTAGGGTCTGACGAGGCCTCTGGAGTTCAGTACATGATGTGTACGAACAATGCGTGTGGTCCGGGTAGGGTCTGACGAGGCCTCTGGAGTTTGGTACATGATGTGTACGAACAATGTGTGTGGTCCGGGTACGGTCCGTTGAGGCTTCTGGAGTTTGGTACATGATGTGCACGAACAATGCGTGTGGTCTTGGTAGGGTTCGTCGAGGCCTCTGGAGTTCGGTACATGATGTGTACGAAAAATGATCGTGTAATAGTGATTGATTGGATAACGTTTTAAAGTTGGGTCACAGACCCATTATGATATCTTAACTAGTGTGTATTGAAACGAGAATCGAGCTGAGGCTCTAATGCTTTCGAAAAGTTTTGTAAATTTGGACTCGAGTGTAACACCCCAAACTAGGCGGATATTACAGTGCCGTGGACCCCAACTGGGACCCACCAGGCGAATGAAAACTAATGAATTAAATAATATAATTGTAGTACCGAACCACATTATATTACCAAATACTCCGATGAGGAGCTTAAATACAATACACCAGGACAATACAGAATACTAGTATATTTTATATGAAGATAAAATACACCACCCTGAATAAAAAACATCCCAAACGGAATTTGCAGCGAAAATACAAATGAAGAAAAACAAGAATGACTGAAAGGACTGGGCCCCCCTACTAGTATCACTGGGACTCCTCGCCGTCAACGTTCTATTCCCGTGCTTTTGCCTTGCCATGACCTGAAAACAATATCCCCCAACGGGGTCAGTTACACAAAACAACAATCCTCAAGGGTTAAATATACACAATCATGATATATCTCAATTATGAAATATCCTTAGTTATGAATTTAATCTGAAGATGAGCATCATAGTACGCCCGTAATGTTCTGTGCAAGTTTACAAGACGAGTGCCCGGACACACCCATCCTTGTACCTAATTAGTCTCACGAAGGTAAACGTTACCGTGTGCACAGTCCAATGTATCGGTGAACCCAACACATGACTATCGTGTGCTCGACTAAAAATTCCACACATCCGCACCCGGCCACGCAATATGAACCCAGAAGGTCACACGATCAAAAGTGACCATGATGATTATCAATAAATAACAATTCGACAAAGTCAAGAATGACTCACCGAGATGAAATAATAATTAAGTGAATGATAGCTCAATGAAATGATTGGAACCGTCGTTCCTCGTGAATGAAGTGATTATTCGACAATTACAAGTCTCAATACGGTTAATACATTATGAATGAGTTATGATTATGAATGAACAACAACGAAAGGAATGAATATCCTTTTAACCGAGTAAGAATTAACTTACACAACACCGGTGACAAATGTCCTTCCACGAACAAACGTCTTAAATGAGATGTTGGTCGCTTGAACAACCTTAAATAACACAATTACCAACAATCCTTTCAACATACGAATCAAACACGATGATAACTAACTCAAAACGTCGATATGACTAAACCAAGTTCATTGGGGCATTATATCAAACACGTTGTGACCAAACTTCGATTGTTTACAATCAATCCTCAATTATACCAATATCAAAACCCCAAGGAGTGTTTCAAACCGACAAAACATCTTCAATACAACCAAAAATCCAATATGAATATCCAAATTCGTGATTTCAACAACAACTAATCGAAAACCCCCAAATCCAACTCAATATTCAAAGTGTTCTTGAATAACCTTTCAATAATCCAATGAATATTCATACACACTCGTAATCAGACATACATCTCTTCATACAACATGATTAAAACGTCCAAAACATCATATCTCAACACAAAATCGAAATCCAAGATGTTTGAAGAATATTACCTTTGAAGATCCAAATACTTTGATCCGAAGAACACACATTAGATCGACTATCTAAGCTTCACAACCAAATGAAAATGATGGAAACCGAGTAATCAAGTGATTGATGAAGAAAAATCTCTTCCTCAAGCTCTCTCTCTCGGACAAGGTGAAGAAAATGAGAGAAATGACCTCAAAAACCCGTCCAGGTCCTTATAAACTGCCGAACGTTACGGCCGTAACTCGGCCTACTTACGGCCGTAACATTCCAGGTCAACGGCCTTACGGCCGTAACTAGCCATCTTGTACGGCCGTAACTCGGCTTCGTCCAGAATCTGCCGACAGTCATACGGCCGTACCCGCACCTGTCTTACAGGCGTAACTCGCCCTCGTCCAAACACCTGCCGACAGCCATACGGCCGTAGCCGCACACCTTACGGGCGTAACTCGACCGATACGGCCGTAACCGGCCAAACTTACGGGCGTATGAAGCCTTCGTCGAAACTGCCTGGGCACCCTGCTCGACACGTACGGCTGTAACCGGCCAAGCCTTATGGCCGTACCTACCTCAACTTACGGCCGTATGCCGCAACCCTTACGGACGTAATCCCTCCTCGTCCGACATTTCCTGCAACCCACGGACACATATTACGGCCGTAGCCTGTCTAGCTTACGGCCGTATCTTGTCTTCGGCCAAAACAACCTTAAGCCAACGAATGCATGTTACGGCCGTAATGTATGATTTGTTACGGCCGTAACTCGTTGCTGGAAATGACGAAAATGCGACAACTCCATTAACTCGCTACAAACGGTGAATGATCCGACATACAATACTCGTATAAATGTAATTAAGTCCAACAACACGCGATAGATGAGAATTCCATCATAAGACTACCATTCACGATGATAATGATGATACTCTCGTCTTAATCCACAAACGGAGATGAATGACGACCGGTAACTGATGCACGGTTACAAAATGCCAACGATGAACACAAATGAATGAATCATGAATGATGAGTGATTATTAATGAGTGAAAATTACTGAGTGACAATTACTGACTGAGAATTACTGAATGATAATGAATGAATTACAACCGGGTATTACATACTCCCCCCCTTAAAAAGAGTTTCATCCTCGAAACTAAGGGTCAAATAACTCGGGATAACTCTCCCGCATACTATGCTCGATTTCCCAAGTAGCCTCTTCGATTCCGTGCCTAGACCACTGAATCTTGACCAAAGGAATAGTCTTGTTCCTCAACTGTTTGATTCGCCGCTCTAAAACTCGTATAGGACGCTCCTCATACGAATGATCATCCGCGATCTCGATTCCGCCGAATTGAAGTATGTGACTCGGGTTGGCAACATACTTCCGCAACTGAGAGACGTGAAACACATTATGAATTCGGCTCAACGCCGGAGGTAAAGCCAATCGATAAGCCAGACTGCCTACTCGATCCAAAATCTCATACAGTCCAATGAATCTCGAACTCAACTTCCCCCGTTTTCTGAATCGGAAAATACCTCGACTCGGGGATACCTTGACCAACACGTGGTCACCTGTCTCGAACTCTAGTGGTCGACGACGATTATCTGCATATGATTTCTGTCGACTCTGAGCGGTCAACAAACGACTCCTAATCAAAGCTACCTTCTCACGGGCGGCTATAAGCATATCGGGCTCGGTGCTGATTGATTCTGATAAGTCATCCCAACATAAAGGAGATCGACAACGACGACCGTACAAGGCCTCATAAAGTGCCATCTTAATTGAAGCATGCCAACTATTATTGTACGTGAACTCAATCAACGGTAGTTGGGCTTCCCAATTATCTTTCCAATCGAGAACACATGCCCTCAACATGTCCTCCAAAGTCTGAATAGTCCTCTCTGATTGTCCGTCGGACTGAGGATGAAAAGCTGTGCTGATATTAAGCTGAGTTCCCATAGCACGATGAACTGATTTCCAAAAATGAGACACGAACCGTCCATCACGATCGGAAATGATACTTTTAGGAGTACCGTGCAGTCTCACTACCTCTTTGATGAACAACTGGGCAAGTCCCTTGGGACCCCACGTATCCTTAATCTCAAGGAAATGAGATGATTTAGTTAAGCGGTCCACAATCACTCAGATTGTATTCATGCCACGACGACTCGTCGGCAAACTCGTGATGAAGTCCATAGAAATATCTTCCCACTTCCACTCTGGGATAGGGAGTGGTTTCAGCATACCTGCCGGTCTCTGATGTTCTATCTTGACTTGCTGACAGGTTAAACATCTCGAAACAAATTCTGCGACTTCTCGCTTCATATTACTCCACCAGTAATTTTGTTTCAAGTCCTTGTACATCTTGCTGGACCCCGAATGAATGGAGTAAGGGGTAGCATGAGCTTCTCTCAAAATCGAGTTTTTCAACTCGTCATTCGCCGGTACGCATAACCGATTCTTAAATCGCAAAAGTCCATCCTCGTGGACCACAAATCCAGGGGCTTTCCCCTGAACGACATCCTCTCGGATGCGTAACAATGATGGGTCTGAATCCTGATTCACTCTGATTGTCTCCTCAAGTGTCGATGAAATTTCTAACATGCAAAGTTTCCCTTGCACTCGCTGAAGCCAGACCTCGATCTCGGGTCTAAGAAATTCTTATTGAAGCTCTTCCTGAACTGTTAAATGAGCAAGCATTTGCTCCTGAACGGACTTACGACTCAAGGCATCGGCGACAACGTTCGCCTTGCCCGGGTGGTACAGGATCTCAAAATCATAATCTTTGATTAGTTCCAACCACCGCCTCTGTCGCATATTTAACTCCTTCTGAGTAAATATATACTTCAAACTCTTATGATCGGTGAATATCTGACAGGTGATGCCATAAAGGTAATGATGCCAAATCTTCAACGCGAAAACCACGGCTGATAGCTCCAGGTCGTGGGTCGGATAATTAACCTCATAAGGTCTCAATTTCCGTGAAGCATAGGCAATAACCTTCCCATTCTGCATTAATACACATCCGAGACCATGTCCGGACACGTCACTATAAACCACGAATCCCTCCGTCCCTTGTGGCAAGGAAATGACAGGTGCTGAAATTAACCGGTTCTTGAGTTCCTCAAAACTCTGCTGACACGCGTCGGACCACGTGTATTTCTTATCCTTTCGCAAAAGGTTCATCATTTGTTGAGCGATTTTAGAAAATCTTACCACAAACCGCCGATAATAACCGGCTAATCCGAGAAAGCTTCGGATTTCCTTAACATTCTTTGGAGGTAACCAATCTCGGATAGCCTCTGTCTTCTGAGGATCAAAACGCACACCGTCTGATGAAATTACATGCCCGAGAAACGTCATTTCGGACATCCAGAACTCACATTTGGAAAACTTTCCATAAAGCTGCTCTCGTCTCAACACATCGAGCACCTGATGAAGGTGAAACTCGTGCTCCTCTCGGTCACGAGAATAAATTAAAATGTCATCAATGAAGACAACCACAAACTGATCCAAAAAGTCGATGAAAACCCGATTCATTAACTCCATGAATACCGCAGGTGCATTAGTGCATTAATTAACTCCACGAACTCATAATGACCATAGCATGTTCGAAACGCCTCCCTCGCGATATCCGACTCTCGAATTCACATTTGATGATATCCAGATCTTAAGTCGATCTTGAAAAAATACTGAAGCTCCCTGAAGTTGATCTAAGAGATCATCAATACGGGGTAGAGGATACTTATTCTAGATCATCACCCTGTTCAACTCCCGATAATCAATACACGAACGAAACAACCATCCTTCTTCTTGACAAAAACACTAGTGCTCCCAACGGGGACGCACTCGGTCAGGTATAACCTTTCTCGAACAATTCCTCCAGTTGATTCTTCAACTCCTGCATTTCGGTCGGGGCCATCCGGTATGGTGCCTTTGATAATGGGGACGTACCAGGCTCCAACTCTATAGTGAATTCCACATCCCTCGGTGGAGGTAAACCAGGTAGCTCGTCTGGGAGTACATCGTCAATCGATAACAATGATACCACGAATGGTTGAATACCTCGATTGCCTCAGAACGGTCAATCGATGACAATGATACAATGAATGGTTGAACACCTCGATTGCCTTAGAACGGCCAATCGATGACAATGATACAATGAATGATTGAACACCTCGATTGCCTTAGAACGGCCAATCGATGACAATTGTACAATGAATGATTGAACACCTCGATTGCCTTAGAACGGCCAATCGATGACAATAATACAATGAATGATTGAACACCTCTGATTGAGTTTTCACTGCTTTCATCATATTAATGATTCTTCTGGAACAACGGGGATTACCTCCCTGAAATACACACTCGACTCCAACGACTGAAATGATGGTGACCATATGCTTACGAACACTGAGGATGGCATCATGACGATCTATCCAACTAATACCCAATATTACATCGTCTTAAGGTAAAATCCACCACGATTAGGTCCACCAACCAATCGCGGTCATTAAGCTTAATTCGGTCGGTTCTTCACCTTATGATTTCCGAGAATTCTTCTACCGACAGGTAGACCAATGATATAAGGTCCACAATTAATAGGACTATCCAAGTGAAGTCTATACAAATATGATTCTGAAATGAATGAATGCGATGTACCAGTATCAAAAAGGGTTCACACAGGTTGAGATAGAATTACGAGTATACCTGAGATCATTAGGGCCTCCGGATCGCCGGTCCTCTTCATCGCATGAATCCGGGACTTGCCGGCCCCCGAACCGGACGCTCCCGTCTGATAAATATGAGCTCCGCCTTTATTTGCTTCCGTTGTCTTAAACGACATTGACAGAGCAGTGTGATTCTGAATCGCTGATTGCTTCGGGGCCTGAGATGCCACCGAAGTTGGCTTGGAGTCCCTTCGGCAAAAACAGGCCTTATGCCCAACAATCCCACAATTATGGCACGTGATAGATGGTTTCAGACACTTAGTGCTGTAATGACCCGGCACTCCACAGTTGAAATAGGTGATGGTTGATCTGGCCGCTCGGGACTGAGATCCCGCAGGATTATGCGCCATTGGAGGTCGCTCAGAAAAGTTAGGACTCGCACGAGGCTTCTTGAAGGTTGACTAACCGCCTTTGGACTGATTACGCTTCGTTGATTTCTTGCTGACAGAAGAAGGTTGTTGCTCAGCAATTTCCTTAGCAGCAGGCTCATACGGGAGAGTTCTCTCGATTAATTCGGCCAGAGTGGCGCAATGATGATTAAGCAATTGCATATGGGTCATCATGAACTGCATAAAAGTGAGTGGATCAACCCGAACATCTTCCGATCGAGCTGAGTTCTGGGTACGATTTCCCAATAGTGAGTGATTATTTCCCGGGTTTCGGCCCGCACCGCGGCCTCTCCCCATGCGTCCTCTGACAGCTCTCTCCATACTGAAGTAGGGAGGTCGCATGATAATCATAGATCTCGTATGAGTACCGCATTATGATTTACGTCATGAAATGATGAAAATGAGCGTACGTGCTCTAACACAGTGATTACATGAATGATTAACTGAGGTGACATGATTATCTGCTGATATTCTTGAAATGATTATCTTTAACAAGTTAACTAGATTAATGATATGATCTTCAAGATCAACAACTAAGTAATGAAATGAACTGAGTGATTAATGAGTTAACATGATCAACGTGATCAAAGTGAAAATGATGTTTGAGGATTGTTAACTGATGAATTATGAATGAATGATTATTGCCAGAAATTATACCATGGCGTTAGAAGTCTTACAGTTCTTTCGGTCTGATGGGCTCAGTATTTGCACAGGTCACACGTGACGCGAAAGTTCATTGATACTAGTCTGATGACGATGATTCCAAATGAGACATGACTCGGAAGGTAGTATTCAAAACCACGCTCCGATACCAACTCTGTAACACCCCAAACTAGGCGGATATTACAGTGCCGTGGACCCCGACTGGGACCCACCAGGCGAATGAAAACTAATGAATTAAATAATATAATTGTAGTACCGAACCACATTATATTACCAAATACTCCGATGAGGAGCTTAAATACAATACACCAGGACAATACAGAATACTAGTATATTTTATATGAAGATAAAATACACCACCCTGAATAAAAAACATCCCAAACGGAATTTGCAGCGGAAATACAAATGAAGAAAAACAAGAATGACTGAAAGGACTGGGAGCCCCTACTAGTATCACCGGGACTCCTCGCCGTCAACGTTCTATTCCTGTGCTTTTGTCTTGCCATGACCTAAAAACAATATCCCCCAACGGGGTCAGTTACACAGAACAACAATCCTCAAGGGTTGAATATACACAATCATGATATATCTCAATTATGAAATATCCTTAGTTATGAATTTAAGGTGCAGAGGAGCATCATAGTACGCCCGTAATGTTCTGTGCAAGTGTACAAGACGAGTGCCCAGACACACCCGTCCTTGTACCTAATTAGTCTCACGAAGGTAAACGTTACCGTGTGAACAGTCCAATGTATCGGTGAACCCAACACATGACTATCGTGTGCTTGACTAAAAATTCCACACATCCGCACCCGGCCACGCAATATGAACCCAGAAGGTCACACGATCAAAAGTGACCATGATGATTATCAATGAATAACAATTCGACAAAGTCAAGAATGACTCACCGAGATGAAATAATAATTAAGTGAATGATAGCTCAATGAAATGATTGGAACCGTCGTTCCTCGTGAATGAAGTGATTATTCGATAATTACAAGTCTCAATACGGTTAATACATTATGAATGAGTTATGATTATGAATGAACAACAACGAAAGGAATGAATATCCTTTTAACCGAGTAAGAATTAACTTACACAACACCAGTGACAAATGTCCTTCCACGAACAAACGTCTTAAATGAGATGTTGGTCGCTTGAACAACCTTAAATAACACAATTACCAACAATCCGTTCAACATACGAATCAAACACGATGATAACTAACTCAAAACATCGATACGACTAAACCAAGTTCATTGGGGCATTATATCAAACACGTTGTGACCAAACTTCGATTGTTTACAATCAATCCTCAATTATACCAATATAAAAACCCCAAGGAGTGTTTCAAACCGACAAAACATCTTCAATACAATCAAAAATCCAATATGAATATCCAAATTCGTGATTTCAACAACTAATCGAAAACCCCCAAATCCAACTCAATATTCAAAGTGTTATTGAATAACCTTTCAATAATCCAATAAATATTCATACACACTCGTAATCATACGTACATCTCTTCATACAACATGATTAAAACGTCCAAAACATCATATCTCAACACAAAATCGAAATCTAAGATGTTTGAAGAATATTACCTTTGAAGATCCAAATACTTTGATCCGATGAACACGCGTTAGATCGACTATCCAAGCTTCACAACCGAATGAAGATCATGAAAACCGAGTACTCAAGTGATTGATGAAGAAAAATCTCTTCCTCAAGCTCTCTCTCTCGGACAAGGTCAAGAAAATGAGAGAAATGACCTCAAAAACCCGTCCAGGTCCTTATAAACTGCCGAACGTTACGGCCGTAACTCGGCCTACTTAAGGCCGTAACATTCCAGGTCAACGGCCTTACGGCCGTAACCAGCCATCTTGTACGGCTGTAACTCGGCTTCGTCCAGAATCTGCCGACAGTCATACGGCCGTACCCGCACCTGTCTTACAGGCGTAACTCGCCCTCGTCCAAACACCTGCCGACAGCCATACAGCCTTAGCCGCACACCTTACGGGTGTAAATCGACCGATACGGCCGTAACCGGCCAAACTTACGGGCGTATGAAGCCTTCGTCGAAACTGCCTGGGCACCCTGCTCGACACGTACGGCCGTAACCGGCCAAGCCTTACGGCCGTACCTACCTCAACTTACGGCCGTATGCCGCAACCCTTACGGCTGTAATCCCTCCTCGTCCGACATTTCCTGCAGCCCACGAACACATATTACGGCCGTAGCTTGTCTAGCTTACGGCCGTATCTTGTCTTCGGCCAAAACAACCTTAAGCCAACGAATGCATGTTACGACCGTAATGTATGATTTGTTACGGCCGTAACTCGTTGCTGGAAATGACGAAAATGCGACAACTCCATTAACTCGCTACAAACGGTGAATGATCCGACATACAATACTCGTATGAATGTAACTAAGTCCAACAACACGCGATAGATGAGAATTCCATCATAAGACTACCATTCACGATGATAATGATGATACTCTCGTCTTGATCCACAAACGTAGATGAATGACGACCGGTAACTGATGCACGGTTACAAAATGCCAACGATGAACACAAATGAATGAATCATGAATGATGAGTGATTATTAATGAGTGAAAATTACTGAGTGACAATTACTGACTGAGAATTACTGAATGATAATGAATGAATTACAACCGGGTATTACATACTCCCCCCTTAAAAAGAGTTTCATCCTCGAAACTAAGGGTCAAATAACTCGGGATAACTCTCCCGCATACTATGCTCGATTTCCCAAGTAGCCTCTTCGATTCCATGCCTAAACCACTGAATCTTGACCAAAGGAATCGTCTTGTTCCTCAACTGTTTGATTCGCCGCTCTAAAACTCGTATAGGACGCTCCTCATACGAATGATCATCCACGATCTCGATTCCGCCGAATTGAAGTATGTGACTCGGGTTGGCAACATACTTCCGCAACTGAGAGACGTGAAACACATTATGAATTCGGCTCAACGCCGGAGGTAAAGCCAATCGATAAGCCAGACTGCCTACTCGATCCAAAATCTCATACAGTCCAATGAATCTCGAACTCAACTTCCCCCGTTTTCTGAATCGGAAAATACCTCGACTCGGGGATACCTTGACCAACACGTGGTCACCTGTCTCGAACTCTAGTGGTCGACGACGATTATCTGCATATGATTTCTGTCGACTCTGAGCGGTCAACAAACGACTCCTAATCAAAGCTACCTTCTCACGGGCGGCTATAAGCATATCGGGCTCGGTGCCGATTGATTCTGATAAGTCATCCCAACATAAAGGAGATCGACAACGACGACCGTACAAGGCCTCGTAAAGTGCCATCTTAATCGAAGCATGCCAACTATTATTGTACGTGAACTCAATCAACGGTAGTTGGGCTTCCCAAATATCTTTCCAATCGAGAACACATGCCCTCAACATGTCCTCCAAAGTCTGAATAGTCCTCTCTGATTGTCCGTCGGACTGAGGATGAAAAGCTATGCTGATATTAAGCTGAGTTCCCATAGCACGATGAGCTGATTTCCAAAATTGAGACACGAACCATCCGTCACGATCGGAAATGATACTTTTAGGAGTACCGTGCAGTCTCACTACCTCTTTGATAAACAACTGGGCAAGTCCCTCGGGACCCCACGTATCCTTAATCTCAAGGAAATGAGCTGATTTAGTTAAGCGGTCCACAATCACTCAGATTGTATTCATGCCACGACGACTCGTCGGAAAACTCGTGATGAAGTCCATAGAAATATCTTCCCACTTCCACTCTGGGATAGGGAGCGGTTTCAGCATACCTGCCGGTCTCTGATGTTCTATCTTGACTTGCTGACAGGTTAAACATCTCGAAACAAATTCTGTGACTTCTCGCTTCATATTACTCCACCAGTAATTTTGTTTCAAGTCCATGTACATCTTGCTGGACCCCGGATGAATGGAGTAAGGGGTAGCATGAGATTCTCTCAAAATCGAGTTTTTCAACTCGTCATTCGCCTGTACGCATAACCGATTCTTAAATTTCAAAAGTCCATCCTCGTGGACCACAAATCCAGGGGCTTTCCCCTGAACCGCATCCTCTCGGATGCGTAACAATGATGGGTCTGAACCCTGATTCACTCTGATTGTCTCCTCAAGTGGCGATGAAATTTCTAACATGCAAAGTTGCCCTTGCACTCGCTGAAGCCAGACCTCGATCTCGGGTCTAAGAAATTCCTGTTGAAGCTCTTCTTGAACTGTTAAAGGAGCAAGCATTTGCTCCTGAACGGACTTACGACTCAAGGCATCGTGAACAAAGTTCGCCTTGCCCTGGTGGTACAGGATCTCAAAATCATAACCTTTGATTAGTTCCAACCACCGCCTCTGTCGCATATTTAACTCCTTCTGTGTAAATATATACTTCAAACTCTTATGATCGGTGAATATCTGACAGGTGATGCCATAAAGGTAATGATGCCAAATCTTCAACGCGAAAACCATGGCTGCTAGCTCCAGGTCATGGGTCGGATAATTAACCTCATAAGGTCTCCATTGCCGTGAAGCTTAGGCAATAACCTTCCCATTCTGCATTAATACACATCCGAGACCGTGTCTGGACACGTCACTATAAACCACGAATCCCTTCGTCCCTTGTGGCAAGGAAATGACAGGTGCTGAAATTAACCGGCTCTTGAGTTCCTCAAAACTCTGCTGACACGCGTCGGACCACACATATTTCTTATTCTTTCGCAAAAGGTTCATCATTGGTTGAGCGATTTTAGAAAATCTTACCACAAACCGCCGATAATAACCGGCTAATCCGAGAAAGCTTCGGATTTCCTTAACATTCTTCGGAGGTAACCAATCTCGGATAGCCTCCGTCTTCTGAGGATCAACACGCACACCGTCTGATGAAATTACATGCCCGAGAAACGTCATTTCGGACATCCAGAACTCACATTTGGAAAACTTTCCATAAAGTTGCTCTCGTCTCAACACGTCGAGCACCTGATGAAGGTGAAACTCGTGCTCCTCTCGGTCACGAGAATAAATTAAAATGTCATCAATGAAGACAACCACAAACTGATCCAAAAAGTCGATGAAAACCCGATTCATTAACTCCATGAATACCGCAGGTGCATTAGTGCATTAATTAACTCCACGAACTCATAATGACCATAGCGTGTTCGAAACGCCTCCCTCGCGATATCCGACTCTCGAATTCGCATCTGATGATATCCAGATCTTAAGTCGATCTTGGAAAAATACTGAAGCTCCCTGAAGTTGACCTAAGAGATCATCAATACGGGGTAGAGGATACTTATTCTAGATCATCACCCTGTTCAACTCCCGATAATCAATACACGAACGAAACGAACCATCATTCTTCTTGACAAACACACTAGTGCTCCCAACGGGGACACACTCGGTCGGGTATAACCTTTCTCGAACAATTCCTCCAGTTGATTCTTCAACTCCTGCATTTCGGTCGGGGCCATCCGGTATGGTGCCTTCGATAATGGGGACGTACCAGGCTCCAACTCTATAGTGAATTCCACATCCCTCAGTGGAGGTAAACCAGGTAGCTCGTCTGGGAGTACATCATCAATCGATAACAATGATACCACGAATGGTTGAATACCTCGATTGCCTCAGAATGGTCAATCGATGACAATGATACAATGAATGGTTGAACACCTCGATTGCCTTAGAACGGCCAATCGATGACTATGATACAATGAATGATTGAACACCTCAATTGCCTTAGAACGGCCAATCGATGACAATTGTACAATGAATGATTGAACACCTCGATTGCCTTAGAACGGCCAATCGATGACAATGATACAATGAATGATTGAACACCTCTGATTGAGTAATTTCACTGCTTTCATCATATTAATGATTCTTCTGGAACAACGGGGATTACCTCCCTGAAATACACACTCGGCTCCAACGACTGAAATGATAGTGACCATATGCTTACGAACACTGAGGATGGCATCATGACGATCCATCCAACTAATACCCAATATTACATCGTCCTAAGGTAAAATCCACCACGATTAGGTCCACCAACCAATCGCTGTCATTAAGCTTAATTCGGTCAGTTCTTCACCTTATGATTTCCGAGAATTCTTCTACCAACAGGTAGACCAATGATATAAGGTCCACAATTAATAGGACTATCCAAGTGAAGTCTATACAAATATGATTCGGAAATGAATGAATGCGATGTACCAGTATCAAAAAGGGTTCACACAGGTTGAGATAGAATTACGAGTATACCTGAGATCATTAGGGCCTCCGGATCGCCGGTCCTCTTCATCGCGTGAATCCGGGACTTGCCGGCCCCCGAACCGGACGCTCCTGTCTGATAAATATGAGCTCCACCTTTATTCGCTTCCGTTGTCTTAAACGACGTTGACAGAGCAGTCTGATTCTGAATCGCTGATTGCTTCGGGGCCTGAGATGCCACCGGAGTCGGCTTGGAGTCCCTTCGGCAAAAACAGGCCTTATGTCCAACAATCCCACAATTATGGCACGTGGTAGATGGTTTCAGACACTTAGTGCTGTAATGACCCGGCACTCCACATTTGAAATAGGTGATGGTTGATCTGGCTGCTCGGGACTGAGATCCCGCAGGATTATGCGCCATAGGAGGTCGCTCAGAAAAGTTAGGACTCGCACGAGGCTTCTTGAAGGTTGACTAACCGCCTTCGGACTGATTACGCTTCGTTGATTTCTTGCTGACAAATGAAGGTTGTTGCTCAGCAATTTCCTTAGCAACAGGCTCATACGGGAGAGTTCTCTCGATTAATTCGGCCAGAGTGGCGCAATGATGATTAAGCAATTGCATATGGGTCATCATGACCTGCATAAAAGTGAGTGGATCAACCCGAACATCTTCCGATCGAGCTGAGTCCTGGGTACGATTTCCCAACAGTGAGTGATTATTTCCCGGGTTTCGGCCCGCACCGCGGCCTCTCCCCATGCGTCCACTGACAGCTCTCTCCATACTGAAGTAGGGAGGTCGCATGGTAATCATAGATATCGTATGAGTACCACATTATGATTTACGTCATAAAATGATGAAAATGAGCGTATGTGCTCTAACACAGTGATTACATGAATGATTAACTGAGGTGACATGATTATCTGCTGATATTCTTGAAATGATTATCTTGAACAAGTTAACTAGATTAATGATATGATCTTCAAGATCAACAACTGAGTAATGAAATGAACTGAGTGATTTATGAGTTAACATGATCAACGTGATCAAAATGAAAATGATGTTTGAGGATTGTTAACTGATGAATTATGAATGAATGATTATTGCCAGAAATTATACCATGGCGTTAGAAGTCTTATAGTTCTTTCGGTCTGATGGGCTCAGCATTTGCACAGGTCACACGTGACGCGAATGTCCATTGATACTAGTCTGATGACGATGATTCCAAATGAAACATGACTCGGAAGGTAGTATTCAAAACCACGCTCCGATACCAACTCTGTAACACCCCAAACTAGGCGGATATTACAGTGTCGTGGACCCCGACTGGGACCCACCAGGCGAATGAAAACTAATGAATTAAATAATATAATTGTAGTACCGAACCACATTATATTACCAAATACTCCGATGAGGAGCTTAAATACAATACACCAGGACAATACAGAATACTAGTATATTTTATATGAAGATAAAATACACCACCCTGAATAAAAAACATCCCAAACGGAATTTGCAGTGGAAATACAAATGAAGAAAAACAAGAATGACTGAAAGGACTGGGGGCCCCTACTAGTATCATTGGGACTCCTCGCCGTCAATGTTCTATGTGCTTTTGCCTTGCCATGACCTGAAAACAATATCCCCCAACGGGATCAGTTACACAGAACAACAATCCCCAAGGGTTGAATATACACAATCATGATATATCTCAACTATGAAATATCCTTAGTTATGAATTTAAGCTGAAGAGGAGCATCATAGTATGCCCGTAATGTTCTGTGTAAGTGTACAAGACGAGTGCCTGGACACACCCGTCCTTGTACCTAATTAGTCTCACGGAGGTAAACATTACCGTGTGCACAGTCCAATGTATCGGTGAACCCAACACATGACTATCGTGTGCTTGACTAAAAATTCCACACATCCGCACCCGGCCATGCAATATGAACCCAGAAGGTCACACGATCAAAAGTGACAATGATGATTATCAATGAATAACAATTCGACAAAGTCAAGAGTGACTCTCCGAGATGAAATAATAATGAAGTGAATGATAGCTCAATGAAATGATTGGAACCGTCGTTCCTCGTGAATGAAGTGATTATTCAACAATTACAAGTCTCAATACAATTAATACATTATGAATGACTTATGATTATGAATGAACAACAACGAAAGGAATGAATATCCTTTTAACCGAGTAAGAATTAACTTACACAACACCGGTGACAAATGTCCTTCCACGAACAAACGTCTTAAATGAGATGTTGGTCGCTCGAACAACCTTAAATAACACAATTACCAACAATCTGTTTAACATACGAATCAAACACGATGATAACTAATTCAAAACGTCGATACGACTAAACCAAGTTCATTGGGGCATTATATCAAACACGTTGTGACCAAACTTCGATTGTTTACAATTAATCCTCAATTATACCAATATCAAAACCCCAAGGAGTGTTTCAAACCGATAAAACATCTTCAATACAATAAAAAATCCAATATGAATATCCAAATTCGTGATTTCAACAACAACTAATCGAAAACCCCCAAATCCAACTCAATATTCAAAGTGTTCTTGAATAACCTTTCAATAATCCAATGAATATTCATACACACTCGTAATCATACGTACATATCTTCATACAACATGATTAAAACGTCAACATCATATCTCAACACAAAATTGAAATCCAAGATGTTTGAAGAATATTACCTTTGAAGATTCAAATACTTTGATCCGATGAACACGCGTTAGATCGACTATCCAAGCTTCACAACCGAATGAAGATGATGAAAACCGAGTACTCAAGTGATTGATGAAGAAAAATCTCTTCCTCAAGCTCTCTCTCGGACAAGGTGAAGAAAATAAGAGAAATGACCTCAAAAACCCGTCCAGGTCCTTATAAACTACCGAACGTTACGGACATAACTCGGCCTACTTACGATCGTAACATTCTAGGTCAACGGCCTTATGGCCGTAACCAGCCATCTCGTACGGCCGTAACTCAGCTTCATCCAGAATCTGCCGACAGTCATACGGCCGTACCCGCACCTGTCTTACGGGCATAACTCGCCCTCATCCAAACACCTTCCGACATCCATACGGCCATACCCGCACACCTTATGGGCGTAACTCGACCGATACGGCCGTAACCGGCCAAACTTATGGGCGTATGAAGCCTTCGTCGAAACTGCCTGGGCACCCTGCTCGACATGTACGGCCGTAACCGGCCAAGCCTTACGGCCGTACCTACCTCAACTTACGGCCGTATGCCGCAACCCTTACGGCCGTAATCCCTCCTCGTCGAACATTTCCTGCAACCCACGAACACATCTTACGGCCGTAGCCTGTCTACCTTACGTCCGTATCTTGTCTTCAGCCAAAACAACCTTAAGCCAACGAATGCATGTTATGGCCGTAATGTATGATTTGTTACGGCCGTAACTCATTGCTGGAAATGACGAAAATGCGACAACTCCGTTAACTCACTACAAACGGTGAATGATCCGACATACAATACTCGTATGAATGTAATTAAGTCCAACAACACGCGATAGATGATAATTCCAACATAAGACTACCATTCACGATGATAATGATGATACTCTCGTCTTGATCCACAAATGGAGATGAATGACGACCGGTAACTGATGCACGGTTATAAAATGCCAACGATGAACACAAATGAATGAATCATGAATGATGAGTGATTATTAATGAGTGAAAATTACTGAGTGACAATTACTGACTGAGAATTACTGAATGATAATGAATGAATTACAACCGGGTATTACATCGAGGTCCAAAATAATTTCTACTTTAAAAATCCCCGAGATGACGAGTTTCTTTTCAAATATTGCTTGAGTTCGAAATTCTAAAACTTCTCGGGATCATTTTGATAGTTGATTTCCGTATCAAATTCGTGGTTGCTATTTACTTGTTGTATTTTGTATCGTACTATACTTGCACTCGCAAAATAGTGGAATTGTGCTAACCCCGAGTAATCGGGGATAGATGTCTGTTTTGTGGCCAGGTGCTTGCTGGTTCGGGGAACAGTCCAAAGATTGGCACAGGAGGTGACGGGCTACGTTACTAATCAAGAGTTGGGAGTTAAGTCGAGTTGTGTTGTATCATCAGAGTCGTAATCCGCCTTACGCTATTTTGTACCTTCACCCCTGCGTGGGTATTCATTGTAAAGAGTAGAATTTTCTGTTTTTCAGTCGTACGACCTCACCGGTCCGGGTAGTTGTTTATAATTGACCTCAACGGTCCGTATTATTGTATTGTTTGCCCCGGCCGGGCAAACACTTGGTCGTTTTGTGATGTATATCCTGGTAGATCCTCGTGGGAAGAATCTACGGCGTGTAATATTCCCATATAGTTTTGGGAGTGTTACATTTATGGTATCGGAGCTTTGGTTGCGGAAACCTAGGCTGTCGGGTCAAGTCGAGTCGTGATTTCTCGAGTAGTGTGGAGTCGTGTCATTCGAGTTGTCGGGTGACAAGTTGAGTTGTGTGTAGTCACAACGTGTCGGATATGTTGTCGGATGAGATTAGTATCGAGGGCGACCATCATCTCCATGCAGCCTGTGGATGTAAGTCTCCTCTTTTATGCGAGGTATCTGTGTTTCATGATTTCATCTATGTGAGTTAATTGTGGTTCATAATTTTATTTGCATGGTTGTGTGTAATGGAGTTTGTATTCGATACTTGTGACACAATGTATGTGTATAGAAGTGGACGTATTGATGTTTTGACTTTGAACCACCGTGTGGGGTGGTATGATGTGAAAGTTGTGAATCTTGATGGGTTCTGAAAAAGGTATCGACGGTAGAGTTTGTGAGAAACTCAGATGAATGGTTTTATTGTATGTTTAAACTTGATGCCCACGAGATGTATTTGACTGAATTGGTGATCCTGTTTGCCATTTGGGCATGTGGATTTAAGTTCGATTAGTTTTGGATTGTTTTAGTTATGCCCGTTGCGGGTAGGTTTGAGAACGTTTTTCTGAAGGACTTTACGGGTTTGAGCATTTATGTGGAAATCGATTTTTGAAAATATTTTGATGGTGCGGTTAAACAACGATTTTTATGGATTTTGAAATCGGTTGAATTTTGACAAGTAAGTCATGTATTTTCAAATGATACCATCAGACGGTATTTGGAAAATGTGTTTTAAAGTACTTCGGACATTGTAAAATATTACCGTCATTTTTTGTTATGGCCGAAAGGATTTTGGAAAATTTCTGTTTTGCAAAACGACTTTGGTTTTCGGAAGTTAAAACGTTATGTGTTTGTGTGTTGTGACTAAGTCGTTGCGACAAGTTGTTATGTTGTTATGCTCGTCGGAGAATGTTGCAGTGTTTCTAAATGTCGGAATACATTGTTAAGAGTCGATCCTTAACCTTTGAAGCCGTGTCGGGACTGCTGGGACAATTCTGCTGTCTTGCAGCTAGTGATTACGGCCGTAAGATGTTTACCATTACGGCCGTAAGCTCATAGACGTTACGGCCGTAAGCTCCTAGTTGTTACGGCCGTAAACTGCATGTTGTTACGGCCGTAAGCTTTTGACTGCCACGGTAGTAACCTTGTTGTTATAGTTGTATCTGCGCCCTCTACCAATCATATGATTTCAGTTTATATAGTCGTATGGTCCGCCAGTGACGACTGTGAATTTTAACTATTGTATCGGTAATGTCGCACTCGGTTAGTTATCCTGTATGGGTATCGTTGATGTGTTATTGATTGTTACCATTCTTGCTAGAAAATTTTGGTTGTACACTTAAGTGTTGCGAGTGCATAGTATGATTTGATTGTATTATTCTATGACATTATCATGATGTGGTACTTAATCTGTGGAAATGTTGAGTGCGAGTACAAGAGGTTTTCCACCTGGGAATGGTTTGGCGAAACCTTCGGGGGTCTATGCCGAAGGGAATGGCCGCGGATTATCATGTGCGTTATTACTCATGATGGTTGGCTTGGTAACATGTGGTTACCGTATATGTCGTTAACGGTGATAATGATATATATTGATAAGGTCATTTTGATGATATCGTTTATCGAGAAGATTGAAGTTTCAACATGTTGTTTTGCAAATAATTTCAAACAAAACAGTTTTGATAATGGGTTCATGGTTTTGATTAAATGACCAAAGTATTAAAAGTGTTTTCAAAAATTTCATTTCAGCAAAATCTTTCAAACTCACGAATTTTAAAATATTATCATTCGAGCAAATACCTTGAAAAACTTATTTTTAAGAATATTAACCATGTTGGACCATAATGGTATGTGCAATATTTTAACCGTGTTTGCTGAGATAAAGGTCGTACATCTCTATTGATGTGACCGTGTGAATTACTTTTGAATTTAAGTTCTATTATTGCGGTGTTAGTTCGTGTATTTGTGTAATGACTTGGAGTTAATGTTTTATCGTGCTGCTGTTTGTTGTCCTATGTTGATTTTCTTATGTTTGTTTTGTTGTGTTATTCTGAATGGTTGTCCGTTCAGTATGCCGAGAGGTCCAGGCCGAGGACGTGGTCATAGTAATTGTCGTAATTAGGAGCATGGGAGGGTGACTCGCTCGTTGTCAAGCAGCAATCAGCTCAGTACAGATGGTCGAGATGACCAATCGCGTGATCAGGGGAAATCAACCAGAGGTAATGTTGACATCGGCGCCACCACCATCCTTCGTCAGGTGGTTGATCAGTTGGCGCATATGAATTGGACCGTACACCGGGATGGAATTCCAGATAAGGATAATGGAGCTAGTAAGTGGTTACGAGATGTGATGAGAATGCACCCGCCCCGTTTTGTAGGTTCTGTGGACTCGTTAGGCTGGGAGAACTGGCTCTTCCAGTTGGACAGAACATTCGATGTTGTAGCTTGTCCCGATGAAAGAAGAGTACTTATTGCTCAATACCTGCTCGACAAGGAAGTTGCAGACTAGTGGGAGGCCGTAGCGCCTAGTGATCGTACAACTACTTGGGCTGAATTCAAGATCGCCATGGAGGCCGAGTATTGTCCGTTGCTTGTTAAAGAGCACAGTATTGTCGAGTTTTTCTCGGCTACGCCCCAAGACGTGTCGATATCTCAGGTAATAGTCGATTACAATTGACAAATGTGTTATGTTCGGGATCAAGTGCGAAGTGAGGCAGATAAAGTTCGTTATTTCGATATGCATATGAAACCTCAGGTTCGGTAGTATATGGATCCTTTTATGTGTACAACGTTGAAGGACTATCAGGATCGAGCGTTAGCATTTGAAATGGCTATAATGTCTGCAGAGTCTGCATCTGCGGCAAGAAAACAGAAGATTTCTGATGACGCATCGGGAAGTGATGGAATTGGGATTCCTAAACCTCAACCCTCGTATCAGTTAAGTATGGGACCTTCGAGGTCAACTGGAGAATCTAAAAGACCCAAGCCGGTGTCCTTGAGTTCAAGTAGTGCTCCAAGAGATTTCAACTGTAACTTACTGGGCCATGAACGTGCGCATTGTAAGAAACCACCGGTGACTTGTTATAGTTGTGGACGCGAGGGGCATCGAGTTCAGTACTGCGAGATTGTTGCTAAGATGGTAGGGAACCAGAGTTCCATTCCTACTTCTGGAGGGCCCAGTGATGTCCAGTGATAATATTTTGTGCTCGTTGCGCTGATTGTTTCTCGTGTGGAGACATATTATGTGATGTTTTTATGTTTGGAGCTTGATGACTGATATTTTGTTTTGAGTAAGTTTCGTGGGGTTGTTGAACCTACGTAGAAGTGACAGTAGACCACGGGGTCATGAATTTGGTATTTTTATATGTGTCGTTGTGTTTTGTTTTGTGTCACTGTGATGACCTTATTTTAAGTTTCAGGACGAAACTTATTTTTAGAGGGGTAGAATGTAATACCGAGATTTTTATTTCTAGTTGCCCTGAATTATTTGTCGTTTGGTGCCGGTTATTTTGTTTCATTATGATTATGTGGGATACGTTTTTCTATTATGTAAGGTATGACGTGTTCTATTGTAATGTTCGTCGAGTAGGACTTGTGTCGCGTGCGTTTCTTTGATTAAATGCGTGCTTGTGATATGTAATGTTTCGTAAATTGCTCGTTATGGTTTTGAATCATAGCTGGTGCATTAGTGTGACCGAGACGTTGTCGAACGCCCAACCAGACTGTCGGAACGATCGAGTTTCGACCGTAAGGCCTGGCCGAGTTATGGCCGCAATGCAGGGCCTGTTACGACCGCAATGCATGGCCGTTTACGTCCGCAATGCCCTGCCGGTTACGGCCGTAAGTAGCCCGTACATGTTGGGCAGTAGCCCAGGGAGGATCGGTTACGGCCGTAAGGAGTGGCCGGGTACGGCCATAATGCCCTGTTACGGCCGCAATGCTTTGTTTGGTGACGGCCGTAATATGCCCGAGCATTTTGGGCAGTGGCTTGGGAGGTGCCGATTACGCCCGTAATATGATGCCGATTATGGCAGTAAGGGCCGAGTTACGACCGTAAGGTACTGCCCGTTACGATCGTAACATGCGCGGCTATATATAGTCCTGGCTGACTGGTTTTGTTGATTTTTCACCCTTCCTCCTTCTTCCGCGATTCTCGACTGGGACTCCTGGGTGGTGATCGGAGGCATCGCCGTGCATCATTTTGGGAAGCTTAGTTCGTGTCAATCATCATCTAATCCTTGTTCTTCGTCGGATCGAGGTAAATTCTTGAAATCTCCTAGGGTTGACTTTTGGGATTTCCTTCTTGATTTTCGTTGATCGTCCAATTTTGATAAATCGGTTGATGTTATTGAGTATTATTAATCGTGTTCTATGGGTTGTATATCCATATTTCGATTTTGTTTAACTCAATTGGCGATTCGAGTGTTCTTGGGAGTTATTGAACATTTAATGTTCGATAAAATGTCCCAATGAGTTCCCTTCGATAGTTTGGTGTGATTTCCGTTGTTTTTGGTCTTGATTCTCGTTGTAATCGTATCTTCATTGTCTTTGCCGGAGAATTGTAGGTGCTCGAGGTTTCCCGATTGATCCGTGTTCGTCGGAGTGTTCAGTATCGGTTATCGAGGCAAGTATCTTGCTATATGATTTGTATCTTGTAAATAGGGACTTCGTGTTAGGTTTATGATGATTTGGTTTACCTTCGTGAATATGCTACGTGTGATTTGATTATTGTGAACAATTGATGGTAGTGATGATATCCTCACTTGGTTAACGTCGTGGAATTGTGTTGGTTGTGTTAATCATATGGTTTGTGTCGGGCGTGATTGGTCATGGTTGAGTTGTCGTGATGATTATGATATTTGTGTCGTTTTGATTTACATACTTAAATACGTATTACGGTGTATTGTTGAATGGTTTACCATATTGGTAATAATGTGTGTTGTTCGTAGTTGATCAATATAAGTTGTGTCGTGATAATGTGTGTGTTCCGGGTAGGGTTTGACGAGGCCTCTGGAGTTCGGTACATGATGTGTACGAACAATGCGTGTGGTCCGGGTAGGGTCTGACGAGGCCTCTAGAGTTTGGTACATGATGTGTACGAAGAATATGTGTGGTCCAGGTGGGGTCCGTCGAGGCCTCTGGAATTCGGTACATGATGTCTACGAACAATGATCGTGTAGCAGTGATTGATTGGATAATATTTTAAATTTGGGTCACGGACCCATTATGATATCTTAACTAATGTGTTTTGAAACGAGAATCGGGCTAAGGCTCTAATGCTTTCGAAAAGGTTTGTAAATTGGGACTCGAGGTCCACAAGAATTTCTACTTTAAAAATCCCCGAGATGACGAGTTTATTTTCAAATACTTCTTTGCTTGAGTTCGAAATTTTAAAACTTCTCGGGAACATTTTGATAGTGGATGTCTGTTTTGTGTCCAGGTGCTTGCTGGTTCCGGGAGCAGTCACAGGATCGGCACAGCAGGTGACGGGCTACGATACTAATCAAGAGTTGGGAGTTAAGTCGAGTTGTGTTGTATCATCAGAGTCGTAATCCGCCTTTCGCTATTTTTGTAACACCCCTAATCCGCTCAGGGATATTACACGCCGTAGAACCTTTCCTCAAGGATCTACCAGGCTCGTAGCAACAAACGAACAACTCGACGATGCCTTTAAGGCTACAATAACTCAGTAGACCGACTTGGTCTTTCAATAAAAACATACAACTCAATTACAATTCATACCCACACAGGGGTCAAAATACAACTCCCGTACAACGGGAAAAAATACTGCAGCGGAAAATAAAGTACAATTGAACCAATTCTCAACGTACGGTTCCACATGTGATTAGTATCGATCATCTTTCATCATCCTTCATGCCGACTCTGTGCCACGCTCCCTGAAACCTGAATTCAATACAGACATCCACCCCCCGAATACTCGAGGGTTAGCAAAACTCCACTGTTTCGCTAGTGCAAGTACAAAGTGCAAATACGAGCCATATAATACAAGTTCCAAGAATAACAATAATCAGGAATTCTCAAAGATTCAAATACAACGAAACGATTACTTCCCGAGGCAAGAGTTTGAGTAAAACTTTCCAAATCCGAAAGATCACAAATAACGAGAACGGTTTGTAAAATAGTTTAAAATACCCTCGGGAGTTTTAATAGAAAACAACTTAGGATTATCAAATCCTTATCTTTCCAAAAATCAACAGGGGTCACAGTCCAAAGGTTTTGTTTTCACAAATAGAAAACCGACAACAATTCACAGGGCCAAAATCCAAGTCATGTGTCCTCGACGGACATAAAATTGATACGCATAATCACACACATGCATCACCTAGGACCGGGATGAAGCCACGAATCCCACTCGAGGCCTCTAAGGACCCTCCCGAGATGGCCACAATCATAAAATGAATCACGCACACATGTCGCCTAGGACCGGGACGAAGCCACGAATCCCACTCGAGGCCTTGAAGGACCCTCTCGAGCTGGCTAGCGAAACAAACTCAAACCACCCATAAGTTATATTGACATCGTACTTGCAAGTACCGATTCTCGGAGCCCTCTCCAGGCCTACCCGATTAGATAACCTTATGGTCAAATCATACACACTGGATGTACTCGCAAGTACACGCCGCCGGAGGCCTCACAGGTCCCTACCCGGTCAAACATCAATCGAACATACCCACGAGTTATCGTGACATCGCACTCGCAAGTGACGATTCTCGGAGCCCTCTCCAGACCTACCCGAATTTATAACCTTGTGGTCAAATCATCAATGCATCGAGTTCACAACAACAAGGGTTTCACATTTGCCACACTCACAAACACATCAAATCATGAGTTAATGCAACCAACACTTAGCAAAACACCACGTCAAACCATAACGCACTGAAAAGAGATAATATGTGTATATATATATATATTATCAAAGCATAACAGCAACAACAACAACAAGCGAATTCATAGGGTTCACTTAATCATTCACGGGGCACAATATTCACAAAACACACGCGTTTTGAAAGTGAGCCCTTAACGAGGCTAAACCGAATATTTTGAAAGTTCAAATCAAACGATCAAATAAACACATAGAGACGATCACTAATTATCATATTCACAAAACAAGAAGTGTATGGACAAGGTACTTGCCTAGGAACCACGATCGTAACAAGACGACAGCGGTCGAATAGCCTCGAACTCCCGAACACTATCAAGAACGCGATAGCAGCACCCAAATTACTACGGGAAAACACCACACGAATCATCAATCACCAACGGAATTCAACATCGGAATCATCGAGCACCTATAATCCTCCGTAAGGAACAATAAAACATGATTACGATGAGAATCAAGACCTAAAACAACGAAAATCCCAACAAACTGTCGAAAGGAACTCATTGGGGCATTTAATCGAACACTAAATATTCAATAATTCCCAAGAACACTTGAATCGTCAATTGAGTTAAACAAACTCGATATATGGATATACAATCCGTGAAATACGATTAATAACATCATACTACGCCAACTGATGTATCAAAATTGGACTAGAATCGAAATCAAGAACAATTCCCCAAAAAGTCAACTTGAAGGAAAATCAAGAAATATACCTTGATTCGATGAAGAACACGGATGGGATGATGATATAATCAACAAGAATCTTCCAAAATGCCTTGGAATTGAGTAGAATCGACCAAGAACCCTATTTCCCGTCGCACTCGTCCGATAGCCGCAAGAAAAGTGAAGAAATGAGCAAAAACCCGCTGCCAGGCCTTATATAGTCGGACACTGCCGGATGCTTACAGCCGTAACCAGCAGTGCCTTACGACCGTAACTCGGCCCATACGGCCGTACTCGGCAGGCCTTTATGGCCGTAACCGGCATTCGTCAAAAACCAGCTCAGCACCTGCCGACCACTTACGGCCGTAACGGATCACGCCTTACGGCCGTAACTGGCCTTCGTCCAGCCAGGTCTGCCGAGCACGTACGGCCGTAACCGGCACCTTACGGCCGTAACTCGGCCGAGCAGCCACCTTTCCGGCCGTGACTGGTCGTGGCCACTCGACGGCCGGGCGACCGACCCACGAATATAAATCGAAGGTACGGTTATGACGTACTCGCAAAGACAAATCCGATCACTAAGAGAACACATGATTCCGACCACCCGAAGGCTCGAAATTCGACAACGGAAGTAATTACCCCAAACTTTTGGAAATTACGAAAACGGCCCAAAACGTCCGAAATACACGATACACGATCGAAACAACAAACTAAAGCTCGCAAAATGAATAATAACATTAAATAAACTTACAAGAAACTCGAAACAACAGTTTCGGACGAGATTCGCATGAATCGAACTCAAGTGCGGAAAAACCGGTTAAGAACACGGAACTTGACAAAACGATACAAAAACGAACTCGGACGTCGAAAAGTGCAGAATTAATCATTCTCAGAATGATGATACGGTCGAGCGAGTCTTCAAAACGGACTCCCGCCGAAAAAAAGAAAATCACCGAAACCCGAAATTGCGGGTATTTCATTCTACCCTCCTTAAAAGAAGTTTCGTCCCGAAACTTAAAACAAGTAGGGAGAAGAAATATACCACCAGGAATATTTCAGTGAGATACACAAGAATGCGTAACTAACGCCCAACGGCGAAACGTTACAAACAACGCAAAGGAATATACGGTGTGCACACACGCTCCAAGACGACCAACACAACGCCACCGATAGAGACATAATAAAACCAACAAGTGACAAACGTCATCAAACAGATAATACAATCAAGTCAATTATCCGAACAATCGCAAAACACAACGAACGAAAATCAACACGATTGACCAACCTAACGGTACATCAATCAACACGCGAGCCAATCGCTGAACAAATATGGAATTCCACCGCCCAAGGGTTGGAAGATCGAAAACGATATTAATTTCCCGAACTTAAGGAAATTAGGAAGGAGTCTGAACGCTCAACAATCACGAAACGGGGTCAACAAAAACTGAACAATCAATGATTGAACCACAACGATCGAGACAACAAAAATCAAACAATCATGTTCGGATCACGAAGAACAATAAGGTTCAACCGACAACTCCGAGGTTCACATCTCGACTCGAGACAAAACATGATCTGGTGAAAACAACAAGATGTGCACTCACATAAGATCCACAAGAAAGGGAATAGCAATTGAAAAGTCACAACGACAAACGAGTAATTTCGAAACAATACCACCCTCGTTCGATCAACAAAAGCAAGAGATAGGGCACGCTCAGAAAATGTTAATGAGCATAAACGAGTCGACAGAGTCGAAAACACAGAAGTTCCAAATCCGATCCACTTCGAATAAAAGAACTTAATTTCCGAAGTTCGAAACAACAAGGTAAGGAAATAACATAACATACAACTGATAGACCACGCCCCTCAGGGACTCCTCGGAGCCGGTCCTGATATCAATGCTCAAGTCCGTGCCTCGGAACGCTCGGTAATCAACTCACAAAACTGAACATGATGTCCGTCGAGTCCGCACTTGAAACGCGTCACACGCGAGGAAGGACAAATTCCACGTACATTCCCCCGGTACATCACAGTTGAAATGTCTCGGCTCGGCATACCGAAAATACAGATGATAGATGCAATAGAACATAACACCGCAAAACAACATACCGGAGATGCCAACTCATCATAACATATCAACGCAAACAAAAATCACAACAACAACGGCATCGTTCGACGATTACAACGGCCCAAACGATAGCCAGCACACAATCACAAACATCATGAAACAATCATCCATGTGCATAAATGCACAAAAATCCAAGCTTTAACAACTCACACTCGTGCAACAACATGCAAATCACCACGAGGCGATAAACGGTAAACACCAGTTCACACCTCTCATAGAGGCTAGTACAACAAATGCATGGCAACGCCTCAACGTCCATGCCACCAATTCGATCATACTCGGGAGCAAACATCATAACGACAACGCGAACATCATACATACATACCAAGCCCTCAAACGGGAATGGATAGATTTTAAAAATGAAAACCTCCTTTTGAAAATAATTTAGGAAAACACCGGTTGATCTTGAGTATCACCTTTCAAAAAAGTACAAACGTGAAACATCGTTATCGAGACTTTGGAGAACCATTTCGCATTTGATAAGAATGAGGACACTTTCTCTTGTGAAAAACTTTCAGAATATTCGACACTCGGGTCTAAGTAAAAGTGTTTCTAAAACATTAAAAATATATCAAAACATTTTTGGTCCTCGAGGTAGAAGAATTTTGAAACATATTGTGGCACATTGGATGTACCACGAGAAAATAATTCATTTTAAAAGTACGTCTCAAAATTTATTTTCTAAGATACTCAAGGTTTTCAAAGATAATTCAATGGGCTAGAATGCCCAAAAATTTCAGGTAATTACACGGAACATTATAGCGCCGTGGGTCCCGCGCCGGAACCCACCAGGCTAAAAACCATTTACAAAAAAACGCCAAAAAGGCCGATGACGGTAATATTTCAAAAACTCACCAAAGCCATTTACAAAATACTAAATACCGTCATAAGAATTTCGACAAAACGATCAAGGCCATAACGCCAAAAACTCGGTTAAGGGAATTGGTTTTTGAAATAAAACTCAGTCGGTAAACTACCGAAAGCCATTACAAAAGAACTCACGCAGCGGATAAAAGAAATATAGTCCAACATGCACAATCCAGCAACACTACTCCTCATATGAACGAAATATGAGAGTCAAATAACCACATATCACGAAATCAAAATCTATAAAAGGATTTTGTCAATTAACTCATAATCATACCTGTAACTCGCACCAGACGAGGCTCAAACACAAAGAAGGGAGACTTACATCCACAGGTCGCACGAAGATGATGATCGCCCCACGATACTAATTACGACCAATAAACTCAGACGACGCGTCGCGACACGACTCAGTCAGATAAAATCCGACGAAACAAGACTCAAACAACACGACTTGACCCGACAGCCTAGGTTTCCACAACCTAAGCTCCGATACCATTTATGTAACACCCCCAATCCGCTCAGGGATATTACACGCCGTAGAACCTTTCCTCAAGGATCTACCAGGCTGGTAACAACAAACGAACAACTCGATGATGCCTTTAAGGCTACAATAACTCAGTAGACCGACTTGGTCTTTCAATTAAAACATACAACTCAATTACAATTCATACCCACGCAGGGGTCAAAATATAACAACTCTCGTACAACGGGGAAAAAAATACTGCAGCGGAAAATAAAGTACAACTGAACCAATTCTCAATGTACGGTTCCACATGTGATTAGTATCGATCATCTTTCATTATCCTTCATGCCGACCCTGTGCCACGCTCCCTGAAACCTGAATTCAATACAGACATCCACCCCCCGAATACTCGAGGGTTAGCAAAACTCCACTGTTTCGCTAGTGCAAGTACAAAGTGCAAATACGAGCCATAAAATCCAAGTTCCAAGAATAACAATAATCAGGAATTCTCAAAGATTCAAATACAACGAAACAATTACTTCCCGAGGCAAGAGTTTGAGTAAAACTTTCCAAATCCGAAAGATCACAAATAACGAGAACGGTTTGTAAAATAGTTTAAAATACCCTCGGGAGTTTTAATAGAAAACAACTTAGGATTATCAAATCCTTATCTTTCCAAAAATCAACAGGGGTCACAGTCCAAAGGTTTTGTTTTCACAAATAGAAAACCGACAACAATTCACAGGGCCAAAACCCAATTCATGTGTCCTCGACGGACATAAAATCGACATGCATAATCACACACATGCATCGCCTAGGACCGGGATGAAGCCACGAATACCACTCGAGGCCTCTAAGGACCCTCCCAAGATGGCCACAATAATAAAACGAATCACGCACACACGTCGCCTAGGACCGGGACGAAGCCACGAATCCCACTCGAGGCCTCGAAGGACCCTCCCGAGCTGGCTAGCGAAACAAACTCAAACCACCCATAAGTTATCTTGACATCGTACTCGCAAGTATCGATTCTCGGAGCCCTCTCCAGACCTACCCGATTAGATAACCTTATGGTCAAATCATACACACTGGCTGTACTCGCAAGTACACGCCGTCGGAGGCCTCACAGGTCCCTACCCGGTCAAACATCAATCGAACATACCCACGAGTTATCGTGACATCGCACTTGCAAGTGACGATTCTCGGAGCCCTCTCCAGACCTACCCGAATTTAAAACCTTGTGGTCAAATCATCAATGCATCGAGTTCACAACAACAAGGGTTTCACATTTGCCACAATCACAAACACATCAAATCATGAGTTAATGCAACCAACACTTAGCAAAACACCACGTCAAACCATAACGCACTGAAAAGATATAATATGTGTATATATATATTATCAAAGCATAACAACAACAACAACAACAACAAGCGACGGGGCACAATATTCACAAAACACACGCGTTTTGAAAGTGAGCCCTTAACGAGGCTAAACCGAATCTTTTGAAAGTTCAAATCAAATGATCAAATAAACACATAGAGACGATCACTAATTATCATATTCACAAAACAAGAATTGTATGGACAAGGTACTTGCCTAGGAACCACGATCGTAACAAGACGACAGCGGTCGAGTAGCCTCGAACTCCCGGACACTATCAAGAACGCGATAGCACCCAAATTACTACGGAAAAACACCACACGAATCATCAATCACCAACGGAATTCAACATCAGAATCATCGAGCACCTATAATCCTCCGTAAGGACAAATAAAACATGATTACGATGAGAATCAAGGCCGAAAACAACAGAAATCCCAACAAACTATCGAAAGGAACTCATTGGGGCATTTAATCCAACACTAAATGTTCAATAATTCCAAAGAACACTCAAATCGTCAATCGAGTTAAACAAACTCAATATATGGATATACAATCCATGAAACACGATTAATAACATCATACTACGCCAACCGATGTATCAAAACCGGACTAGAATCGAAATCAAGAACAATTCCCCAAAAAGTCAACTTGAAGGAAAATCAAGAAATATACCTTGATTCGACGAAGAACACGGATTGGATGATGATATAATCAACAAGAATCTTCCAAAATGCCTTGGAATTGAGTAGAATCGACCAAGAACCCTATTTCCCGTCGCACCCGTCCGATAGCCGCAAGAAAAGTGAAGAAATGAGCAAAAACCCGTTGCCAGACCTTATATAGCCGAACACTGCCGGGCGCTTACGGCCGTAACCGGCAGTGCCTTACGGCCGTAACTCGGCCAATACGGTCGTACTCGGCAGGCCTTTACGGCCGTAACCGGCATTCATCAAAAACAAGCCCAGCACCTGCCGACCACTTACGGCCGTAACGGATCACGCCTTACGGCTGTTACCGGCCTTTGCCCAGCCAGGTTTGTCGAGCATGTATGGCCGTAACCGACACCTTACGGACAATAGTTTTGGACGAGATTCGCATGAATCGAACTCAAGTGCGGAAAAGCCGCTTAAGAACACGGAACTCGACAAAACGATACCGAAACGAACTCGGACGTCGAAAAGTGCAGAATTAATCATTCTCTGAATGATGATACGATCATGAGCGAGTCGTCAAAACGGACTCCCACCGAAAAAAAAGAAAATCACCGAAATCCGAAATTGCGGGTATTACAATTTTGTATCTTCACCCTTGCGTGGATTCATTGTAAAGAGTTGTATTTTCTGTTTGTGTCAGTCGTACGACCTCACCGGTCCGGGTAGTTGTTTATAATTGACCTCAACGGTCCGTATCATTGTATTGTTTGCCTCAGCCGGGCAAACACTTGGCTGTTTTGTGATGTTTAGCCTGGTAGATACTCGTGGGAAGAACCTACGGCGTGTAATATTTCCATATGGTTTTGGGGGTGTTACAGCAACGCCCAGCACTGGGCTGGGCAGCCCCCTACCGAGCCGCGGGCTTGGCCCGGGCCTTGTGTTTCCCGACTCCATTTTTATATTTCGTTTAGTAAATTAATTTCTCGCAAATTAAATTGGATTAATTTGACTAAAATATAATTATGGTAATTTTATTTTTAAGGGAATTAATTTAATGAAATATTTATTTTGTCCGGAACAAATTAAAATTAACGATTATGTGAATTAATTGGATTAATTCTAATTGTTGGATTAATTTTTGTTGATTAGATCAATATTTAGATTAATCATTATTACCATTTATTTAATGTGATTGTTGTATTAATTTTGAATGGGGATGTAGTTCATGGACCTAGTTTTGAATCGTTTGGTTTGTTCGATTGGGTTGTAAATGCCATTTTGAGCTTATTTATTTTACTAGAAAAATTGTATAGGATGTAATTTTTTAAATGTAAAATTTATATGTAATGACAAAGACCGGAGGAAGATCCGTTCGAGAAGACGAAGATTCAAGACCGAAGACACGTAATTAGATTACGATGTTTTTGTTCTAGGAACGGTACATAAACTGCATGTTGTTAGTTTTAGGTTGTGTATGTTTTCATATTGTATGACAAACAAACAAACCGACAAACTGCGATTATAAACGGATTAATGTGCAAAGTATAACATATAATCGCGTTAATACTCCCACTTATAAACACTAAGTTATAAATGTTACGAGGTTTCCTACCCTCTGTCAAACTAATGGAAAATTGAAATATAAACCGGAATATTATTCTTCCGAGTATGTCGGGGTAATATTTTTGGGGAAGGTTGATAAATTCCTAGAGTGCATTAGATGCCTTTGTTTGTGACAAATAAAACCCTAGAAACCGTATGGGTTGCCGGGTAAGATTCAATTGTCAGACTAATAGGAGTTGACGGTTTACACTTAGATAGTTCAGCGAGCCATAGAAACCGAATGGGTTGAGTGCAAGTGAACTAGGGGTAAAAGAAGATCGAATCATTCATTAGATGAGTTGGTGTTAGACACCACTTTATAAAGAATGATAGAATAGAAACCGTATGGGTTGCCCTCTATTAAACTTTGTTAAGAACTCGATCACCACTATGAAGTCAACCGTAACTTCCGGATTTCACATGGGAGTGTGCAGATGCCGATAAAATAGTGGGAGCCGAGTTATGAATAAAGAAAGTCCTTAAATTCTTTACTCGGATCATAATTAAACAATCACTAACGAATCTTAGATTATTCTCTGCAGTTAACAAAACTATCAATATGATAATGAACCCACTCGCTATACTACTTGAAAAGAACATCCTGACTAGTCCGAACTATGTGGACTGGCTTCGGAACTTGAGGATTGTCCTAACTATGGAAATGCTGGGATACGTCTTGGAGGCGGACATCCCAGCGGGTCCTGCAAAAACCCGAGCCAATCAGGAAGATGTCGATGCCCATGAGAAATGGGTAAAAGACGACGTAAGAGTGCACGGGTACATGTTAGGCTCAATGACTAATGAGATTCAACGTGCCCATGAAAATATGACGTCTTCGAGAGCTATCTTAGCGCACCTAGATGAGCTCTATGGAGAGCATAGTCGAACCGCTAGATATGAGATATCAAAGCAATTATTCGGCACCAGGATAAAGGAAAGAGACAAGGTTGGGGACCATGTCCTCAAGATGATCTCGATGATTGAGAGATTGGAAGCTCTTGATTTTTAGATGCATGCATATATCCAAACTAACCTTATCCTGTAGTCACTTCCTGACTCATTTTCCCAATTTGTCATGAACTTCAACTGCAATGAGATTGTATGTAACTTAGCTGGGCTAATGAACAAACTGACGACTGCCCAGTCTCAGATGAAGACAAAGGTAAAGGAAGTTGCACTTGTGATTTCTTCTGGGACTTGGAAGTACAAGAATAAGAAGAAAAAGAATAAAAAGCAGTTAGGTCCAATAGCCAAGATCGATAAGGGAAAGGGCAAGAAATAGATGTATGCCTCAACTGCTATTGGATCACCATCGGAAGTGGGCATAGTGTCGAGTCTTCTGATATTGGATCCCTTATGTTGGATTTAGAATCTGGTTTTATTCTTACTTTAGATGATGTACTTGTTTTGCCCAAGGGACACAAGAATATTGTATCAATTTCGGTTATGGACCGAAAGAGATTTCACTTCTTTATTGGAAATGGGTCCTGTCGTATTTATTTTAGAAATAAATTGGTTGGTACTGCTACATTATTAAATGGTTTATACCATTTGAATCTAAAGAATAAAACAACTGTGAACACTATAACTAGGAATCGTGGTAGGGATGAAACAAACCAAGCACTTAAGTGGAATCTTAGACTTGGTCATATTGGTCAGACCAAGGTTCATAAAATGGAGAAAGATGGGCTTACGGGTCCATTGGGGTCAGATCCCTCCAAATTGGGAATCTTGCCTTCAAGGCAAAATGACTAAGTTACCCTTCGCAGGGACTTTTGAAAGAGATGCTGAAAAACTTGGATTGATCCAAACCGACGTCTGTGGACCTTTTGAAGTGGCACGAGATGTCTTTCAGTATTTCATTACATTTACTGATGATCATATTAGGTATGGGTTCGTGTACTTAATGAAACATAAGTCTGAAGCTTTTGATAAATTCAAGGAATTTAAAGCTCTAGTTGAAAATCAAACAGGTAACCGTGTTAAGACTCTTCGGTCAGATCGAGGTGGTGAGTACATGAGTACCGAGTTTGATGAGTTCTTAAAAGAACTAAGAATAGTGTCACAATTCACTCCTCCAGCTACTCCACAACTAAATGGTGTATCAGAAAGAAGGAACCGAACCTTGTTGGACATGGTTCGCTCCATGCTTAACTATACTGATCTACCGATTTATCTGTGGGGTTACGCACTCCTTACTGCTGCGCATATCTTGAACAGATGTCCTTCCAAATCCATTTCTAAGACTCCACATGGGATGTGGAGAGGTAGGAAACCAAGTCTTAATCACATTAGGATTTGGGGATGCCCTGCTTATATCAAGAATACTAAAGTAGACAAATTGAAAGCTAGGTCTGTGAAAGGTCATTTCATAGGATATCCAGGGGATTCCATGGGATATCTATTCTACATGCACGAAGATCATAGGATCATCGTTGCTATACAAGCACACTTCCTGGAAGATCAGTTTATTCAGGAAGGAGGCACAGGTAGAAATATTTCTTTGGAAGAAATAAAAGAAACACCAAATGAGACACCTGTGCAAGATATTAGAACCAAACCTTCTGAAATACAAACACAACTTCGCAAGTCTACTAGAATTTCTCAATTACCTGAGAAGTATGGCTATCTGCATCAAGAGGAACTGGGTGTCCATGAGATGACATAAAGTAGTCAAGAGAATGATCCTTCTACAAACGACTGAGCGATGGTAGATGTTGACTCCGCCAAGTGGCAAGAAGCTATGGAAGCTGAGATAGACTCAATGCATGCTAATCAGGTTTGGACTTTAGTAGATCGTCCTAAAGGCATAGTGCCTATTGGAAACAAATGGATCTATAAACGAAAGACTGATGGAGATGGCATGGTTGATACTTATAAGGCCAGGCTTGTGGCTAAGGGTTATTCCCAAAGAGAAGGAATCGATTACTTTGAGACCTTCTCGCCTGTAGCTATGATTAAGTCTATTCACATGATGCTTGGCATAGCAGCCCACTTAGATTATGAAGTATGGCATATGGTTGTGAAAACGGCATTCTAAATTGATTCCTCGAGGAGGAGATTTACATGGAACAACCTAAGGGATTCATATCTGAAACAAATATTCATAAAGTATGCAAACTTCAGCGTGCCATTTATGGACTGAAGCAAGCTTCACGGAGTTAGAATCTTTGTTTTAACGAGATAGTCAAAGAGTTTGATTTTGTCTAAAACGAAGAGGAGCCCTGTATTTACAAGAAGGTCAGTGGGAGCAAAATTGCGTTCTTAATACTATATGTAGATGACATTCTACTTATAGGAAATGACCTAGGAATACTCAGTTCTGTGAAAGCTTGGCTTTCTAAAGAGTTCTCCATGAAAGACTTGGGAGAAGCTACCTATATTCTGGGTATTCGCCTCAACCGGGATAGAGCGAAAAGAATGTTAGGTATTTCCCAAGCCCTCTACATATAAAAGATCCTGAAGCGATTTAGGATGGAAGATTCTAAAAGAGGGTTTTTTACCTATGCAAACTGGTGCAAAACTTTCCTTAGAGATGTGTCCTCAAAGTGAAGAAGACAGAAAGGAAATGAGCAAGGTACCCTATGCTTCGGCAGTAGGTAGCCTCATGTACGCTATGATTTGCACTAGATCGGACATTGCCTATGCTGTGTCAAATCCAGGGCAGGAACTGTAATACCCGCCATTTTCATCATGTAATATTATTATCTATAATAAAATTATAATGCATTTCATTTCATTTAATCTCATTTAGAGGATCATGAACATTTATTTCGACGTATCATATGTTCTAAGCCCGAGTTAATTTCTCAATTTAATTTCAGAAACATTTAATATTAGTCATTGTTATTGATATTATAATTATTAGAGGTAATATTATTAATAATAATAATATTTATAATAGGAACCATATTAATATTAACAGTATTATTATTTTTATCTTTATCATCTCTATGTCATCATTTATATTACTCTCGATATTACTATTATTAGTATCGATATTATTAATATTATTCTACCGTTACTATTATTATTTTTATCATTATTATTATTATTATTATTATTATTATTATTATTATTATTATTATTATTATTATTATTATCATCATTGGCCCAAATATATTGTAATGACCCAAATTAATAATTAAGCCCAGAAAAATATGCCCTAACCTTAATTTTTATACAGTATAAATACATAAATTATGCAGTACCAAATACACCATACACTTTTACTTTTCTCCCGATGAGCCGCCACCGCTGATTTCTTTTATCTCCTGAAAATTCTTCTTCACGACTAATCTCTCCACCAACCTCCTTCTCTACTATCATATACATCAAACCCCATCTCTGATCATTCAAGGAAGAACGGGAAGAATTTTTTTACAATACAAGAAGAAGACATCATCTTCCTACTGCACGGGATCAATCCAGCAGTGAACCATCTTCCAACAACAATCGACACTTCCTCCAATTCCATCTTCTCAGCTCTTCCCGGCAAAGGTAAAAATCCTAAATCTTTCTTTTCTACAATTTTCAATCTCACATACCAGAAATAAAAAAGGGGTGTTCAATCAAAATTTACGGAGAGCACTGATCTGGATTTTTACACAAAACACCATAACCTATAATTCTTACCCGAATCCAAACTCGGATTTTCCAACCCAAACCAATCAACAGAAACATTATCAGCCGGAATCGGCCCTCAACCCAGAAAAAAAATCAAAATCTAATACTTTTCAATTACCCGAGCAGAAGAGTCACGAAATCGGGCCAAACCCGAAAATCAACTGAAATCCGATAACCCTTCCAACCGAATCAAACCCATACCCGACATACATTTCATCTGAGTTCGCCCGATTTCCCCATCGGACGAAACCTAGTTCGACGAACCAGATTCGGAACCCTCTTCCGGTAGCCCGACTTCAAAACCCGCAGTATACCGGTCGGAAACTCTGTCGCTCCGGACACCGCCGCCGCCGTTCCTTCTATGGAGCGCAGCCGTTCATTCATTTTGTGTGAGTGTGTGTGTGACGTACTGTGTGCTCTGATTGTGTGGTGTGTGAATTTGTGTGTATGGCGGACTGTGTGTGTGGGTGTTGTTTCTCTCGAACAAGAGTTCGATTGATGTTTGGATATGAACATGGAATGTTCATATCTAGAATCAAGTTATGGTGATTGATGATGTGATTTTCATATCCATGTGGAATATGAATAATGATTAAGCGTTTAATGATATCATTATTCATCCCTGAGTATATATGTTTATATGTATTGAACAAGAGTTCGATTCGGATGTTAGGATTATTTAATAAGTTTGGAATTGTGACTGTTATGAATTTGATGGACATGAACAAGCTATGAACTCATTAGTTGGAATATGAGTTTGGAAAGATTATGAATAATCTTGAAATATAATTATTCATTGTATTGAACTATTTGGATAATTCGGATTGTTGATAATATCGATATTGTTTTACTATGAATTTATGATAATGAACAAGGAGGAATTTTGTTCATTTGTATTCAAGGTTGAATTCAAATTTGAGTATGTTATAATCCTTGTTATGGGATTGTATTGATCGTTGGTGTATGATCATCGAATTGTGGAATCGTATTATGGTTATGAATTCATGATTAATTTGAATGGATTGTTCGAATTTGTGTTTAATCGAGATGTTGTGGAGCCGTTGAGTTTGTTGATTGGTTATACCGATTTTTGATTGTTATCGAACTTGTTGTTGATCGATTATCGCAATAGGTTACGATTATTATGAACAAGTGATGTCAGATGAACATGGGTATGATTAATTTTCGTTCTTGAAGAAGTCTTTTAGCGCGCGCGCACACACACACACACACACACACACACACACATATAAATATATATATATATATATTATATCATGATAAGATGAAACTATGTGAAGTGTTGATGTTTGGATATGAACATGGAATGTTCATATCTAGAATCTAGTTATGGTGATTGATGATGTGATTTCTGTATGATCCCCGTGGAATACGAATAATGATTACGAGTTTAATGAGACTATTATTTATCATTAAGTAAGTTTTTGTGAGCATTCTTACCATATGAATAAACATTCACAACCGAGTTGCTACCAACATGCCGTTTATGAACCGTTCCAAGAACTAAAACATCGTAATCTAATTACATGTCTTGAGTCTTGAATCTTCGTCTTCTCGGACGGATCTTCCTCCGGTCTTCATCATTACATATAACTTTTACATTGAAAAATTGCATCCTATTATACATATTTTTCTAGCAAAATAAATAGGCTCCAAACGGTCTTTACAACCCAATCGAATAAAACAAATGATTTAAAAACTAGGTCCATGAACTACATCACCATTTCACAAATATTCATCCAATAAATACTAAATAAATGAATTTTATATTAAATAAGTAATTTAATGTATTAATCCAGCCAATATATAAAATTAACTATTTAAAAGAATTAATCCAATTAATTCACAAAGGTGGTAATTTTAATTCATTCGTATGATCCGGACGATTTTAAATATTTCACATTAATTAATTTCTTCAAAATATAAATACCAAGTATTTTATTTTTGTCAAATTAAATCTAATTTAAATTGCCGGAAATTAATATATCGAAACATAAAATAAATGGAGTCGAATAAAAGACGTCTAGGAGCCCGACCAGTGGCCCGGAAGCCCCTGCCGGGCCATGGACGAGAGGGGCAACCCTCTCGGCCGCTGCCTGCCGAGCCCAGGCAGCCTGCTGTCGGGCGCTGCCCAGCAGCTTTTTGGTAGCCCCCGGCTGCCGGTCCGATGACTTTTCCAACTCGTTTATCGTCCAGATTTCCAAAATTATATTTATTTAATTTTAATATTACACATATAAATCACTTTTATATTAAATAATCAGTTTATATAGTAATATAAAATCATGAAATATAATTTTTCAACGAACAATTAAACATCAACGAGTTAAACGGTTGTGATTCCAAATCACAAAACATTTATTCAAGCATTCCAAATGCTAAATATGGTATATATGGTAGCAAGACCTCACTTCGATACTGCTGCTGGGATTCGGTGCCTAAACCGAAGGCGCAGGGGAAATAAAAACTAATAAACTCAACCCCTTAAGTGCAACGATCATGTAACGTATATACGAATATAAATGGACAAGAGTAAAGTAATCAAAAACATACCCTTGTAGTCCTTTGATTAAATTTTGGTGAAGGGTTGTCCACAAGCCTTCTTGAAAAATCCCCGAGCACTTTCAAAGCCGAGATGTGAATATAAGATTTCCTCTTCTAAAAAAGGGACAGTGTTGATGATTTTTAGGCGAAATATGATTCGCCTTATTTTTTCAAAACTTTTGTTTACATGGAGTATACGCAGTGTTAATATTATTACTTATGGCGATAATGCCGATTTCTTAATTCGTGTGATGGTATGAATGCCTAGTCATATTGTTTATGTGCATAATATTCCCGTCCTTGTTCGGAGATGAGAATGTTGTTATTGAAGTTAACGCTCTTCGAGTTTTAATGGTTTCGTGACCCATATAGTGTCGTTTTCGTGTGAAGCGAGAGTGCTCAGACTCGTGTATGGTATGCATGCTCTATGAATTTTTATATCTTCCAACACTATTTTGGATCATTCAGAAACGATAGCTGCTTTTTGTAATTAAGAAACGTCCTATGATAACTTACGATCGTAAACTTTCTGAAGTTGGGAGTACCACTTCAGAGTTTTATATTGTACCTTGTGCAGATACGTGGGGTATCACGAAGTCGCTGCTAAGGTGTTTGGAGAGCGAATTCCTGTTTCCACTACGAGGAGAGCCAAATAGTAGTAAATGGAGATTCTGAGAGTCGTTGATCGGGATCGAGCTCGTTGTACAGATTCAATAATCAATGTTATGCTCAGTTGAGCCATTTACTTGTATCACGAATGAATGTTCATCGGAGTTGCGTAGCAGAAGCTATATTTCTTTCTACCCTCATATTTTGGAGTAAATGTGATAGTCGTTCCAGAGTCATCCGGAGATGCTACAATGTTGTCGCATGAATATTGAACTCCGTTGATCTGGTCCGTAATGGTTGGTTGTCTCCACAAGTTCATTTTAACATGTTCAATCGTGTTATGGACTTGCACATTAAGTTTGGACGCAAAACGCTTTTTTTGCAGACGTTCAAGCTATTTTGCAATTTTCCTGAACTTTGGTGCATTTACTTTCGGACTCGTATGCTTCCTATTTGACTTGTTGCGTTTGCATGTATGGTTATCACCTCGACTCATGTATCAGGTGCTTACTTAGTTAGTTCATTGTATTTCGAGGAACTTTGTGTTTACTGATTTTTCGTGGCCTTTCAGAGCTGAGCAGAGTGTTTGTTTCATTTTGTTTGGCTGCCACCCTTCATTTTAAGTTTCAGGACGAAACTTCTTTTTAGTGGGGTATAATGTAATACCCATACTTTCTATTTCTATATTTTTTCGATTATAGTGACTTGCTTGTGTTCATTGACACATTTTGGACATGTTTTGTTCAGCACATTTCGTCATTCGAGCAAGTTTTTATATTGTTTCGGATTAATCGACGTATTATTTCCACTTTTCCACATATAAGTTCGACTTTGTAAAATCACCATCAATTCTTGGAAACTCCAAAAGTTCTGAATCTTTTCAGTATGATAGAGCATCAAGTTAACTTTCCAATGCTTCAAACGGTGAGTCAATCGGAGTCCGGACGAAGGAGTTATGGTCGAAATAGCAAAGACTACACAGTGTATAATTAGCGCAGACTAAACGCATCTATTAGCGCGCGCTAACGGAGTCTGGAAGAGGGTTCTGGACTGCATTTTGCAGCCGATAGCACACGTTATACATAGCTTAGTGTGCGGTAACTGTTGACAGTATATATAGGACTACAGAGGTCAACTTTCGTCATTTCTTCCTCTCTTTTCTTCCTTCCGGCGATCTAGACGATCTTGAGGGTGTATAAGTATGGATTTTGGCCTGATATCATCACCCATCAACATCTTTGAGTTCCTAGTATGGATTTAACAACATGCCAACATCTTTCACCGTTTTAATCAAGGTAAAATTCTTAGAACCCTAATTTCGGGTATTTTGGGGGTTTTGTTCTTGACTTTGATTTCAATCCATTTTTGATAAATCAAGTAGTGTTAAATGATGTTGTTAAACTTGTTCTATGGATTATATATCAATTTCCTTGATTCTTTCAACTCGATTGATGGTTCGAGTGTTCTTGAGGAACCGTGAATATTTATTGTTCGATTAAATGTTCATATGAGTTTTCCTTCGTTGATTTGAGGCGTTTCCCATTGGTTTTGGTCTTGCTCCTCATTGTGATCGTATTTTCGTTATTTCTTACGGAAGTTGTAGGTTCCGAGGCACTTCGACCGAGCCGTGTTCGTCGGAGTATTTGCGTGCCAACTTCGAGGCAAGTATCTTGCCCATACATTTCATGTTTCGTAGATGTAATAATTGATAATCGACTATGTGTGTTTACTTGGAGTACTCATATCGAACTTTCAAGAGGATTGATACAATCCCATTAACGACTTTATTTCAAAACACCCGAGTCCTTTTCAAATAAATGAGTTATACGGATATGTGTATTGTGGTTGCGAATTGGAATATATTGCCTTCGTGATTATAAAAGCCCTTCTCCCTTGTAAAGGGTTGTATGCTTGAATGTGTATTCATTTGATGAGTGCGCATATGTTGTGTTGTATTGCTTGTCGACTCCCTTGTGAGGAGGTAGTACTATTTGGTGTTGTTGGGGATTATATCTCCTTGTAGTTGTGATCATATCTATATATTCACTCTGGGATGGACTGACGAGTCCTCTGAGTGTTCCATTGCCTTTGGCGTGGTTCCACGAATATATTTTAGGTTAACCACTCTGGGAGGGTCCGACAGGGCCTCAGAGGGTTCCGTTGCCATTAGTATGGTTCCATGGTTAACCATGCATATAAATGAAATGTGGCGTTCAATGAGGCTTAGTTACTCCAGAATACTACTCTTGAATTCGATTGATTATATATATTCACTCTGGGATGGACTGATGAGTCCTCTGAGGATTCTGTATCCTGTGGTGCGGTTCTGCGAATATTTTGGGTTAATCACTCTGAGACGGACCGATGGGTCCTCTGAGGGTTCCGTTGCATTTGGTGTGGTTCCACGGTTAATCACATATGTATTGAATGTGATGCTATGGGATTTAGTTATTTTTGGAATACTGATCTTGAATTGTACGATTACATTTATTCACCATTGATTACATGTGACCCTCAGTTATTTACCATTGTTTAGTCCTGATTATTTTACTCTTGGAATATGTTGTGTATGGCTCGTATTTGCACTTTATAGTTGCACTAGAAAAATAGTGGAATTTCGCTAACCCTCGAGTAATAGAGGGGTGGATGTATATATTGCATTGAGGTACGTGCAAGTTCCTGAGGAGCATGACACGAGATCGGTATGAAGGATGATGGAAGACAAATGATACTAATCACATGAGGGCCAGTATTGGGATTTGTCGATCGAATTGTATTATTCTTTTCCGCTGTAGTGTTTCCCCGTCGTATGGGAGTGTCGTTGTATTTTGACCCTTGCACGGGTACGAGTCCGGATAGAGATGTATTGGAAGTTTAAGTTGTATGTTATTGATGAAAGGCCAAATCGGTCTACTGATTCGTACTTAGCCATGTTGGCATTTGTTTTGATGTCTTGTTTTAGTATCTAGCCTGGTAGATTCTCACTCAGAGGGTCTGCGGTGCTGTAATATTCCCGAGTGGATTGGGGGTGTTACAAACATATACCCCAGAGTCCCCATCAGGACGTCCCAGGTTTTAACTCGGCCCACGAGTCTCATCAATATCATGTCGTTTCACATTTCACAATCCAGTGCCACGTACTTTGACGATGTCAGTCTCAAATCATCAAACTTTACAACTATGTTTTTCAATCACAATCAGAAGCAATATCTCCAAATCATTTTCAACAAAATATTTATGAAATGCCATCATCTCAATATAAACATAGTAAGGCCAGACCTTGACGTTTTTGAAGAACCACTTCCATTTTCTTTTCGAAAAACCTTTTGAGAATCCTTTTTAAACATCATTCGTAACTATTATTTCACAAATCTCATAACTCATTAATTTGTTTGGAAAATATTCCCAAAAACATTTCAAAACATCAATAAACATTATTCAAATTCAAAATACAAACAATTCAATTCCAAAAACATATTTATACACTTTAAATTGCAAGATAATACATAAACATAATGAAATACTCGCCTGGAATTCGACTGTTTAACTAGGTCGGTAAAACTCGAACAAGAGGCTATCAAATCTAATTTTCGAATCTAAGTTTATCAATATATCAAGATTCATATCAGAGCTACTGATGCTACTCAAGATAACACTTGAAATTTGAAACCATACTCTAAGGGAATTTTTATCGGACACCTAGCAGGCATTTTATGTATATGAAGTGATATAGTTGAGGGATTCGATTTCTACCCTGCTAGAATCGATGAAAACCACCCAAGAACACCTAAAAACCATCCTCTCAAATAGAAACATGAACTAGCAAGAACCATTCAAAAGTATTTGAAAAACTTTAAGTTACATACCTTGATTCAGCTAGGAAATGACCGATTCTTCAAAAACAAGCTTGATATCTTGATTCTACGATGTCAGAAACATGCTCATGGCTCAAATTTGAGTTCAAGGCTGAAGATTTATGGTGAGAAACGAAGTGAGGTTGAGATAAGGTGCTGGAATGCACCATAAATCAGCCAAGGGTTACTTTTAGCCCTTTTAAGTTGGTTTTAAGGGCATTTCGATAATTTGCATCACAGCAGATTGATACCCTTGTCTTATTTCGATCATAACTTGCTCTTCCAGATCCAAGTGACTCTTTGTTTGAACCATTGAAAATCTAACTCAATACTCTTCAACTCTGTAAAATTTTGGACTTTTTGAATTTTTCATGAATTTATGGTGACTGGACAAAGTCAGTCCTTACGCACAATGCTATCCAGAAATGTCTACTCTTGTTTCTATTAACACCCTTTTGGTACCACATTCATATTTTGACCATTGCAATGGTATAATACTCTAATCAAGAGTTGTAAATCTTGAGATTGATCAAACGATCCGGTCACAGTATGATACAAAAATGTTATCAACATACGTAACAATAGTAACATATAATGATATTGTAATTCTATTATGTATTGATAATAAAGTTGTGATAAAATAGAATGACAAGTTTAATAGAAAAATATGAAAGATTGCGTAAGTTCAACAATAAGACAAAAGAATCTACAAAATAGGTCAAAGATTCGAAGTTATTTAGGGGTAAAAATGCAGTGTCTCACACCCTCTCAACCTAAAAAGAAGTTTTGTCCTGAAACTTAAGATGTGAAAAGCTTGGGGTATCTCGAACGCATGCTATCGCCTGTTTCCCATGTTGCTTCTTTAATTCCATGACGTGATTATTAGACCTTAACCAGTGGAATTGCTTCGTTGCTCAATTTCCTTACTCGATGCTCCAGAATCGACCCCGGTCATTCTTCAAAAGTCAAATCGTCAGCGACTTCAGCTCTCCATAATCTATCACATGGATAGGGTCGACGACATACTTTCTGAGTTGAGATACATGGAACACACTCTGTGTAGTATCCGGAATTTCTACTACTGTTGTTTAATGTTATTTTATCCGAATTATGTTGTACAGCGTGGAATCTGTATAGTATAGATAAAACAAATGAAGGATTGAGACGTCTATATTGGTATAATTGTCGTACTTGGTTGACAATTGCATTTGAGGATATAGTGCGTCGTGTATACGTATCTAGTATGTTGAGACGTTGGACAAGAATAGCTGAAAATGGCTAAGTACAGCCACATTAGTGCATGCTACGATGTATACTTAGCGTACGCTAATGCACAAGGGTTACATACGTTAAGAAGGACAGTTAACTTACGTAAGGTGTACAACTATTACGTACGTTAAGCAGACATGTTAACGTACATAAAGTTCATATCGGACAGATCAGGCTATGGCCGACAGGTGGGTCCCGTGGTCGGCAGCTTTTGGCGAAGAACGTGCATGGGCGAGTCAACTCCTAGATAATGTATGCTATGAGTAGTGCATTACGTACGTTAAGTGGAGATTTACTGTAGCAAGTCAACGTACGTATTACGTACGCTATGAAGGAAGTATTACGTACGTAAGCGAGTGAACCAAACAAGTCAGTGAGTTCTGGAATGATGTTACACACGCTATGTTGGACATGTAGCGTACGCTAGGGAGCATTACGTACGTTAATGTTGAGTGATAACGTACGTAATGCGCGATGCAGTTTATAAAATAAGGATCGGTTCCTCATTTCTGCACGAGAGAAGATGAATACCTTCCTCTAAACTTCGTCCTTCTGAGTGTGTTAGTGAGAATAAACCTCTTCCAACTTGATTACAAGCTTGGAAACATGGATTTGAGACTTGGGTATGAAGATATGGTTGATCCTTAAGGTGTTTGATGGTGTTGTTCATGTTCTTGAGGTGTGTTGTTGAACTCTACATCTTGATTTCGGATTTTTGGTATTGTTATCCGTATTTGCTTCGTATGATTATGATTAGGGTGTTGTTGTTATGATTCTTGAGGTTATGTGAAGTGTATATTGAAGAATACGATGATACATGACTTGGATTACGAATTGGATGATTATCTATGTGCTAAAGGATATCGAATTTTTTTGATGGCTATGAACATGATTTCGAATCACTTAATGTTCTTGAGGAACTTCTTGATGAATTTAACATAGCAAGACGATCATATGTTGAATTATCGGTATTTTTAGATATGAAGATCGAATGTTCGTTGATTGTAGTGGTAGAATTCGTATGTTCTTGATGAAATACGAATCATGATAACAATTTTGAGTCCGGAAAGATTGTGATTGATTGTCGAATATGATTTCCTTTATATTAGTATCCGTAATCGTATTGTGGTTGTGAATTTGTAATTGTTTGAGTTGAATTGTTTGGACTTGTGTTTAATCGAGATATTATTAAATCGTTGGGTTTGTTGATCGGTTATATTGATCGTTAATATCGATTATCGGATTTTGGTTCTTGTTGTGGATATGAGTTTGTAATGGTTTAACTTATACTATTTGGTTCTGTATATGATCGAGGTGTCGTTGAACCGTTGAGATTGATTGGTTGGTTATGTCGGTTATTGATTGTTATTGGATTGTTGTTTATTGATTACTTCAATAGGTTGTGATCATTGATCGATGGTTATAATCGTCCACTAGAATAGTGTGTTGCGGTCGTGTTCGAGTATGTTCGTGAATCGCTTCGGCCGGGAGCCGAGGAGCTTGTAGAGAAAGGCAAGGAATTAGTAACGGCTTCATCATCGTCGTGTCGGTATCAAGGCAAGTATTACTTGCACAGTTAATAATATTTAATGAATGGTTTCGATTTCATTCGTTTATAATTCGTATAGCAATGATTATAATTGTGAACACTGGAGAATTGGGATTGTACGTTGTTTTCAGATTTTGGGAATTTAAATTATAATGTATATGATTTACTTTTATTATTGGTATACTTGGGTATCGAGGATACATTGTGTTATAGCCGAAGACATGAATTATCTATCGTCCGTGACATTTTGTATCATCGAATATTGAGGATAAGTGTTGGTGATGGTTTTGACATCGAGATTGCTCTTGAAGGACTCGGGGCAAGTAATTTATCATTTTGTCATTTTGTGTCAATCATGTTGTGATGCATTTGTGCATTGTTGTTGTCGTGCATTGCGTATTGTGGTTTTGTGTAGTTGTGCATTGTTATCATATGTCCACCATGCGTTGGTCCGTTGGGATCATCATGGGGATCTAAAGCTGTGTGCACTGGATCGTTGGACAGATATTTCCACCATGCGTTGGTCCGTTAGGATCATCACGGGGATCTATAGCTGTGTGCGCTGGATCGTTGGACAGGTATTTCCACCATGCGTTGGTCCGTTGGGATCATCATGGGAATCTATAGTTGTGTGCGCTGGATCGTTGGATTAACATGCGTTGTTGTTGTTGTTGTATATACGTATATCATGGGTTATCCATGAGTATACATTTTTGTTATTGATGTGAGCATATTGACGTTGTCATATGAGTATGCATTTGTAGGTCTTGCGTTAGGACCATGTCCGTATGTTGTATTGATCTGATCTCGGATTAGACTGACATGATTGTCGTGGTATTGTGCATCCCGAGGTATGTTCCGTATTTCCTTTGGTATTTTTCTTTTGATGGACTATCGATTATCGTGATGGAATATGATGATGTTATCCGATGGATCGAATTGGTCAGAGCTGGTATATTACCGTATTACGAGTATGATGATGTTTTGAGAATCTTGGGTATTTCTCGAGGTACAGTATGGATATTATGTTTGAGTTTATTGGTTAATCGAGGTCTCGAGATGTGAAATGTGATAATGGTTAGTGTGATGAGAATTATTATGAGTTTAGTAAAGTTATGGCAGTAAGATTACATTGGTCATATTCTTACTTAGTTATTTCATTGGTATGTAACTATTGACGCGATGTGATTGTTATCATTGTTGGATATTATGGCTGACCCCGTCGTGGGATTTCTTTTTAGGTTCTTTGGATATAGAGCTTGTAGCGGTCGTGAAGAGATGAGCTTCCCGGCATGTACTTGTGAATTGAGTTTCCTGATCAGTTGTTGTATTCCGCTGCTAGAGTATTTTTAACTGTTGTCTTTTCCGCTGCATGAATATTCTTAATGCCTCTTTGGTTTTTGGCAACTTGAGTCATTTTGGAAATTATGTTCTAAACTATTTTGTCGGTACATGTAAGCGATAGCTTAACGTATATTTTTAAACTGTTGAGTTTTGGCATTTCGGGCCTTGTAGTTTCAAATGAGATTTTTACGACGGTTGTGGATAATCGGATTTTATTAAATCGGCAAATGTTTTTAAAGGATGTACCATCGTTAGCCTATTGGGCGTTTGTAAACGTTTGTGAAAAATGTCTTTTAGCCTTGTGGCTTCCATCTCGGGGCCCACGGTGCTGTAATATTCCCGGTCGGATCTGGGGGTGTTACAGAATATGGTATCGGAGCTTAGGTTGAGAAAACCTAGGCAGTCGGGTCGAGTTGGGTCTTGTTTTGTCGCGTCATTCGAGTTTGCATCGTTGTTTGGTGTGTTTTGTGTTGTTGTCTTTCTTAGAACTGTGTTAATGGGCTGATGTGTTGGGGATAAAACCTGAATGGTACCTGTGTAGAACTATGTTGAGGGATAAGACCAGAATATGCCACCCACAGTCCGGAGTATTCCCGAGTAGATCCTTTCGTGACCCTTGGTTGCGACCTTGGGAGTTTATGTGCTAATATTATATACATTGTTGAGCATTCTGTGAACTGTTGACTGACGGGAATACGATATTGTGGTCGTGTCGAGCTTTCATTATCAAGATATCGTTGTTCACTTGGGAGTCTTCTGATCCTTATTGGATATGTGTTTCTTCAAGTTTCGTTGTCATGTTGCACCATGACATATCTGGAGTCCTATCTACGTACTGATCGGTCATGTGTAGGATTTTCAGGATGGGTACGTGTAGTCATGTGTTGGCTTCGACCCCACATTAAACCGTGCGCACGAGACATACTTCGTGAGACTGATTAGGTAGAAGACCACATGCGTATTTGATCGATACCCGTTGGTGGCTTGTGCACGGACACATTTCCGGATCGGGCGTATCGTGACGTCCATCTTGAACCATATAGATTGGTCATTCATAGCCCATGTATGAGCGGGTATGTTCGACAACCGAGTTGTCTTTGAGATCCAATGTATGTGATTTGTATATGTTTGATGATTTTATTCTTTCGTATATATGTCCATGTGGTCCTTTATTGATCTTGTTTGGAGTTTACCATACCGTTCGTATTCTCGGTCGTCGTTGATCCTTTATTGATCTTGTTTGGAGTTTACCATATCGTTGGTATTCTTGGTCGTCGTTGATCCTTTATTGATCTTGTTTGGAGTTTACCATATCGTTGGTATTCTTGGTCGTCGTTGATCCTTTATTGATCTTGTTTGGAGTTTACCATATCGTTGGTATTCTTGGTCGTCGTTGATCCTTTATTGATCTTGTTTGGAGTTTAACTTATTGATGGTATTCTCGGTCGTCGTTGATCCTTTATTGATCTTGTTGGAGTTTACCACATCGATAGCATTCTCGTTCGTGGTTGGTCCTTTGGTGATCTTGTGTGGAGTTATCATGTCAATGATATTCTCGTCTGATGCATTGGCTGTTTATTATTATTGCTTGTGCGAGCATTCATACTTTTATCGATATCCGGGACTTGTTATTGTTTCGAGGCAGTTTGCCTACAGAGGTATCATGTATTATTGGTTTTATCAGAATTGGTATTCGATTGTGCAATCCAGCAGACAGGATTGGACGTGGACCGATTATTCCATATTGGAGATATATTTATGTTTTGAGAATCTTGGCATTGTTTGAATATAGTACATATGGTTATTTTTGAATTCATTCGTCACTTGAGAATGCGGAGTGTGGATTGAGATAAAGGTTGATTTGGTATGAGTTACCACGAATTGGTAAGGTTGCTACGGTAAAAGTATATTGGAAGTATTCTTACCTTGTAGATGCATTGATATGTAATTGTTTATCTTAATGTGATCGTTATCATTGTTGAGTATAGTGGCTGACGCCGTTGTGGGCTTTATCTTTTAGGTACTCGGAGATCGAGCTAGCAGCGGTCGTGAAGTGATGAGCTTCCCGGGAGATACTGGCTATGGCATGGTTATTTGGGATTCGAGTATTCCTTGCTGGTCGTTATGATTCTGCTGCAAATGTATTTTATTATGTTATATCCGCTGCGTGTGTATCTTTAGATGGCTTTCGGTATTTTATCAGCTCGTGTTTAATTTTAAAAATGCCCCTTTCGGCATCCTTGCCTTGTACTTCCAAATGGTATTTTATGACGGTATTTAGGAACTATATTTTGAAAAATATTTGAGTATTTAAAATATTACCGTCTTCGCCTCTTTGGCGTGTTTAAAATGTTTGCGAAAATAATTTTTAGCCTTGTGGGTTCTGGCGCGGGGCCCACGGCGCTGTAATATCTCCAGTTGCGGGCGTAGCCGAAGGACCCTCCAAAACAGATCTATAGATACGCTCGTCCGCCCTCAAAGGTCTATCATCTAACATGGTGGGCCCGAACAATGCGACACGTCCCTACCCCCGTCACAACGTATGCCCTCAAAGGTCCGCCATCTAACATGTCGGCCCCAGGCAGAAAAGTGCTAACAAGCCACTATCGCGGAGTCGATTAATCCGACGGCGCCCCGTGCAAGGACTCTTCCAGGCAAAGATCGCTCGCCCTTCGTTTAAATACGAGGCAAAATGTAGGCTCCGGAGGACCCTCACAATAAAGTGAGTCGTGAGACAAACCTACAGGTGGAATTTCGCTCGCGCACAAGACATGGTCTCGGAGGTCGGTCCATCAAACTCCACGACCGTGCACGGTTCCTCAAGACCGAGATGATCGGCCTTCCTCGAGGAATCTACAAAATTGAAGACCGCAAAGAGCTGAACCAAGAATCAGTCCGCTCAAGAAAACGATCGTCGGGTCCATAAAGTGTTGAGTCGCCTGTCTGTAATTCAAACGATCGCCAGTAAAACCACCTCACCCAATGCCTTCAACATCGGAGCGAGCTGGGGGCAATTGTTGTGTCGCGATTAACACATCTCGACGGCGATCGGTATAAGGGCCGACCAACCGAGTCAGCGTCAAAGGGATGAAGACACATACTAAACGAAGATCCCAGAGCAAGTCCAAGTGTCGATCGATCGACATCCAGGGCGATCGTCTCTTGGAACCTGGCGATCGACTTTGGCGCCCGACCAAGGATGACCGTCTCATGCCATGTGTAAAGCCAACATCCGTCAAGTCTGCGAAGACTGAATCTCGGGATGAAGGCACACATGCAGATCCGGAAAAGGCGTCATAGGAAAAGGATCTTTGACTCCAGTCCATCAAAAGCTGTTGGCGACAAGGACAAATCTCACCTACCGACAGACCCGCCGAAAGGTCCAAAGTGGACCTCCCAAGACAGCGACGTGAGGCACATGGTGTTTTATCATTGGTTCACACAGCTGGCTGTCAGTAGCAGCCGCGGACTTTGAGGTAACCGACCCACGTGCTGAGACGATCGCCCGCTTATTATTATACAAGAAAGGCGATCGCCCGCTCGGGATCAAAACATCCCAGCTACCTCCTCTCCTATAAATAGAGGACTTCCAGCATTTGGAAGAGGACCTTTTTCCGACTTTTGGGAAAACCTTCTGGACTCTCTCTCAAAACATCTATCGCTCACTCTCGACCGAAAGACGATCGGTAGAAACGAGCATCACATCTCATCTGTTACAAGAACACACAGAGCAGCAACTCTGGTTCTTCCGGCAATCACCAGCACTCAAGAGCTAGATAACTAGGGTCTTTACACTCATTGTAATTGTACTCTTACATTAATATCTGTACTCCAAAATATTCGTATTAATAATATCTCGTGAGAGCATTCAAGCCTGGGCCTAACAAACCCGGTAAATCTTGTGTTATTTACATTCCCTCGGACGTGCTCTCGCATTTTGTATGTTACTCACCCATAGCCATATCCAGCAAACCACTACGTATAATATTTTGGGTAACAACAACATTTAAATAAAGTTATTTAATATAATTTATTTCTATTTGATTATTATAACGTGTGTATGTTTTAATATTATAATAATCGAATAATAGTTATTCACGAATAATAAGATTATTCAAATGTCCTCGGTCCAATCGCATTGAGTGGAGACACAAGTGATTAATATACTAGTATAAGTTTGATTGATAATCATCGGATGATTATGCGTGTGGTACGGATCAATCTTATGGGTATTGGTCGGAGAAACAATACTGGACAGACCCGCATAGAGATTACTGCATGGAAATGTCATAAGTGAATCTCAATATAATAGTATGTCAATAAATCCTTGAACCTGAGATTATCATAGAGTCCAACATGATAACTGCCATTCCTTGACGTAATCCAACATCATCTGAAACATGGTGATAATAAAGGTTAGCGATCGGGATTAGTGGGAGTCAATGAATAATCAAGATGGGGATTTGTCCCTCTCTTTAGTGAGAGAGATATCTGCTGGGCCCCTCGATAAGTAGGACTTAAGGAAATGTATAGCCATGCTCAAATGAAGAGTCATTTGATTCAATCAGTCTACTTAAGATCGAGAAATCATTTGAACATAATAAGTATAACAATATCCATGAATATGATATCGCGCGACAAAGGGATTTGACACGTTAAATGGTTTAATGGACTATAAACTTATATTATTTGGGTAGTCATAATATCTTGCTAGAGACAGCTTATGACTTATTATTCAATAAGGCATTAAATAATTGCCAACATAATATAAGCCTTTTGGGTCACACATACGACAACTAAAGACAAGCAAGAATAATTAATAGATATAATATTGGATATTATATTTATTAAGAAAATTAAATAATGAGTAATATATAATATAGGATATTATATATTATATTATTTAATTATATCAGTCAGGAAAGATAATATAATATTAGATATTATATTTATAAGAGGATTAAATAATAAGTAATATATAATATGAGATAATATATGTGTTGTGTTATTTAATAAATTGAGGGGCAACTAAACAAATACTATAGTTTGACTCTAGGGTTTACTTAGTATAAATATAAGGTCTTGGACAGGAAGTTGATATAAGAAAATTGCACAACCCTAGTTTTCCAGTCTGGAGATTCGTTTCGGCCATCTCCGTCCTCTTCCCTTAGTCGATTTTGATCAACAACACAAATCCTTCTAGCAAGGAATTAATTGTTGTACGATTTATCAACATTGTTCGTAAGGATCTAGCAATCCCGCTTGTACCAGTTGTTCGGGTGTGGATCACCGAAAGCGGAAGAGGATTTAATCAGCTTCTAGTCCGGGTTCAGATCTGTTCTTCGAATTAACGTAATTCGACGAACCATTAATAAATCAATTAAATTACTGCTTGTAGATCCTCTTCTGGGTTTTTCGTTATTTCATCCACTGTGTTTGCTCGTATTTATTGTATTAGATACACCACAAGAACCCTACAGTGGTATCGGAGACAACTTGCAGTAATTTAATTGTTTATGTAGTACATGTTTTTATATGTTTTGAATAAATATGTAAAGCCCAAAAACTTCGAATCTCAAATTTTCGTCCAATTTCAAAAATTTCCCTATACTTTGTAATAGTTCATTTTTAAACCTTAACCTATATACTATATGGTATAATTAAATTAAGAAATTAGTAACCTAAGTCTATGTTTAAATTAAATAATTGTACACCAAAGAAACTTTCATAAAATGATAATCTATCACACGTTTCAAATCAATGTTAATAACCGAAAATTTGCCATTAAACTCCATAAATTTCGGCCACTACTTACCCTACCATAACCGATCCATTATACCCAATCAAACACAATTATGATCATTTAGTACCTTCCTTATATGCAGCCTGCTCCTCTTCCTAAATAACGTGATTTCTTGTCCCTCTCCCATTCCTATCATTCGACCAAAACCAAAAACACACACATACAAGGCTGCTACTATTTTTCTCTATCAAAGATCAAAGTTGCTGCTGTCCGTGGCCCTTAAAAAGTGTTGCTGAGGTCGTGTAATCGTGAACTCTTGGTGCTTGTTGTTTGGATCGTGATTAGGGTTGGATTCGTGAGAGTTTCGTTCTTGTTCTCTCCTTTATTCGATTCATCATAAGGTATCTCCAATCGATCTTATATCTCTTTTCTATTCGACACATGATTGCACATATAATCTGAATATATATAAACTTGAAATCTAATTCGTATACATACTAAACAAAGGTCTGATTTATTCTATTCGAATTATATGTTAAAATGTATATAGAAGATCACATAAAATCATAACGGTATTGGATGTTTCGATATGTAAATACCAAATCAAATCAACTTATGTTTATGATCTGATTCGACTCCTTATTAATTCGACCCTAAACCTGATCTATTCGACCTAATATGATCTCTAATACGTACCTTAAAAATCTGATATAAAACCCTAAGTGTTTATGAGAAACATATGCATTGATACTAGAGAACTAGGGCTTGTTTGGTATGATTTCATGTGTTTACTTGGCTCGTATATTCTGTATTATGTGTGTGTATCGTGTGTATGATCATCAAAGGCTGGAAACATGTGGGTTAATATATTAATTAACCAGGTCTTGTGATATGTATAGGTCTCCTGTGCGTTTGTGTAAGTAAAACATGTTAAAAATAGTCTAAAACAGATTTCTGCAGGAGACAGTTTTGAAAAGCTGAATATGTGTGCGTTATATCTCGAGTTCCATAAGGATTTAACTCTATAATTTTGCATAAAAACTTAGTTTAATGTCTTATTTAAGTTTTCCAATTGGTTTTAAGGGAATTGGAGTTGTATTGGTCATGCTTTTGAATTTTACGGGATCATATGTCAAAATCTGAGTTTTAAGAATTTAAATTCAGTCTGGTTTCACGATTTTTCATTTGAAAACTATAAGGAGTTACGACTTGAAAATTTACAAGAGTTATATTTCACATGTTTTCTAAGTTCTGGAATTTTTGTGGATTTTTCCAAAGTGTTTTGATATGCCTTTGTAATGAATAACTTCTGGGTGTTTCAGCAGTTTACTTTCTGGACAGTCTTGTAAAGAGTGATTTTTATTGTGTGTTGTACTAATGAATAAAATCTTACAAAATTCAAGTAGACTCCTAAGACACATATGTTTCAGTGATAATTTTTATGAATTTTTACTTTGACATATGGTGTGGTGTTAAAGTTCATAAAATGAAGGCTAAAACATAGTAAAATCAGAATTTTGTTAGAAGATTAAGATTGTTGTGATTTTAATATCATTTAAGATACTTGAACCCTAAAATGCATTTGAACATTAATTATGATACAATAGGTCATATGTTAACCTAATTCCAATAACGAAACTCTAATCACATTAATAAATGGTGTTATGTAATTAAGAACCCGTTATGACATTATGAGCTAATAAGCATAAAATGAACCTAATTTGTGTAGATTCGCTGAAGGAGTAAACTCTAATCTTTATATCTTCTGACGTGTTTTGCATTTTGCGGTTGTAGGTACGGATATTCTTGATACTCCCTTCTCTCTACCATTGTATCGGTTGTTCATTTGTTTTGATATTCGTACAGATATTCTTGAACCTTTGATATGATACATTTGATATGAACCTTTGATATGAACTTTCATATGATATGCCATTTGAATCCTTCAGTTTGATACCCGAGCCAAGTTCGTTTCCTAGCCATGAAGGTAACATGGCCATGTCATTGATGCACCAATGGCATGACTCTAGTGTGGTTGAGTGATGTTCCACACCGTCCCATTTTGATATGATATGTGCACTTTACATTTGTTATGGCCAATATGATTTGTTCGGGGGCGTATGGATGCATCCTAGGTTCGATTCGTATTTGATTGGATATGACATTATTATGATATGATATGTTCGGTGATTGATGCTTGTGTGCAATACACGTCTTTCACATATTCGGGAGTTAGCTACTCCATGGTTACTATGATATTTGATTTGATTTGTGTTCGGGCTCGTGGTAGATGACTGACTTTTCCTTACTTTTAATATCCATATGTTTATACTTCATGCTTTTCCCAATGCACCGTACTTTATATGTTCGTTCCTTATCTTTTGGTTTTGTTTATATATGTCCGTTCACTGGGCTTTTTAAGCTCAGCCGCATTTTCCTTTTCCTGCAGTAGGTATCTAAGCTAGGAGCTGGGGTTGCTTTGGGGTTGAGAGTTGAGCTTGTGGAGACTTTACCCTAGTCATCTTAGATTTATTTTGCTATTGTTAGGACATTTTTTAGACTTGGATGATTTGTTATTCATCCCTTTGGAGTATTTCTTTTCGTTGAACTTATGTTTTGGTTTAAGTCACTTCGACTTAACTCCTTTTAATTATTTATGTTTAAGACTTCAACTTGCGTTTATTTATGTATATTCTGATATGCCACCATAATGTGATACTTCTACCCTTGTCGGGTTGGGGTGTTACAATTATGGTATCAGAGCTTTAGATTCGACCTGTAGAGCTTAGGCTATGACCTGTGAGGATTTGGGTAGACATTAGGTTTCCTTCTGCGTATTTTCCTTTCATACTTCATCTTTATTTGACCTTACAAATCGTTTTGATGATCATTCAGATGGTGTATACGCGTAGAAATCCTAATGGTGATGATATCCCTGACTTCGAGGCCATGATAGCCGCTGCTTTGGCTAATGCTCTCCCGAATCTCTCTGCTGAATTGAGGACCAGAATCGTCGATGACATCAGAAATGGTGCTGGTTCGTCGGGTGGCGGTGCTCCACCTATCGGGATGCATGGTTGGATTGAAAAGTTCACTAAGCTTAAGCCTCTTTCTTTTCGATCTGCTGCCACCCCCACAGAGGCAGAAGATTGGATCACTCATATGGAGAAGTTGTTCAAAGTCTTGGGTTGCGGTGATGAATTCAAGACGCGTTTGGATACCTTCAAGTTGGAAGGTGATGCGTTGAATTGGTGGAAGGCGTATGTTCTGGCTAAGGAAGAGAACTTTGCTGACACTTGTGCATGGAATACTTTCCGTGACATATTCTATAAGCAGTACTTTCCTTTCTCCGAGCAGCAAAGGTATGAGCGCGAGTATGGGGCTATTCATCAGTTGGATCGGGAATCGTCTGGAGAGTATATGCAGAGGTTTCTGAGGTTAGCTAGTTTTGTTGGACCGATTGCGGGTGATGCTCATAGGCAGGATAGACACTTTAAGTGGGGGATGAAGAAGTGGATATTAGACCGGATCGTGAATACTGATTACACCGATGTTGCACTAGTAGCGGACGCAGCCCGCAATATTGAGTTACTTCATGCTGATAGGGGTTCGAACAAGAGGGACAGGGATGGTGATCGTATTAACTACAGGGGTCGTAAGGACCAGGGTCATGAGCATAGGGGTCATCAGGACCAGGGTGTTGAGCACAGGGGTCGCCAGGATCGGGTTTTGATCAGAGGCGACAGGAGTACAGGGGTCAGGATCAGAGGGTTACTGGTAGAGATGGGAATGACCGTCAGGGTTATGGCAACAGCAACCAGCGTCAGTATAGGGATCAGTCGACTCGAGGTTCTTAGCAGGGTCGTTCTTCAGGTTCTTCGGGTCAGAGGAGGCCTACTGAGACCTTACCTCCTCCACCTCTCTATGCTACTTGCGGGAAGCCTCACCCGGGCGTTTGTCACAAAGCTACTGGAGGATGTTTCACTTGCGGGTCCACTAATCACAAGGTGAGGGATTGTCCCCAGGAGAAACGGATTACATCAGTGAACTCCGCTAAGCCATCTCCTACTATGGGTCGTGTACATGCTACGACGCGTGATCAGGCAGCAAACTTATCAGGTACTATTACCGGCATTCTTTACATTGGTGATCATACAGTTTTTGCATTATTTGATACCGGTGCCACACACTCCATTATATCTGTTGCATTTGCCAAGAAACTTAATACGACCCCAACACCACTAACAAATCGTATATCCATCTCAACATCAATGAAAAACCATGTACTCATTGAACATGAATATGTGAATTGTCCCTTATGGTTTCATGACCGCATTCGTCTGGCCTGTTGAGGTGTATAAATTTCGACACAACAATTGCCCCCAGCTTGCTCCGATGTTGAAGACATGGGGTGAGGTGGTTCCACTGGCGATCGTTTAGGATAAAGACGTGCGATCCGTTGAGCGGAGTTTGGTCTCGGATTTGGGCAACCTGATCGCTTGGCGAGCTATCTTCGGTCTTGTTCTTGTGATCTTTAATTTTGCAGATCCCTCGTGGAAGGCCGATTGTTTCAACCTAGAGGAACCGTGCACGATTGCGGAGTTCGATAGACCGACCTCCATGACCGTGTCTTGTGCGCGAGGGACATTCCACCTGTAGGTTTGCCTCGCGACTCACTTTATTGTGAGGGTCCTCCGTTAGGCTGCGCCCGCCTCGTATTTAAATGAAGGGCGAGCGGTCTTGTTCTGTAGGAGTCCTTGCATGGGGTGTCGTCGGGTTAATCGACTCCACGTCCATGGCTTGTTAGCACTTTTCTACCTCGGATCGTCATGTTAGATGGCAATCCTCGACGGTATACGTTGTGACGGGGGTAGGGACGCGTCGCATTGTCTGGGTCCACCATGTTAGATGATGAACCTTTGAGGGCTGGCGAGCGTGTCCACATATTTGTTTGGAGGGTCCTTCGGCTACGCCCGCCTCGTATTTAAACGAAGGGCGAGCGATCTCAGCCCAAAGGAACCTTGCATGGATGAAGTTGTCGGTTCCATCGACTACCAGGGCCATGGCTGCACTCTTCTACCTCGGATCGTCATGTTAGATGGTGATCCTCGACGGTATACGTTGTGCTGAGGGAGGCGATCTCGTGCCTAGGTCCATCATGTTAGATGATGAACTTTAGATGGCGAGCGAGTCCTCCATTTTTGGATATGTTTGCTTGGGCAGTAGCCTTTCGTTGTACTTTAGCCTTCGGGCGACCGTGTTTGATTCTAGCGATCGGACTAGGAGACTGGCGATCGTTGTTCTGACACCGATCACGGAACTTTGATCCTTCTCGCCTGGGGCTCTAGCTAAGTTACTAAACTGTCCAGCTTGCCCTCCTCGAACAATCTCCAGAGTTGTCTGAGGAGGTCGCGGCATTGATCGGTGTTGTGGCCGGGACTCTTGTGGTAAGCAAAAAATTTGTAACAGTCCAGATGACCGTGGTCTCTTACCGCCTTCGGATTGCTTAGCCGCTTGCTCCCCCAGATGGCGTAGAAAATATGAGCCGGAGATAGATTGAGGTTGTGGTAGAGATGGGCTTCCACTTCCTCGAAGGTCTTGAAATCACCGGGTGGCTTGGCGACCGCCTTGTTGGAATTGGCGATCGCCGTCTCTGCCCCCTCGCCTTGGCGAAGGGTGAGCAACCTCCGCCTGGCCAAAAAGTCTGCGGCCTTGGCACGGAAGATTGCGTAGGTTGGGGGGATATCCTTCGTAAGGTGCCTGAACATGGGCGAAAGACCATTGAATCCCCCTAGGACCGAGTAGAGGGCAATCTCTCACTCTCATCCACCCGGTCGATGTAGTCTGCGTCGGTATCATCTTCCCCCTGCCTGATTTTCATCATGCGGTGGGGACCTTATGGTCGAGCGACCTTGGCAGCGAAGTACGATGTGAAGTCGTTCGCCAGTTGTTCAAAGGAACTGATTGATCGCGGCGGCAGTGAGATGTACCACCTATAGGCCAGTTCGCCCAATGTTAACGGGAACATTCAGCACCTGGTCGCGTCTGATGCCCTGCATCCGGTTATGTAGATCTGGAACTTGCTCAGGTGAGTCTCGGGGTCCGATCTCCCCTCGTATAGAATAAGTTGTCAAACATGTTTTGACTACTAGTACACGAGACATACCTTTCTTAAGAGCAGGATAGTCCGCTTTAAAATGTCATTTTTTACTGCACTTGTAGTATTTGCCCTTTCGGCTTTTTCTTCGCCTCAGGTTGAGGAGCCTTGCTTTCACCTTGAGGGGTTCCACTTGCTTCTACCCCATTTGTTTATTCTTCTTTACCACTTGGATTTAGAAGTTGAAACACCAATTGCCGTAAGAACTCGATATCCTTGTCTGAAGAGACCTTCGGTATCTTGAAGCTCTTTCAGCAATTCCTTCAAAGCATATTCCATATGATTCATATTGTAGTTTAGGCGGAACTGCTCAAAGATTCTAGGTAAGCTGCCTAGGATGATATCGAACTGTGTTTCCGCATTAATAGTAGTCTCTAAGATATCAAGTTCGTTCAGATGATAAATCATCTTTAGAGCATGATCTTTTATCGGGGTTCCTTCAGGCATATGATGACCAAACATATCGCCAAGATTTTTCATCATATTCATTGTCGTGCCCATACTCTAATGCTGATGATGCAATATATTTACTAAAGATGCCAAGATGCAACAGTGAGCCATCTCATCAGATTTATTCCATTTGCGGTATTCTTTCACCTCATGAGGTGTCAATATGTATTTGATTTCAATGGGCATTCCTCAGTTAGGATAAACTTATGTTCTTCAACAGTCAGGACAAAGGTTACATTTTCAATCAGTAAAGTTGGTGCTGTTAAGTTTGTTTTCTTTGAGAAACAGCAAGTGGATTGAAAGACATCTGATATAAAACTAAAACATTCATCACATAATGCATAGCAAAATATATTGAAAAATATTAAAACACAATATATATGCTAGTAACCAACACCTTGAAAAAACCCGCACATGTAAGCCAAATCATGTTGACGTTTACATACCCATTTTTCAAATAGAGTTTTACGTCTTTAATTTTATTATCCAGTCAACTTATATTATGACAAGTAAAATTAATAGTTGGTTCATCTTGGCCATGTATGATTAACACATCCTCTAATGGGGAGCTTATCAATTAATATACTTAAGTGAACACCACAATTTAATAACCTTGAAATATTATCTTTTAAATAGTAACCCTACAAATGGAGAGGTCATATCTTAAAAATAATATTTGATTTTTGTTATCATTTAAAATTTAAAACTAGTGAACCTATAATTAGCACATCCGATATGGAGGAAGACCCTAATATTAACGCGTATGCTAATTAATTCACAATTTAATTAATTATGGAGGCCAATTTGTTTTATTTCAAAAATAAATTAATTTTATCACTTAGTTAATGTTCCTTTGTAGCGTGCGCTATTGAGTCCATGTTAGCGTACGCTACACATAGCCGATAGCGTGCGCTACATGCGCAGAATTACAATTTCTAAATCACATACATGAAATCATACGCTCGACAACATCGGATTACGAAATACGGAGAATAATACTCAGATCAAGTACAACAATTACAATATCACAAGTTCCAAATACATATCAGAAATCTCGGGTATTACATCCTTCCTCCCTAAAAAGAAGTTTCGTCCCGAAACTTAAGATGAAAACAACTCTGGATATCTAGCCTTCATACTGTCCTCCGTTTCCCAAGTGGCTTCTTCGACTCCGTGTCGTGACCATTGTACTCTAACCAAGTGTATTGGTTTATTCCTCAATTGTTTGATCCGACTCTCAAGTATCTTGATTGGTCTCTCTTCGAAGGTGCCATCATTAGCTATCTCGATCTCGTCGAAATCAATGACATGACTGGGGTCCGGTACATACTTCCGCAATTGGGATACGTGAAACACATTGTGAACGTGACTCAGCGATGGCGGTAAGGCCAACCTGTATGCTAAATCTCCAACTCTCTCGAGGATCTCGAATGATCCGATATATCTTGGACTAAGCTTGCCTCTCCTCCCAAAACGGAAAATCCCTCGTGTAGGAGACACCTTCAATAGTACATGGTCCCCAGCGTCGAACTCTAGAGGGCGACGACGTATATCTACATAAGACTTCTGTCGACTCTGGGCAGTCAACAATCTTTCTCGAATCGAAGCTATCTTCTCTTGAGTCTGAATAATCAATTCCGGTTCCGTCCCGATCAAATCCGAAGAATCATCCCAACACAGGGGTGATCGGCATCTTCTCCCGTACAAAGCTTCAAATGGTGCCATCTTAATAGAAGCATGCCAACTGTTATTATAGGTGAACTCGATCAAGGGCAAGTGAACTTCCCAATCAGTTGACCAATCTAATGCACAAGCTCTAAGCATGTCCTCTACTGTCTGTATAGTCCTTTCGGACTGACCGTCCGTTTGGGGATGATAAGCCATGCTAAAGTTGAGCTCAGTTCCCAAAGCCCTGTGAACTGCTTTCCAGAAGTGCGACACGAAACGACCATCTCGATCCGAAATAATGGTCTTCGGCGTCCCATGCAATCTGACTATCTCCGCAATAAATACTCGCGCTAATCTCTCGGGTCCCCATGTATCTTTAATCCCTAGGAAATGAGCCGACTTGGTTAGTCGATCAACTACAACCCAAATCATGTTCATTCCCGTTCTAGTCCTTGGCATACTGGTGATGAAATCCATCGAGATGTCCTCCCACTTCCATTCAGTGGATCTAAGCGGCTTTAACATTCCAGTGTCGCCGATGTTCAATCTTAACTCGCCGACAAGTCAAGCACTTCAAACGTACTGCCACGTCCTTCTTCATATTCCCCCACCAGAAATTTTGTTTTAAATCCTTATACATCTTACTGCTGCCCGGGTGAATGGAATATGACGCGCTGTGAGCTTCCTTCAGAATAGTCCATCTCAAATCACCATCATCGGGAACGCAAAGTCGACTCTGAAATCTCAGAACTCCATCATCTTGTATCACGAATCCTGGGGCTTTTCCTTTCTTTACTTCATCACATAATAGAAGGATCAGAGAATCGTCCAACTGCTTAGACTTGATCTCCTCGACTAGTGATGAAGTCAGTTCCATCACATAAAGTTGCCCTTGGATTCCTGGTGCCCATACTTCAATCCCTTCGCGGATCAGTTCTCGTTGAATACAGGTTTGGGATGTAAGTGCTTCCAACACCTGAAGAGAAACAGGTTTACGGCTCAATGCATCGGCTACTACGTTTGCTTTCCCCGGATGATAGAGAATCTCCAAGTCGTAATCCTTGATCAATTCCAGCCACCTTCTCTGCCTCATGTTTAATTCTTTCTGACTGAAAATGTACTTGAGGCTCTTATGATCGGTAAAGATCTGACAATGAGTGCCGTACAAATAATGTCTCCAAATTTTCAAAGCAAAGACTACAGCTGCTAGCTCCAGATCATGAGTCGGGTAATTAACCTCGTATGGTTTCAACTGCCGAGAAGCATAGGCAATTACCTTCTCCTTTTGCATCAACACACATCCCAGACCCTGATTTGAAGCGTCGCTGTAAACCATGAATCCATCAGTTCCATCTGGCAATGCTAAGATAGGTGCTGTCGTCAGTCTCTTATTAAGTTCATCAAAACCAGCCTGGCATTTCTCATCCCACTTGAACTTTTGAGTTTTCTGCAACAGCTGAGTGAGCGGACGAGAAATTTTGGAAAATCCCTCTACAAAGCGGCGATAATATCCAGCAAGTCCTAAGAAACTCCGGACTTCTTTCACGTTATTAGGGGCTTCCCATTCCAAGATTGCTTCGACTTTCTTCGGGTCCACCTGAACTCCATCAGCTGATATCACATGCCCAAGGAAAGTTACTTCCCTAAGCCAGAACTCGCATTTTGAAAGCTTTGCATACAGCTGTTCCTTCCTCAAGGTGCTCAAAACCATATGCAAATGTTCGGCATGCTCCTCCGCGTCCTTCGAATATATCAAGATGTCATTAATGAAGACGACCACAAATTTATCCAAGTATTCCAAGAATACCCGATTCATCAATTGCATGAATACCGCAGGAGCATTGGTAAGTCCAAATGGCATTACTATAAATTCATAATGCCCGTACCGGGATCTGAAAGCATATTTCGGTATATCTGATTCCTTAATTCTCAACTGGTGGTATCCTGATCGCAAGTCAATCTTCGAGAATACCCTTGCCCCTTGCAGTTGATCAAACAAGTCGTCGATCCGAGGTATAGGGTACTTATTCTTGATCGTCATCTTGTTGAGCTCCCTGTAATCAATACACAGTCGGAGGGATCCGTCTTTCTTCCGGACAAAGAGAACGGGCGCTCCCCAAGGAGAAACGCTAGGTTGGATATAGCCCTTCTGTAACAATTCCTCCAGTTGCTTCTTGAGTTCATACATCTCGGTTGGCGCCATGCGGTATGGTGCTCTGGAAATAGGAGCTGCTCCGGGCTCTAATTCGATAGTGAATTCCACTTCTCTCTGCGGAGGTAACCCAGGTAGTTCGTCAGGAAATACATCTGAGAACTCATTCACAACTGAAATAGACGAGAGCTCTACTCCTTCCTCTTTCCTCATGGCACAGCACCAAAGTCCGTGACATCCCTGCTTTAGTAATTTCACGGCTTTCATTGCTTTGATCAATTTTCCCGAGCTTCCTGGTCTCCATCCTCGGAATAAGTGTTCAGATCCGTCATCAGCAATGATAGAAATGACTCTCTCTGTGTCTGAGAATAGCTCCATAACGGTTGAGCCAATCGTCTCCGAGAATTAAATCGTCACCGTAGATGTCAACTACAATAAGATTCGATGGCCAATCTCTCCCTCCTATAGATACTGGAAAATCTCTAACCTCTAGGGTTCCCACAATTCTCTCTCCACTCGGCAAACCCACAACATATGGTTCACAATCAGATAAACACGAGATTTTTAAACGATTTACACAATTCAATGATACAAAAGAATGTGTAGCTCCGGAATCGAATAAAACACTAACTGGTTGCAAAAGGATCTGAATCGTACTGATGCAACAGCGGTGTTACGATTGTCGATTTCCTCATTTAAATGCAGGCGCGGAGGAACGGACCCGGCCTTTGGGCGTCTCTCTCTTCCCAACGTTAACTGCTGAAATCCACTCTGTTGTGTCTGGTTCACACTTGTCTCCTTGGGAATCGCACTGGAGTGCGAGTACCAAAAGATCTAGTAGCAACTCCATGAAGGCCGCACGGTGCCCTTCTTGTCCACAATCGTAGCAAGTCGCGAGAAGATGCGGGCGATCACGTCGAATATGCCACCTTTCGACCACAATTGTAGCATTTCTTTGATGCGTCCAAACCATTGATGAAGTCCGGAACTTCTTTCCTCCTCTGGAAGGATGTGGAGGTTTCTAGCCGAATAAAGGAAGACGGCCCTTGCGGGCCACCGCTCTTGTTTTACGAAAAGTTGCGGTCACCTTACCTTCTTTGCCTCTCTTGATTTTCCACTACCGCCTCTTTCATGTCGTAGGCGGCGCTTTGTCTTGATCTCGCATAACGTAGTACACTCGAATCCGGACATGTCTTCTTGAATCTCGGCTTCATCCGCATATCGAAATGAAAAATCTTTTCCGCCTCCGTTCGACCAAGTGTCGCACACAAGTCGGTGATGATTAAAAGTTTTGATTACATCATCACGAGATGCTTAGAAACTTCTGTGGTGAGAAAAACTCTCGGATCTTTGCCTCTCTAACTGGATGAGGACAATACTGTGCTTCCATCATTAATTTGAATTCCGTCCATTCCGCATTATGATTTTCGGGTCGGATAGCTTCCCACCAATCAAAGGCCTCCCGGTCGGAAAATCTTGGGCAATGGGAACCTTCCGGTCCTCGGGACAGTTAAGACCCGCGAATATCTTCTCTAACTCCTTGAGCCAGTGATCCCAAGTAATTGCCTCAGCAGATCCGTCAAATTTTGGCGGGTGCAATTTGACCACCTCAGCAAGCCATCTATCTCCCCGGTTATCCTCGTGGTACTGCTGTCCCATCGCCGTCTGCATGTGGTCGACTACCTGGGCGAACTGGTTTATCTGCGCCACCACCTGTTGAAGCACTCCCGGCATGTTAGGATTTACGTCGTCATTCGTTGATCCTTGCTGCCCTCCAGAATGGGAATCGGTTCGACTAGCTGATAATTCCGGGGTAGTTGCGGAATCCTCGTGTCTCATGTTACCCCGTCCGCGTCCACGACCGCGTCCGCGTCCACGTCCTCCTCTCAACATACTGTAAACACAATTCCTCAATATCCAGGACAAAGTTTTCGAAATAAAGTCCGTCAATACTCACAAAACAGTAATTAAGTAAAACGGTAGTATAAGAGATTAGGAGACTTACAACCACGGTCCACATGACGACTTTTGGCTGAACAGTGATGTTACGAACGACTCGTAAATCAATAACGTAAACAGACCCAACTTAAAACCCGACTGCCAAGATACCCATAAATCTTCGCTCCGATACCATATTCTGTAACACCCCGAGATATTCGGAATAATTACAGCGCCGTAAACCCTTTAAGTAAGGATTTACAAGGCTAATTTAAAAGAAATGTAAATATAAGACATCAATAATGTGGAAATTCAAGTTTACAAAACCGTACAACTGGTTCAACGAGTAATTAATACAACCATATCGAAATGATGTTAATACGACACGTGTACTCGAGTACTGAAATCAAAACAAGAAAACAAATCACCAACAACAACAAACATCACTGAACCCCTTCGTCGTCACGTCGATCTTGTGGTCATTTCCCTGCTCCTCGGCTACACGAACATCAAAACAAATGTCCACCCCGAAGAATTAGCAAAACGATGCTAGTACAAGTATCATATTAAACAATTCGAATATGCATCAACAATACATAACAAGATACATCACACGGACTTCCGCTACCGGAATCCGACAATGCGAATCCACAAGATTCCATTAACACAGCAAGGGTATTCCAATGATCCAGCGCCCTCAGCATAGATCCCAAGATGATCCCGTCGGACCAACACGAGGTGGAAATAACCCGTCCAATGATCCAGCGCCCTCAGCGTAGATCCCAAGATGATCCCGTCGGACCAACACGAGGTGGACATCCGATCCAGCGCCCTCAGCATAGATCGTACAACGTGCACAAACATAACTCATGCATACACATATGCCAAATCATTATGTTCATCAACATGAACATACAAACACTAGATAACGAATATCATGACAATTGAACGTAATAAATCTCATGTTCAACAACATGAATAATCACACGCATGCTCAAAATACCAATATAAATATATTACGATACTTGCCTCGAAGATGGCAAGAACGAAACACTTCAATGACCTCAACACACTCGAAGGTCGCCTCCTTCGATCAACGTAGCAAGCTCGATCCTTAACAAAAGAAATGATATACAAATCATTTCAAGTCGAACGATTGCCTAACAATTCGGTCTATGGCCAAAAAGATCAAAATAAACAATCTGCATGGACTGCTTAGCGTGCGCTACGTACTCTACGTAACGTGTGCTAAGCCTGCCTGTTAGCGTACGCTATCGTATAAGCCTAGCGTACGCTAGCCACGGACTGACAGTTTGACTCGGCTGATATCATAACGTACGTTACGTACGTATCATGTGTTAACTTATCCCCGATAGCGCACGTTAACTTACGTATGTTAGCGTGCGCTAATCGTGCATGGCGACACAATGGCGTAAAAGCGGGTTGAATGGTGATGAACTCATGAATTCTATGGTGATAAAACAAGTCATCCTCAAGCATATCATGCTAATAAGGTTTGTGGAAGTTCTATGATTATGAGATACAAATATACGGATAATCATCTCAACATCATAATTCATCTTCGATCTTCAAGAAAATATTCTAAGTTCCGTTCGTCCTACATTCCAAAACGCATGATTCCAATGTGTAAAACGTAACAACTAGGTAGTATCCGTCTACTAATCACAAATCGGTTTGAAAATGCTTAGGAGTCCATATACTGAAAACGGTTCAAAGGTTCCTACGATATATGGTGCCGATACGTCAAAAGTATCCTTCTAACATGTGATGACCGATTATAAACGAAATAACTGGCTATCAAAACATGATCAAACGTCCTTAAGAACATTACTAATATCGGTGCAGAATCACCTACCTCAAAGTAGTGAAGAACACGGAGGAAATCGAAGCAATCCAACACCAAAGGCTTGAACACCAATCTCCAATGATATACGATCCTCAATCACGAGCTAGGATGTTGATATGAAGTGTTTAGGATGTAGGAAGTTATACTCTAAGTATAAGAATTCGGATATGGGAGAAGAAAGAACTGAAATTACGAAAAGGATGTTGTCCTATTTATAGGAAATGATTATTAGCACGCGCTAGTCCCTACTCGTAGCGTGCGCTAACGGCTTCCTGACTTCACTGTACTCGGCACTTAGCGCGCGCTATTCTCATGTCAGTAGCGTGCGCTAAGGCGTTGACTCAGCTTTTCCCGAAAGCCGTCCAGGTTCATCCCGACACAATCCGACAGGGGTCCCCGGCCTGATCTCACCTACCGCACGTCTCAATCAAATTGACCACGCATAGCGTGCGCTAATGTTCCTTTGTAGCGTGCGCTATTGAGTCCATGTTAGCGTACGCTACACATAGCCGATAGCGTGCGCTACATGCGCAGAATTACAATTTCTAAATCACATACATGAAATCATACGCTCGACAACATCGGATTATGAAATATGGAGAATAATACTCAGATCAAGTACAACAATTACAATATCACAAGTTCCAAATACATATCAGAAATCTCGGGTATTACATGAGCAAGTTTGGAATGTTCCTTGGTCGAGGTTATCTTGACAGGGGATTATTCAAAATGAATGTGATGCCTGTAAGCCGTGAAGGCAAGAATAAAAATAATAATAATAATGCTCCTTCTTCTGTTTACTTGCTCGAGTGTTCAGATTTATGGCATTCTAGATTGGGACATGTTGGTATAAAATCAATTAAAAGACTAATTAATCTAGAATTAATTCCAAAAACCCATGTTGAACTTAATAAGAAATGCGAAGTATGTGTTGAAGCAAAAATGGCTAAATTGCCTTTTCATTCAGTGGAAAGGAATACTACTCCTCTAGAATTAATTCACACTGATGTGTGTGACTTAAAATTTATGCAAACTAGAGGTAAAAAATACTTCATCACTTTTATAGATGATTGCACAAGATATTGCTATGTGTTTCTTTTGAGAAGCAAAGATGAAGCAATTGAGGCATTTAAGATGTATAAAAATGAAGTTGAAAATCAACTTAACTGTAAAATAAAAGCAGTCCGAAGTGACAGAGGAGGTGAGTATGTAGCACCGTTTGAACAATTATGTGCTGATTCAGGCATAATTCATCAAACGACTGCTCCTTATGCTCCTCAGTCAAATGGAGTTGCCGAATGGAAAAATCGAACCCTGAAAGAAATGATGAATGCTTTATTAATAAGCTCAGGGTTGCCGCAAAACATCTTAAGATACTTAAAGTACACCCTATGTTATGGGCTATTTTATAGTAATTATCCTGCAGTTTTGGAAGGATATACTGATGCTAATTGGATTTCAGACACGAAAGACTCTCACTCTACAAATGGGTATGTATTTACTATTGGGGGTGGAGCTATATCTTGGAAATCAAGCAAGCAGACTTATATAGCCCGATCCACCATGGAATCGGAATTTATAGCTCTAGATAAAGCTGGAGAAGAAGCTGAATGGCTCCGTAACTTTCTTGAGGATATTCCATGCTGGAAAAAGCCTGTGCCAAGTGTTATGATCCATTGCGATAGCCGAGCTGCAATTGGAAGAGCACAGAGCCTTATGTATAATGGTAAGTCTCGACACATTTGTCGGAGACATAATACCGTGCGACAATTGATCAAAAATGGAGTTATATCTATTGACTATGTGAGGTCAAATGTTAATTTGGCGGATCCACTCACAAAAGGTCTGAATAGAGATCAATTTCATAAACTGCTAGAGGGAATGAGGTTAAAATCCACATCTTGAAAGAACAATCATAGTGGTAACCCAACCTTGAAGAATGGAGATCCCAGAAACTTGGTTCAATGGGAAAACAAAATTATGAAAGTTCTATTGTAAAGTGCTTATAATAAATCTATCCCTATAGAGCAGAATAAGTGCTAAGTCCTGTGATTGTGGTGAGGTTAAGTCTCTAGACTTTTAATGGTTCCTTGTCCTTAGAAAGGAGAAGTATTACAGGGTACTTTATAAAAGGAGACCACATATCTAAGTGTGAGGACGGGCTGCCTCGAATAACACTTAGGAAACCAAGATGTTGTCCATGGCCAAAACGGACACAACTATGAGAACGGAAGGTGTTGAGACATTGTTGTGTAAGTGTCGTTGACTCGGTATACACCAAGGAGGATTAGTTCAAGGCACAATGTCCACTAAGCCGCCGGTATATCCGACGATATTTTACTAAGGAAGGTTCAAAGCCACAAACTACCTTTCCCCATGCAGCAGTATTTTACGGAAACTGGGTATGTGAGTTTGCATTCATGCATGCATTTATTTCCACTCATGTGGGGGATTGTTGGAAATTGGGTTTTAGAAAAATGAGTTTTAAACTCAATTTAAAACCAATTTAATAATGATAAAATATTTAATTCTTGGGAATTAAATAATAAATTGTGAATCTACGCTTTGAGAAGATGAATGTATGATTTTTATTTTCTCAAAACCTATTTCCGGTGAGTGAGAAATAAATGATTAAAGTTGGCCATTTAATTGAAAAGGTGAAGAGTTAACGAGGTTTGAAAACCCATCGATCGGGACACATGCGATCGACCTATACGATCGGACTTGTGCGATCTAGACCTATCCGATCGAGACACCGTCGATCGACTGTCCGATCTGGGACTGTCGATCGGGACTGACCGATCTCGACTGTCGATCGACTGTCACGATCGGACTGTCGATCTCGGGGACTGTCCGATTTGGGACTGTCGATCGACTGTCTCGATTCGACCTGGTCGATCGGACTGTCGATCTGGGACTGTCCGATCTGGGACTGTCCGATCCGACTGTCGATCTGGGGACCTATCTGTTCGACTGTCGATCTAGAACACATCGATCTCGGGACTGTCGATCTGGAACTGTCTGATCCGACTGTCTCGATGGGACTGTCTCGATCCGGGACTGTCGATCTAGAACCTGTGTGATCCGGAACCTATCTGATCTCGAATTTGGTCTCGTCTAAAAAGAAGCTGGTTGAGAACTTAGCTTCTGGAATATGACTCTTCACACTCCATAATATAACGCCCAAATTAAATGAGAATTATGGAGTTTTAATTTGTTGTAACTCCCCACATTATGAAGATTTAATTTGTTGTAACTCCTGAGCTGGAGGATTAAAGAGAATTAATGGAACTTTAATTTATTGTAACTCCCCACCTGATGGAGTGGAATTAGACCCTATAAAAAGAGGTCTTATGCATTTCATTTCAGAGAATCAGAACATAGAAAAATAGAAGCATACCTCATATTGAAGAATATTTCCCTCTTGTTTCGTGCCCAGTTTCCAGCACTTGAACGTTCGCCGGAGTTCTGAGTTTTGGAGAGCACCTAACTCATAAACAAATAGCAGTTGTATCTTGGGGACATATTGCCTGAGCCGTCTGCTCTTATACGGGGGCAAAATTATCTTAGGGAAAGAGTGATCTCGCCTCTGCTAAAGTTGTAATTTTCAATTCAGCTTTTAATTTATTTAGATTGTATTAGGTTGCCTTATTTGTAATTTTTATTGTAATTACATTGTTGGAAATTCACAGAGGAACCAACATTTTATTAATAAAATATCAAAAATTTTATTTATAAAAATTAAATATCTAAAATATCTTAAATTAAATATTAATCTTACTAAAATATTTTAAATATCAAAATTGAGCATTGAATATATAAAGGGGTGTGTCTTATTCTAAAAATATGATGATTAAAATATATTATTTTGTACTTTTCAATATGATAACTATAATAAGATTTTCATTCTTAGAATATGTTTCATTTTAATTTAAATTACAAATACTATAAATTATAAATAAATCAATTATTATGTGGCAATAAGAAATGATATGTAATAATTATGAGATTTGCTTGGACAATAAAAGAGGGCTTGGAAGGTAAACATCCAATTTTTGACATGTGTCATATTGATTGCAGAATTAGTATACAGGAGATTCGAATGTATGTACGGATTTGAGGCTATTAATTTTATATTTTTATAACATATTATATGTTTATCTTAATGTTGCATATTTATCATTATAGTTGTTCTTTCTAAAATTTCTTAATTATAAATATATGATATTCAAATAAATCATTAGTTAATTAACTAATTAATCATATAAAAACTAAAAATTTTAAAAAATTTAGTAAGTTTATTTTATATTTGATAAGTTACTACTTAAGGAGAATTAAATTAAAACGTTAAATACCAATCTTACCACAAAAGATTAAAGTAGCATTTACTGAAAATTTAGTTACCAAAGTTGAGCATTGAATATACAAAGGTGTGTATCTTATTCTGGTAACTAAAATTTATTACTTTATATTTTCAAATTCGGTAACTAAGTAAGGTTTTCACCCATAGAACATGTTCGCAATTGAAATTATAAATACTATAACTTATAAGTAAATTGATTATTATGTGGCAACAAGGAATAAAATATAATAATTGTGAAGTTTGATTGGACAATAGAAGATGACTTAGAAGGTGAACGTTTAGTTTTTTGATATGTGTCAAATTGGTTAAAAATTAGTATATAAGGGGGATTAATGAATTAAAGTTGTCAGTAGTTTAACTTAATTAATGGACATCTGATATCTTAAATACCAAAAATAATATATTTATATAAGGAGCTCGATTTTAAAAATTTAGATTTGGGTTGCAAGTGCAATATCAATTATTTAGTGGATTGAATTGATATTTGTAAACTCAACCATATTAGGAAGGGCTTAATATGAAAGGCTAAATTATACTAGAAGTTCTAACTCTAATCCTCCTTAAGATCCCTGCAGTAGCCCAAATCCTACAACTAGGACTTTATGTGGGGGGTGCGGCTGTGTGGTATTATTGAGAGGAAGAGTTTGATTTATTCATCATGTATTTAATTGTAGATCTTGTGTCTTTGATTCTACAATTTAGGTAATACATCAATTCTCTAAGAGTGATCACAAGTTACTAGAAAATCAAAGCAAAAATCGAGTGACTCTCAAATATAATTTCGGCCAATCCTAGGGGTGCAAATTGTAATATCCGGTATTTTTCTTTCCCTTGTATTTTCATTTTTGGTATATTTCTCGGTCATAGTGACCCTCATGTATCTTTCAGTATGTCCTTCCTGTCAACTGTTGAATTGTATTCTCGTTATTGTTCATTGTTTCAACTTTCCTCATATGAGTTCGACTTTGTTAGATCACCATTAATTTTGGTGACTCCAAAATTTATAAATCTTTGCAATATTATAGAACATCGAGTTAGCTTTCCAATGGTTCTAACGGTAAGTCAATCGGAGTCCGGACGAGAGAGTTATGGTCGTTTCGGTTCTTGGCCAATCGCTGTGGAAATGGAGCTTTTTCCTCAAATTTCTTCACATTCGAACTTCCAGGAGCCTTTCGGCCGATAGGGGGTCGATAGGCTCCACCGGCATTCGTATGGGTATCGGTTGGGCTATCGGCCGATAGGCTGGCCGATAGGTAAATTTCTTCACATTCGAACTTCCAGGAGCCTTTCGGCCGATAGGGGGTCGATAGGCTCCACCGCCGGCATTCTGTATGGGTATCGGTTGGGCTATCGGCCGATAGGCTGGCCGATAGGTTCTCTTGTGTTTCACTATATTACACGGGATAAGAGGAAGATTTTCATTTTCCTCTCCTCTCTTTTCTTCCTCTCGTCTTGGGCGATTCAGGAGCAACTTTTGGGCGATTTTAACATTTTCGGACTTGAAGAAATCATCCACTCCGAGTTTTGTTGTAGATTATCGATTTCTTCTTGAATCATTCATCCTAATCCAAGGTAATCTTCTAAGAACCCATTTTTGGGAGATTTGGGGGTTTTGGGTTTTTCTTCCGATTAGTTCCGTTTTGTTGGTGGATTCTTGATGAATACGATTAATATTGTTAGTATCTTTAGTTTCCTACGGATTCATGGATATTTTGTAGATTTTTGCGGAATCGAGAGGGTTTGGTTGTGGTCCGCCCTCGTTGTTATTTTTGGTATGAATATACATGAATCGTAGGCGGGTTTTCGGGTGTATTCCATTTCCGTATTCGACTAGAGTTGGTTGTAATTATGTTCTTCGAATCGTTAGGTTTGGTTCCGTTGATTCCTAGTGTTCGTCGGTGATTATCCTTTCCGTTCGTTGCGTCATCAAAATATTCAAGGCAAGTAATTCTTGGAAACCTTTATGCTTAACGTGAAATGGTAATGTATATTGTGTGTGCTTTACTCACCTCGGGAGGGTCCGACGGGGCCTCGAGGGAATCTATGGCTTCGTCCTGGATTCATGAGTTTGATTCGCTAGCCAGCTCGGGAGGGTCCTTAGAGACCTCGAGTGGAATTCGTGGCTTCGTCCCGGTCCTAGGTGACGTGTGGTGCTTGATTTGTTTTGTGAATGTGGCCAGCTCGGGAGGGTCCTTAGAGGCCTCGAGTGGGATTCGTGGCTTCGTCCCGGTCCTAGGCAAATTAATTGTATTTGTTTGTTTTAAAAAGACATGTCTAGTTTTGGTTTTTGAAATGATATTGGTGCATGTACTATGAAATGTGTAAGCGATTGGTTTGCCTTGAATACTTGTACTAGCGTAATTGCTAACCCCTCTGGGGACCCGTTTTGGGGAAATTATTGTTATGGATTTGAGTTATGATTATCCGGACGGCGGGCACACAGACAAGACGAGGATGTTGGCGTGGTCGTTGACATGTGCATTTGGGTCTTTCTATTTCTTTCGTCCATTTCGATTTGGTTGTTTTCTACATTTATAAACGATAGATGTACTCATGAGTACTTAGGCTTTCGTTTCAAACTCCGTGTCGTACTACTATTAAATTGTCACGTTGTTGGTTTATGCTTATTTTGCCGGTTGTAAGGGCGTATATTTATATGTCATATTATTTAATTATGTATCCTCGCTAACCAAGAGGGATAGTCGAGCGGAGTTTTCCTATTGTAGCTGGTAGGTCCCATGTAGGGGTCTACGTCACTGTAACATATTTCCGAATATCTCGGGGTGTTACTGAAAATGGTATCGGAGCACTAGGTTTATGGATACCTAGGCTTGTTGGTTATTTGGGTCTAGTCATGTTTTGTTTGCACATTGTCACACCGCTGCCAGCATCTCGGTACTTCCAGTGCTCGTAAGTTTTCTTACTCAGTCCTTTGTTTTCTTACATTGTATTTCTGCTTTTCGAGTTAAAGTTGCTTTTTCCTCCCTTACTCATCATCAATATATACATTATCTCTTAACACCGGTATGGACGCCGGAGGTAACCGTAGTCGTGGTCGTGGTCGTGGTCGTGGACGCGGCCGAGGACGTGGGGCGGCCGGTGGGCGGCCACGTCACATTCTTGAGGCCGGCGTGATCGGTGACCGTCATAGTCATGCTTCTTCTCGGGAGCGCGCCGATCTTGGTATTGCGGGCATTATGCGGCAAATGGTTAACCAGATGGCGGCTATAGCTCAGTGGTCGGAACCCGATCAGGCCCATGCTAATCGGGCGGAACGGATCGGCGGCTTCAGGATGTCATCAAGATGCATCCTCCCGGTTTCAGGAGCTTCGGACCCGATCGGGTGGGAAGGGTGGGTCAAGGAGATATCCAAAGTCTTCTTGCTACCAATCGCCCAGGGACCGTAAGGTCCCTATTGCTCAATATTTTCTCACGGGGAGATGCTACGGATTGGTGGGAGGCCGTTGGTCCCAAAGATCATGTGGCTTCATGGGCGAATTTCAAGAATTGATGGAGACCGAATATTGTCCGTGGCGGTCGGACAGGCTCGAGTGCATGCATTCTATGATGCTCAACCACGGGATATCCCGTATCTCGAGGCCATTGCCGACTTTAACAAGGAGTTGGGTTATGTGAAGACCCAAGTTGTCGAAGAGAGCGACAAAAGTTTCCATTTTCCGGAGGATGAAGCTGTCCATTCGGGACTATATGCAGGCTCGTCTGTACTACCTTGAAGGATTATGAGTCGAGCTCTTGCTTATGATATGTCGGTGACGGCTAGCGATTTGGCTCGCGAGCAAGAAGCGAAGTCGATCGGAAATTTTTCCGGTCCCAAGAGTGGAGGCGGCGAAATCTCAGTGCAAATATTTCTACAGGCGGTTCGGCTCGTTTTTAAGGAGCTTTGAATCTTGCCGGGCAAGTCGTCAGGACCCCGGATGCTTTAAGCTGTGGCAAGCCGTGGCCACGTGAACCGGGATTGTCTTCGTCCACCTTTGACTTGTCATACTTGTGGTCGATCGGGCCACAAAGCTTCTTTGCGAAGCTCAGACGGTTTCGCAGTGCCGTTCTTCTCACCCGGCACCTATGGAGCCGAGCGTGAACCGGGGCTCATTTGCTCGCCGCCTCCACCGAGTGCCGGCCGAGGTAGGGTCGGGGTCAGCCGCTAGGGAGGAGCATCCGGTGTCGGCTCTGCCCGGCCGCGTATCTACGAGATGAGGAGGACCGATGATCCGGCGGCTCTTTGTGGCGGCAGTACCGTTCATATCCATTCCCATCCTGTCGGTGTACTTTTTGATTGGGTGCTACGCATTCATTCATTTCTCTAGAGTGTGTCGCCGTTTGAGTCTCATTGCTTGTCACCTTGCGAGCCTTTCATCGTTAAACTTCTAGCGGTGATAGAATTGTCGGTGATCGAGAAGTCCGAGGCTGCTACGTGATTATTTGTGAGAGGGCTTGGCTCTCTAATCTTATTGTCGTTAGTATCGAGGGCGAGGATTTAATTCTCGGGAATGATTGGCTCGAGCGGCATGGTGTAATCATGAACTACCGCACGAGGATCATTACCATGTTAGCCGACGGCACCAGAACACTCTTTCGCGGGCGAAAGAGAAACCAGTTTATTATTAACGCCTTGAAGGCGATGAAACTCTGCGAAAAGGATGTCTTGGTTATTGGTGCTACGCCTTGAAGGCGGAGAATGGTGGAGTTGAGCTTTCATCGATTCCGGTCGTTAGTGAGTTTCTGATGTATTTCTGACGAGTTGCGGGATTGCCGCGGATCGTGAGGTTGAGTTTACTATAGAGTTAGAGCCGGGTGCGGCTCCGATTTCAAGGCGCCGTATCCCATGGCACCTTGAGAGATGTCGAGTTGAAGAAAGCTTGATTGAGTGAACTTCTTGAGTCGGGGTATGTTCGACCGAGCGCCTCGCCTTGGGGCGCACCGGTCTTGTTTGTGCGTAAGAAGGATGGTACACTACTATTTTGTATCGAATATATTGAAATGAACAATGTGACCATCAAGAACAAGTATCAATTGCAGAGGATTGACGACTTGTTCGACCGATTGCGAGGAGCGGCGGTATTCTCAAAGATTGATTTGAGATCGGGGTACTATCGGCTCGGGTGAGGGAGTCCGACGTGCAGCAGCTTTTCGGACGAGATACGGACATTATGAGTTTTTAGTTATGCCTTTCTGGTTAAATAACGCGCCTGCGTTGTTCATGCTATTGATGAACAAAGTCTTTATAGAGTTTTTGGATAAGTGTGTCGTCGTCTTCATTGTGATATTCTTATTTATTCGAGGAACGAGGAAGAGCATGCCCATCATTTGCGGGTAGTGTTAGACATTTTGAGGACCGAGCAACTCTATGCGAAGTTCTCGAAATGTGAGTTACAGCTAAAGGAGGTGATGTTTCTAGGTCACGTGATTTCGGTAGGGGTTCGGTGGATCCATGAGAAGATAGAGGCGATTGGATTGGGCACCGCCCAAGAATGTGAAGGAGATTCGTAGCTTCTTGGGTTTGGTGGCTACTACCGTAGGTTCGTCGAGGTTTCTCAAAACTAGCTCGGCCACTTACACAGATTGCTCAGAAATCCGAGAAGTTAAATGCGGACCGATGAGAGGCGGTCGAGTTTCGAGGAGCCGAAGAAGCGTCGACTTCAGCCCGGTTTTGGCATTGCCATGTGGCAACGAGGATTCGCCGTTTATAGCGATGCTTGGGCGAGTCTTGGGTGCGTATTGATGCGGACGGCAAGACCATTGCCTATGCGTCGAGGCGATTGAGGCCGTATGAGCTTAACTACCCTACTCATGATTTGGAGTTAGCGGCGGTTGTCTTTGCACTCAAGATTTGGCGTCACTATCTTTTCGGCTCTGCATGTCAGATTTTTACCGATCATAAAAGTCTGAAATACATATTTACTCAGCGAGAGTTGAATATGAGACAGACGAGGTGGTTAGAGTTGATTAAGGATTATGACCTCGAAATCCTTTATCATCCGGGTAAGGCGAATGTCGTGGCCGACGCCTTGAGTCGGAAACCGATTGCGTTGCGAACGCTTGAGATCCTTACGTCTCAGTCTGAGCTTCGGCGGGCTTTGATTGAGTTTGATATTGAGGTTTTGTTGCCTGGAGCTGTCAGGCAACTTTGTGCTTTAGAAATTTCGTCGTCTTTGATCGATGAGATTAAGCTAAAGCAAATAGAGGATCCGATGATTACTCAAATCCGAGAGAACGTTCTTAAGGGAAAGTCTCACGGGTTTGTGATTCACGAGGATAGTGTTTTGAGGTTCAGTCGGCTTTGTGTGCCGAGCGATCCAGAGTTGCGACAGAGTATTTTGCGTGAGGCCCATTCCACACCTATTCCGTTCATCTGGTTCGAGTAAGATGTACAAGGACACGAGGAGGAACTTACGGTGGAATGATATGAAGGAGGAGGTCGCACGGTTTGTGGCGAGATGTTTGACTTGCCCGGAGTCAAAATCGAGCATCGGCCCATTTGAGTTATTAGTCACTTCCGTTAGGAATGGAAATGGGAAGATATATCGATGGATTTCATTACGAGTTTGCCGAGATCGAGATCGAGGCATGAATATGGTTTGGGTGATTGTTGATCGTCGACCAAGTCGGCACATTTTAGGCATCAAGGACACTTGGGGCCGGAGAAATTGGCTCGTGTGTTTATCGCAGATTGTGAGGCTTCACGGTACTCGAAGTCTATCGTTTCGGATCGTGATGGCCGTTTCGTATCACACTTTTGGAAGGCGGTGCATAAGGCATTGGGTACCCGTTTGCAATTGAGTACCTCTTTTCATCCCGATCGGATGGACGGTCGGACGCACTATCCGGACATTCGAGGACATGTTGCGTGCTTGTGCCCTCGATTGGAGTAGCGGCCCAGGAGGAGCATTTGCCATTGATCGAATTCACGTACAACAATAGTTGGCACGCGTCGATTCGGATGGCACCGTATGAGGCACTTTATGGGCGCGATGTCGGTCACCGATTTGTTGGAATGAGGCGTCCGATTTAGTCGGGACCGAGCCGGATGTCGTTTTAGAGACGAGGCGGAAGATAGAATTAATTCGAACGGATGCGACGGCCCGAGTAGACAAAGTCATATGCCGATGTCCGTCGTAGACCTTTAGAATTTGAGGTGGGAGACCACGTTTCTTTGAAGGTGTCGCCAACAAGAGGAGTTTTCCGTTTCGGGAAGAAGGGAAGTTGAGTCCGAGATTTATTGGACCCTTCGAGATTCTCGGCGAGTCGGTGGGTTAGCATACCGTTTGGCGTTACCTCCGGCCTTGAGTCATGTTCATAGCGTTTTCATGTTTCCCGGTGAGGAAATATGTTCGGATCTAGTCACGTCATCGATTATGACGAGATTGATATTCTTGAAGATATTACTTTCGAGGAGCGTCCTTTGAAGATTTTGGAGCATCGGGAGAAGCTTGGCGAGGCATAAGACCATCCCTTTGGTCAAAGTGCGGTGGTCGAGACACGGTGTCGAGGAGGCAACTTGGGAAACCAAGATAGCATGCGTGCTAGGTACCCGAGTTGTTTGTTTCTTAAGTTTCGGACGAAACTTATTTTTAGAGGGTAGAATGTAATATCCGGTATTTTTCTTTCCCTTGTATTTTCATTTTTGGTATATTTCTCGGTCATAGTGACCCTCATGTATCTTCGGTATGTCCTTCTGTCAACTGTTGAATTGTATTCTCGTTATTGTTCATTGTTTCAACTTTCCTCATATGAGTTCGACTTTGTTAGATCACCATTAATTTTGGTGACTCCAAAATTTATAAATCTTTGCAATATTATAGAACATCGAGTTAGCTTTCCAATGGTTCTAACGGTAAGTCAATCGGAGTCCGGACGAGAGAGTTATGGTCGTTTGATTCTTGGCCAATCATTTGTGGAAATGGAGCTTTTTCCTCAAATTTCTTCACATTCGAACTTCCAGGAGCCTTTCGGCGATAGGGGGTCGATAGGCTCCACCGCCGGCATTACGTATGGGTATCGGTTGGGCTATCGGCGATAGGGTGGCGATAGGTAAATTTCTTCACATTCGAACTTCAGGAGCCTTTCGGCCGATAGGGGGTCGATAGGCTCCACTTCACGTGCATTGTATGGGTATCGGTTGGGCTATCGGCCGATAGGCAGCCGATAGGTTCTCTTGTGTTTCACTATATTACACGGGATCTGAGGAAGATTTTTCATTTTCCTCTCCTCTCTTTTCTTCCTCTCGTCTTGGGCGATTCAGGAGCAACTTTTGGGCGATTTTAACATTTTCGGACTTGAAGAAATCATCCACTCCGAGTTTTGTTGTAGATTATCGATTTCTTCTTGAATCATTCATCCTAATCCAAGGTAATCTTCTAAGAACCCATTTTTGGGAGATTTGGGGGTTTTGGGTTTTCTTCCGATTAGTTCCGTTTTGTTGGTGGATTCTTGATGAATACGATTAATATTGTTAGTATCTTTAGTTTCCTACGGATTCATGGATATTTTGTAGATTTTACGGAATCGAGAGGGTTTGGTTGTGGTCCGCCCTCGTTGTTATTTTTGGTATGAATATACATGAATCGTAGGCGGGTTTTGGTGTATTCCATTTCCGTATTCGGCTAGAGTAGGTAGTAATTATGTTCAACTAAACGTTAGGTTTGGTTCCGTTGATTCCTAGTGTTCGTCGGTGATTATCCTTTCCGTTCGTTGCGTCATCAAAATATTCAAGTCAAGTAATTCTTGGAAACCTTTATGCTTAACGTGAAATGGTAATGTATATTGTGTGTGCTTTACTCACCTCGGGAGGGTCCGACGGGGCCTCGAGGAATCTATGGCTTCGTCCTGGATTCATGAGTTTGATTCGCTAGCCACTCGGGAGGGTCCTTAGAGACCTCGAGTGGGATTCGTGGCTTCGTCCGGTCTAGGTGACGTGTGGTGCTTGATTTGTTTTGTGAATGTGGCCGGCTCGGGAGGGTCCTTAGAGGCCTCGAGTGGGATTCGTGGCTTCGTCCGGTCCTAGGCAAATTAATTGTATTTGTTTGTTTTAGGAAAAGACATGTCTAGTTTTGGTTTTGAAATGATATTGGTGCATGTACTATGAAATGTGTAAGCGATTGGTTTGCCTTGAATACTTGTACTAGCGTAATTGCTAACCCCTCTGGGACCCGTTTTGGGAAATTATTGTTATGGATTTCAGGTTATGATTATCCGGACGGCGGGCACACAGACGATGCGAGGATGTTGGCGAGTCGTTGACATGTGCATTTGGGTCTTTCTATTTCTTTCGTCCATTTCGATTTGGTTGTTTTCTACATTTATAAATCGATATTTGTACTCGCGAGTACTTAGGCTTTTCGTTTCAAACTCCGTGTCGTACTACTTTTAAATTGTCACGTTGTTGGTTGATGCTTATTTTGCCGGTTGTTCGGGCGTATATTTATATGTCATATTATTTAATTATGTATCCTCGCTAACCAAGATGGTTAGTCGAGCGGAGTTTTCCTATTGTAGCCTGGTAGGTCCCATGTAGGGGTCTACGGCGCTGTAACATATTTCCGAATATCTCGGGGTGTTACACAAATGAGAAGAGACAACTCGCGAGCTACTCGTGAGCGACTCGGTCAAAACTCGATCAACACTCGATTCGATTAGGTTCGACTCGAACTCGATCGACTCGACATACTAACGAGTCGAGTCGAGCTACCTGATACTCAACTCAATAAGCTCGTGAGATACTCGATTTTTAATATATAAATAGTTTTATAAAATATAATGTAAAGAAATTATTAAAAATTTTAATTCAATTAGAATATTTATAATGGAGAAATTATTAGAATTGGACGCAATTAATTTTGAATATTTTGAGTTTTTTAATCAATTTAGAAAGAATTATGAAGAAGTTTGCGTTTAAAAAAAATTATGAAGTTGTTAAAGTCATATTGTGGAAAGAAAAAGAGGAAAGAAGTAAAGAAATTACTTACCCAGGTGTAGAGGAAGGAAAAAGTAAAGGGGAGTTGATCCCACATCGAAGGGAAACAAAAAATATAAAGGAAAAGTGGCTCTATAAATAAAGAAGGCAAGGGATTGAAAAAATTGCTTACTTGTAGGTCACAATCCGTCACGAATAAGTCTAGGGAGGGAGGTGAATAGACTTATTAAAACTTTTACTGAATTCAAATGTTTAGAAAACACAACTGTAGTAAGAACATATAAGGTTACTCGTCTGATCAGGTAACTTTTGTCAACTGTAAAATATTTCGGAAGAACAGTTGACTATAAAATGAAACAGTAAATATGTATGCAACAGTTAAGTATGATGATAAAGCAGTAAATCACACAATCACTTATAGTGGTTTCAGAGGTGGGGTAATCCCCTACTAGTCCACTTCTCTCCAAACCAGATCGAGATAAATTCACCATAACTTTCAACCAGTGAAATTAGTGTTACAATGAATTCTATTACGATGAATGGAAGGCTCCTAAGATGTCGAAGAGCTAGTTTCTAAAGTCATATACAGAGAAGCTCTTAAGTTGGAGAAGACAACATGCTTGTCTTAAAGTACGAGTACGGGGTACTTCTTTGAACGAGGTTCTTAGATTTGCTTTGATTGTTTTGTTTGATTTGTTCACTTGTAAGTATTGTTCGCATCATACTTCTGCTCAATCTGTCTTCAGATATTAATAGTACGATTCTTGAGCTTCTTCATAGCCATTGCATCTCTTGTAACAATTTTGTTCGTTGGAGAGTGGACTTCATTGTTTCTCTTGTTCATTACTTTGCACGTCTTGTCCCTTTCTTCAAATCTGACCGTTTGAAGATGTACTTCCCGTTGCACCGCTTTTCTTGATTACTATAATTGAAAAGACTTCTGGGCGCTAATCTTTAGGAATAAAATATTTCTTAACTTCAGGGAATCAATCACTTTGTCCCTTGCTTTTACGTCCTCATGTGTCTTGTTGTTATTGTTGACTTTTCAACACTTGATGACGTGGACTGAGCTGCTATTCAGATACACATACTTGACTGCAGTACTGGTTTGGTCAACCTCCTCTGATATTTAGTTTGACCAAAAACCTCGACTGATAAAAACTCGCATGTGGTCAACCCTCAGCTGATATTACTGTTTGACTGAAAACTCGTCTGCTTCCAGTTGGAGTAAGAACTCGCCTCATATTTTCTATGCCTAAAAGCGTGGTTGATAATAAACTCGCCTGTGGTCAAACTTCTCTGTTATGTCAGAACTCGTCTGAAAATATCTCGCCTGATACTTTGGTCAAACCTCTCTGATATTTCGTGTTGACCAGTACTCGCCTGATAGTATCTCGCTTGGTCAAACCTCTATGATATTTCATGTTGACCAAAACGTGCCTGATAGTATCTCGCCTGATATCCTGTCAGTTCTATACTTAGCCAAATTTCTATATGATCAATATGATCAATACTTAGCTTAATATTTTTAAGGCCTATATAAGTTACTCATTGGGTTCTTCTTTACAATGCCAAGTACATACATTTGAATTTAATCATGAATACAAGGATGAAATCATCAAAATCTAAAATAATATTCCTAACACTTACTTGGATGGAGTCTTTGGGCAATCAAGAAATTCCATGGCTCGTGTTTATCTCCATTGCACATAAAGGAGAGGCGCTCATCTAAGGTCGGCCCAAAAATAAAGAATTGATTCCAGTTCGAGGTTGGTCAAGCTTGATTCGAGTTCAATCTTTTTTTGTGCTTCAAAAAAGTTCGAGCTCGAGTTCGAGTTTAGGAAATTAATTTCGAGTTCGAGTCGAGTTTGATATTTTACTATTCGTGAGTTTTCGAGTCGAGTTAGAGCCTGAAAAATAGCTATTGTGTTCGAGTCGAGTATACTGGTACTCGAGCTCGACTCGCATCATTTACACCCCTAGCCAATCCATATTTAAGTCAAGCAAGATCCGGTAGCTCGTTCCCCACACAACATCCGAATTCAGGCGGGGATATACTCTAGAAGATTTTGAGGAAGAGATAAAAGAACAACCACTTCGCTTCAAAGATAAATATCCTATAATCTCTTGATCGAAATTAGGATATTTATTTTCACCAACAACTAGTATTTAAATTGCTTATTAATCTTAGTAGTTAATTATCATGCTTAAATAGATCTTGTGCTCGGTGATGCGTAAAACGTATTTATAGACTTATTCCAAACTTCACTTCCGCAAAGTTTTATTTCCAACAATTGGTATCATAACAAATTTTAGGCCTTTGCAATTTTAATTGGTGATTAATTGCTAGCAATTTAAATTTTCATGTAATATGATATTAGAATATTGCGCTAGAAGTTTTTCTGCACGAAAATATGATCCAATTATTATGGGTATGTGAACGATCTTTTTATTATTATGCAGTTATTGAGTTTGCGTGGTTTTGACGCATATAATGGTTTTTCCTTGAAGAAATCCACGAGTAGATCTAAGGTTATATTTTTCGTGTAATTTTCCTGTAATTCGATGTATGTTGTTTAGTATGAAATTAAAATCGAATTTGAAAAAGTCAAATCACAAAGAAATAGAGTAGAACCGGGACTGCTAGAAAGCCGCTGTCGGGCAGCAACAGGCGAGCGCTGCCGAGCAGCGCCGAGCTGCATACTGTGGGCCGCGGCTAGGCTGATCCAGGCTGGTTTCGTTCGGTCCGTTTCACCGTTGTTCGTTGCATTCGCCGGAGAGCCATGATCTTAAAATTAATTTTTCTATTTAATTAATTTAGCATAAAAGTGAAAATTTTAATTTTGAAAATCCATGGCCTAGCCGGGGAGGAGTGACGAGATGCTTGATCCAGTGGGAGATATGGAGTTGAAGATTTTCTCGGATTAAATTTGGGGACAAATACCATGATAATTGGATATTTAATTATCTTTGCATTTGTTTTGATTTTTACTATTTTGAATGTATGACATGTATGAATGCATCAGTGATATATTTTATTGCATGCTAGGACGAGAAAATAAAAAATCTGAAGAGGTGTTTGAGGAGGGGTGATCCTTGGCTGCACGGGGGCGAGTTCGATCTGGACCGCGAGCGGCTCACTTGGCTCGGCGATCATTCTTTTGGCGCCTGCCCCAGTTTCTAGGAGCGCCTTCATACCATCGAGCTGGGGTTGCATTGCGTCCATCGCCGTAGCTTGGTCGCTCGTGGTTTGGCTCTCGGAGCGGGAGCCGAGGCGATCATGTACCGATCTCCTGGCTCCGCGGTAGGCGATGAGGTCGTCGCCGCCGATATTGGTTCTTCGGCGAGGGGGATCCAAGTGACCGACCTGCCTTTTGGGAGTTGGATATGCCGAACTCTTGGTGATAGATTTGGGCTCCGTCGTCTCATGGATGGGGGCAGAATGCCCCGATCGCCATGATGGGTTGCTTCCTAGGCGGCTGAAAATGGAACCCTCCCGCCTCGTGAGTGCTTCTTCTCGTGAATCGGGGCTTCCTGATGATTGCTCGACGAGTAACCCCCTGAATTTCCGTTTGCTCGCGCGACGGATGGCTGATGGGGTAATAGCGGGCGCACCACATGCTCTTCGTTGCTCCCGTAGGATGGCTATGGCCTCCTCGATCTGTTCCGCTATTTGGAACTGATCGAGCGAGAGGCTAGGGCCGTCCCTCGGGGGCGGGATCGAGAGTCTCGCGCCGCCGCGGCTACCCTTCGCCTTGGGTGGGGCTCGGATTGAGTCGAAATAAGGCGTCTGGCGGATTGGAGAGTGGATCTCTTCGATGTGGTGGCAGATGTCATGAATCTGAAGGTTTTTCTTTGAAGAACATTGAGTGTTTCTTCAAGTATATGCCCCGGAGAACAGTGAGTGTTCTTTGAGACGGTTGGAATAAGGTTCAGGCCACCCCTTCTAGCGCCAATTGTTGCTACCCAAAATATTATCCGGAAATGATATTGCTGGAATGGATGAGTAATAAACAAAATGCGAGAGCACGTCCGTGGGGAAGTAAATAACACAAGATTTGCCGGGTTTGTTAGGCCCGGGCTTGAATGCTCTCGTGAGATATTATTAATATGAATACGTTGGAGTACAAATATTAATATAAGAGTACAATTACAATGATTGTAAAAGACCCTAGTTATCTAGCTCTTGAGTGCTGATGATTGTCGGAAGAACCAGAGTTGAAGCTCTGTGTGTTCTTGTTCTCGTTTCTGCCGACCGTCTTTGGGAGAGATAGAAAGATGTCCGAAGTTTAAAGCGTGGCCAAGATAGGCAACCAAATCCAAGAGTGAAGCAGTGAGAAAAGCAGACCTTTTTCCAAGTGCAGGAAGCCTTCTATTTATAGGAGTTGGGATGCCTTAATCCTGACGGGCGATCGCATTTCCTGTATTAAAATAAGGGGGCGATCGTCTTTAGCACATGGGCTGATTGCCTTAAAGTCCGCGGCTACTTCTAGCAGCCAGCTGTGCGAACCAATGAGAGGACAGCACGCGTCTCTTGTCGCTGTCTCGGGAGGTCCCACCTTGGACCTTTCAGCGGGTCTGTCGGTAGGTGATAAGATGACGACAGGCTGAAGTCAACGATCCATGTTCTGCGGCGCCATTCGCGGATCTGCGCATGGGTCCTTGATTCATGATCCAGTCTTTGTAGACTTGACGGATGTTGGCTTTTCATGGCATGAGGCGGTCGTCCGTGATCGGGCACTTGAGACGATCGCTAGTTGCCAGGAGACGATCGCTTTGGCAGTCGATCGCTCGGCGCTGGGTCCTGTTCTGGGTCCTTCGATCGGAAAGTCTGCCTTGGTCTATTTGACTATGGTTCGGTCGCCCGGTCTTTGTGCCGATCACCTGTTGAGGTGTATAAATTTCGACACAACATCATCGACTTGCGAACGATTAAGTATTTGAGCCATAAATTTTCCCAGTACTGATCCCCTTATCCAATAAGGAGTGGAATGTTTGCTCTCAAATACATGGACTAGTTTCTCTATATATATTTATGAGTCAGGAATGCCCTCGACTTCGAGTAAATAAAGAAACAAACAATTGCCTTTTGATAAGAATTTATATAATAACAAGTACAATGCCCTCTCTCATACATCCTCTGAGTGGCATTCGAATGCATATTCCTAACAAATGCATAGCAAAATATATTGAAAAATCTCAAAACACAATATATATGCTAGCAATCAACACCTCGAAAAACCCGCATATGCAAAACCACGATCATCTGGACGTTTATACACATATTTTTCAAGTAGAGTTTTACGTCTTTAATTTTACTACCTAGTCAATTTATGTTATGACAAGTAAAATTAATAGTTGGTTTCTCTTGTCCATGTATTAATTAACATAGACTCCGATGGGGAGCTTATTAATTAATACACTTAAGTGAACACCATAATTTAACAACCTTTAAAATATTATCTTTTAAATAATAGTCTTACAGATAGAGAGGTCCTATCATAAATATAATATTTGTATAATTTGAAATTTAAAGTTAGTGAACCTATAATTAGCACATCCGATATGCAGGAAGACCCTAATGTCAACGCGCATGCTAATTGCTTCACAATTTAAATTAATTTTGGAGGCCAATTTGATTTCATTTTAAAAAAATAAATCAATTTAATTACTTAGTTATTTTAGCCTTAAGGTTTTTAATTTTCTCGTCCTAGCATACAAGAAAACGTATCATGCATAATCCATACATGACATACATCAAAACAGTAAAAACCAAAAACAAATTCATGGATAATTAAATTATCGAATTATCATGGTCTTCTTCCTTGATTGAACCCAAGAAAATCTTCGACTCGATATCTCCCACTGGATCAAGCATCTCGTCACTCCTCTACGGTCGGGCCGTGGATTTCCAAAAGTAAAATATTTACTTTTATGCAAAATTAATTTCATAAAAATTCAATTTTAAAATCACGACTCTCCAGCGGAAGCAACGAACGGCGGTGAAACGGACCGGACCAAAAACTGGATAACCCGACCCGAACTGGCGAACCAGCCCGAAACAGGCTGCCGCAGATTTTCTCACGGGAAAAAATATTACATGTCTCAAAATCGGGTCAAACAACAATTGCATAAAAATAATAAAATTAACCATTCACATAATCATGATAATTGGATTATATTCCCGACAAGAACACATCTAGCAAAATACTCCCACATCAAATTACATGAATATTTAAATTGCTATCAATTAATCACCAAAATTAATTAAAATAGCAAAAGCCTAAAATTTGTCTCTCATACCAATTGTTGCAAATAAAACGCAGCGGAAGCGAAGTTGGTGGAAATTTGATAAAAGCTTTTTACTCATCCACGAGCACAAAACCTATTTAGGCATGCTACTTAATTAACTACTAAGATTAATAAGCAATTTAAATATTATTTATTATTTAATAAATAGTATTGTTGGTAAAATCAATATCCTAATATAGATCAAAGATCATAGAATATTTACCTCTTGCAGCGTAGTGGTTGTTACATTGATCTTTTCCTCAAAATCTTCTAGAGTATGATCTCGCCTTTATCCGGACGTTGTGTGGGCAACGAGCTACCGAATATTGCTTGGACTATAAAGTGGATCGGTCGAACCTATATTCCTCACAACTCTCGATTTTCTTTTTCTTCAAGTAATTCCGATTTGTAGCAAGAATTAAAGTGTAATATCAATTGTGGAATCAAAGATACAAGTCAAGATCCGTAATTAAACACTAAGAAGAAAAAATCGAAACCCTTGTGTAGGTTATAATGTCACGGCAGAACCCCCTTTTGTGTCCCTATTTATAGGCTTTGGACTACTCTAGGGATCTTAAGGAGGATTAGGGTTAGGATTCTAGTGCAACCCAACTTTCCACATTAAGCCCTTCCTAATATGGTTGAGTGCACTAATATCAATCCAGTTCACTAAAGAATTAATATTGCACTTCCAATCCAAATCCCAATTTATGAAATCGGGCTCCTTATTTAAATATATTATTTCTCGTGTTTAAGATATCGAATGTCCATTAATTAATTTAATCTACTGTCAGCTTTAATTAATTTCTTATCCAAGAGTAGTACCACTCGAATTTTATTATTATATCGGAATTAAATCCACATGCATGGTTTAATATAATAATCATTATCGAGCTCCTCAAGGGGACATCATCAACCTGCACGAGTCGGGACACGATTTCTAATTATAATAATAATTGCCATATAAATAATATTATTGCCCAAGATACGTAGCATATTGAGTCAATCACTTTGAGTCTCGTCCATGGTAAATCAAGCAATAAATATTATCAATATACAATTAAATATTATATACTTAGAATTAAGAGATAATAATTTTTCGAGATTTATGTTCTTACAGTCAGTACAGAGGACACTATCTAACTGCGATCCAGTTCAATGTACGCAAATACGCTAATGCATGCTAATAGTTAAGACCAACTAATCTCAAGCATACATTATAACCTTTTATATCATTTATCTAGTAATTATATAGGTTGTAAACTATTATATTACTTTATAAGACACCGATATTATGATCTTTGGTGTAACACCAACACACCATATTATCTACAATATACACTAATTATGTAATATCCGCACCTTTCTATTTTTAGCAGTTTCTATTTTTGGCGCATGTATATTTTTATCGACTCACTTGTAACCATATCGATGTTTTGAATCTATTTTGTTCTTGGTTTTTTTTCCATTTGGACAAGTTTCGGAGGTGTTTTTACGTAATTTCGCTTTATGTCATGTTTTGTCGCATGTATGTTCGATTCTTGTAAAACTCGTTCGATTTCATTGTTTCTTTGTTTTCACGAGTCCGTATGGTTGAGTTATTCATGTTGTAAGTTTCGGTTTGATAATCCAACGTTATATCATAATTTCCGGACGTTTGGGCCGTTTTGTAATTTCCTATAAGTTTAGGGAATTTTATCTCCTTTCTCGTATTTCAAATCTCCCGGTAGTCGGAATCGTGCTTTCTTTCAGCACTTAGATTCGTCGTCGCGAATACTTCATGTTTATGTTTTGGGTTATGTCCTTTTGTTGTGTTTTGGGTTCGTGCCTTTTCGAGCAGCAAACTGCACTCAGCAGTACTGGACTGCTGCACAAATAGCGTATGCTATTGATGACGGCTTGCGTATGATATCGGTGTACAGTTAACGTACGCTAATTCTTAGTCCTAGCGTGCGTTAACATCTTCAACATTTTAGACAGTATGTTCTGGACTCAGAATCCTGGGTTCTGACTAACACGTAGCGCACGCTAAGCTTTCGTAGCGCACGCTAACGACTAGCAGGTAACGCGCACTAAGAAATTATACTGCATGCTAGCGACACCTGGCAGAAGCTATTTGACTTCTGGCGACTCCGTTAACGCGCGCTATCTTCAAGGATTAGCGCACGCTAATTATACTTAATATAAATAGGACCAGCAGTACCCTTTTCCGTCATTTTTTCTCCTCTTCTCATCCATTGGGCGATTCCGGCGATTTTGGGGCGATTTTTGGAGAGTAATCCATGGAGTTCCATGATAGACCGATTATTGTGCCCCAAACAAAGTTTCATCATCTTAATCATCTTTCTCCATCCGAATCCAAGGTATTTTCGACAAGAACCCTAACTTTGTCCATTTGGGGGGTTTTCCGGGTTTTGTCTTCCTAAGCTTGAATCGTTCGTTTGTGTTGCAATATTTCCTATCGATTGATGTTATCGGATGATTTGCAATACATTTATGTCGTGTTTAATCCCTGGAATGTTGATTCGGGGAGTTTTTGTGAAAACCCTCGCCCATATTGGACGTACACATATTGTTATGGTTGTAATCGGGGTTGTGGGCATATTCCGTTCGATTATTATTATCGTTTAGGACTGAGTTGTGTTAACCTTGCGTTTAGGATCGAATTGGTCACTCCATGGTTCCTAACCGTCATTTACTTTCCGTCTCGTCAAAGATGTCTCAAAGGCAAGTACTGTACATTTGTTTGCATATTCTAGTATTTGAATTATGGCTTCCCGTGTATGTTGTGGTTGTGAATGCGTATGTTCACCCAGGGATGGTCTGACGGGGCCTCTGGGGATACGTAGTGCCGTATGTATGCATATCATGAACTGAGGTTAATCACCCAGGGATGGTTCGATGGGGCCTCTGCGGGGTACGGTGACCATGCGTCTCGTACCAACGATTAACCTTTGAAATATTTTGTTGGAGAACTGTGTTTTGTGCTTGTGTATCGTGATATTCCGGAATATAAAGATGTCTTCTAAAATGATTTGGGTGCATATTTCATCTTATTAGAATGGTAGTTCAAATGGATTGTACTTGCACTAGCTGTTGTCGCTAACCCCTTAAATGGGGGAAATACTTTTGTATTTTGGGTACAGGTCTTGGAGGCGAACGAGCATGCGGACATTGCGAGGATGACGGTCAAGGATGATTCTGTTTAATAGTTGTTCGTTGATGTCATGCCTTTTAAGTTTTATTAATCATGTCATTTGTTGCAGTACTCGAGTACTTCTTTCTTTTGAACATTGTAATTGTTGTATACCCGATTTGGGGTAGGTTTTGACGTTGAATTGCACTGTTGGGTTTGGTCGAATTATTTTGTATGTCTTGGATTGAGAAGTCGTTCATATGTTGATGATGTTTATCTCTATCGTAATGTCGAGTTTGTGTGTTAGCCTGGTGGATTTCAAAAGGGTGGGGTCCACGGTGCTGTAATATGCCCTGAACGTCTTGGGGGTGTTACAGAATATGGTATCGGAGCCAGGTTTATGGATACCTATGCTGTCAGTTATTTGGGTCTAGTCGAGTGTCGTTTTTGAACAGTATCACTACTACGCCATCATCTTAGTACGTCAGTGCATGTAAGTTTTTCCTAACTTGACTCGTTTTGTTATCCTATGTTGTTCATTCTTAGTATTGTGGCGTGTTTCGTGTTTGAATTGTACTCACAAGTTATTTCTTCAGAATGCCTGCTGGTAGAGGATGCGGACGCGGTCGCGGACGCAGTAGGAGACGTGGCGCATCCAGTGGGGCGGCCATGTCCGATAGCTCTGGGGCTAGTTCGGCAATGCCTTGTTTGTGGAACAGTGTCCAGCCTAGTGCCGAAGGCCAACAAGATCAGTCTACTAGCTTCGGTAATACTAATGATAATGCCGGAGTAGCGAACATTCTGCATCAAGTAGCAAACTAGATGGTGCTACTAACCCAGGCGGTCCTAGTTAATCAAGCCAACGCTTATCCGGTTCTGCCTACTGGTTATGGTACCGACAAGTTACTTCAGGACATGATCCGTATGCGTCCTCCGCAGTTCAACGGTACTTCCGACCCTTCTGGCTGGGAGAGTTGGTTATTCGAGATGGAGAAAGTGTTCGAGGCGGCAAACTGCTCTGAGGAGAGGAAAGTACCAATTGCTCAGTACTTCCTCGCCAAAGAGGCGGCAACGTGGTGGCAAGTAGTGAAACCGCGTGACCGGATGGCTACATGGGATGAGTTCCGAGAATTGATAGAGGCAGAATATTGTCCGTGGCCGGTTATAAAGGGAAGAATTCGAGCCTTCTTTGAAGCAAAACCCCAGGATGTTCCCATCTCACAGGCAATCAAGGACTACAATCAGCAACTACATTATGTGAGGAATCAGGTCCGAGATGAGCAAGATAAGATCCGCCACTTCGATATGCGGATGAAGACGAGGGTTCGTCACTACATGTCGGGTCTTGGGTGTACAACTTTGAAAGACTACCAGAATAAGGCGATGGCCTATGAGATGTCTTTTTCTACGATAGAGGTGGCAACGGAGGGTAAGAAACAGAAGACTTCCGGTCAGTTTTCGGGAGGTAAGTCTGGTGGGCATCAGAAGACTCAGTCTGGTTCGCGAGTCTTTGGGAATCAGTACCCGTCATTTGGGCGAGGCAGTGGTTCCAAGTCTGCTCCGACTGCTCCTATTCGTGGCCATACCTGTTTTAACTGTGGTCGTCCGGGACATATGATGAGTGAGTGTGATAGGCCGCCACTACAGTGTCTTACTTGCGTTCGTATGGGACATCGTGCTAAGTATTGTGGAGACGCGAGTCGGGCACCAGTTAATCAGGTGTCAGCCCCGGCTACAAGAGAACCGAGTGTGAATCAGGCGCCGATAGCTAGTCAGTCTCAGTAGAGTTTCAGCAGAGGTCGAGGACGTGGGCAGTCATCAAAAAGGGGAGATTCTAGTGTGGGGTCTATTCCGTCCCGTGTGTATGAGATGAGAGGAGCTGGAGATCCTGACGCGACAGTGGCTATAGGTACCGTTCACATCCTTGACCATCCTGTTTCCATGCTATTCGATTCTGGTGTTACGCATTCTTTCATCTCTTTGGATTGTGTACGTCGTCTGCATGTTGATTATCGAGTTGCATATGAACCGTTTGTTGTTAAACTGTCTAGTGGAGATAGTATTGTGGGGGATCGTGAGATTAGAGATTTTCCAGTGAGTATCGCGGGTCTGATTGTGGTAGACATTAAGGATGGTGATTTGATTCTTGGTGAGGATTGGCTGGATCGACATGGGGCTATCATGAACTATAGAGCGAGAACCATTTCGATGTTAGTCGATGATGGTACTGAACACTCTTTTGTAGGATGCAAAGGGAGTAGTCAGAGATTCTTGGTCAGCGCTATAAAAGCGGTGAAACTTCTTCGAGGAGGTTACACTGGTTACTGGTGTTATGTTTTGACATAGGAAGAAGGGGGAGTCGAGCGCTTATCTATTCCGGTAGTGAGTGAGTATCGTGATGTCTTTCCAGATGAGTTGCCAGGTTTGCCACCAGACTATGAGGTCGAGTTCACCATTGATTTGGAGCTGGGTGCGGCTCCGATTTCGAAAACGTCGTACCGCATGGCACCTGCCGAGATGCTTGAGTTGAAGAAACAGTTGGGAGAGTTGCTAGACATGGGTTACATTCGATCGAGCGCTTCGCCTTGGGGTGCACCGGTCTTGTTCGTAAGGAAGAAGGATGGGTCACTATATTTATGCATCGACTACCGAGAGTTGAAAAAGGTGACCATCAAAAGCAAGTATCCGCTCCCGAGGATTGATGACTTGTTTGACCAATTGCAAGGAGCGACTGTGTTCTCGAAGATTGATTTGAGATCGGGGTATTACCAACTCCGAGTGAAGGATTCCGATATTCCGAAGATGGCCTTTCAGACGAGATATGGCCATTATATGTTTGTGGTTATGTCGTTCGGGCTAACCAATGCTCCAGCCGTGTTCATGCATCTAATGAACAAGGTCTTTATCGAATATCTCGATAAGTGTGTAGTCGTCTTTATCGATGATATTCTGATTTACTCGAGGAACGAGGAGGAACATGCACGTCATCTGCATATCATGCTCGAAATCTTGAGAACTCGGCACCTTTATGCGAAGTTCTCAAAGTGCGAGTTTTGGTTACGGGAGGTTATGTTTCTCGGCCACGTGATCTCGGTGGGGGTGTTCGCCACACAAGATAGAGGCAGTGTTGGATTAGGTGCCGCCCAAGAACGTGAAGCAGGTCCGTAGTTTTCTGGGTTTGGCGGGGTATTATCGAAGGTTTGTCGAGGGTTTCTCTAAACTCACTCGACCGCTCACTCAGTTGTTGCAAAAGTTAGAAAAGTTTGTGTGGTCAGACGAGAGGTAGAAGAGTTTTGAAGAGTTGGAGAAGCGGTTGACTATCGCTCTCGTCTTGGCCTTACCGTGTGGTAATGAGGGTTTCTCAGTTTATAGCGATGCCTCAGGCCAAGGGCTTGGATGTGTACTCATGCAGCATGGGAAGACGATTGCCTATGCTTGCCATCAGTTGAAACCATACGAGTTGAATTACCCTACCCACGATCTTGAGTTGGTTGCAGTTGTGTTTGCATTAAAGATCTGGCATCATTACTTGTATGGCTCGTCGTGTCAGATTTTCACCGATCACAAGAGCCTGAAATATATTTTCACGCAGAAAGAACTGAATATGAGACAGAGGGGGTGGCTGGATTTAATCAAGGATTACGATCTCGAGATCATTTATCATCCAGATAAGGCAAATGTGGTGGCAGATGCCTTGAGTCGGAAATCAGCATCGCTTCGGGCACTTGAGTTACTCACGGCTCATCCAGGGATCCAGCGAGAGTTGATGGGGTTGATTATTGAAGTTGTGTTACCAGGGAATGCCGGATAGTTGTGCGCCCTTGAGATCTCTTCGTCTCTAGTCGACGACATTAAATCGATATAGTTAGAAGATCCAATGTTTATTCAACTCCGTGAGAATGTGGTGAAAGGGAAAGCCCCGGGATTCGTGATTCATGAAGACGGTGTGTTGAGATTCCAAGGTTGGCTGTGTGTTCCGAACGACTTGGAATTGAGGCAGGGCATTATGCGGGAGGCTCATGCGTCGCCTTACTCAGTCCATCCGGGCTCGAGCAAAATGTACAAGGATTTGAGGAAGAATTTTTGGTGGAATGACATGAAGAATGAGGTGGTGCAGTTTGTGGCTAAGTGTTTGACTTGTGAGCAAGTCAAAATCGAGCATCAGCGGCCAGCCGGGTTGTGGAAACCACTTCCCACTCCGGAATGGAAGTGGGAGGATGTTTCTATGGATTTTGTCATGAATTTGCCGAGGAAAAATACGGGAATGAACATGGTGTGGGTGATCATGGATCGACGAACTAAGTCGGCACATTTTCTGGGCATCAAGGACACTTGGGGTCCAGAAAAATTGGCTCGTATTTTTAGTTCGCAGATCGTGAGACTTCATGGTATGCCGAAGACTATTATTTCGGACAGAGATGGTCAGTTTATATCGTATTTTATGCAGGCGGTACATAAGGCACTGGGGACACATTTGCGTTTGAGTACATATTTGCATCCTCATATCGATGGACAGTCCGAGCGTACCATTTAGATGTTCGAGGATATGTTACACGCGTGCGCGCTAGACTGGAGTAGTGATTGGGAGGAACATCTGGCCCTGATCGAGTTCACTTATAATAATAGCTGGCATGCGTCGATTAAGATGGAACCGTATGAGGCGCTTTATGGCCGAGGATGTCGATCATCGATATGTTGGAATGAGCTGTCCGATTTAGTTGGCACCGAGCCGGATATTGTGTTGAAGACTAAGAAGAAAGTCAAGTTGATTCGATAGAGAATGTTGGTGGCTCAGAGTCGACAAAAGTCTTATGCGGATGTTAGGCGTCGCCCTTGGAGTTTGAGGTAGGGGATCATGTCTTGTTGAGAGTGTCTCCGTCGAAAGGAGTTTTCCATTTTTGGAAAAAGGGGAAGCTTAGTCCAAGTTAAATTGGACCTTTCGAGATATTGGAAAAAGTTTGAGAGTTGGCCCACCGTTTGGCATTACCCCCGTCTTTGAGCCATGTGCATAGTGTTTTTCATGTTTCCCAGTTGAGGAAGTATGTTCCAGACCTGACTCACATTATTGACTTCGGGGATGTGGAGATCGAGAAGGATGTCACATTTAAGGAGAGGCCAGTTAGAATTTTGGAACGTCGGGATAACAGTTAAGGCACAAAACCATTCCCTTGGTTAAGGTGCAATGGTCTAGGCACGGAGTGGAGGAAGCGACATGGGAATTAGAGGAGGATATACGTCCGAGATACCCCAATCTTTTTTATCCTTAAGTTTCGGGACGAAACTTCTTTCTAGAGGGGAAGAATGTAATATCCATACCTTTCTATTTTTAGCAGTTTATATTTTTGGCGCATGTCTATTTTTATCAACTCGCTTGTAACCGTTTTGACGTTTTGAATCTATTTTGTTCTTGGTGTTTTTCCATTTGGACGAGTTTCGTAGGTGTTTTTATGTAATTTCGTTTTATGTCATGTTTTGTCACATGTATGTTCGATTCTCGTAAAACTCATTCGATTTCGTTGTTTCTTTGTTTCCATGAGTCTGTATGGTTGAGTTATTCATGTTGTGAGTTTCGGTTTGATAATCCGACGTTGTATCGTGATTTCCGAACGTTTGGGCCGTTTTGTAATTTCCTATAAGTTTAGGAAATTTTATCTCCTATGTCTTATTTCAAATCTCCCGGTAGTCGGAATCGTTCTTTCTTTCAGCACTTAGCTTCATCGTCACGAATACTTCGTGTTTACGTTTTGGGTTCTATCTCTTTGTTGCGTTTCGGGTTCGTGCCTTTTCGAACAGGAAACTGCACTCAGCAGTACTGGACTGCTGCACAAATAGCGTACGCTATTGATGACGACTTGCGTATGCTATCGGTATGCAGTTAACGTACGCTAATTCTTAGTCCTACCGTGCGTTAACGCCTTCAGCGTTTTGGACAATAGGTTCTGGACTCAGAATCCTGGATTCTGACTAACAGGTAGCGCACGCTAAGCTTTCGTATTGCATGCTAACGACTAGCAGGTAACGCGCGCTAAGCTATTATAGCGCACGCTAGCGACACCGGGCAGAAGCTACTGGACTTCTGGCGACCCCGTTAGCACGCGCTATCTTCAAGGATTAGCGCACGCTAATTATACTTAATATAAATAGGACCAGCAGTACCTTTTTCCGTCATTTTTTCTCCTCTTCTCATCCATTGGGCGATTTCGACGATTTTGGGGCGATTTGTGGAGAGTAATCCGTGGAGTTCCGTGATAGATGGATTATTGTGCCCCAAACAAAGTTTATCATCATCTTAGTCATCTTCCTCCATCCGAATCCAAGGTATTTTCGACTAGAACCCTAACTTTGTCCATTTTGGGGGTTTTTAGGATTTTGTCTTCCTAAGCTCGTATTGTTCATTTGTGTTGCAATATTTCCTATCGATTGATGTTACTCGGATGATTCCAATCTGTTTCCGTCATGTTTAATCCGTGGATTTTTTATTCAGGGAGGTTTTGTAAAAACCCTCGCCCGTATTGAACGTACACGTATTGTTATGGTTGTAATCGGGGTTGTGGGCGTATTCCGTTCGATTATTGTTATCGTTTAAGACTGAGTTGTGTTAACCTTGCATTTAGGATCGGTCGTGGTCACTCCGTGGCATTCCTAACCATCGTTTACTTTCCGTCTTGTCGAAGATGTCTCAAATGTAACACCCCTATTATATTCAGGAATATTACAGCGCCGTAAATCCTTTACATAAGAATTTACAAGGCTGAATAAATGAAACGACAATAATAAATACCAACTAGTGAAATCACTTGAAATAAAATACGACAGTTCTGGTTCAATATCGTAAGTACAAGTGTTCAAATGGAGAATATTAAAACATCACAAATTACGACGCACTCGAGTACTTATTAAATAACCAACAACATATAATAAACCTGACCGGAACATCACTCTGCACCCTCGTCGTCATGCAGCTCCAGTGGTTGTTTCCCTGCTCTCCTGGATCCTGAACATAAACAAAATGTTCACCCCCGAAGGGGTTAGCACAACGATGCTAGTACAAATACCACAACATATTATTCAACATTTCACGAAGAATAATAATAACGTAAATGACAAAATACCAACGAGTCTTCTCCTGCGAGAAACTCATAAATAACATACACGAGTGATAATCACAACATGACATCATAACATACACATGGTAATTCTGACGATCCAGCGTTCACTGCCGAGAACCCACGATTATCCCGTCAGACCAACCCGTGGTGGAAAAACTCGTCCGATGATCCAGCGCACGCTAGCATAGATCCCCCGATGATCCCGTCAGACCAACACGAGGTGGACATACAACAACGACATATATGCACGACAATATGTATAACATCAATACGTAAAACAAATAAGGTACTTGCCTCGATTCAAAGACAAGAACAATACTTCCATGAAAATGAAACACTCGAAGGTCGCCCCTTCAATCAATCACGTAACAAGCTCAAACCTTAACAAAAGAAATAACATAGAATTTATCTCACGTCGTACGAATGTCTACCAATTCAATTAACGGACGAGAGTTAATAAAACGCAATCTTCCTGGTCTTCTTAGCGTACGCTAAATATTATACGTAGCGTGCGTTAAGTCTGTTCGTTAGCGCACGCTAACAACGAAGCATAGCGTATGCTAACTACGTACGGTCAGTACCTCACTGATCAGCCGACTGACTCGCCTGATGGCCTAACATACGTTAGGTACCAAATGTAGCGTACGTTAACTCATGCTCGATAGCGCACGTTAATCTACATAGCTTAGCGTGCGCTAACGGTGCATGGCAGTTCACTACTGGGCAGCAGACTAGTTCTAACGGTGATGAAACTCATGAAATCTTCAGTGATAATACTTGTCATCTCCATGCATATCATGCTCATACGGTTTATGAATGATCTTTCGGATAACAACAACATCGAATTCAAGAATACGTATTATCATCACAACACCATAATCCATCTTGGTTACAATTCTCATGCGATGTTTGGTGTTCTTAAGGTCGACGCTCTAGATTTCAATATCATCATTACATCCCGATTTAACCATGTTGATAAACTAACAATTCCAGTTTATAAGAAAGGATGCAATCAAAGATGATTCTTTCTTAAGTCCTTATAACCAAAAGTGATATCATCTCCAAGTTTTATGATCAATAAAACAACATAATTCATACGGATAATCATCTTCAGAATGTTCTTCTCATCATTTGATGTACTAAGATTCCAACTACGAGATTCCAACGACAATATCATAAGCATAAACATTCCAATCCTCTATACATGATGTTTGTTGAATAATTCACCAATGGAACTCAATTTCTTGCTAGCATGATCATCCTATTCTTTAGAACCCGAATCTAAGGCTAGAGATAGAATTAACATAACTTAATATGATGAAATCACTGAACCAAAAAGATAGAATCCGACTCCGGTTGGTTGTATGCCACTCCAAGGTGCTACTCCACTTCAATGATCAATCCCAAGAAGTATCCAATAATCCAATGATCAAGTAGATGTGTTCTAAGTGTGTTTAAGGAGGATGAAATGCTCTCTGGACTATCAAATGCGAAGGTTACACGAAGGAAATGAGAGGAGAATGGAGTGCTGGCTGTTTAGTATATTTTGAGTAATATTTTTATTAGTATTTTATGTATATAATTGTGTGTTTTGTGTGATAATTTATTCGTTTTACCATATATTTATATTAGTTCATTTTGTTAGAATTTTCTATAATTTTATGTCATTTTTGGATAATTAATTGGAATTAAATTATATCTGCAGGTTAACCAATCAGTACAAGACAGATCAATTGGTTCAAGGGCGATATTTTTAAAAAATTCAAATATAGTCACGACTGGTCTCAATTTATTCGTCTCGTCGAGACGATCGTTTTAAAAAAAATTCATCTGAATCCGAGTTCGTATGAAGAAGTTATGACCGTTCGAAGGACAATTAAATAGACGGACCATATTGTGCCACGTGTCAACACCTGATTGGACCGGAATTTCAACTCTGTGCTGATGTCATCCATGACATCAGCACCTCATGGGCAGCCGTGAATTATTAGGTGGTGGAAATTTTTAATTGTAAAAATTATTATTTTATTGATTTTGAAGTAGTATAAATAGGGGATGAATGTGTAGTGTTTTGGGGAGGAGAAAAAAGGAGAAAAAAATAGAGAGATATTATTGTAAGAGAGAGAAATAAAAATATTGTATAATAAAATTATATTTGTGTAATAATATTTTGGAATATTTATTTATTTGTGTTGTTATTATGAGTGGGTAATTTTCTTTTACTGGGGTTATGATGAAACCATGTCTATATTATTATTAATATTTATATAATAATTCCAAATAAATATTTTTAACAGTTATGATTTTTGCTTCAATAGGGAAATATTATTTCATCAATTATATCACGTATTTTTGATAGTTATAAATTCCCCATTGCTTTGTGATTATTGATATTAGTTAATTTCTTTGATTATTTATTTTCCATTAAATTGGATACATATAATGCTTAGAAATTACATTTTTAAGCGAAGGAAAATCTATATTTGAATTATAATTTTGTACTTATTGTCAGATCTATAGGGAAATAGTGAGATTGATTTCAGAATCTATTCCCTGAATTTCTTGGAATTAAAATATAAAATAAATAATAAATAGACATTGGTGGACTCTAAACCCTAGTAAATTATTTAAAATCAATTTATCTAAAATCTACTTAAAAATTACTGTTATTTAATGCAATTATTATAACCATTCAAAAATAAAATTATTTGGGACTAGGTTAGAATTTAATATAATTTGGTTCAAAACGATAGGAATAATTTGACTTCACTATTATAGTCCTCCCTGTGGAATCGACCTTGCACCGCATATCTACATCGAACAAATCGTGCGCTTGCGAGTATTAGACTAAAGAATCAACCAACAACAAGTTTTGGCGCCGTTGCCGGGGAGGCGCAAACGAAGTACAAGAAGACCGTCATCACCAAGTTAGTTAAATTCTTCTACTAGTTATTTATTTTACTGTTTTTCCTTATTATTATCTGTCTTTTAAATATCCGTTTTAGATTGTGTTAGTTGTAGAATTTATTCTATTCATAAAAAAAAATCTGAAAAATAATAAAAACTTATAATAATAAATATAAAAATATAATAATAATAATAATAATCAAAGCTACGGTTCATTTTCGTAAAAATAATAAAATAAAAAAAATAATTAAAAAGTCCAAAAATATATAAAAATATAAATAAATCTGAAAAAATTTAAAAAAATTCAGAACTTATTTATTTTTATTTTAAAAAAAAAAGATCTGGAAAATAAAAAAAAAGTTTCAGACTTGAAGGTAATATTTTTGTAATTTTGGAATATTAATATTTAAAAAATCAAAATTTTAATTTAAATTCGAAAAAATAAAAAATAATAAAAATAAATTAAAAATAATCTGGAATATTATTTTCTGTAATAAATAAAAATCTGAATTATTTTATTTTATTTTTAAAAGTAAAACCTGCTAGTTTTATTAAAAAATCTAATTTTTATAAAAAATCTTAAAAAAAATCAGATTAAGAATTAATAATTTAAATAATCTGGAATATATATAATAAAAAAATTCTGAACTTTAATAAAAACAGAATTTTTATTTTTTAAAAAAATAAATTACAATACTTTAATAAAAAACTATTTTTATTGTTTGCATAAATAAAATAAAAGTTTGTAATTTTTATTTTTTTTCTAAAAAAAATTTGAATACTTTTTTTGTGAAAAAAAGTAAATAATATATCTGGATATATATATATATATATTTTAGCTCAATATTATTAGTCTAAAAATATAATAAAATTATAATAAATATAAAAATATAAAAACTAAAAAAAATATAAATATAAAAAAACAAAAAAATCAGATTTTTTTTTTAATTTTTATATCTTGTCTTTAGTTTTAATAGAATCTTGTAGTGGTAGTTTAGATTGTGTTTTTAGTTGTTATTTTCTATTTACATTATTCTTAGACATTTAGTTTAGTTGTAATATTTCTCGTCGTACAATTTAGTTTATCAATAGATATTGCTTCTGTAGATCAATTAGTAAATTTATTCCTTTGCAATCTATTACATCCTATAATTTTAGTAATAATTGTAATAACTATCATTGTATTATTAATAATAATAAAAATATAAAAACTCAAAAATAAATAATTAAAACAATAAAATCCTTTAAAAGATTCAACAAGGGATTGATATTTTTCACTCACTACTTTGTTCGATTTGAATAGAGAAAAGCTAAATATCAATCTTGTACAAACTGATTTTGAAAATCGATTAAATTTTGGCAAAAAGGCCTCTGTTGTACATGCCGAAGAAAGTTGGATTTTAAGTGCGACTGTTGTGACGCCTCCAACGATCTGGAAGTTCGATCGACTATCATAATTTGGTTTGTATGCAAAGTTTAAAAAATTGTAATATCGGTGAATGCAAGTTTGGCAACGAAATAATAAAGGTCGATTAACGAGAAGAAGATTGTCCTTAACTAAAATTGAAGTTCAACAAACGAAACCGATACCAAAAATGGACGAAATCGAAAATCGGAATAATCAAGTTGCAAAAGAAAAAACTTTAATAGAATATTTTTCTCCAGTGAGTGCTAATTCTCCCTCTTGCATAGTGTTGCCTACGACTAATGCAACTCATTTCGAACTTAAACCATCAATAATTCAACTTCTTCCATCTTTTCACGGTTTGGAAAGAGAAGATCCGTATATGCATGTTGTAACACCCCGAGATATTCGGAATAATTACAGCGCCGTAAACCCTTTAAGTAAGGATTTACAAGGCTGATTTAAAAGAAATGTAAATATAAGACATCAATACTGCGGAAATTCAAGTTTACAAAACCATTCAACTGATTTAACGAGTAATTAATACAACCATATCGAAATGATATTAATACGACATGCGTACTCGAGTACTGAAATCAAAACAAGAAAACAAATCACCAACGACAACAAACATCACTGAACCCCTTCGTCGTCACGTCGATCTTGTCATTTCCTGCTCCTCGGCTACCTGAACATCACAACAAATGTCCACCCCCGAAGGGGTTAGCAAAACGATGCTAGTACAAGTATCATATTAAACAATTCGAATATGCATCAACAATACATAACAAGATACATCACACGGACTTCCGCTACCGGAATCCGACAATGCGAATCCACAAGATTCATTAACACAGCAAGGGTATTCCAATGATCCAGCGCCCTCAGCATAGATCCCAAGATGATCCCGTCGGACCAACACGAGGTGGAAATAACCCGTCCAATGATCCAGTGCCCTCAGCCTAGATCCCAAGATGATCCCGTCGGACCAACACGAGGTGGACATCCGATTCAGCGCCCTTAGCATAGATCGTACAACGTACACAAACACAACTCATGCATACACATATGCCAAAACATTATGTTCTTCAACATGAACATACAAACACTAGATAACGAATATCATGACAATTCAACAAAATAATTTCCATGTTCAACAACATGATTAAACCACAAACATGCTCAAAATACCAATTTTAACACATTACGATACTTGCCTCGAAGATGGCAAGAACGAAACACTTCAATGATCTCAACACACTCGAAGGCCGCCTCCTTCGATCAACGTAGCAAGCTCGAACCTTAACAAAAGAAATGATATACAAATCATTTCAAGTCGAACGATGGCCTAACAATTCGGTCTACGGCCCAAAAGCTCAAAATAAACAATCTGCCTGAACTACTTAGCGTACGCTACGTACTCTACGTAACGTGCGCTAAGCCTGTGTAATACCCGAGATTTCTGTTATGTAATCGGAACTTGTGATATTGTAATGATTGTACTATTGTTTGAGTACTATTTTCCGTATTTCATAATCGGATGTTATCGAGCGTATGATTTCATAATTGTGATTTGAAGATTGTAATTCTGCGCATGTAGCGCACGCTACAAGCTATGTATAGTGTGCGCTAACGTGGATTCATAGCGCACGCTACTGAGGGTCATTAGCGCTCGCTATGCGTGGTCAAATTGATTGGGACGTGCGGTAGGTGAGATCTGGCCGGGGGACCCCTGTCGGATCGTGTCGGATGTACCTGGACGGATTTCGGGAAAAGCCGAGTCAACGCCTTAGCGCACGCTACAGGTATATGCGTAGCGCACGCTAAGTGCTGAGTACAGTTTAGTCAGGGAGCCGTTAGCGCACGCTACGGACAGGGTCTAGCGCGCGCTAATAGCCATTTATTATAAATAGGACAACATCCTATTCGTGATTTCAGTTCTTTCTCCTCCCATAACCCGAACTCTTACACTTAGAACATAACTCCCTTCGTCCCAAACACTTCATATCAACCTCCTAGTTCGAGATTGAAGATCGTATATCATTGGAGATTGGTGTTCAAGCCTTCGGTGTTGGATCGCTTCATTTTCCTCCGTATTCTTCACTACTTTGAGGTAGGTGATTCTTCACTGATGTTAGTAATGTTCCTAAGGAAGTTTGAATCATGTTTTGATAGCAAGTATTTCATTTATAATCGGTCATCACATGTTAGAAGGATACTTTTGACGTATCGGCATTATATATCGTATGAACCTTTGAACCATCTTATTATAAGGACTCCTAAGCATGTTCAAATCGAGTTATGATCAATAATCGGATATTTACCCAGTTGATACGTTTTACACGATGGAATCATGTGTTTTGGAACGTAGAACAAATGGAACTTAGATTATTTCTTGGAGATCGTAGATGAATTATGATGTTGAGTTGGCTATCCGTATATTCGTATTTCATAACCATAAAACTTCCACAAACCTTATTAGCATGATATGCCCGAGGATAACTTGTATTATCACGGTAGAATTCATGAGTTCTTCACCATTCAACCCAGTTTTCGGTTTGCAGTATTCTGCCATGCAAGATTAGCGCACGCTAACATATGTGAGTTAACGTGCGCTATCAAAGTTCAGTTAACGCACAATACGTACGTAGCGTGCGTTATATATCGGCCGGTGCAAACTGTCAGTTCGTAAACTAGCGCACGCTAGTCTTACCCAATAGCGTACGCTAACAGGCCTGCTTAGCGCACGTTACGTAGAGTATGTAGCGCACGCTAAGCAGTCCAGACAGATTGCTTATTTTGAGCTTTTCGGCCGTAGACCAAATTGTTAGGCCATCGTTCGACTAGAGATGATTTGTATATCGTTCCTTTTGTTAAGGTTCGAGCCGGTTACGTTGATCGAAGGAGGCGGCCTTCGAGTGTGTTGAGATCATCGAAGTATTTCGTCTTGCCATTTTCGAGGCAAGTATCATATGTCGAGTTCGATTTATATTGAATCTTTGATCATGCTTGTGGTTTTGTTCATATTGTTGAATATGAGATGTATTTCTGAAAATTCTCATGATATTGGTTGATTATTTGTTCGTATTGATGAACATATTGAAATGCATATGTGTATGCATAGTTGATTGATTATGGTATAAATGATCCGAGGGGATCATGAGGATCTATGCTGAGGGCGCTGGATCGAATGTCCACCATGCGTTGGTCCGACGGGATCATCATGGGGATCTATCTCGAGGGCTTGGATCGCTGGACGGGTTTTCCACCATGCGTTGGTCCGACGAGATCATCATGGGGATCTATACCAAGGGCGCATTGGATCATTGGATTACCTGTATTGTGTTGATGGAATCGTGAGGATTCGCATCGTTGGATTCCGGTAGCGGAAGTCCGTTTTGCATGTTTTATGATGCATTGATGATTTATTGTATTATGATACTTGTACTAGCATCGTTTTGCTAACCCCTTCGGGGGTGGACATTGTTTTGATGTTCAGGTAGCCGAGGAGCGGGGAGACAACCACAATACCGACAGGACGATGAAATGGCTCAGTGATGTGATTGATGTTATTGTTAGTGTGATTTGTCTTCTTGTTTCGTTTAGTACTCGAGTACGTCTGTTTTAATAATGTCTTTTCGATATGGTTGTATAAATTAACTCTTTGATCGGTTGAATCAAATATGTCTTTGAACTTCAGTTGTACGATTGGTTTATATTTACACTCTTTTTAAAATTAGCCTTGTAAATCCTTATCTAAAGGGTTTACGGCGCTGTAATTATTCCGAATATCTCAGGGTGTTACAGAATATGGTATCGGAGCTAAGATTCATGGATATCTTGGCAGTCGGGTTAGTTGGGTCTGTTTACGTTATTTGATTATTGGTCGTTCGTAACATCACTGCTGAGCCAGCATCGTCGTGTGGACCGTGGTTGTAAGTTTCCTAAATCTCAAATACTACCGTTTTATTTTATTCATGATTTGTGAACATTGATGGATGTACTCTTAGAAAGTTTGCCCTGGATATTGAGTATTTATGTTTACAGTATGTTGAGAGGAGGTCGTGGACGCGGACGCGGTCGTGGACGCGGACGTGGAAATGCGAGACAAGAAGAGTCGGTATCTACCCCAGAGATAACCGCTAGTCAAACGGATTCCCATTAGGGGACAACAGGATCGAAAATAATAATGCAGATCCTAACGTGCGGGAGTGCTTCAACGGTGGTTGCCCGGATAAACCAATTTGCTCAGTTGTGGATCGCATGCGACGGCGATGGGACAAAGAACATAACGTGGAAAATCGGGAGATAAATGGCTTATCAAGTGATCAAATTGCATCCTCCGAAATTTGATGGTTCGACTGAGACGCTTTCTTGGGATCACTGGCTGAAGGAATTAGAGAAGATTTTTGCGGGGATTAATTGTCCCAACGATAGGAAGGTTCCGGTCGCCCAGTATCTTCTGACAGGGGAGGCTTTCGACTGGTGGGAGGCCATTCGACCAGAGGAGCATAATGTTGGTAGATGTAATTCAAATTGATGATGGAGGCGCAGTATTGTCCTCGCCCAGTTAGAGAGGCCCGAGTTCGGGAGTTTTTCTCACCGCAAAATTCAGAAGCAACTGTGACGGACGTGATTAAGACTTTTAATCACCAGCTGACTTATGTGCGCCACCTGGTCAGGACCGAGGCGGAAAGGATTTTCCATTTTGACATGCGAATGAAGCCGGAAATTCAGCAATACATGTCCGGATTTGATTGTACCACCTTGAGGCAGTATCAGGACAAGGCGTTGGCCTATGATATGAAGGAAGCAGCAGTAGAGAAATCGACGGAAGCAAAGAAACAGAAGGTGTCTGGCAACTTCACGGAGAATAAGAATAGCGGGCCCCGCCGGGGTCAGTCCTCTTTTCACTCATCCAGAGACCTCGCATCCTTCTCGAGGAGGAAAGAAGTTCCGAGCAGCACCAACTGTTTCAGACGCAGGGAAGAAGTGTTATAACTGTGGAAAAGCGGGACATGTTCGACGTGATTGTTTCGCGCCTGCTGTGACCTGTTTCGAGTGTGGACAGGAAGGACATCGCGCAACGTTTTGTGGGAATGCGACCCGATCTTTTGGTACTCGCACTCCAGCTCTGTTCAAGGAGACGAGTGTGAACCGAGGCAAGCAGTGGATTTCAGTGCAGAATGTTGGGAAGAGAGGCATCGATCTTTGAGTCCGTTCCTCGCGTATTTACGAGATGAAGAAGGATGATCGAACACATTTGTTGCATCGGTACAATTCAGATCCTTTTGCAACTTGATTAGTGTTTTATTCGATTCCGGAGCTACACATTCTTTTGTATCATTGAACTGTGTTAATCATTTAAAAATCTCGTGCTTGTATGATTGTGAACCTTATGTTGTGGGATTACCTAGCGGAGAGAAAATTGTGGGAACCCTAGAAGCTAGGGACTTTCCAGTAACTATAGGAGGGAGAGATTGGCCATCGAACCTTATTGTGGTTGACATTTACGGTGACGATTTAATTCTCGGAGACGATTGGCTCAACCGTTATGGAGCTATTCTAAATTACCGAGAGAGAGTCATTTCCATCATTGCTGATGACGGGTCTGAACACTTATTCCGAGGATGGAGACCAGGAAGCTCGGGAAAATTGATCAAGGCAATGAACGCCGTGAAATTATCAAACAGGATGTCGGGGACTTTGGTGCTATGACATGAAGAAAGAGGAAGGAGTAGAGCTCTCATCTATTTCGATTGTGAATGAGTTCTCGAGATGTTTTCTGACGAACTACGGATTACCTCCGAGAGAGAAGTGGAATTCACTAGCGAATTAGAGCACGGAGCGGCTCCTATTTCAGAGCACCATACCGCATGGCGCCAACCGAGATGTATGAACTCAAGAAACAACTGGAGGAATTGTTGCAGAAAGGTTATATTCAACCGAGCGTTTCTCCTTGGGAGCGCCCGTTCTCTTTGTCCGGAAGAAAGACGGATCCCTCCGATTGTGTATTGATTACAGGGAGCTCAACAAGATGACAATCAAGAATAAGTATCCTATACCTCGGATCGACGACTTGTTTGATCAAGCGCAAGGGCAAGGATATTCTCGAAGATTGACTTGCGATCGAGGATACCACCGGTGAGAATTAAGGAATCGGATATACCAAAATCGCTTTGAGATCCGGTATGGGCATTATGAATTTGTAGTAATGCCATTTGGACTTACCAATGCTCCTGCGGTATTCATGCAATTGATGAATCGGGTTTTCTTGGAGTACTTGGATAAATTTGTGGTCGTTTTCATTGACGACATCTTGATATATTCGAGGGACGCAGAGGAACATGCTGAACATTTACGTGTGGTTTTGAGCATCTTGAGAAAGGAACAGCTGTATGCTAAGCTTTCTAAATGTGAGTTCTGGCTTAAGGAAGTAACTTTCCTTGGGCATGTGATATCAGCCGACGGAGTTCAGGTGGACCCGAAGAAAGTCGAAGCAATCTTGGAATGGGAAGTTCCTAGCAACGTGAAAGAAGTCCGAAACTTCTTAGGACTTGCTGGATATTATCGCCGCTTTGTAGAGGGATTTTCCAAAATTGCTCGTCCGCTCACTCAGCTGTTACAGAAAACTCAAAAGTTCATGTGGAATGAGAAGTGCCAGGCTGGTTTTGACGAACTTAAGAGGAGACTGACGACATCACCTATATTAGCACTGCCAGAGGGAACTGATGGATTCATGGTATACAGCGACGCTTCAAATCAGGGTTTGGGTTGTGTGTTGATGCAGAGGGATAAAGTGATTGCTTATGCTTCTCGGCAATTGAAACCATACGAAGTTAATTATCCGACTCATGATCTGGAGCTAGCAGCTGTGGTCTTTGCCTTGAAAATTTGGCGACATTATTTGTACGGCACTCATTGTCAGATCTTTACAGACCATAAGAGCCTCAAGTACATTTTTAGTCAGAAAGAATTAAACATGAGGCAGAGAAGGTGGCTAGAATTGATCAAGGATTACGACTTGGAGATTTTCTATCATCCGGGAAAAGCAAATGTAGTAGCCGATGCTTTGAGCCGTAAACCTGTTTCCCTTCGAGTGTTGGAAGAACTTACGTCCCAAACCAGTATTCAACGAGAACTGATCCGCGAGGGGATTGAAGTATGGGCACCAGGAATCCAAGGGCAACTTTATGTGATGGAACTGACTTCATCACTAGTCGAGGAGATCAAGTCTAAACAATTGAACGATTCTTTAATCCTTCGATTATGCGACGAAGTAAAGAAAGGGAAAGCCCCAGGATTCGTGATACAAGATGATGGAGTTCTGAGATTTCAAAGTCAACTTTGCGTTCCCGATGATGATGATGATGATTTGAGAAGGACTATTCTGAAGGAAGCTCACAGCGCGCCCTATTCTATTCACCCGGGCAGCAGTAAGATGTATAAGGATTTAAAGCAAAACTTTTGGTGGGGGAATATGAAGAAGGACGTAACGGAGTACGTTTCGAAGTGTTTGACTTGTCAGCAGGTTAAGATTGAGCATCAGCGACCTGCCGGGATGTTAAAGCCGCTTCCGATCCCGGAATGGAAGTGGGAGGACATTTCGATGGATTTCATCACCAGTATGCCAAGGACTAGAACGGGAATGAACATGATTTGGGTTGTAGTTGATCGACTAACCAAGTCGGCTCATTTCCTAGGGATTAAAGATACATGGGGACCCGAGAGATTGGCGCGAGTATTTATTGCGGAGATAGTCAGATTGCATGGGACGCCGAAGACCATTGTTTCAGATCGAGATGGTCGTTTCGTGTCGCACTTCTGGAGGGCAGTGCACAGGGCTTTGGGGACCGAGCTAAACTTTAGTACAGCTTATCATCCCCAAACGGACGGTCAGTCCGAAAGGACTATTCAGACTGTAGAAGACATGCTTAGAGCCTGTGCCTTGGATTGGTCAACTGATTGGGAAGTTCTTAGTTGAATTCACCTACAATAATAGTTGGCATGCTTCAATTAAGATGGCACCATTTGAAGCTTTGTACGGGAGAAGATGCCGATCACCCCTGTGTTGGGATGATTCTTCGGACTTGATCGGGACGGAACCGGAATTGATTATTCAGACTCAAGAGAAGATAGCTTTGATTCGGGAAAGACTGTTGACTGCCCAGAGTCGACAGAAATCTTATGCAGACTTACGTCGTCGCCCTCTAGAGTTCGACGTTGGTGACCATGTACTATTGAAGGTGTCTCCTACACGAGGGATTTTCCGTTTTGGGAGAAGAGGCAAGCTTAGTCCGAGATATATCGGACCATTCGAGATCCTCGAGAGAGTTGGAGATTTAGCGTACAGGTTGGCCTTACCGCCATCACTGAGTCACGTTCACAATGTGTTTCACGTATCCCAACTGCGGAAGTATGTACCGGACCCCAGTCACGTCATTGATTTCGATGAGATCGAGATAGCTAATGATGGCACCTTCGAAGAGAGACCAATCAAGATACTTGAGAACCGGATCAAACAATTGAGGAATAAACCAATACACTTGGTTAAAGTACAATGGTCACGACATGGAGTCGAAGAGGCCACTTGGGAAACGGAGGACGGTATGAAGGCTAAATATCCGGAGTTGTTTTCATCTTAAGTTTCGGGACGAAACTTCTTTTTAGGGAGGAAGGATGTAATACCCGAGATTTCTGTTATGTAATCGGAACTTGTGATATTGTAATGATTGTACTATTGTTTGAGTACTATTTTCCGTATTTCATAATCCGATGTTATCGAGCGTATGATTTCATAATTGTGATTTGAAGATTGTAATTCTGCGCATGTAGCGCACGCTACAAGCTATGTATAGCGTGCGCTAACGTGGATTCATAGCGCACGCTACTGAGGGTCATTAGCGCACGCTATGCGTGGTCAAATTGATTGGGACGTGCGGTAGGTGAGATCTGGCCGGGGGACCCCTGTCGGATCGTGTCGGATGTACCTGGACGGATTTCGGGAAAAGCCGAGTCAACGCCTTAGCGCACGCTACAGGTATATGCGTAGCGCACGCTAAGTGCTGAGTACAGTTTAGTCAGGGAGCCGTTAGCGCACGCTACGGACAGGGTCTAGCGCGCGCTAATAGCCATTTATTATAAATAGGACAACATCCTATTCGTGATTTCAGTTCTTTCTCCTCCCATAACCCGAACTCTTACACTTAGAACATAACTCCCTTCGTCCCAAACACTTCATATCAACCTCCTAGTTCGAGATTGAAGATCGTATATCATTGGAGATTGGTGTTCAAGCCTTCGGTGTTGGATCGCTTCATTTTCCTCCGTATTCTTCACTACTTTGAGGTAGGTGATTCTTCACTGATGTTAGTAATGTTCCTAAGGAAGTTTGAATCATGTTTTGATAGCAAGTATTTCATTTATAATCGGTCATCACATGTTAGAAGGATACTTTTGACGTATCGGCATTATATATCGTATGAACCTTTGAACCATCTTATTATAAGGACTCCTAAGCATGTTCAAATCGAGTTATGATCAATAATCGGATATTTACCCGGTTGATACGTTTTACACGATGGAATCATGTGTTTTGGAACGTAGAACAAATGGAACTTAGATTATTTCTTGGAGATCGTAGATGAATTATGATGTTGAGTTGGCTATCCGTATATTCGTATTTCATAACCATAAAACTTCCACAAACCTTATTAGCATGATATGCCCGAGGATAACTTGTATTATCACGGTAGAATTCATGAGTTCTTCACCATTCAACCCAGTTTTCGGTTTGCGATTCGCCATGCAAGATTAGCGCACGCTAACATATGTGAGTTAACGTGCGCTATCGAAGTTCGATTAACGCACAATACGACGTAGCGTGCGTTATATATCGGCCGTGCAAGCTGTCGATTCGTAAACTAGCGCACGCTAGTCTTACCCGATAGCGTCACGCTTCGAGCTGCTTAGCGCCGCGTTACGTAGAGTATGTAGCGCACGCTAAGCATCCGCATGCATTGCTTATTTTGAGCTTTTCGGCCGTAGACCAAATTGTTAGGCCATCGTTCGACTTGAGATGATTTGTATATCGTTCCTTTTGTTAAGGTTCAGGCGATTACGTTGATCAAAGGAGGCGGCCTTCGAGTGTGTTGAGATCATCGAAGTATTTCGTCTTGCCATTTTCGAGGCAAGTATCATATGTCGAGTTCGATTTATATTGAATCTTTGATCATGCTTGTGGTTTTGTTCATATTGTTGAATATGAGATGTATTTCGAAAATTCTCATGATATTGGTTGATTATTTGTTCGTATTGATGAACATATTGAAATGCATATGTGTATGCATAGTTGATTGATTATGGTATAAATGATCAGGGGATCATGAGGATCTATCTTGAGGGCGCTGGATCGAATGTCCACCATGCGTTGGTCCGACGGATCATCATGGGGATCTATGCCGAGAAGCCGGATCGCTGGACGGGTTTTCCACCATGCGTTGGTCCGGGATCATCATGGGGATCTATACCAAGAAGCTGGATCGCTGGATTACCCTGTATTGTGTTGATGGAATCGTGAGGATTCGCATCGTTGGATTCCGGTAGCGGAAGTCCGTTTTGCATGTTTTATGATGCATTGATGATTTATTGTATTATGATACTTGTACTAGCATCGTTTTGCTAACCCCTTTGGGGGTGGACATTGTTTTGATGTTCAGGTAGCCGAGGAGCGGGGAGACAACCACAGTACCGACAGGACGATGAAATGGCTCAGTGATGTGATTGATGTTATTGTTAGTGTGATTTGTCTTCTTGTTTCGTTTAGTACTCGAGTACGTCTGTTTTAATAATGTCTTTTCGATATGGTTGTATAAATTAACTCTTTAATCGGTTGAATCAAATATGTATTTGAACTTCAGTTGTACGATTGGTTTATATTTACACTCTTTTTAAAATTAGCCTTGTAAATCCTTATCTAAAGGGTTTACGGCGCTGTAATTATTCCGAATATCTCGGGGTGTTACAGCCTGCCTGTTAGCGTACGCTATCGTCTAAGCCTAGCGTACGCTAGCCATGGACTGACAGTTCTCTCTGATCAGCCGACTGACTCGGCTGATATCATAACGTACGTTACGTACCAAACGTAGCGTGCGTTAACTTATCCCCGATAGCGCACGTTAACTTACATATGTTAGCGTGCGCTAACCGTGCATGGCAGATTACTACTGACAGAAAACTGGAGCTAATGGTGATGAACTCATGAATTCTATGGTGATAAAACAAGTCATCCCCGAGCATATCATGCTAATAAGATTTGTGAAAGTTCTATACGTACTGAATGACTATGAGATACAAAGATACGGATAATCATCTCAACACCATAATTCATCTTAGATCTTCAAGAAAATATTCTAAGTTCCGTTCGTCCTACGTTCCAAAATGCATGATTCCAATGAGTAAAACGTAACAATCTAGGTAATATCCGTTTACTGATCACAAATCGGTTTGAAAAAGCTTAGGAGTCCATATACTAAGACGGTTCAAAGGTTCATACGATATATAGTGCCGATACGTCAAAAGTATCCTTCTAACATGTGATGATCGATTATAAACGAAATAACTGGCTATCAAAACATGATCAAACGTCGTTAAGAACACTACTAATATTGGTGAAGAATCACCTACCTCAAAGTAGTGAAGAACACGGAGGAAATCGAAGTAATCCAATGTCGAAGGCTCGAACACCAATTCTCAATGATCTACAATCTTAAACACGAGCTAGGATGTTGATATGAAGTGTTAAGGATATAGGAAGTTATACTCTAAGTATAAGAATTCGGATGAGGGAGAAGAAAGGACTGAAAATACGAATAGGATGCTGTCCTATTTATAGGAAATGATTATTAGCGCGCGCTAGTCCCTGCTCGTAGCGTGCGCTAATGTCTCACTGACTTCACTGTACTCAGCACTTAGCGTGCGCTATTCACATGCCTGTAGCGTGCGCTAAGGCGTTGACTTTGCTTTTCCCGAAAGCCGTCCAGGTTCATCCCGACACAATCCGACAAGGGTCCCCGGCCTGATCTCACCTACCGCACGTCTCAATCAAATTGACCATGCATAGCGTGCGCTAATGTTCCTTTGTAGCGTGCGCTATGAATCCATGTTAGCATACGCTACACATAGCCGATAGCGTGCGCTACATGCGCAGAATTACAATTTTTAAATCACATACATGAAATCATATGCTCAACAACATCGGATTATGCAATACGGAGAATAGTACTCAGACAAAAGTACAATCATTACAATATCACAAGTTCCAAATACATATCAGAAATCTCGGGTATTACATCCTTCCTCCCTAAAAAGAAGTTTCGTCCCGAAACTTAAGATGAAAACAACTCCGGATATCTAGTCTTCATACTGTCCTCTGTTTCCCAAGTGGCCTCTTCGACTCCGTGTCGTGACCATTGTACTTTAACCAAGTGTATTGGTTTATTCCTCAACTGTTTGATCCGACTCTCAAGTATCTTGATTGGTCTCTCTTCGAAGGTGCCATCATTAGCTATCTCGATCTCGTCGAAATCAATGACGTGACTGGGGTCCGGTACATACTTCCGCAGTTGGGATACGTGAAACACATTGTGAACGTGACTCAGCGATGGCGGTAAGGCCAACCTGTATGCTAAATCTCCAACCCTCTCAAGGATCTCGAATGGTCCGATATATCTAGGACTAAGCTTGCCTCTCCTCCCAAAACGGAAAATCCCTCTGGGCAGTCAATAGTCTTTCTCGAATCAAAGTTATCTTCTCTTGAGTCTGAATAATCAATTCTGGTTCCGTCCCGATCAAATCCGAAGAATCATCCTAACACAGGGGTGATCGGCATCTTCTCCCGTACAAAGCTTCTAATGGTGCCATCTTAATAGAAGCATGCCAACTATTATTATAGGTGAACTCGATCAAGGGCAAGTGAACTTCCCAATCAGTTGACCAATCTAATGCACAAGCTCTAAGCATATCTTCTACCGTTTGTATAGTCCTTTCGGATTGACTGTCCGTTTGGGGATGATAAGCCGTGCTAAAGTTGAGCTCAGTCCCCAAAGCCCTGTGAACTGCTTTCCAGAAGTGCGACACGAAATGACCATCTCGATCTGAAATAATGGTCTTCGGCGTCCCATGCAATCTGACTATCTCTGCAATAAATACTCGCGCCAATCTCTCGGGTCCCCATGTATATTTAATCCCTAGGAAATGAGCCGACTTGGTTAGTCGATCAACTACAACCCAAATCATGTTCATTCCCGTTCTAGTCCTTGGCATACTGGTGATGAAATCCATCGAGATGTCCTCCCACTTCCATTCAGGGATCGGAAGCGACTTTAACATTCCGGCAGGTCGCTGGTGTTCAATCTTAACCTGCTGACAAGTCAAACACTTCGAAACATACTCTGCTACGTCCTTTTTCATATTCCCCCACCAGAAGTTTTGTTTTAAATCCTTATACATCTTACTGCTGCCCGGGTGAATAGAATAGGGCGCGCTGTGAGCTTCCTTCAGAATAGTCCGTCTCAAATCATCATCATCGGGAACGCAAAGTCGACTCTGAAATCTCAGAGCTCCATCATCTTGTATCATGAATCCTGGGGCCTTTCCTTTCTTTGCTTCGTCACACAACCGAAGGATCAGAGAATCGTTCAACTGCTTAGACTTGATCTCCTCGATTAGTGATGAAGTCAGTTCCATCACATAAAGTTGCCCTTGGATTCCTGGTGCCCATACTTCAATCCCTCCGCGGATCAGTTTCCGTTGAATACTGGTTTGGGATGTAAGTGCTTCCAACACTCGAAGAGAAACAGGTTTACGGCTCAAGGCATCAGCTACTACGTTTTCTTTCCCCGGATGATAGAGAATCTCCAAGTCGTAATCCTTGATCAATTCCAGCCACCTTCTCTGCCTCATGTTCAATTCTTTCTGACTGAAAATGTACTTGAGGCTCTTATGATCGGTAAAGATCTGACAATGAGTGTCGTACAAATAATGTCTCCAAATTTTCAGTGCAAAGACTACAGCTGCTAACTCCAGATCATGAGTTGGGTAATTGACCTCGTATGGTTTCAGCTGCCGAGAAGCATAGGCAATCACCTTATCTTTTTGCATCAACACACATCCCAGACCCTGATTTGAAGCGTCGTTGTATACCATGAATCCATCAGTTCCATCTGGTAATGCTAATATAGGTGCTGTCGTTAGTCTCTTCTTAAGTTCATCAAAACCAGCCTGACATTTCTCATTCCACGTGAACTTTTGAGTTTTCTGTAACAGCTGAGTGAGCGGACGAGCAATTTTGGAAAATCCCTCTACAAAGCGGCGATAATACCCAGCAAGTCCTAAGAAACTCCGGACTTCCTTCACGTTATTAGGAGCTTCCCATTCCAAGATTGCTTCGACTTTCTTTGGGTCCACCTGAACTCCGTCGGCTGATATCACATGCGCAAGGAAAGTTACCTCCCTGAGCCAGAACTCGCATTTTGAAAGCTTTGCATACAGCTGCTCCCTCCTCAAGGTGCTCAAAACTACACGCAAATGTTCGGCATGCTCCTCTGCGTCCTTTGAATATATCAAGATGTCATCAATGAAGATGACCACAAATTTATCCAAGTATTCCAAGAATACCCGATTCATCAATTGCATGAATACCGCAGGAGCATTGGTAAGTCCAAACGGCATCACTACAAATTCATAATGTCCGTACCGGGACCTGAAAGCAGACTTCGGTACATCCGATTCCTTAATTCTCAACTGATGGTATCCTGATCGCAAGTCAATCTTCGAGAATACCCTTGCCCCTTGCAGTTGATCAAACAAGTCGTCGATCCGAGGTATAGGATACTTATTCTTGATCGTCATCTTGTTGAGCTCCCTGTAATCAATACACAGTCGGAGGGATCCGTCTTTCTTCCGGACAAAGAGAACGGGCGCTCCCCAAGGAGAAACACTAGGTTGAATATAGCCCTTCTGTAACAATTCCTCCAGTTGCTTTTTGAGTTCATACATCTCGGTTGGCGCCATGCGGTATGGTGCTCTGGAAATAGGAGTTGCTCCAGGCTCTAATTCGATAGTGAATTCCACTTCTCTCTGCGGAGGTAACCCAGGTAGTTCGTCAGGAAATACATCTGAGAACTCATTCACAACTGAAATAGACGAGAGCTCTACTCCTTCCTCTTTCCTCATGGCATAGCACCAAAGTCCGTGACATCCCTGCTTTAGTAATTTCACGGCTTTCATTGCTTTGATCAATTTTCCCGAGCTTCCTGGTCTCCATCCTCGGAATAAGTGTTCAGATCCGTCATCAGCAATGATAGAAATGACTCTCTCTCGGTAATTCAGTAGGGAATCAATAACAAACGAGATTACCAATGATATCAGTAGGGAATCAATAACAAACGAGATTACCAACGATATGGTAACTCCAAACGAGACCAGTAGGGAATCGATAACAAACGAGATTACCAACGATATGGTAACTCCAAATGAGATCGATAAAGGATCAACAGGGACAGATACATGAGAGAATAAAATCGTCAACCATATACAAATCACATATATGGGATCTCGAAGACAAACCCGACTATCGAACAGATCCGATTATACATGGACTATGAACGACCAATCAATATGAGTCAAGATGGACGTCACGATATGCCCGATCTAGAAATGTGTCTGTGTACAAGCCAACCATGGGTATTGATCAGATACACGTCTAGTCTCGTACCTAATCATCCTTACGAAGTACGTCTCGTGTGCACGGTTCAATATGAGGTCGAAACCAATACATGCTACACGTGCCCGCCCTGAAAATCCTACACATGACCAATCAGAACGTATCTGACTCCAGATATGTCACGATACAACATGACAATGAAACTCGAAGAAACGAATATCCAATAAGGATCAGAAAACTTCCCAAGTGAGCAACGACAGTTCGATAATGAAAGATCAACACTACAACAACGTCGTATTCCCGCTAGACAACAGTTCACAACATGCTCAAAAATGCATATAATATTAGCACATAACTTCCAAGGTCGCAGCCAAGGGTCACGGAAGTATCTACTCAGAAATACTCCGTACAATATCACATAAACTCCCAAGGCCGCAGCCAAGGGTCACGGAAGCATCTACTCAGGAATACTCCAGACCGTGGGTGCCAGATTCTGGTCTTATCCCTCAACACAGTTCCACACGGGTACCATTCAGGTTTTATCCCAACACATCGGCCCAACAATTTACAGTTCACAGAAAGAGCACATCACAAATATACCAAATAATGATGCACACTCATCACATGAAACATCAACACACACATATGCAACAATGCAACATGATAATTATCATAATTCAGTAATATTAAATTACCTCAAAGCCGGAGATGCTAACCCTTCCTCGACCAACGTCCCTGAACGAATACACTATTACCAAACTACCATCTCGAGTTCAATGCCGGCACGATAGACTACCCTCGACATCCACCATTTCATATAATAGACCAAGGTAATTCATATCTCCATTTCCACTAGACATCTTTAAAATCATATACATTATGATTTATCCCAGTCCAAGCATAATATACATACCATCATCCCGACAATTCATATTCCATAATACCATTGCTATGTGAATCATAAATGAAATGAAATCGAAACCATTTATTTAACATTACAAATTGAGCAAGCATAACTTGCCTCGATACCGATACGATGAAGCCATCACCAATCCCGTCGTCTTCATCTACAAGCTCCTTAGCCCCGACCAAGGCAATACATGCATTCTCCAATCTCAATCGCAGCACAACGGTTAATCATCAACGATCACTTATCGCGACCTAATGCAACAATCAATTAATGATACGTTCGATAATAATCAACAACCGATATAATCAACCAATCAAACTCAACGGTCTAATGATATCTCGATCATACAAAACCAAACCATTATATCTCAAACAATACGAATACAAGCCATAATTCGATAGTCAATCAATTTTAACATTCTCGAATCCGACTTCAACCTTAATTACGGTTTTAACAAGGTTCCTTCTTGTTCATATTCGAAAATTCATAGAAAGCCAATTACCGTTTATTATCATGAACAATCATCTATCAAAATTAACCGTAATCCTTCGAATTTCCATAAAATCACGACATATATAACTCAAGAGTTCTTCAAGAACATGAGTTAATCCATAATCATGTTTGTAGCCAAAAAAATGACGTAATATAATGTGTTCTAACATCTAAACCATCGTCTAATCCATAATCCAAGGCATATATCATTTTGTTCTTCAATATACAATTCATATATCCTCAAGAATCACAACAACACACCATAACCTTCATCATACAAAGAAGAACATCAACAACAATATCTAAATATGAATCAAAGAGAGGAGTTTTTCAGCATACCTCTTGAAGAAGAACTACAAGGATCAAACACTTCAAGAAACATCAAGAACTCCAAGCTTCAAGCTTCTAATCAAATCATCAAGGTCTCCACCGAGGTAGAAGGGTCTGAAATGGGATTGAAAGTGAAGAGGGACGAGCTGGGGTGGAAAAAATGTAACACCCCCGATATATTCAGGAATATTACAGCGCCGTAAATTCTTTACATAAGAATTTACAAGGCTGATTAAAAGAAAGACAATAACAGATACCGCTTTATGAAATTGCTGAAGTAAAATACAACCGTCTGGTTCATAACCGAAATACAAATATCCAATGAAGAGTTATTATTACATCACTAAAATCCAAACATTATAAACGGACGACGTACTCGAGTACTTAATGAAATAACCAACAAACAACAGACAGTAAACCCGGCCGGAACATCACTCTGCACCCTCGTCGTCATGCATCTCCAGTGGTTGTTTCCCCGCTCTCCTGGATCCTGAACATACACAAATGTTCACCCCCGAAGGGGTTAGCACAACGATGCTAGTACAAGTACAATAATCATACAACAGTGATATAATCAACAATTATATCATAACAAGTTTCTCCAACGAGAATATCCACAACACATCATATCATAACAGTTTCAACATACTGATGGTATTCCAACGATCCAGCGCACACAACTATAGATTCCCATGATGATCCCGTCGGACCAACACATGGTGGAACTACCTGTCCAACGATCCAAAAGACACAAACTATAGATTCCCATGATGATTCCTGTCGGATCAACGCATGGTGGACATATATTCACAACATATTTACACGATACAATCACATCATAATTGTCATAATATAAACAATTCTAATTAGAGTACTTGCCTCGGTTCGTTAACAAGAATAAACTTCCACGAATATCAAAATACTCGAAGGTCGTCCCCTTCGATCAATCACGTGTTAAGCTCGAACCTTAACAAAACAAATAGCACAGAATTCATTTCATGCTGAATGAACGTCTAACAATTCAACAATTTGGTAGGAAGTCCTTAATATGCACCGTCGATGCCTTAACGCACGCTATGCATCCTATGTAGCGACGTTAATGCTACTCGTTAGCGCACGCAATACACACAGCCTTAGCGACGCTAACCATGCACGGCAAGATTTCACCGATCACCGATCGACTCGCTCGATGACTTAGCGCACGCTAAGTTGCAAATGTGGCGACGCTAAACATACTCGATAGCGCACGTTAATTCACGTAGCTTAGCGCACGCTAATAGTGCATGGCGCTTCACCGAGGGCAGCAGATTATATACATGGTGATGAAGTAAGCGAATCCTCGGTGATTTGATGTTTGTTATCCGACTTCATGTTATGATCATAACCCTTATGAATGATCTCAAGGATAATAACAACTTCAAGATGCAAGTATACGTATAATCATCATAACACCATAATCCATCTTGATTACAATTTCTCATGCGAAGTTGGTGATCTTCGGTTGATGTATTATATTCTACTATCATTATACATATTCACTTCATCTTGAGGTGAACTAACAATTCCAACTTATACGAAAGAATATTTCCTAAGATGATTCTTCCTTTAAGTTCTTATAATATCACCTCCAATTCATGATCACAAAGATAAAATAAATCATACGGATTGTTAACTTCAGAATGTTTCTCTCATCATTTGAAGTACTAGGATTCCGACTTCAAGGTTCCAACAATAATATCGTAATTGTAGACATTCCAATCTTCTAAACATGATGTTGTTGAATAATTCACTAATGAAATTCAATATCTCGTTAACATGATCATCTTATCCCTTGGAATCCAAAACTAAGACTGGTGATAGGTTGAACATACCTTAATATGCCGAAATCACTGAACCACAAGGTAGAATCCGACTCCGGTTGGTTATGTGCCACTCCAAGGTGTTACTTCTCTTCAATGATCACTCACAAGTGATAACCAATGTTCAAGGATCACTAATATACGTTCTAAGTGTGTTAAAGGGATGATTAAAGCTCTCTGGCCTCTCAAGGATGAAGAATGGGCGAAAGAAATGAAAGCCAAAACGGGTTGTTGTCCCATTTATAATATTCTGCATTATTAGCTAATTAGCGCACGCTACCATACATACTTAGCGCGCGCTAATGAGCGTTGACTCCAAATATGTCCAGGTTCGTCCGCGGGAATCTCATCCGGACCCATGTCCCGGCTGGCGCATGTGCTAGCCACCTACCTCAATAATTCAGTGTCTAGCGCACGCAACTACTATACGTAGCGTGCGCTAATAACAGCCGATAGCGCACGTTAAGCTACATTCTTAGCGTGCGCTATCACGAGTTTGCATGAGAAAATTTGCATGATGTTATACTCAAGTATAAGGATGTCAATGCAAGAAATATCATACTCCAATAATCAAAACCACAAATCCGAATAATACAGGGTTCGAATACAGGTAAAATACACAGTAATAAATCCGGATATTACATACTCTCCTACTAAAAAGGAGTTTCGTCCCGAAACTCAAGACGAAAATAACTCAGGATATCTGGACTTCATGCCATCTTCAGTTTCCCATGTGGCTTCTTCCACTCCATGGCGTGACCATTGAACTTTGACCAAAACGATTGGTTTGTTCCTCAACTGCTTAACTCGACTCTCGAGTATCTTGACCGGTCTTTCTTCAAACGTCCCATCCTGCGCGACTTCGATCTCGCCGAAATCAATGATATGACTGGGATCTGGTATATATCTCCGTAACTGGGATACGTGGAACACGTTATGAACATGGCACAATGACGGCGGCAATGCCAATCTGTATGCTAACTCTCCAACTCTCTCAAGGATCTCAAATGGTCCGATATATCTCGGACTCAGCTTTCCTTTCCTTCTGAAATGAAAGATTCCTCGAGTAGGAGAAACCTTCAAAAGCATGTGGTCTCCAGTACTGAACTCCAATGGGCGACGACGTACGTCTGCGTAAAATTTCTGGCGACTCTGGGCGGTCAACAGCCTTTCACGAATCAAGGCTATCTTCTCTCGAGTCTGCACGATCAACTCGGGCTCTGTTCCGATCAAGTCTGATGAATCGTCCCAGCATAGGGGCGATCTGCATCTCCTCCCGTATAATGCCTCAAACGGTGCCATCTTAATGGAAGCATGCCAACTATTGTTGTAGGTAAATTCAATCAATGGTAGGTGAATTTCCCAATCGTTTGACCAATCTAAGGCACAGGCCCTCAGCATATCCTCCACCGTTTGAATAGTCCTCTCGGATTGTCCATCAGTCTGCGGGTGATAAGCTGTACTGAAGTTCAATTCGGTCCCCAAGGCCTTATGAACTGCTTTCCAAAAGTGAGACACAAAACGGCCGTCTCGATCAGAAACAATGGTCTTCGGTGTACCATGCAATCAAACTATCTCCGAAATAAATACTCGTGCCAATTTCTCTGGTCCCCGCGTATCCTTAATGCCTAGGAAATGAGCTGATTTGGTTAAACGAACAACTATTACCCAAATCACGTTCATTCCTGTCCTGGTTCTCGGCATATTAGTGATAAAGTCCATCGATATGTCCTCCCATTTCCATTCAGGAATTGGGAGCGGCTTCAACATTCCGGCAGGACGTTGATGCTCGATCTTAACCTGCTGACAAGTCAAGCATTTCGAAACATAGTCCGCTACATCTTTCTTCATGTTGCCCCACCAGAAATTCTGCTTCAAGTCCTTATACATTTTACTGGTGCCCGGGTGGATAGAATAGGGCGAACTGTGAGCTTCCTTCATAATTGTCTGTTTCAGAACATTGATATCGGGAACGCAGAGTCGGTTCTGAAATCTCAAAACTCCATCATCATGGATTACGAATCTGGGGGCCTTCCCCTTGATCACTTCGTCACGTAACCGAATCATCAGAGGATCATCCGCCTGTCTAGATTTGATTTCTTCGGTTAATGACGAAGTTAATTCCATTACGCACAGTTGTCCTTGGACTCTTTGTAACCACACTTCAATTCCTTCTCGAATCATCTCTCGTTGAAAGCTAGGTTGGGAGGTCAGCATTTCTAGTATCTGGATAGAAACAGGCTTGCGGCTGAGTGCATCGGCTACTACATTCGCTTTGCCTGGATGATACAAAATCTCCAAGTCATAGTCCTTAATCAACTCTAACCATCTTCTTTGCCGCATGTTCAATTCCTTCTGACTGAAGATGTATTTGAGACTCTTGTGATCCGTAAAGATCTGACAGTGAGTCCCGTACAGATAATGCCTCCAGATCTTCAAAGCAAAAACCACTGCTGCTAGCTCCAAATCATGTGTTGGGTAATTCACTTCATAAGGTCTCAGCTGTCGTGACGCATAAGCGATCACCTTATCATTCTGCATCAATACGCACCCAAGTCCTTGGTTCGAAGCATCACTGTAAACTATGAATCCTCCAGTCCCCTGTGGAAGTGATAGAATCGGTGCCGTCGTCAATCTCTTCTTCAATTCATCAAAAGTAGTCTGACACGACTCGTTCCACTCAAACTTTTGAGTTTTCTGCAGGAGTCGAGTAAGTGGGCGGGAGATTTTAGAAAATCCTTCCACGAATCGACGATAATATCCAGCAAGTCCTAAGAAGCTTCAGACTTCTTTCACGTTCTTTGGAGGCTTCCAATCCATAATTGCTTCGATCTTCTGAGGATCTACTCGGACTCCTTCTGCTGATACCACATGACAGAGGAACATTACTTCCTTTAGACAGAATTCACACTTAGAGAGTTTGGCGTACAGTTGCTCTCTTCTCAAAAGTTCTAATACAATCCGCAAATGCTGTGCATGCTCTTCGGGGTTCTTAGAATACACTAGAATGTCATCAATGAACACGACCACAAATTTATCCAGGTATTCGATGAACACTCGGTTCATCAACTGCATGAATACAGCAGGTGCATTAGTGAGACCAAATGGCATCACTACAAATTCATAGTCTCCGTAGCGAGTTCTGAATGCTGACTTTGGAACATCAGATTCCTTAATCCTCAGCTGATGGTATCCTAATCTCAGATCGATTTTAGAAAATACTGTTGCCCCTTGCAACTGGTCAAACAAACCATCAATCCGTGGCAATGGATACTTGTTCTTAATCGTCATCTTGTTCAGCTCTCGATAGTCAATACATAGTCGAAGTGATCCATCCTTCTTTCGGACAAAAAGAACTGGCGCTCCCCAGGGTGAAACGCTTGGCTGAATATAGCCTTTGTCCAGTAACTCCTCCAGTTGCTTCTTCAGTTCATACATTTCAGTAGGTTCCATACGATACGGCGCCTTAGAAATTGGTGTAGCTCCGGGTTCCAGCTCAATAGTGAATTCTACGTCCCGTCGTGGAGGTAGTCCAGGTAACTCGTCAGGAAATACATCTGGAAATTCGTTCACAATAGGAATGGATGAAAGTTCCACAATTTCATCTTCTCTCTTCATTGCATAGCACCAATACCCTGTACAGCCCTGTTTCAACAATCTGACAGCTTTCATCGCTTTGATCAATTTTCCTGAGCTGCCCGGTTTCCATCCCTCGAACAAAATTTCGGAACCGTCGTCAGCGATCAGCGAGATATTCCTCCTTCGGTAGTTTACAATTGCTCCATATCGATTAAGCCAATCGTCTCCGAGTATCAGGTCATCTCCTTGCATTTCTATCACGATCAGATTTGAGAGCCACTCTCTGCCTCCAAATGATACAGGGAAATTTCTAGTTTCTAAGTTTCCGACAATCCTCTCTCCACTCGGTAAACCAACAACATAAGGTTCACAAGTATGAAAACCGGAAATATTCAAACAATTTACACAAGACAAAGATATAAAAGAATGCGTAGCTCCTGTATCGAATAAAACGCTAACTGGATGGGAAAGGATCTGGACAAGACTGATGCGGCAAAGATCTCGATCGTCTGTCCTCCTCATCTCATACTGCACGTGGGGAACCGATCCGGCACTCGATGTCCCCTTTCGGTCCCATTGTCCTCGCCTCGTCCGCGGCCAAAGTTTTGAGGCATCTCGAACACTTTGCCGCGTCTGCTGATACTAGCTTCCTTCGAATCGGCCGTGATGAACGGGTTCCATTGTATTTGGTGGCGTCCTTGCAAAACGCCGCACGGTGCCCTTCCCGTCCGCAATAAACATGTAATCGGGTGCGCAAACAATCGCGCCAAAGGTGGCACAGGCGACCACAATTAAAGCACTTCCTAGCTGTATCCGTCGTGGCCGACACTGCCTGTAATTCTTTCCGCTCTTAGATGGGTGCGGAGGTTTCTTGAAAGAAAAAGAGACTGGGCCTTGCGGGGCCCCACCGCTCTTGTGCTCTGTAAAAGTACCAGAGACTTTCTGTTTCTTCGACTCCATAAACTTCTCCATTGCCGCTTCTTTTATTTCATACGCCAACGCCTTATCCTCGGTATCAAGTGAGAGTGGTACATTCAAAACCGGACATGTACCTCTGGATTTCTGGTTTCATTCTCATTTCAAAATGAATCATCATCTCCGCATCTGTTCTGACCAGATGTCGAACAAATGCTAATTGCTAGTTAAACGTCTTAATCGTCTGGGATACGGGTTCATCTGATGGCTGAGCGGAGAAAAATTCTCGAATTTTGGCTTCCCTCACAGGACGAGGGCAATACTGAGCTTCCATCATCATTTTAAATTCCGTCCAATCGGCATCATGATCTGCAGGTCGGATAGCTTCCCACCACTTGGATGCTTCCCCTATCAGAAAGTACTGGGCAATAGGAGCTCTCCTGTCATCCGGGCAATTAATTCCAGCAAAAATTTTCTCCAGTTCCTTCAACCAATGGTCCCAAGTTGGAGTCTCGGAAAAGCCGTCAAATTTGGGTGGTTGCATCTTTGCCACCTCTTGTAACCATCGGTCACCTCGATTTCCCATTTCTGGAATCCTTTGTTGTCCATCTCCCTGCTGAATTCCTGCCGCCACTTGCATTCGGTCCACGACCTGAGCGAACTGAGTCTTCTGGTTCACAACTTGACGAAGGATTTCTGGTACACCAGGTTCCGGTTCGTTATTGATGGATTGCTGCGGCTCGCCTGAGCTATGACTAGCCTGATTAGAAGGCGACACCTCCCTTTCAGCATTCCTTCGTCCGCGTCCACGACCGCGACCACGTCCACATCCGCCTCTCAACATACTGTAAGCACAAGTACTTAATATACAGGAAACAACATTGTTACAATGTTCAAGTATAAAAAGTACAACATGTAAAGAACGAGATAGAGTTTAGGAACTTACAACCACCGTTCGCATGAAGACGTAGGCAGCACAGTGATGTCATTCACGGCCGGTTACCTCGAAAGACATAAATGACCCCTATTTTAACCCAGCGGCCAAGATATCCACAATCTTAGCTCCGATACCATATTCTGTAACACCCCCGATATATTCAGGAATATTACAGCGCCGTAAATCCTTTACATAAGAATTTACAAGGATGATTAAAAGAAAAGACAATAACAGATACCGCTTTATGAAATTGCTGAAGTAAAATACAACCGTCTGGTTCATAACCGAAATACAAATATCCAATGAAGAGTTATTATTCCATCACTAAAAGCCAAACATTATAAACGGACGACGTACTCGAGTACTTATTGAAATAACCAACAAACAATGCATAAGAAACCCGGCCGAACATCACTCTGCACCCTCGTCGTCATGCATCTCCAGTGGTTGTTTCCCCGCTCTCCTGGATCCTGAACATACACAAATGTTCACCCCCGAAGGGGTTAGCACAACGATGCTAGTACAAGTACAATAATCATACAACAGTGATATAATCAACAATTATATCATAACAAGTTTCTCCAACGAGAATATCCACAACACATATCATATCATAACAGTTTCAACATACTGATGGTATTCCAACGATCCAACAGACACACCTATAGATTCCCATGATGATCCCGAGACCAACACATGGTGGAACTACATCCAACGATCCAAAAGACACAGCTATAGATTCCCATGATGATTCCCGTCGGATCAACGCATGGTGGACATATATTCACAACATATTTACACGATACAATCACATCATAATTGTCATAATATAAACAATTCTAATTAGAGTACTTGCCTAGGGTTCGTTGACAAGAATAAACTTCCACGAATATCAAAATACTCGAAGGTCGTCCCCTTCGATCAGTCACGTGTTAAGCTCGAACCTTAACAAAACAAATAGCACAGAATTCATTTCATGCTGAATGAACGTCTAACAATTCAAAAATTTGGTAGGAAGTCCTTAATATGCAATCTGCCTGGACAGCTTAACGCACGCTACGCATCCTATGTAGCGTACGTTAATGCTACTCGTTAGCGCACGCAATACACACAGCCTAGCATACGCTAACCATGCACGGTCAGTACCTCACTGATCAGCCGACTGACTTTCGATGACTTAGCGCACGCTAAGTTGCAAATGTGGCGTACGCTAAACATACTTGATAGCGCACGTTAATTCACGTAGCTTAGCGCACGCTAATAGTGCATGGCAGTTCACTGGAGGGCAGCAGATTATATACATGGTGATGAAGTAAGCGAATCCCTCAGTGATTTGATGTTTGTTATCCGACTTCATGTTATGATCATAACCCTTATGAATGATCTCAAGGATAATAACAACTTCAAGATGCAAGTATACGTATAATCATCATAACACCATAATCCATCTTGATTACAATTTCTCATGCGAAGTTGGTGATCTTCGGTTGATGTATTAGATTCTACTATCATTATACATATTCAGACTTCATCTTGAGGTGAACTAACAATTCCAACTTATACGAAAGAATATTTCCTAAGATGATTCTTCCTTTAAGTTCTTATAATATCACCTCCAATTCATGATCACAAAGATAAAATAAATCATACGGATTGTTAACTTCAGAATGTTTCTCTCATCATTTGAAGTACTAGGATTCCGACTTCAAGGTTCCAACAATAATATCGTAATTGTAGACATTCCAATCTTCTAAACATGATGTTGTTGAATAATTCACTAATGAAATTCAATATCTCGTTAACATGATCATCTTATCCCTTGGAATCCAAAACTAAGACTGGTGATAGGTTGAACATACCTTAATATGCTGAAATCACTGAACCACAAGGTAGAATCCGACTCTGGTTGGTTATGTGCCACTCCAAGGTGTTACTTCTCTTCAATGATCACTCACAAGTGATAACCAATGTTCAAGGATCACTAATATACGTTCTAAGTGTGTTAAAGGGATGATTAAAGCTCTCTGGCCTCTCAAGGATGAAGAATGGGCGAAAGAAATGAAAGCCAAAACGGGTTGTTGTCCCATTTATAATATTCTGCATTATTAGCTAATTAGCGCACGCTACCATACATACTTAGCGCGCGCTAATGAGCGTTGACTCCAAATCTATCCAGGTTCGTCCGCGGGAATCTCATCCGGACTCATGTCCCGGCTGGCGCATGTGCTAGCCACCTACCTCAATAATTCAGTGTCTAGCGCACGCAACTACTATACGTAGCGTGCGCTAATAACAGCCGATAGCGCGCGTTAAGCTACATTCTTAGCGTGCGCTATCACGAGTTTGCATGAGAAAATTTGCATGATGTTATACTCAAGTATAAGGATGCCAATGCAAGAAATATCATACTCCAATAATCAAAACCACAAATCCGAATAATACAGGGTTCGAATACAGGTAAAATACACAGTAATAAATCCGGATTTACAAAAAATGTGTTTCTTCTCATGAAGAAATGAAAGACCAATTCTTAATATATAATCTGCACATATCGTTACGTATGTTAATGTTAGGAGTATGCCCTCGAATGCCACTCAGAGGTTTTTGAGTGAGGGCATTGTACTTGTAATTATGTAAACCATTTATATAAGGCAAATGAATGTTTCTTTATTTACTGGTAGTTACTGGCATCCCTAACTCGTAAATAGACATATAGAAACTAGTCCGTGTATTTGAGAGCAAAACGTTCCACTCCTTATTGGATAAGGGGGTCGGCACTGGAAAGGTTTATAGCTCAAATACTTAATCGTTCGCAAGCCAATGAAACTTGACTGGGCATTAAGTTTATGTGAAGACTTGTATGACGTGTTCTTTGACATGGAGAGTGCATGTCGAACGCTAATGGTTAGTAGGAGCACACGTTATAGGTATGCTAATTGGACTAGTATACTTGAACCGACTCACCCTCGATTCGTCACACGGATTTCACTCCGGGATAGTCAATGACGGAATCGAAAGGTTGTGATAGGTATTCGTGAACCCTCGACTTGAGGATTTAGTAGGGATGTACTTGTGACGTCAAGATTTTCATTAGAGTAGTTCGACCCTGTAAACCGGAAGGTAGGGGTCAACCTCGACGTGCATCTTGACGGGCAAGTAGCAGGTCCTACTGAATACCAAGATAGAATTCTTTCTCCCGTTAGTGAGCGGGTTATATGTCCTATGCGGTTATTGGCAAATGAGATCATAAGTCTTTGGCCAAAGCATTGGAGCTAGTTGTATTAGATACACGACAGCTCGATGATCTCGATTTGCATTAACGCATGCATAGCTTCAAGTACATATGGGGTTTGACTGACCGTGACCCTATAACTTGATCGGGACATTTGAAAGAAGGGTTTATACGTATACTGGTATTCACGACAGAATGGTTCTTGAATGATCCCAATCATTCGTTCTCAGTTGGGGTACAGTGTAAAGCCGCCAGCCGGCTAGGTGGTGCTACTACTCTTTGGTTCCTCCCATTGCTGACTGAGACGGACCTACCGAGTCGCGCATTAGGATTGACGACGGAATGAATCAAGCTAATTCTCTCATTATGTGTATTAGATATTGGATATCTAAATTTGGGACATTAGATGTCTAAATCGATTTATTGGATAAATTGATTTACGACCTAATGAATTAAATATATCACTAGGTGATTAATTTAATTCATGGATATAATTATTTCTTGGAGAAATTAATTATGTTATAATGTATTTGATATGATGAAATTAATTGGATTAATTAAACTATACAAATACATCGGAACGGAATTGGAGTTTATCTGTTTGGACTCTCGGGAATCCGAAACGAACCGAACTCATCCGTTTCTCCATGCCCCCCCCCCCTTTCTAGCCACCTTCCTTTTGGACTTATGTCTTCATTCTTTAATGAATGATAATTGTGGAGGTGGGGTTAGATTCCCACATGCATGAATTGTTACATGTGGGAGAAGTTGAATAAGAGGGATGAAGACATCTTTCATTGATCCACTTTTGTTCCCATGCGTGAAAGTGAGATTGAGAGAGAGAGAGAGAGAAAAACCATTTTCTCAATTATCTTCATCTTCTTCATTCACTTCTTCTTCATTTTTTCTTGGAGAAAAATTGAGAGAAAATCATATAGAGAGAGTAAGATTAAAATACTTGGAGTGTAGTAATATTTACATATATAGCTTCATCACTTAGCTCTAGCCGTATCCTCGGAGGATAGCAAGGTGATCGTCGTTCCGGTTGTTTCTCCGGCGCGTGGCAAGTAGAGACGCGGTGCTTTCGGCGTTGGATCGTTCAAGAGCTTGGGGAATAGCTCAAGAGAAGTTTATCCATCTAATCAACGGACTACAAGGGTGAGTTTCTATATCTCTTGTGAATTCGTTTTTGATATTCGTATATACGTAGCTCGATCGATCCTCGTAGGGATTCGGATCGAATTAATTTTTGTTTTACCGCTTCCGCTGGGCCTTCGTTTTTAGGCACCGAATCCCAACAGTGGTATCGGAGCGTAGATCTTGCGATTGTATATATGAAATTGGCATTTGGAATACTCGATTATATGGTGAATGATTTGGAATCATTTTAGTCATAATCGTGGTATATATTTTTACGTTCGTTGTAGTTATATTTTTCGTAAGTTTATGTCTAAATATAAATCTTAATTTCTTGGAAATATGATCTATATTGAAGATATGAATGTTGGATAATATAGATATTGGATATCCGGTCGAAAAACTAGCCCCGAAATGCCGTTGGACGGTCCGGGAGGGGTCCGGGAGCAGGGGCGCGCCTGTGGCTCGGGGCCGCGGCCCAGTGGCCTGGCCCGGCACATCAGCATCGGGGCCGCAGCCTGTGCCCGTGGTCGTGGGCCAGTGTCTGCTGGCGGCCGGGCCGGCCGCTGAAGCGTGACTCGGCCATGCCAGCTGTCACGGCATGTCGGTGATGACTCGGCCATGGCAGGCCTTTTTCGCCCCGGCTCGATTTTTTCGTGTATTCTTGAAAATTAATCTCCCTCATATTAAATTAGATTTAATATGATTAAAATGATTTATGTTATTTCATTTTATAAGGGAAATTTGATTAATTGGAATATTTATGGTCGACCGAATTATTTTGAACGTTATCATATTACCAATTGTGTGAATCGATTCGATCGGTTCGTATTGTTGATTGGATCAATGTATCTCTACGCTTTCCATTTATATAGTATTTATTGGATGAATGCTTTTTGAATGGGGATGTGGTTCGTGGACTTAGTTTTGAATCGTTCGTTTTATTCGATTGGGTTGTAAAGGCCGTTTTGAGCCTATTTATTTTACTAGAAATGTTTGTATCTAGGATGCAATTTTCGATGTAAAATTTATATGTAATGACGAAGACCAGAGGAAGATCCGTTTCGAGAAGACGAAGATTCAAGATGAAGACTTGTAATTAGATTACGGAATTTTTGTTTTCTAGGAACGGTCCATGAACCACATGTTGGAAGAAACTAGGTTGTGAATGGTTGTTTCATATTGTATGAATGCCACAAATACGCTTAAATGATTAATGTGCAAAGTGTAACGTTAATCGCGATAATTCTCCCACAACAAATAATTAAGTTTATAAGGTTTCAAGGTTTTCCTTCCCTCCATCGAGTTTTCGGGAAATTGAAATCCAAACCGGATGTGCTATGCTTCCGAGTTATCGGGGTAGTCGTTCGGGGAGGACGACTAAATTACCGGGAGCGCATTGGATGCCTTCGGTTGGAGCAAATTTTATCCCTAGAAACCTGATAGGTTGCCGGATAAGATTCAATTGTGAAACTGATTTGCGTCGATGGTATAAACTTAACTTGTTCACGAACCATAGAAACCGTATAGGTTGAGGGGAGTGAACAAGGGGAAAAAGAAGATCGAATCATCCATTAGATGGGTTGGTGTTGGACACCACTTTATGAAAATTAATAGACTAGAAACCTGTTCGGTTGCCCTCTATTAAGATTTATAAAGAACTCGATCACCACTATGAAGTAGAGCGACGATACTTCCGGATTACACATGGGAGTGTGTTATTCCGATAAAAATAGTGGGAGATGGGTAACAAGAATACAAAAGACCTTAATTCTATACTCAGAACATAATTAAATGAGTCACTAATTAATCTATCGTACTTAATGCAGACTCAAATCTCAATATGACAATGAATCCACTCGCAATTCTGCTCGAAAAGAACACCTTAATGAGACCTAACTTTGTGGATTGGCTCCGCAATCTGATGATTGTCCTCAGTATAGAGGCACTGGGATACGTCTTGGAGACGGACATTCCGGCGCCTCCTGTGCGGACCCGAGCCAATCAGGAAGAGATTGAAAACCACGAAAAGTGGTTTAAGAATGACGTGAAAGTCCGTGCTTATATGATGGCTTCCATGTCTAATGAGCTTCAGAGAGCTCATGAGAAAATGACTTCTGCTAGGCAGATTCTATCTCACTTAACCGAACTTTATGGTGAGCACAGCAGAACTGCTAGATATGAGATATCCAAGCAACTGTTCGGTGCAAGGATGAAGGAAGGTAAGAAGGTTGGGGAACACGTCCTCAAAATGATATCCATGATCGAGAGATTGGAGGCTCTTGATTTTAAAATAGATACTTCTCTCCAAACCGACCTTATCCTACAATCTCTCCCTGATTCCTTCTCACAGTTTGTTATGAACTTCAACTGCAATGAGATTGCATGTAATTTAGCTGGGCTAATGAACAAACTTGTGACCGCTCAGTCTCAGATGAAGACTCCGCGGATGAAGGAGTCTGCTCTTGTGATTTCTTCTGGACCTCGGAAGTCTAAGAACAAAAAGAAAAAGACCAAGAAGCAAACTGTACCACAAGTTAAGGACCTTAAGGGTAAGGGCAAGGCCCCGATGGTTCCGAAGAACAAGAAGAAGAAGGATGCTTGTCTCAAGTGCGGTGAGTTGGGCCACTGGGCTAGAGACTGTCCGATTCTTCATGGCACTTCAGGTACAGAACTTTTAGTTTTGGAAACAAATTGTTCTGATACTGTATTTTCTACTTCCTGTATACTGGATTCTGGTGCTAGTTCTCATATTTGTACCGTGAATCAGGATCTGGAACAAAGTAGGAAGCTTGGATCTGGAGAAGTTATGATCACAGTCGGTAGCGGGCATAGTGTCGAGGCGACCGACATAGGATCACTTCTTTTGGGTTTAGAATCCGGCTTTGTTTTGACTTTAGAAGATGTACTTGTTTTGCCCAAGGGGCACAAAAACATTGTATCCATTCCGGTCATGGACCGAAAAGGCTTTTCATTTTTCATTGGTGATGGTTCCTGCAAAATTTATTTTAGAAATAAACTAGTGGGTACTGCTACATTGTTGAATGGATTGTATCATCTAAATCTCAGCAACAAAGTAGTTGTGAATACTATGACTAGAAAACGTGGTAGGGATGAAACCAATCAAGTTTTGAAATGGCATCTTAGACTTGGTCATGTTGGTCAGACCAAGGTTTACAAGATGGAAAAAGATGGACTTATGGGTCCATTGGGATCAGATCCCTTTCCTACTTGTGAATCTTGCCTTAAAGGTAAAATGACTAAGTCCCCCTTCACAGGGACATTTGAAAGAGCCGCTGATAAACTGGGATTAATCCATACCGACGTATGTGGTGCTTTGGAAGCAGCACGTGACGGATATCAATATTTCATTACGTTTACAGATGACCATACTAGGTATGGTTATGTATACTTAATGAAACATAAATCCGAGGCCTTTGAGAAATTCCACGAATTCAAGGCCCTAGTCGAGAAACAAACTGGTAATCATATCAAAGCACTTCGGTCGGACCGAGGTGGCGAGTATATGAGTACAGAGTTTGACGAGTTCCTTAAGGAACATGGAATAGTTTCACAACTAACACCTCCAGGTACTCCTCAGTTGAATGGTGTGTCATAAAGAAGGAACCGGACCTTGTTAAACATGGTCCGTTCCATGCTGGGCTATACTGACTTACCAATTTACCTGTGGGGGTATGCACTCCTGACTGCTGCTTATATCTTAAACAGATGTCCTTCCAAATCCGTTCCTAAAACTCCACATGCGATGTGGGAAGGAAGGAAACCAAGTCTTAATCATATTAGGATTTGGGGATGTCCCGCTTATGTCAAGAAGACTAAGGTGGAGAAGTTGGAAGCTAGGTCCGCGAAGGGACTTTTCATTGGATTCCCATCTGGGACGATGGGATATCTATTTTACATGCCCGAAGATCGAAAGATCATTGTTGCTTTATAAGCACACTTCCTGGAAGATGAGTTCATTCAGGAAGGCGGAGCAGGTAGAAGTATTTCTTTAGAGGAATACAATGAAACTCCTCGGGAGACACCTGTGCAAGAAACTGGAACCGAACTTTCTGAAACACAAGTACAACCACCCCGTAGGTCTAGTAGGGTGTCTCATTTACCTGAGAGGTATGGGCTTGTGCACTTGGAGGAGCTGGGTCTCCATGAGGTTCCAAGTGATAGCCAAGAGACTGACCCGACAACCTATGACCAAGCGATGGTGGATGTAGACTCCACGAAATGGTGTGAAGCTATGGAAGCTAAGATAGACTCGATGCATATCAATCAGGTCTGGACTCTAGTAGACCGCCCCAAGGGCATAGTGCCTATTGGGAACAAGTGGATCTACAAGAGAAAGACTGATGGTGATGGCAAGGTTGACGCCTATAAGGCCAGGCTTGTGGCAAAGGGTTATACCCAGAAGGAAGGGATCGATTACCACGATACCTTCTCGCCCGTAGCCATGATCAAGTCTATTCGCATGATGCTTGCTATAGCTGCCTACCACGATTATGAGATATGGCAAATGGACGTAAAGACGCCTTTTCTTAATGGATTCCTCGAGGAGGAAATCTATATGGAGCAGCCTAGAGGCTTTGTGTCCGAAGTCGATATTCAGAAAGTGTGCAAGCTTCAGCGTTCCATTTATGGACTGAAGCAAGCGTCGTGTAGTTGGAACCTTCGTTTTGACGAGGCAATCAAAGAGTTTGATTTCGTGCAGAATGAAGAAGAACCTTGTGTATACAAGAGGGTTAGTGGGAGCAAGATCGCATTTTTAGTACTATATGTAGATGACATTCTACTAATAAGAAATGATGTGGGAATGCTCAGTTCTGTGAAAGCTTGGCTTTCGAGTAATTTCTCCATGAAAGACTTGGGAGAAGCTACCTATATTCTTGGTATTCGACTCTACCGGGATAGAGCGAAGAGAACAATAGGTCTTTCCCAATCCCTCTATATAGATAAAATATTAAAGCGATTTAAGATGGATGATTCTAAAAGAGGGTTCCTACCGATGCGACATGGAATAAAACTCACCTTGAAGATGTGTCCTCAAAATGAGGAACAGCAAAAGGAAATGAGTAATATACCATATGCTTCGGCCGTGGGTAGCCTTATGTATGATATGTTGTGTACAAGACCTGACATCGCGCATGCTGTAAGCATGGTGAGTAAGTTTCAGGCAAACCCAGGTAGGGAACATTAGACTGCTGTAAAGAACGATCTCAAGTACTTAAGAAGAACTAGAGATATGGTTCTTATGTATGGCGGTGGAGAATTGGATGTGGTGGGATACACTGATTCGGACTTCCAAGGACTGAAGGACGACTCAATGTCTACTTCTGGCTACATATTTACTCTTAATGGAGGAGCAGTATCTTGGCGTAGCGCCAAGCAAAGCGCGATCGCGATTCCACTGTCAGCCGAGTATCAAGCGGCCTCGGAGGCTTCCAAGGAAGGGTTCGGATTAAGAAGTTTCGGGAGAACTTCAAATGATACCATGTCCGAGTCGCCTGTTCTACTGCATCGCAACAACGACGGAGCTGTAGCGCAGGCCAAGGAGCCGAGGTTTCACAACAGCACCAAACATATTAAGAGGAAGTGTCATCTCATAAGAGAATTTGTTCGCAAGGGATACATTATGCTGCACAGAGTAGACTCGGCCGACAACGTCGCCGATCCACTGACCAAGCCACTTTCTCAGACTAGCTTGGAGCGTCATCTGGAGAACATGGGTATTAGATACCATAGTGTGTGGCATTGAGTGCAAGTGGGAGATTGTTAGGAGTATGCCCTCGAATGCCACTCAGAGGTTGTTGAGTGAGGGCATTGTACTTGTAATTATGTAAACCATTTATATAAGGCAAATGAATGTTTCTTTATTTACTGGTAGTTACTGGCATCCCTAACTCGTAAATATACATATAGAAACTAGTCCGTGTATTTGAGAGCAAAACGTTCCACTCCTTATTGGATAAGGGGGTCGGCACTAGAAAGGTTTATAGCTCAAATACTTAATCGTTCGCAAGTCAATGAAACTTGACTGGGCGTTAAGTTTATGTGAAGACTTGTATGACGTGTTCTTTGACATGGAGAGTGCCTGTCGAACGCTAATGGTTAGTGGGAGCACACGTTATAGGTATGATAATTGGATTAGTATACTCGAACTGACTCACCCTCGATTCGTCACACGGATTTCACTCCGGGACAGTCAATGACGGAATCGAAAGGTTGTGATAGGTATTCGTGAACCCTCGACTTGAGGATTTAGTAGGGATGTACTTGTGATGTCAAGATTTTCATTAGAGTAGTTCGACCCTGAAAACCGGAAGGCGGGGATCAACCTCGACGTGCATCTTGACGGGCAAGTAGTAGGTCCTACTGAATACCAAGATAGAATTCTTTCTCCCATTAGTGAGTGGGTTATATGTCCTATGCGGTTATTGGCAAATGAGATCATAAGTCTTTGGCCAAAGCATTGGAGATAGTTGTATTAGATACACGATAGCTCGATGATCTCAATTTGCATTAACGCATGCATAGCTTCAAGTACATATGGGGTTTGACTGACCGTGACCCTATAACTTGATCGGGACATTTGAAAGAAGGGTTTATACGTATATTGGTATTCACGACAGAATGGTTCTTGAATGATCCCAATCATTCGTTCTCAGTTGGGGTACAGTGTAGGCCGCCAGGCTAGCTAGGTGGTGCTACTACTCTTTGGTTCCTCCCATTGCTGACTGAGACGGACCTACCGAGTTGCGCATTAGGATTCACTACGGAATGAATCAAGCTAATTCTCTCATTATGTGTATTGGATATTGGATATCTAAATTTGGGACATTAGATGTCTAAATCGATTTATTGGATAAATTGATTTACGGCCTAATGAATTAAATATATCACTGGGTGATTAATTTAATTCATGGATATAATTATTTCTTGGAGAAATTAATTATGTTATAATGTATTTGATATGATGAAATTAATTGGATTAATTAAACTATACAAATACATCGGGACGGAATTGGAGTTTATCTGTTTGGACTCTCGGGAGTCCGAAACGAACCGAACTCATCCGTTTCTCCATGCCCTCCCCCTTTTCGAGCCACCTTCCTTTTGGACCTATGTATTCATTCTTTAATGAATGATAATTGTGGAGGTGGGGTTAGATTCCCACATGCATGAATTGTTACATGTGGGAGAAGTTGAATAAGAGGGATGAAGACATCTTTCATTGATCCACTTTTGTTCCCATGCGTGAAAGTGAGATTGAGAGAGAGAGAGAGAGAGAGAGAAAAACCATTTTCTCAATTATCTTCATCTTCTTCATTCACTTCTTATTCATTTTTTATTGGAGAAAAATTGAGAGAAAATCATATAGAGAGAGTAAGATTAAAATACTTAGAGTGTAGTAATATTTACATATATAGCTTCATCACTTAGCTCTAGCCGTATCCTCGGAGGATAGCAAGGTGATCGTCGTTCCGGTTGTTTCTCCGGCGCGTGGCAAGTAGAGACGCGGTGCTTTCGGTGTTGGATCGTTCAAGAGCTTGGGGAATAGCTCAAGAGAAGGTTATCCATCTAATCAATGGACTACAAGGGTGAGTTTCTATATCTCTTGTGAATTCGTTTTTAATATTCGTATACACGTAGCTCGATCGATCCTCGTAGGGATTCGGATCGAATTAATTTTCGTTTTACCGCTTCCGTTGGGCCTTCGTTTTTAGGCACCAAATCCCAACAGTTAAGACCTAACCTTAACGTACGTAAGACCCTTTAACGTACGCTACATGTCCTGCATAGCGTACGTAATAGTCATCCAGGGTTAATTGTCCTATTTCGTGGCATGCATTACGTACGTAATTTCCTTACCGTAGCGTACGTAATGTAGCGATTGACTTACTACAGTGCCATACTTGATTAACGTACGCAATGGCATATCTCTAATGTACGTAAGGCTCGAGGTTGACTCGCCTGTCCACATCCACACCCAAAGCTGCCGATACTGGGCCCACCGCCGACCACAGCTCGGACCTGTTTGATTCCCGTCATAACGTACATTATGTACTCAACCTAACGTATGTTAAACTCACCTCGTTACGTACGTAAGCTCATCTGCCTAGCGTATGCTATACTTGCACCTTTACATACGTAAAGCTCTTATGCTTAACGTACGTAATGGCTTTTATACTTGGCCATTTTTGCTCCTGTCTGCCGTCTCAATATACCGAACGCGTACACGCGACATACTGAATACATACACTCGTTCCGATAACTTTCTCATACGATAAGCCTGATGCATGATACCCTCAAATGCAATTGTCGACCAAGTATGACAATTATACCAATACTCATACAGTATACCCGACATCGAAAGACATGACAAGCATGTAATATCCTAGAATTAAAAATAACCTCGATATATATACTGGTACAACTGTCACGGTTCCCAAAATTATTCTTCCATACTGCATCGGTCTCACTCTGTACAGTAAAACTCAGATAAAACAATGTGAAAAGTTCATAGCGAAATTCTAGGATATTAAATATCTTCCCACTTAAATAAGTTTCGTCCTCGAAACTTAAAATCCTGTCATAATCAATATCTCAATCCCGAAATATCTCAAAATCATGCCACCATGCTCAAATAATCATCAAAACCAAATAACTGAAAGAACATACTTACAGGTCCGTGAAGTCGATGATCTCCCGTGATACTAGCATACGACTCCCATACAAAGCCTCAACACAATAACAACACACCGGCATCGCAAATATAGCAATTTGAAAATATTTTAAAAATTTTGGAACCTCCAAAAATCGGTTTGATTCAAAAGTCAGAAAATCATTTTCAAAAGCCGCGCTACAACCGTACTGGTAGAGCCACATAACACATATGCTCGGGCTTTACGAAACCCAAGCTCTGATACCATCTTCTGTAACACCCCCAAAACCAACCGGGGATATTACAACGCCGTGGGCCCCGCACCGGAACCCACAAGGCTAAAATCATTTCCGCAAATATTTTAAATACGCCAAAGAGGTGAAGACGTTAATGTTTTAAATACTCAAATATTTTTCAAAACATAGTTCCCAATTACCGTCATAAAATACCATTTGAAACCACAAGGCAAAGACGCCAAAGGGGCAATTAGAAAGTATACACGAGTTGGTAAAATACTAAAAGCCATTATAAAATTTCACACGCAGCGGATAGAGACATGATAGAAATACATTTGCAGCGGAATCATAACAACCAGAAAAGAATACTCGAATCCCAAATAACCATGCCATAGCCAGTATCACCGGGAAGCTCATCCCTTCACGACTACTACTAGCTCGATCTCCGAGTACCTAAAAGATAAAGCCCACGACGGGGTCAGCCACAATACTCAACAATGATAACGATCACATCAATATAAACAATTATCATTGTAATTACAAGGTATGAATATTTCTAGTGTAATCTTACCGTAGTAACCTCACCAATTCATGGTAACTCATATCAAATCAACCCTCACCTCAATTCACACCTTGTATTCTCAAGTGATGAATGAATTCGCAAATAACCATTTGTACTTTATTCAAAACGATACCAAGATCCTCAAACATAATATATATCCAATATGGAATAATCTATCCATGTCCAATTCTGTCCACAGGATCGCACAATCAAATCCCAATTCTGATAAAACCGATAAACACGTGATGCATCTGTAGATCAACTGCCCCGAAACACTGACAAGTCCCGGATATCGATACAAGGTATGAATGCTCACACAATCAATAATAATAAACAACCAATGCATCAGAATGAGAATATCAATGACATGATAACTCCACACAAGATCGACAAAGGACCAACCACGAACGAGAATACCATTGATGTGGTAAACTCCAACGAGATTAATAAAGGATCAACGACCGAGAATACCAACGATACGGTAAACTCCAACAAGATCAATAAAGAATCAACAACCAAGAATACCAACGATACAGTAAACTCCAACAAGATCAATAAAGGATCAACAACCGAGAATACCAACGATACGGTAAACTCCAACAAGATCAATAAAGGATCAACAACGACCGAGAATACCAACGGTAAGGCAAACTCCAACGGAATCAATAAGGATCAATAACGAACGAGATTACCAATGATAGGGTAAACTTCAAACGAGATTAATAAAGGATCAATAACAAACAAGTTGACCAACGATAGGGTGAACTCCAAACGAGATTAATAAAGGGTCAATAACAAATGAGTTTGACCAACGATAGGGTGAACTCCAAACGAGATTAATAAAGGGTTAATAACAAATAAGTTGACCATCGATATGGTAACCCCAAACGAGATCATTAGGGAATCAATAACAAACGAGATTACCAACGATATGGTAACTCCAAACGAGATCAGTAGGGAATCATTAACAAATGAGATTACCAACGATATGGTAACTCCAAACGAGATCAGTAGGGAATCGATAACAAACGAGATTACCAACGATATGGTAACTCCAAACGAGATTGATAAAGGATCAACAGGGACAGATACACGAGAGAATAAAATCGTCAACCGTATACAAATCACATATATGGGATCTCGAAGACAAACCCGACTATCGAACAGGTCCGATTATATATGGACTATGAACGACCAATCAATATGACTCAAGATGGACGTCACGATAGGCCCGATCCGAAAATGTGTCCGTGTACAAGCCAACCACGGGAATTTATCATATACACATCTGGTCTCGTACCTAATCAGGCTTACGAAGTACGTCTCGTGTGCACGGTTCAATATGAGGTCAAAACCAACACATGCTATACGTGCCTGCCCTACACATGACCGATCAAAACGTATCTGACTCCAGATATGTCACAATACAACATGACAATGAAACTCGAAGAAATGCATATGCAATAAGGATCAGAAAACATCCCAAGTGAGCAACGACAGTTCGATAATGAAAGATCGACATGACCACAATGTCGTATTCCCGCTAGACAACAGTTGACAACATGCTCAACAATGCATATAATATTAGCACATAACTCCCAAGGTCGCAACCAAGGGTCACGGAAGTATCTACTCAGAAATACTCCGTACAATATCACATAAACTCCCAAGGCCGCAGCCAACGAAAGCATCTACTCAGGAATACTCCGGACCGTGGGTGCCAGATTCTGGTCTTATCCCTCAACACAGTTCCACACGGGTACCATTCAGGTTTTAGCCCAACACATCGGCCCAACAATTTACAGTTCACAGAAAGAGCACATCACAAATATACCAAATAATGATGCACACTCATCACATGAAACATCAACACACATACATATGCAACAATGCAACATGATAATTATTATAATTCAGCAATACTAAATTACCTCAAAGCCGGAGATGCTAACCCTTCCTCGACCAACGTCCCTGAACGAATACACGGTTATTCGAATAGTCCAAAATGAAGTACAGTCCATCACTATTACCAAACCACCATGTCAAGTTCAATGTCGGCACGATAGACTACCCTCGACATCCACCATTTCATACAATAGACCAAGGTAATTCACATCTCCGTTTCCACTAGACATCTTTAAAATCATATACAATATGATTTAACCCAGTCCAAGCATAATATACATACCATCATCCCGACAATTCATATTCCATAATATCATTGCTATGTGAATCATAAATAAAATGAAATCAAAACCATTTATTAAACATTATGAACTGAGCAAGCATAACCTGCCTCGATACCGATACGATGAAGCCGTGACCAATCCCATCGTCTTCATCTACAAGCTCCTCAGCCCCGACCAAGGCAATACATGCATTCTTCAATCGCATCGCATCACAACGGTTAATCATCAACGATCACTTATCGCGATCTAATGCAACAATCAATTAACGATACGTTCGATAACAATCAACAACCCATATAATCAACCAATCAAACTCAAAGGTCCAATGATATCTCGATCATATGAAACCAAACCATTATATCTCAAACAATACGAATACAAGCCGCAATTCTATAGTCAATCAATTTTAACATTCTCGAATCCGACTTCAACCTTAATTACGGTTTTAACAAGGTTCCTTCTTGTTCATATTCGTAAATTCATAGAAAACCAATTACCGTTTATTATCACGAACAATCATATACCAAAATTAACCATAATCCTTCCAATTTCCATAAAATCACGACATATATAACTCAAGAGTTCTTCAAGAACATGAGTTAATCCATAATCATGTTTGTAGCCAACAAAACGACGTAATCCAATGTGTTCTAACATCTAAACCATCGTCCAATCCATAATCCAAGGCATATATCGTTTTTTTCTTCAATATACAATTCATATATCCTCAAGAATCACAACAACACACCATAACCATCATCATACGAAGAAGAACATCAACAACAATATCCAAATCCGAATCAAAGAGGGGAGTTTTTCAGGATACCTCTTGAAGAAGAACTACAAGGATCAAACACTTCAAGAAACATCAAGAACTCCAAGCTTCAAGCTTCTAATCAAATCATCAAGGTCTCCACCGAGGTTGAAGGGTCTGAAATGGGATTGAAAGTGAAGAGGGACGAGCTGGGGTGGAAAAAATGTGTTTCTTCTCGTGAATAAATGAAAGACCAATTCTTAATATATAATCTGCACATCGCGTTACGTATGTTAAGACCCAACCTTAACGTACGTAAGACCCTTTAACGTACGCTACATGTCCTGCATAGCGTACGTAATAGTCATCCAGGGTTAACTATCCTATTTCGCGGCATGCATTACGTACGTAATTTCCCTACCGTAGCGTACGTAATGTAGCGGCTGACTTGCTACAGTGCCATACTTGATTAGCGTACGCAATGGCATATCTCTAACGTACGTAAGGCTCGAGGTTGACTTGCCTGTCCACATCCGCGCCGAAAGCTGCCGACACCGGGCCCACCTGCCGACCACATCTCGGACCTGTTCGATTCCCATCATAATGTACGTTATGTACTCAACCTAACGTACATTAAGCTCCCCTCGTTACGTACATAAGCTCATCGTCTTAGTGTACGCTACACTTCCACCTTTACGTACGTAAGCTCATATGCTTAACGTACGTAATAGCTTTTATACTTAGCCATTTTTGCTCCTATCTGCCGTCTCAATATACCGAACATGTACACGCGACATACTGAATACATACCCTCATTCCGATAACTTTCTCATACGATAAGCCTGATGCATGATACCCTCAAATGCAATCGTCGATCAAGTACGACAATTATACCAATACTCATACAGTATACCCGACATCGAAAGACATGACAAGCATGTAATATCCTAGAATTAAAAATAACTTCAATAGATATACTGGTACAACTGTCACGGTTCCCAAAATTATTCTTCCATATTGCATCGGTCCCACTCTATACAGTACAACTCAGATATAACAATGCGAAAAATTCATAGCGAAATTCTAGGATATTACATTTGCATATTCTAGTATTTGGATTATGGCTTCCCGTGTATGTTGTGGTTGTGAATGCGTTTGTTCACCCAGGGATGGTCTGACGGGGCCTCTGGGGATACGTAGTGCCGTGTGTATGCATGTCATGAACTGAGATTAACCACTCAGGGATGGTCTGACGGGGCCTCTGCGGGGTATGGTGGCCGTGAGTCTCATACAAACGATTAACCTTTGAATAGTTTTGTTGGAGAGTTGTGTTTTGTGCTTGTGCACCGTGATATTCCAAAATATAAAAATGTTTTCTAAAATGATTTTGGCCCATATTTCATCTAATTTGAATGGTAGTTCAAATGAATTGTACTTGCACTAGCTGTTGTCGCTAACCCCTTTAATGGGGGAAATACTTTTTTATTTCAGATACAGGTCTTGGAGGTGAATGAGCATGCAGACAATACGAGGATAACGGGCAAGGGTGATTATGTTCAATGGTCATTCATTGATGTCATGTCTTTTAAATTTTATTAATCATGTCGTTTGTTTCAGTACTCGAGTACTTCTTTTTTTTGTACATTGTAATTGTTGTGTACCCGATTTGGGGTTGGTTTTGACGTTGAATTGCATTGTTGGGTTTGGTTTACTTATTTTGTATGTCTTGGATTGAGAAGTCATTCTTATGTTGATGATGTTTATCTCTGTCGTAATGTCGAGTTTGTGTGTTAGCCTAGTGGATTTTAAAAGGGCGGAGTCCACGGCACTGTAATATGCCCTGAATGTCTTGGGGGTGTTACAAATTAAACATTACATTTGCATAACCATAACGTGAATAAATATGCAAAATATATGATTAAATGTAATTAATATTCTCATAGGTAGTTATAGGGAAATAAGATAATACAAGCATAAAGTATGCTTTGTAGTATTCAACCCTAACAACTGGATCTTTTGAGATCAAATTTTTATGACTATAGCATTCTCGTTCATCCTTAAATTGTGTCCGCAGAGCCATAAGTTCACGATGAACGTATCCACTGGGATGTATATCAAGGATCTGTTGGATATCATGATCCAACACGGGCCTTGTCGTTTGACACGGTCGGGTCAGGTGGGCAGACGATAGATTTCTTACTCAATCCATCCTTGATAAATATTATATTATCTTCTCAAATTCTGGACACAAACCACACATATTTACATCGTGTGTCACAGGTCCATCGAGCACATTTACAACATCCACCTAATCTTTTTTCTCTTCTTTTCTTTGCAAAACTACTCCTACTTGTACACGACATGTACTTAAATGAGTTTGAAAATTCTCCAGATAATCGAACTTGTGCTTCGATCAACCATCGAATATCTTATGGGATGCCATTTTCAATTAGCACCTTTAATCTTTTGAGTCGAGCTCGATAAATTCTTTTTATGATATTCACTTGAAGAGATGGATAATATTTACGAAGATTCGAGAGCATTGAATCTGGTATGGGTGAACTTTGTGAACACAATGATAATCTATTTATAGATTGGAATTACGCGTATGATATTTGACTCCGCATTTGAATAAATTCATATCCGGAAGTGTATGAACTACAGCTCTATGTTTGAATAATGATCATGATATGAAGCGTGGGAGCAGCAACTCTATGTTGATAATGATCTGTAATAATGGCACCAAATGATGATGTGATATGTGGGTCAAATATCTATGTGGTGATATAAACACGTCATGTCTTCATATGTTTGTTCTCGATTAATAATATCATTATTAGCCAATATTAGGAATGAATCCCTAATAAATTTTCAATATATTAAGGGGGAGTATGGGCCCACTCCTCTACTGTGAACTACTAGATATTATGGATCCACTAGATAGTCATATGTGTATATGACTCATAATTGGGAATTTAAGCGATGATCTGCTCACAGTTTGAGCATGTATTCTAAATTAGATAAAGCTAGTAATATATCCCAAATAAACTTGACTAGATCCATGAAGGATTAGATATGCACATACAAGTGGGATATCAATTGACATACTATTCGAAGTCCTACAGCCAATATTAAGAACATAATATATAAAATTCCATGACGGAAGATAAATACTGAGATGTTGGCCTACATGTTTGATGCTCAAGAAATCTCTTAGCACGAGGGGGGTATTAGTAGTTGGAAATATGTGAAATGCATCACATTATATCCTCACAATTAAAATATGAATTTGAAATTCAAAGATGCATTAAAGGTTATTAATCTTTTAGACCAACCATAATTGCTTTGATCAATGAATAATAATTCCCCAAATACAAATCAAAGCAAATGATAAATTGGGCATGTACTTTTGAGATATATATATATATAGACATAACTATAATGTGTAATCCTAATGGACGATTAATAAAGATATATCTCGACAAATTATGTCGCTAGGGGAAATAAATGAAACTGAAATGTGTCGACACAGTATAAATGAATAGCGCTATGAGTGAAATGAGGATATCCATGAAATAAGGATATCAATGATTTGAAAGAGAATATCTATGAACAAAATGAGGATATCTATGAATTATGAGGATATCAATGATGAAAAGAGGATAAAAAATGATATGAGGATATCCATGAAATGAGGATATCAATGAAACGAAGATATCCATGAATGAAATAAGGATATCTGTTGTTACCCAAAATATTATAAGGAAGGGATTGCTGGATATGGCTATGGGTGAGTAACAAACAAAATGCGAGAGCACGTCCGAGGGAATGTAAATAACACAAGATTTGCCAGGCTTGTTAGGCCCGGGCTTGAATGCTCTCGCGAGATATTATTAATACGAATACTTTGGGAGTACAGATATTAATGTAAGAGTATAATTACAATGAGTGTAAAGACCCTAGTTATCTAGCTCTTGAGTGCTGCTCTGTGAGTTCTTGAACTGTAGGGAGTTCTCATTTCTGCCGATCGTCTTTTGGTTAAGAAGTTCTGAGAGAGAAATCCTAGATAGAGTCGAGAGAAAAGCCGATAGAAAAATCCGAGAGGTTTCCAAGTGCAGGAAGCCTTCTATTTATAGGAGATGAGGTATCTAGGATGTCTTGATCCCGAGCGGGCGATCGCCTTTCTTGTATTATAATAAGCGGGCGATAGACTCAGCACGTGGGTTGGTCTCCTTAAAGTCTGCAGCAGCTGCTGGCAGCCGGATGTGCGAACCAATGAGAGGGCAACACGCGTCTTAAGTCGCTGTCTTGGGAGGTCCCTCCTAGGACCTTTCGGCGGGTCTATCGGTAGGTGAGGCAGTCCTTGTCGTTGACAGCTGTTGATGGGCTGGAGTCAAAGATCCTTGTTCTGCACCGCCTTTTATGGATCTGCACATGGGCCTCTATCCCGAGATTCGGTCTTCGCAGACTTAACGGATGTTGGCTTTACATGTGGCATGAGGCGGTCGTCCTTGGTCGGGCGCCAAAGTCAATCGCCAGGTGCCAAGAGACGATCGCCCTGGATGTCGATCGCTCGGCACTTGGACTTGATCTGGAATCTCCGTTTGGCAAGTTGTCTTGGTTCATCTGACGCTGACTCGGTCGCTCGGCCCTTATGACGATCGCCATCGAGATGTGTTAATCGTGACACAACAATTGCCCCCAGCTCGCTCCGATGTTAAAGGCATTGGGTGAGGTGGTTTTCCCGATGATCGCTTGATATTGACGAGCGACTTATCTTTTTATGGACTAGACGATCGTTTTCTTGAGCACACTGATTCTTGGTTCAGCACTTGTGATCTTCAATTTTGCAGATTCCTCGAGGGAGACTGACCATCTCGACCTAGAGGAACCATGCACAGTCACGGAGTTCGATGGACTGACCTCCGTGACCATGTCTTGTGCGCGAGCGACATTCCACCTATAGGTTTGTCTCGCGACTCACTTTATTGTGAGGGTCCTCCGTAGGCTGCGCTCGCCTCGTATTTAAATGAAGGGCGAGCGGTCTCAGTCTGGAGGAGTCCTTGCATGGGGCGTCGTCGGATTAATCGACTCCACGACCGCGGCTTGTTAGCACTTTTCTACCTCGGATCGTCATGTTAGATGGCGATCCTCGACGGTATATGTTGTGACGGGGGTAGGGACGCGTCGCATTGTCCGGGCCCACCATGTTAGATGATGGGCCTTTGAGGGCAGGCGAGCGTGTCCACAGATCTGTTTGGAGGGTCCTTCGGATACGCCCGCCTCGTATTTAAACGAAGGGCGAGCGATCTCAGCCCAAAGGAACCTTACATGGACGAAGCTGTCGGTTCCATCAACCTCCAGGACCATGGCTGCACTCTTCTACCTCGGATCATCATGTTAGATGGCGATCTTCGATGGTATACGTTGTGCTGAGGGAGGCGATCTCGTGCCTAGGTCCATCATGTTGGATGATGAACTTTAGAGGGCGAGCGAGTCCTCCATTTTTGGAGATGTTGCTTGGGCATCAGCCTTTCGTTTGACATGGTGGAAACTGGGGAAAGACCTCCGAAGTTTTCACCTCTTGACTGAAGCATAAAGATCTGGCCGCCAGGGTCGATCGGGGGGATCGACTAGTACAGGTATTCCGGCTCGCCGTGCTTGATTCTGGCGATCGGGTTGGAAGACTGATGATCGTCGTTCGGTCACCGATTGCGACCCTTGATCCTTTTCGCCCGGGGCTCTGGCAAATTGACTAGACTGTCCAGCTTGCCCTTCTCGAACAATCTCTAGAGTTGTCTGAGGAGGTCGTGGCATTGCTCGGTGTTGTGGCCGGGACTCTTGTGGTAAGCACAAAACTTGTTGCGGTCCAGATGACCGTTGTCCCTTATCGCCTTCGGCTTGCTTATCCGCTCACGCCCCTGGATGGCGTAGAAAATATGGGCCGGAGATAGATTGAGGTTGTGTTGGAGATGGTCTTCCACATCCTCGAAGGTCCTGAAATCACCGGGTGGCTTGGCGACCGCCTTGTTGGACTTGGCGATCGTCGTCTCTGCCCTCTCGCCTTGGCGAAGGGCGAGCAACCTCTGCCTGGACAAAAAGTCTGCAGCCGTGGCGCGGAAGATCGTGTAGGTCGGGGGGATGTCCTTCGTAAGGTGCCTGAACATGGGCGACAGACTACTGAATCCCCATAGGACCGAGTAGAGGGCGATCTCGTCGCTTACGGGCTCGCCATTGAGGATTATCTCATCCACCCGGCCGATGTAGTCTTCGTCGGACTCGTCTTCCCCCTACCTGATCTTCATCATGCGGTGGGGACCTTCTGGTCGAGCGACCTTGGCGGCGAAGTACGATGTGAATTCGCTCGCCAGTTGTTCAAAGGAACTGATGGATCACGGTGGCAATGAGATGTACCACCTATGGGCCAGATCGCCCAGCGTTAACGGGAACATTCGGCACCTGGTCGCGTCTGATGCCCCGCATCCGGTCAAGTAGATCCGGAACTTTCTCAGGTGAGTCTCGGGGTCCGATCTCCCCTCGTACAAAGGTGTTTGAGTAGGAGTGATCCTTGGCTGCTTGGGTGCAAGTTCGATCTGGACCGCGAGCGGCTCACTCGGCCCGGCGATCTTTCTCTTGGCGCCTGCCCCAGTTTCTAGGAGCGCCTTCATGTCATCGAGATGGCATTGCATTGCGGCCATCGCCGTAGCTTGGTCGCTCGTGGTTTGGCTCTCGGAACGGGAGCCGAGGCGATCGTGTACTGATCTCCTGGCTCCGCAGTAGGCGATGAGGTCGTCGCCGCCGATCTTGGTTCTTCGGCGAGGGGGAGCCAAGTGGCCGACCTGCCTTCTGAGAGTCGGGTATGCCGGACTCCTGGTGACGGATTCGGCCAGAATGCCCTGGTCGCCATGATGGGTCGCTTCCTAGGCGGCTGAAAACGGAACCGTCCTGCCTCGCGAGTGCTTTTTCTCGTGAATCAGGGCTTCCTGACGATTGCTCGACAAGTAACCCCTTGAGCTTCCGTTTGCCCACGCGGCGGATGGCTGAGGGGGTTATAGCGGGCGCATCGCATGTTTGCCGTCGCTCCCGTAGGATGGCCATGGCCTCCTCGATCTGTTCCACGGTTTGGAACTGATCGAGCGAGAGGCTAGGGCCGTCCCTCGGGGGCGGGATCGAGAGTCTGACGCCGTCGCGGCTACCCTCTGTCGTAGGTTGGGTCTCGGATTGAGCCGGAATAAGACGTCTGGCGGCTCGTAGAGTAGCTCTCTCCGAGGTGGTGGCAGACGTCATTATTCTGAAGGTTTTTCTTTGAAGAACAGTGAGTGTTTCTTCAAGTATATGCTCCGGAGAACAGTGAGTGTTCTTGAAACGGTCGGAATGAAAATGAGGGTAAATAGGGGCCCTTCTTCTAGCGCCAATTGTTGTTACCCAAAATATTATACGGAAGGGATTGCTGGATATGGATATGGGTGTAACACCCCAAACTAGGCGGATATTACAGTGCCGTGGACCCCCGACTGGGACCCACCAGGCGAATGAAAATTTATGAATTAAATAATATAATTGTAGTACCGAACCACAATATATCATCAATCACTCCAATGAGGAGTTTCATTACAACACACCCAAGACAATACCGAATACATGTATATTTTATATGAAGATAAAATATACAACACTGAATGAAATGAATATCCAAACGGAAGTCTGCTGCGAAAATAAAATAAAGAAAACACGAGTGAATGAAAGGACTGGGGGGCCCCTACTAGTATCACTGGGACTCCTCGCCATCAACGTTCTCTTCCCGTGCCTTAGCCTTGCCATAACCTGAAAACAACATCCCCCAACGGGATCAGTTACACAGAACAACAATCCTCAAGAGTTGAATAAACACAATCATGATATATCTTAATTATGAAATAACGTTGAATAGAGGCATCATAGTACGCCCATAATGGTATGTGCAAATGCACAAGACGAGTGTCCGGATACACCCGTCCTTGTACCTAATTAGTCTCACGGAAGTACGTTACCGTGTGCACAGTCCAATGTGTCGGTGAACCCAACAACTGACCATCACGTGCCCGACTAAAAATTCCACACATCCCCACCCGGCCACGCAATATGGACCCAGAAGGTCATATGGACAAGAAATGACCATGAAGAATAATAATGAATAACAATCCGACAAAATCAAGAATGACTCACCGAGATGAAATGATAGTGAAATGAATGATAGCTCAATGAAATGATTGGAACTGTCTTTTCTCGTGAATGAAGTGATTAATTGACAATTACAAGTCTTAATACGGTTAATAAATTATGAATGAATTATGATTATGAATGAACAACAACGAAAGAATGAATATCCTTTTAACCGAGTAAGAATTAACTTACACAACCGGTGAAGAATGTCCTTCGAACAAACGTCCTACAATGAGATGTCAGTCGCTCGAACAACCTTGAATGACAATTACCAACAACGCTCAATATACGAATCAAACACGATTATAACCAACTTAAACGTCGATACAACAATATCCAAACTCATTGAGGCATTCTAACGAATACTTAGCAATCATACATCCTTTGATAATATCTAAACCTGAATATATCGAAACCAAACTCCAAAATGAGTAGTTCAAACCAACAAAACACCTTCAATGATATCAATAATCCCTTAGGAATCCGCAACTTGAGTTAACGACAACATCTAATCGAAAACCCCCGAAATATATCGAAGTCAACCCCAAAGTGTTCTTGATTCAACCCCAATATTCATGAAATCCAAAATATACAACAATAAATCCATAGGAATACATCTATCCAAGGTAGATAATCCATATCTAACATATTCCAACCACAATCCAAGCTTACACAAAAAAATCGGAAGGAAAAACCCAAAAATCCAAAATTCTAGATTCAAGGAATCATTACCTTGATTATGATGTTTGAAGATGATGAAATGATGATTATTCCGTATTATATGCTTGGAAATGTTGATAGCTGATTTCACCTCGAAGAACACTCCTCAAGAAGCTCCAAATCGCCCAAAACCGATGAAGGAATGAAAAGAAATGACAAATGACGAAATCTGGACGACCCTGTCCAATTTATAACAATCCCAGTTTAGCGCGCGCTAGATCCTGTTCTTAGCGTGCGCTAATGGGTATACTGGGTAGTTCAGTACCCCCTGTCCTTATCGGTAGCATGCGCTACATACCTTTTGTAGCCTGCGCTACTGCCATATACTTAGCGTACGTTAACTCAAAATGTTAGCGTGCGCTAACTAAATATTTGATGCACAGTAACTAAAGTCTAGACCTTCTGTCCTCTGACCTACTCGCGATAGCGTGCGCTACATCCAAGATCCAGCGTGCGCTACTGACACCAATTAGCGTACGCTAGTACTCACATATAGTGTGCGCAATGAATTATCTGAAATCAGTCCAGTAGCCACTGGACTCTGCCTGATCCGACCTTAGCGCGCGCTACACCAGATGTATAGCGTGCGCTACTCCGACCTACTAGCGCGCGCTACTTACCATTCGTAGCGTGCGCTACTTACAACCCAACTGCAGTCCAGTGCCTTCTGGACTGCCTGCTTGAACTACACTAGCATGCGCTAGTGTTGAGAGGTAGCGTGCGCTACCCGAACTCAATTAGTGCGTGCTAAAGAGAGTACGTAGTGTGCGCTACTCCTCACACACAGCCCACTATGAAGGTGACAAATACGGTACGATTCTCCAACTAGATTGATGATGAATGACGATTGATACGCGATACAATTACTCTGAACGGTGAATACAATGATTGAATATGAGTGACAAATGATCATTAATGAGTGAAGATTACTGAGTGACAATTACTGAATGATAATGACTAAATGATAATGACTGAATTACAACCGGGTATTACATACACCCCCCTTAAAAGAGTTTCGTCCCCGAAACTAAGGGTCAAACAACTAGGGATAACTCTCCCGCATACTATCCTCGGTTTCCCAAGTAGCCTCTTCGACTCCGTGTCTAGACCACTGAAATTTGACCAAAGGAATCGTCTTGTTCCTCAACTGTTTGATTTGCCGCTCTAAGACTCGTAAAGGATGCTCCTCATATGAGTGATCATCAGCGATCTTGATTTCGTCGAACTGAAGTATGTGACTCGGGTCGGCAACATACTTCCATAACTGAGAGACGTGAAAAACATTATGAATTCGGCTCAACGCCGGAGGTAAGGCCAATCGATAAGCTATCTCGCCTACTCGATCCAAAATCTCAAACGGTCCAATGAATCTCGGACTCAACTTTCCCCTCTTTCCAAAACGGAAGATACCTCGACTCGGGGATACCTTGACCAACACATGGTCACCCATCTCGAACTCTAATGGCCGACGACGGTTATCTGCATAAGATTTCTGTCGACTCTGAGCGGTTAACAAACGATTCCTGATCAATGCTACCTTCTCACGGGCGGCTATAAGCATATCGGGCTCGATGCCGATTGATTCTGTTAAGTCATCCCAACACAAAGGAGATCGACAACGATGACCGTACAAGGCCTCGTAAGGTGCCATCTTAATCGAAGCATGCCAACTATTATTGTACGTGAACTAGATCAATGGTAGTTGGGCTTCCTAATCATCTTTCCAATCGAGCACACATGCCCTCAACATGTCCTCCAAAGTCTAAATAGTCCTCTCTGATTGTCCGACGGACGGAGGATGAAAAGCTGTACTGAGATTAAGCTGAGTTCCCATAACACGATGAACTGATTTCCAAAAATGAGACACGAATCGTCCGTCACGATCGGAAACGATACTTTTAGGAGTACCGTGCAGTCTCACTATCTCCTTGATGAACAACTGGGTAAGTCTCTCGGGACCCCACGTATCCTTAATCTCAAGGAAATGAGCTGATTTAGTTAAGCGGTCCATAATTACCCAAATTGTATTCATGCCACGACGACTCATCGGCAAACTCGTGATGAAGTCCATTGAAATATCTTCCCACTTTCACTCTGGAATAGGGAGGGGTTTCAGCATACCCGCCGGTTGCTGATGTTCTATCTTGACTTGCTGACAGGTTAAGCATCTCGAAACAAATTCCGCAACTTCTCGCTTCATATTACTCCACCAGTAATTTTGTTTCAAGTCTTTATACATCTTGCTAGACCCCGGATGAACGGAATAAGGGGTAGCATGAGCTTCTCTCAAAATCGAGTTTTTCAACTCATCATTCGCCAGTACGCACGACCGATTCTTAAATCGCAAAAGTCCATCCTTGTGGACCACAAATCCAGGGGCTTTCCCCTGAGTCACATCATCTCGAATGCATAACAAAAATGGGTCCGAACCCTGAATCTCCCTAATCGCCTCCTCGAGTGGCGTTGAAATCTCTAATGTACAAAGTTTCCCTTGCACTCGCTGTAACCAGACCTAGATCTCGGGTCTCAGAAATTCCTGCTGAAGTTCCTTCTGAACTGTTAATAGAGCAAGCATCCGCTCCTGAACGGACTTACGACTCAAGGCATCGGCGACAACGTTCGCCTTGCCCGGGTGGTAAAGTATCTCAATATCATAATCTTTGATTAGTTCCAACCACCGTCTCTGTCGCATATTTAACTCCTTCTGAGTAAATATATACTTTAAACTCTTATGATCGGTGAATATCTGACAGGTAACGCCATAAAGATAATGACGCCAAATCTTCAATGCGAATACCACGGCTGCTAGCTCCAGGTCGTGGGTTGGATAATTAACCTCGTAAGGTCTCAATTGCCGTGAAGCATAAGCAATAACTTTCCCGTTCTGCATTAGTGCACATCCAAGACCCTATCCAAACGCATCACTATAAACCACAAATCCTTCCGTCCCTTGCGGTAAAGAAAGGACAGGTGCTGAAATTAACCGGCTCTTGAGTTCCTCAAAACTCTGTTGACACGCGTCGGACCACGTGTATTTCTTATCTTTCCATAAAAGGTTCGTCATGGGTTGAGCGATTTTAGAAAATCCTTCCACAAATCGCCGATAATAACCAGCTAATCCGAGGAAACTTCGGATTTCCTTAACATTCTTCGGAGGTAGCCAATCTCGGATAGCCTCCGTCTTCTGAGGGTTGACACGAACTCCGTCTGATGAAATTACATGTTCGAGAAACGTCACTTCGGACATCTAGAACTCACATTTGTAAAACTTCCCATAAAGTTGCTCTCGTCTCAACACGTCGAGCACCTGATGAAGGTGGAACTCGTGCTCCTCCCGGTCACGAGAATAAATTAAAATGTCATCAATAAAGACAACCACGAAATGATCCAAATAGTCGATGAAAACCCGATTCATTAACTCCATGAATACCGCAGGTGCATTAGTTAACCCAAACGGCATAACCACAAACTCATAATGACCATAGCATGTTCGGAACGCCGTCCTTGTGATATCCGACTCTAGAATTCGCAGCTGATGATATCCAGAACTTAAGTCGATCTTGGAAAATACTGAAGCTCCCTGAAGTTGATCCAAAAGATCATCGATACGGGGTAGAGGATACTTATTCTTGATCATCACCCGGTTCAATTCCCGGTAATCAATACACAAGCGGAACGAACCATCCTTCTTGTTGACAAATAACACTGGTGCTCCCCACGGGGACGCACTCGGTCGAATATAACCCTTCTCGGTCAAATCCTCTAATTGATTCTTCAACTCCTGCATTTCGGTCGGGGCCATCCGGTATGGTGCCTTCGATATTGGGGACGTACCAGTCTCCAACTCAATCGTGAATTCCACATCTCTCTGTAGAGGCAAACCAGGTATCTCGTCTGGAAATACATCGGAATATTCTCTCACTACAGGAATATCCGTCAACATTACTGATGGTTTCTCGGTCTTGGTCATATAGCACCAATAACCGACACACCCGTGATTGAGTAATCTCACTGCTTCCATCAAGTTGATGACTTTCCCAGAACAGCTGGGATTATCTCCCTCAAATAAACATTCGACCCCATCGTCTGAAATGATAGTGACCATGCGCTTACGGACACTAATGACGGCATCATGGCGATCCATCCAATCAATACCCAGGATGATGTAGTCCCTCGGTAAATCCACCACGATTAGGTCTGCTAACCAATCACGGCCATGAAGCTGAATCGGACAATCCTTAATCTCATGATTCCCGATAATTCTTCTACCATCAGGTAGACCAATGACATAAGGCTCACAACTAGTAGCACTACCCAGATGTAGTCTACTCAAACATGACTCGGAAATGAATGAATGCGATGCACCAGTATCAAAAAGGGTACACACAGGTTGAGATATAATATCGAGTGTACCTGAGATCATTCGGGCCTTTGGATCGTCGGTCTTCTTCATCTCATAAATTCGGGGCTTGCCGGCCCCCAAACCGGACACTCCTGTCTGATAGCTCTTGGCTCCGCCTTTATTTGCTCCTGTCGTCTTGAACGACACGGACTGAGTGGCCTGGTTCTGCACCGCTGAATGTCTCGGGGCCTGAGATGACGCCGGAGTAGGTTTAGAGTCTCTTCGGCAAAAACGGGCCTTATGCCCAGCAATCCCACAGTTATGGCACGTGACAGTCTGCCTCGGACACTTGGTGCTGAAATGACCCTGTTCTTCATAGTTGAAACAGGTGATGGCCGAACTGGCCGCTCTTGACTGAGATTCCGCGGGTCTAGGCGCCATAGGATGTCGCTCAGAGAAAGTAGAGCCCGCACGAGGTTTCTTGAAAGTGTCCTGACTGCCATCAGACTGATTACGATTCTTTGACTTCTTGCCAGCAGATGAAGGTTGTTGCCTAGCAATCTCCTTGGCAGTAAGCTCATAAGTAAGAGCTTTCTCAATGAATTCGGCCAGAGTGGTGCAATTGTGATTAAGCAAATGCATCCGTATACGAGGCTTCAACCTCTTGCTGAAATATCTGATCTTGTCCGCCTCAGAGTGAATAATAGACGAGGCGAAAAAAAGTAGCTCCTGAAATTTCTCGGCGATGGCGAGAACATCATCGTCCGTTAAGAGGTCGGGAGTGAGTAATTCTGACAACTTGGCCTCCCTGAGTGGGGCCGGATAATACCTCTCCATCATGAGAGTCTTGAATTGATCCCAAGTACAAGATCCATCGGTGGGCTTCAACGATAACCACCATGAATGTGCGCCCTTACCAAGATAGTAAGTCGCAACTGAAACTTTATGCCCTTCGGGACACTCCACCATAGCAAATAACTTCTCAAAATGTTCAAGCCAGTGAACAATATCTGCCGGCTCCGATGAGCCCTCAAAAGTAGGTGGCCTCTGGCAAGAGATGTGGCTAATGATACTTCTTACACCCCTCTCTTTCTCCTGAGGTGGCGGCGGAGGAGCCTGTTGATTCTGAGTAGCTGAGTTTTGCATCGTCTCCATGAGGCATGCCATTTGAGTCATCTGGGCCATCATGCCCTGCATAAAAGTGAGTGGATCAACCCGAACACCTTCTGATTGAGCTGTGTCCCGGGTACGACTCCCTGACAGTGAGTGATCATTTCTGGGTGAATTAATGGCAGCGTCGCTGCTCGATGAATTTGCATTATTCCTCACATTCGCGTGTGTATTCACACGAGCTCTTGGGTTTCGGCCCGCACCACAGCCTCTTCCCCCGCGTCCTCTGCCAGCTCTTTCCATACTGAAGTGGGAAGTCATATGATAATTATATATCTCGCATGAATATCACATTATGATTACGTTATGGAATGATGAAAATGAGCATACGCGCTCAAACACAATGATTACATGAATGACCAACTAAAGTGACGTGATTATCTGATGAAATTCTTGAAATGATTATCTTGAACATGTTAACAAGATTAATGATATGATCCTCAAGATCAACAACTGAACAATGAAATGAACTGAGTGATTAATGAATTAACATGATCGACTTGATCAAAATGAAAATGATGAATGAGGATTGTTGACTGTTGAATGATGAATGAGTGATTCTTATTGCCAGAAATTATACCATGGCGTCAGAAATCTTACTGTTCTTTGGTCTGAGGGGCTCGGCTCTTGCACAGGTCATACGTGACGCGAAAGTCCAATGATACTAGTCTGATGAACGATGATTTCAAATGAGACATGACTCGGAAGGTAATATTCAAAACCATTCTCCGATACCAACTCTGTAACACCCCAAACTAGGCAGGACCCCCGACTGGGACCCACCAGGCGAATGAAAATTTATGAATTAAATAATATAAATGTAGTACCGAACCACAATATATCATCAATCACTCCGATGAGGAGTTTCATTACAACACACCCAAGATAATACCGAATACATGTATATTTTATATGAAGATAAAATATGCAACACTGAATGAAATGAATATCCAAACGGAAGTCTGCAGCGGAAATAAAATAAAGAAAACACGAGTGAATGAAAGGACTGGGGGGCCCCTACTAGTCTCACTGGGACTTCTCGCCGTCAACGTTATCTTCCCGTGTCTTAGCCTTGCCATGACCTGAAAACAACATCCCCCAACGGGGTCAGTTACACAGAACAACAATCCTCAAGAGTTGAATAAACACAATCATGATATATCTTAATTATGAAATGACGCTGAAGAGAGGCATCATAGTACGCCCGTAATGGTATGTGCAAGTGCACAAGACGAGTGTCCGGACACACCCATCCTTGTACCTAATTAGTCTCATGGAGGTACGTTACCGTGTGCACAGTCCAATGTGTCGGTGAACCCAACAACTGACCATCACGTGCCCGACTAAAAATTCCACACATCCCCACCCGGCCACGCAATATGAACCCAGAAGGTCATATGGACAAGAAATGACCATGAAGAATAATAATGAATAACAATCCGAAAAAATCAAGAATGACTCACCGAGATGAAATGATAGGGAAATGAATGATAGCTCAATGAAATAATTGGAACCGTCGTTCCTCGTGAATGAAGTGATTAATTGACAATTACAAGTCTCAATACAGTTAATACATTATGAATGAATTATGATTATAAATGAACAACAACGAAAGGAATGAATATCCTTTTAACCGAGTAAGAATTAACTTACACAACCAGTGAAGAATGTCCTTCCTCGAACAAACGTCCTACAATGAGATGTCGGTCGCTCGAACAACCTTGAATGACAATTACCAACAACGCTCAATATACGAATCAAACACGATTATAACCAACTTAAACATCGATACAACAATATCCAAACTCATTGAGGCATTCTAACGAATACTTAGCAATCATACATCCTTTGATAATATCCAAACCCGAATATATCGAAACCAAACTCCAAAATGAGTAGTTCAAACCAACAAAACACCTTCAATGATATCAATAATCCCTTAGGAATCCACAACTCGAGTTAACGACAACATCTAATCGAAACCCCCCGAAATATATCGAAGTCAACCCCAAAGTGTTCTTAATTGATGAAATGATTATTATTCCGGATTATATGCTTGGAAATGTTGATAGCTGATTTCACCTCGAAGAACACTCCTCAAGAAGCTCCAAATCGCCCAAAAACGATGAAGGAATGAAAAGAAATGACAAATGACGAAATCTGGACTACACTGTCCAATTTATAACAATCCCAGTTTAGCGCGCACTAGATCCTGTTCTTAGCGTGTGCTAACGGGTATACTGGGTAGTCTAGTACCCCCTGTCCTTATCGGTAGCGTGCGCTACGTACCTTTTATAGCGTGCGCTATTGCCATATACTTAGCGTGCGTTAACTCAAAATGTTAGCATGCGCTAACTGAATATTTGATGCCCAGTAACTGAAGTCCAAACCTTCTGTCCTCTGACCTGCTCGCGGTAGCGTGCACTACATCCAAGATCCAGCGTGTGTGTAATATCCGCAGTTTCGATTTTCCGGTAATTTTCCTTTTTTGGTGGAAGTCCATATTAGCGACTCTATTGTGACCGTTTCGTCATTCGGAGAATATTTAATTCTGCACTTTTTGTCATCTGAGTTCGTTTCGGTATCGTTTTGTTGAGTTATGTGTTCTTAAACGGTTTTTCCGCACTTGAGTTCAATTCTTGCGAATCTCATCTGAAACTGTTGTTTCGAGTTTCTCGTAAGTTCATTTAATGTTATTATTCATGTTGGTGTTTCGATCGTGTATCGTGTATTTCGGACGTTTTGGGTAACTACTTTCCGTTGTCGATTTTCGAGCCTTCGGGTGGTCGGAATCGTGTGTTCTCTTAGCGCTTGGATTCGTCTTTGCGAGTACTTCGTAACCGCATCTTCGATTCATATTCAGGTTCGGTTTTCGGGGTCGTCCGGGCCGTCGGAGTGGCCACGGCCGAGTCATGGCCGCACTTCTTGGAGCAGGCTGCTGGCGAAATTACTGGCCGTAAGGTGCGATTCTGCCGTACGTGCTCAGCAACATGGCCGGGCAGCGCAGTTATGGCCGTAAGGGTCATCGATTATGGCCGTCAGGTGCGAGCGATGTTCGGACGAATGCCGGTTACGGCCGTAAGGACCTGTCGGGTACGGCCGTAAGTGTCGAGTTACGGCCGTAAGGCCTTGTCGGTTATGGCTGTAAGCAATCGGCAGGCGTTGGGCGGATTTTGACGAATGCCGATTACGGCCGTAAGGCCCTGCCGGTTACGGCCGTAACCCTATCGGCCATATATAGGCAGTGACCGGCCAGACCTCATATTTTTCATCATTTCTTCACCCGGGTGCGGCTGGCGACGGGATAAATTGGGAAGTGGAGTTTTTGGTCGATTCCACTCGATTTCTAAGCGTTTTTGAGGATTCTTGTCGATTATATCAACATCAAATCCGTGTTCTTCGTCGAATCAAGGTATATTTCTTGATTTTCCTCCAAGTTGACTTCTTGGGGAATTTGTTCTTGATTTCGATTCTAGTCCGATTTTGATGAATCGATTGATGTTAGTAAACATTGTTAATCGTGTTCTATGGATTGTATATCCATATCTTCGATTCATTCAATCCGATTGATGATTCTTAGGTTCTTGAGGAACTTTGAACATTTAGTGTTTGATTAAATGCTTCAAAGAGTTTCCTTCGATCGATATGTTGTTTTCGATTGATATTGTGTTATTGAATGAATTGTATTTCATTCAAGGTTGTTCGAGTGCTTGTAATTATCGGAGGATGCCGTTCGTTGCTCGTGGAAGGATTTCATCGCCTTCGGTTGAGGCAAGTTTTATACTTGTACTAGTCAATGAGATTAATGTTATCATATATGTGTATGAATGTGTTGTATCATTTCGAGACTCAGTCTCGTCATGAATTCATTGATTACAGTCTCGGGTTGTTCTGGTTTCAGGTGTTTATGTTGACTGACAGCTTCGGATGAGTAACTTTCAGGTCTTTATGACGTCTTGGTAATTTCATTGGAGCCCTCGGGCATTGTGATTCATGTTTAACTCAGTTCTGGTTTGGTTCATGTTCATGTAATTGGTGTTATATAATTATGATACGCCGTTGGGCATTCATGTTTTGATCTGTTGAGCAGGTATTAGTAATATGCCGTGGGCATAGTACCTCACGAATGCTCGATTCTTACCTTGGTTTGTGAGCATCTCGTATTATTATTATCATTGTACCGTTTCATTCTGCCTTTGGATGCATATCATGTTATACATGTATTTGATGTTCATTATCTGGATGACTGACCCCATGGGGGCGGAACATGTTTTCATGTTTTAGGTGCTGGCGAGGAGAGAGTTGAGACACAGGGTCATGACGATGGCGACGAGGCATTCGAGCGATACTAGTCCGAGTTATTCATTGTTGGTCAGTCAGTTGGAGTGTACTCCAGTTTGTCAGTCATTATCATTATGTATTACCCGAGTAGATGCTCGTGGATGTTGTTGTATTTTATTTTTGGCCATGTAGGCCCATCGTTGTCGTTGAAATTCCTTATCGAAATATTGTGTTGGATATCATAGTGGGGACTGTGATCTCCCTTGTTGGTTAATTTAATGTATTTTAGGCATGTTCGCCTGGTGGGTCTCCAGGTGTGGGGTCCACGGCACTGTAATAACCCAATGGGATTTGGGGGTGTTACAGAAGATGGTATCAGAGCTTTGGGTTGTGAGATACCCTGATATGTGAGTTATATGGCTCTACCGATGCGGTAGCAGTGGGATTGTCAGGTTATGACAATCTGGACAGTCGGGTTTTGTGAGTCGTGAAATTTGTACGACTGCACGAGTCATTCATTCATCGAGTCGTCGTCAGTGAAGACTAGTATCGCGAGACCTCGAAGCTTCGTATGACCTGTGTAAGGACTCGATTCTCTTTATGTTCATACATTCATTATGTCATTAATTATACATGATTTGTTGAAACCTATATGCGATATTATTGTTATGATTGATTCATGACTAATTGTTTTGGAGCACGTGTGACTTGTGTAAGTGATAAGGATCAACTCATTCATCAGTTAATAATCTTCAATCATCATTTTTGATCTTGTCGATCATGTTAATTCATTAATCACTCCGTCAATCTCATTGCGCAGTTGTTGATCTTGTGGATCGAACTATCAATCTTGTTAACACATTCAAGATAATCATTTCAGGAATTTCATCAAATAATCATGTCACCTCACTTGATTGTTCATGCGATCTTATCATATTCCGGCGTTATGTCGACGATCATTTTATTACATTATTAATGCATTCATTGTGTTAGAGTGTGTATGCTCATTGTTATCATTCAGTAACGTAATCATAATGCGATATTCATGCGGGATCTATAATCATCATGTGACTTTCCTACTTCAGTATGGATAGAGCTGTCAGAGGATGCAGGGGAAGAGGCCGCGGTGCGGGCCGGAACCCGGGACCTCGTGCGAGTACCCGTGCGAACGCGAGGGATATCATTAATTCTTTAGATAACGAGGCTACTCATTCATCAGCAGATAATCAGTCGCTGTCAGGGAGTTGTACCCAAGATGCAGCTCACTCGGAAGGTGTTCGGGTGGACCCATTCATATTTATGCAGGGCATGATGGCCCAGATGACTCAGATGACGCGGATGGTGGAGACCATGCAGACCTCGATGGTTCGTGGTCCACCATAACAGGTATTCCAGGTACCGTTTCATGGACAGACTGGAGGAGTGAGTCAGGTTATTGGCGATATCTCTCATCAGAGGCCGCCTACTTTTGAGGGTTCGTCGGAACCAGCTGATATTGTTCATTGGATTGAGCATTTTGATAAACTCTTTGACATGGTTCAGTGTGCGAAAGGGAGTAAAGTGGCAGTAGCGGCATACTACTTGAGTAAGGGTGCTTATTCTTGGTGGCTTTCTGTGAAACCCACCGATCGTGATTGTGTTTGGAGTGAGTTCAAGAACCTAATGATAGAGAGGTACTATCCGGCTCCACTTTGGGAAGCCAAGTTATCAGAGGTTTTGAACCCCAAATCTGTCGAGGACGAGGGTGTTATTGTCATCGCTGAGAAGTTTCAGGGACTACTTCAGTTTGCTTCGTCTGTTATCCGTACTGAAGCGAATAAGATCAAGTATTTTAGCAAGAGGCTAAATCCGCAGTTGAGGATGCAGTTGTTCAATCACAATTGTAATTCACTTAGTGAGTTCATCGGGATGCCTCTTGGAGTAGAGCTTTTGATCAAGGAGCTTATTCAGAAGCATCCTTCAATTTCTTCGGGTGAGAGGACTAGAATGCCGGCTCGTTCAGAGTGACATCGGGCTCCGACGTCCAAGAGGTCATTTTCTAGTCATCTTCGTACGGAGGGAACATCCTCTTCTAAGGCAACGAGTTCGACCGTTGTTTGCTTTAACTATGATGTAATAGGACATCGCAGTACCCGGTGCTCGATGCAGGTCGTTACTTGTTTCCTGTGTGGGAGACATGGACACCTTCAGAAATACTGCAGGAGTTCTAGTACCAGTAGATCTCAAGGGAGCTCGCAAACCTCGAGAGGTTTTGTTACTCCAGCCCGTACCTCTTCCAAGGGGCCCTATCAGGCTTCGAGAGCCAGAGGTAAGGACATTCATCACCAGTTTTGAACAAGTTAGTTCTTGCTCGGTAATAGTATAATCATTCATTTCATTGTCGTTCATTCATTCATATAATTCATTCATCATATATCAATCATGTTGAGACTTATAAGTATCAAACTAATCATTTATTTCACGAGGAACGATGGTTCCAATCATTTCATTGAGTTATCACTCCTTGCGATATTAATTCACCCCGTAGAATCGTTCTTCATCCTTGTTGGATTCCGATTCATTATCATTCATTGTGATCATTTAGTTCTTATAACCTTCCGGGATCATATTGCGCGGTGAGTTCAGATTTGGGTCTACCTTAAATCGTTGAGATAGAGGAGATCGATGATATGGAAGATATCGACGTTGGGTACATTTGAGATGTAGCCTTGTTTTTTTGTGATGATTGTGTAACTCAATCCGTATTAATGTATCATGGTTGTGGATCATTTATTGTTGATCTATTTTATAATGATCGTATTTGAGAATCTTGAGATTTGGGTCATTTGATGCATTCTTTTGTGCTATACCCGAGATTTCGTGAGAATCTAGGTAATTATTCATTGTGATTCGAGACGTCAAGTCATGAGGACTTGGGCGTGCAATTGATATGGTCCCTAAGACTATATGTGCGTTGTCGCTTTTCTTTTGAAGCGTGAGTCAGTGCTTGTATGGGGGTTAGCCCAGTTGTTCAGGCGAAGTGGTTTGCGTTAAGGAGTATTCTTGGAGATGTCGTTTTCAGATTATGATGGATAGTTCATATCCCGAGTTTTTTACCCTTAAGTTTCAAGATGAAACTTCTTTTAAGGAGGGTAGTATGTAATATCCGCAGTTTCGATTTTCCGGTAATTTTCCTTTTTGGCGGAAGTCCATCTTAGCAACTCTGTTGTGACCGTTTCATCATTCCAAGAATATTTAATTCTGCACTTTTTGTCATCCGAGTTCGTTTCGGTATCGTTTTGTTGAGTTCCGTGTTCTTAAATGCCTTTTCCGCACTTGAGTTCGATTCTTGCGAATCTCGTCCGAAACTGTTGTTTCGAGTTTCTCATAAGTTCATTTAATGTTATTATTCATGTTGCGAGCTTTGGCTTGGTGTTTCGATCGTGTATCGTGTATTTCGGACGTTTTGGGCCATTTTCGTAATTTCCCAAAGTTTGGGATAATTACTTTGCGTTGTCGAATTTCGAGCCTTCGGGTGGTCAGAATCGTGTGTTCTCTTAGCGCTTGGATTCGTCTTTGCGAGTACTTCGTAACCGCATCTTCGATTCATATTCAGGTTCGGGTTTCGGGGTCATCCGTGTAATATCCGGAATTTCTATTACTATTGTTTAATGTTATTTTATCTAACTTGTGTTGTACAGCGTGGAATCTGTACAGTATGGGTAAAATAATTAAAGGACCGAGACATCTGTATTGGTATAATTGTCGCACTTGGTTGACAATTGGATGTAAGAAGTATATGTATTCAGTATGCCGTATGTTCGTATTCTGTATGTTGAGACGTTGGACAAGAATAGCTGAAAATGGCTAAGTGTAACATTATTAGCGCACGCTAATAATCATGAGTAGCGCACGCTATCGTGCAGGTTTAGTGCACGCTACGGATATAAGATAACGCACGCTAATGCAGTCAGATCGGAAGGAATCTGCGTGTGGACCAGGCCACTTTCGACGCACGTTCTGATAAGTCAACGGATGTTGTAATGTAGTGATAGCGCACGCTAATGCATGTTGATTAGCGCACGCTAACTGTATATCGGACAAAAAGGAATCTTATCCTCGTCAGCACTTTCGGCGTGTGGACGTGTCTTCGGAAGCATACAGACAAACGAGTCAACTATGAGTAGCGCACGCTAAGGTAGGACACTTGCGTACGCTAAATAGAGGCATTTACGTACGCTATTGCATGGGAATTGCGTACGTAAATCACTTCATGCAGTAAGACAGTTGCCTCTGGACTTCGATAGCGCACGCTAACAAAGACAGTTAGCGCACGCTAAGTGTGTAACGTACGTTAACTGAAGATGTTAGCGTACGTTAGTAATGTACAGTATATATATATAAGTGCAGTTGGCCATTATTCGTCATTTCCGTCCATTTCTTCATGTGAACTGATAGAGAGAGGCCTTAGAGAGAAGTTGAGGTTCCAAACACTTGAGTTGATCATTCTTAACAACATTTGAAGCTTGGAAGTGATTGAAAACGGATTCAATCTTGGGATTCAATCCATTCCTTCAAAAAGGTAATTACTCTTCACTTTGAGATTTCGTTTTGGATTGTATATGATGTTCTTGAGCTGATGATTATCATATAAACAAGTTGATAAGTATGATTATGAGTTGGATTACCGGATTATGATGATGTTATGGTTGATATGAAGATATTGATATGAATTGGATGGTTTCGAATGTGTTGTTTATCTTCAAAGAGATATGTTGGCTAATGTCTTCCTTCAATTCGGATCTTTGATGTTGTTGTTGTTGGTTTCTTCATATGGTGGTGAACATGGCATGATTATGAGTTCTTGATGTTTAGGTTGTTGATATTAAGGAAGATGAAATATGAATATATGACTTGAATTAAGAGTCGGATGATTACCTATATGTTAAAGGATATTAGATTTCGTTGTTTGATAGCTATGAACATGGTTTTGGATCACTTAGTGTTCTTGATAATCGTCATATGTTGATCGGTATCCGAAATACATGCAACTGTACAGAATTAGCGCACGCTAAGCTTACTGCCTAACGCGCGCTAACGGGAGCAACTTAGCGCACACTACGTTAAGTGATTAACGTGCGCTAAGAAGGCAGAAAGTGCAGTATCTTTGTGTTGTGGTTATGAATTCGTGCTGGTTTGAGTTGGATTGATCCGACTAGTGTTTAATCGAGATATTGTCAAGTCGTTGGGTTTGTGATTTGGTTTTATCGATTGTTGATTGTTATAGAACTTGTTGTCTATCGATTACTGTAATAGGTTGAGAATATTGATCGGTGATTACAACTGTGTGTTGCGGTCGAGCTTGAGTATGTTCGTGAATTGCTTTGGTCGGGACCGAGGGACTTGTAGATGACGGCAATGGAATTGGTAACAGCTTCATTGGTATCGAGGTAAGTTATTACTTGCTCAGTTTATAGTATTTAATGAATGGTTTTCGTTTCATTCATTTATAATTCGTATAGCAATGTTTATAATCGTAATCACAGGAGATTTGGGATTATAAATCATATTCGAGTTTTGGGAATCTGAATCATAATGTATATGATTTACTTTTGTTATTTGTATACTTGTATATCGAGGATATATTGTGATAAAGACGGAGATATGAATTATCTGCAATTCGTGATACTTTGGACCGTCGAGTATTGAGGATAATGGTTCGTGATGGTTTAGACATTGAGATCGTTCTCGAAGGACTCGGGGCAAGTACTCTAATCATTTTTATCATTTGTGTCGATCATGTCATGATACATTCGTGTATCGTTGTTGTCATGCATTTGTGCATTGTTGTTGTCGTGTATTGTGTACTGTTGTTTTATGCAGTTGTGCATTGTTGTCATATGTCCACCTCGTGTTGGTCCGACGGGATCATCGGGGGATCTATGCTAGCATGCGCTGGATCATCGGATGGGTTTTCCACCTCGGGTTGGTCTGACGGGATCATCGGGGGATCTAGGCAGTGAACGCTGGATCATCGGATTGCCATGTATTGTTGTTGTGCATATGTATATTATGGGTTTGCCATAAGTATACATTGTCGTTATTGTTGTGATCATATTGACGTTGTCATATGAGTATGCATTTGTAGGTCTTGTGTTAAGACCATGTCCGTATGTTATGTTGATCTGATCTCGGATTAGACTGACGTGATTGTCATGGTATTTCGTAATCTTGAGGTATGTTCTGTATTTCATTGGTACTTGTCTTTGATGGACAATCGATTATCGTATTGGAATTGTCGATGTTATCCGATGGATTGAATTGGCCAGAGTTGGTATAATTTCCGTATCGCGGGTTATGATAATGTTTTGAGAACCTTGAGTATTGTTGAGATACCGTACAGATATTTCGGTATTATTTTAATGTGTTGTTAAGGATACGAATCGTAGATTCTCGTAAAGTTACGACGGTAAGATTACATTGGTCGTATTCTTACTTAGTATTTCCATTGATATGTAATTATTGACGAGATGTGATGGTTATCATTGTTGGATATTATGGCTGACCCCGTCGTGGGCTTTCTTTTTAGGTTCTTAGATTATCAAGCTTGTAGCGGTCGTGGAGATATGAACTTCCCGGAGGATACTGGCAAGGGCATGTATTTGTGTTTTGAGTTTCTGATCAGTTGTTGTATTCCACTGCTAGAGTATTTTAATTGTTTGTCTTATCCGCTGCGTGAGTATTTTTAATGGCCTTTTTGGTATCCGGTAACTTAGGTTACTTTGGCAATCATTTTCTAAATCTATTCTGTCGGTACGTGTAAGCGATAGCTTAACGTATGTTTTTAAACTGTTGAGTTTTGGCATTTTGGGCCTTGTGGTTTCAAATGAGTTTTTACGACGGTTTGATAAACGAGTTTTATAAATCTTCGAATGTTTTTAATAGATAATACCGTCGTTAGCCTCTTGGGCGTTTGTAAATGTTTGCGAAAATTTCCTTCAGCCTTGTGGGTTCCATCTCGGGGCCCACGGCGCTGTAATATTCCCGGTCGGATCTGGGGGTGTTACAGAATATGGTATCGGAGCTTAGGTTGTGAAAACCTAGGCAGTCGGGTCGAGTTGGGTCGTGCTTTTGTCGTGTCATTCGAGTTGTCGGTTGACAAGTGTTTGAGCTCTGGGTTTTTGTTGTTCACTCGGGCTTGTGCGTTATGTGATTTACCAGTGTGGTACTGGGATTGTTGTAACTTTTTCAAATGGTGTTAACGTGTTTCTTCAGATAGAGGTGTGTTGTTTTCTCAAGTTGAACTGAGTTTGCAAAATGTGTCTTTTGAAAATATCTGTGTCGAGTATTTTCTTGAGTCGAGACATGTGCCAGTATCACGGGGAATCGTCGGCTTCACGATCTGTAAGTATTGGATTTTTGAATTGCATTGAGATTTATTGCCGTTCTAAGTTGATATGTTCTGAGGTTCAGAAAGATATTATGTGTTACAGTATAAGATGACAGAGTTGGGACAGGATTGATTATCTTGAGAAGTTATGATTTTGGAAATCAATATGTCGATTAAGTTTTGGAACGGAGCTGTGCATTTGGGAGAAATATTGTGGATTGTTCAGGAGAACATGTAGTCATGTTAGTTCATTTTGAGATATATGAACTGTTTTTGAGCATTTGAAAATGATACTTTTCAAAATGAATATTTTACGGATGTTTTATCAGAATGATATTTGGGCCGAGACCCAATAGATTTTTGAAATTATTTTATAACTCAGGACTTGGGGTCCGAAAAAGAGTTTCCTACTTTTTAAACTTCTTGTAATGCGGAACGAGATACGGGCTGAGACCCTAATATTTCAAAAGACTTTTCTGTTTTCTTAAAAACTCCCGAGACTTGTAAAACACTTTATCAATCGTTTATCTATGTCGTTCCTGCCTTTCGGGGTTCTGGATTACTTGTTCAAAAGAAACTTCTCGGGAAGTCTTTCGCTGTGTTGATTTTTTTAAATGCATTGTCATAGCATAATTGAGGTGATCCAGGATGGAAAATGATTGACGTTGCGAGTCATATGTGGAAAAGGAGTTTTTAGTCGGAGTTTATATATTGAAAATTTCGGAACTTTATCGTGTGGTTCTCCGATGGAATAGCGAACCGAATTGGTATACAGTAATATGGATGTAGTCCAGCATTTGCATAGTTTTCATTTGAAACTTCAAAATCGTGTAGAATCGAAGAAAACTGTTATCGAATACTTGGCACCAGCGAGCCGATTTAATTTTTTCGAAAATTGATTTCGTGGACTTACGAAAAATTTATGTTTTAAGTTTTGAAATTTTTGAAAGAACTTTCGGAAATTTGTCTTTTGACGAGACTATATGATTTCAAACTGGTTTTGAAAATATGATCGATATAAATACGCATTTAGTGCATAATGCATATCATGATGGAGTTATGAGTGTGACTCACAAACTGGATAAGGCATCAGTACGGTACGATGAATAAAGATTCGAACTTCAGTATGGTAGTTGGTTATCTAGGGATGATCGGTCGATTGATCGGATAAGAAGAATATGCTACAGGATGTAGAATTCATGCACAGGATGTAATTTTGGAACTGTGGGTTTTGTGAAACTGAGACATTGGAGATGGTGACGCCATGCTGGTTGCTTTGAATATTGAGTGGTCGTTCCCACTCCACTTATGATTGGTATGTTCATCGATTTGCGATTGGTTGTTCGTATGCCGAGGGGAATGTTCACCAGTCGGTTGTGTTTCGTTGAGATTCACTGTATGTGATTTGTTTAATGTTTTGAGAATTTTGTTCTTTCGTATATTTGTTTCCGTGGTTCTGTGTTGACCATGTTGGAGCTTACCGTGTGAAAGTATTCTCGAAGTGTGTTTTGACCTTTGGATGGTCGAATTAGAGTTTATCATGTCGATGATATTCTTAGCTAATTTGTTGATTGATCATCGTTAACGATCGTATGAGCGTTCGGACATTATGTCGATATTTCGGGGTCTGTTGTCATTGTTTTGGACAGTTGTTTCACAGTTGTATTGTGTATTATTGATTTGTATTCGGATTGGGATTTGATTGTGCTATCAGGAAGACAAGATCTGACACGGATAGATTATTTCATCTGACGATAATATATCTGGTTGGGACTTATGGAATTGTTATTGTAAGCGTGTTGAGGCTTTTCAATGAAGTCACTTGCTAGTATCTCAGGATATCGTCGACTTGGCGCATATGTAAGTATGCTATTTTGGTTATTCGGTAATAATGATGACTAATCGTTGTCATGATGGTTTTGGGATATTTTGGTTGAACGGTATGTTTGTTTGTTTTTATGACGGATTGCAAGTTTCGAGGACGAAACTTATTTTAAGTGGTGTAGTATGTAATATCCGGAATTTCTATTACTATTGTTTAATGTTATTTTATCCGAGTTATGTTGTACAGCGTGGAATCTATACAGTATGGGTAAAACAATTAAAGGACCGAGACATCTGTATTGGTATAATTGTCGCACTTGGTCGACAATTGGATGTAAGAAGTATATGTATTCAGTATGCCGTATGTTCGTATTCTGTATGTTGAGACGTTGGACAAGAATAGCTGAAAATGGCTAAGTGTAACATTATTAGCGCACGCTAATAATCATGAGTAGCGCACGCTATCGTGCAGGTTTAGCGCACGCTACGGATATAAGATAACGCACGCTAATGCAGTCAGATCGGAAGGAATCTGCGTGTGGACCAGTCCACTTTCGACGCACGTTCTGATAAGTCAACGGATGTTGTAATGTAGTGATAGCGCACGCTAATGCATGTTGATTAGCGCATGCTAACTGTATATCGGACAAAAAGGAATCTTATCCTCATCAGCACTTTCGGCGTGTGGACCTGTCTTCGGAAGCATACAGACAAACGAGTCAACTATGAGTAGCGCATGCTAAGGTAGGACAGTTGTGTATGCTAAATAGAGGCATTTACGTACGCTATTGCATGGGCATTGTGTATGTAAATCACTTCATGCAGTAAGACAGTTGCCTCTGGACTTCGATAGCGCACGCTAACAAAGACAGTTAGCGCACGCTAAGTGTGTAACGTATGTTAACTGAAGATGTTAGCGTACGTTAGTAATGTACAGTATATATATAAGTGCAGTTGGCCATTATTCGTCATTTCCGTCCATTTCTTCATGTGAACCGATAGAGAGAGGTCTTAGAGAGAAGTTGAGGTTCCAAACACTTGAGTTGATCATTCTTAACAACATTTGAAGCTTGGAAGTGATTGAAAATGGATTCAATCTTGGGATTCAATCCATTCCTTCAAAAAGGTAATTACTCTTCACTTTGAGATTTCGTTTTGGATTGTATATGATGTTCTTGAGCTGATGATTATCATATAAACAAGTTGATAAGTATGATTATGAGTTGGATTACCGGATTATGATGATGGTATGGTTGATATGAAGATATTGATATGAATTGGATGGTTTCGAATGTGTTGTTTATCTTCAAAGAGATATGTTGGCTAATGTCTTCCTTTAATTCGAATCTTTGATGTTGTTGTTGTTTGTTTCTTCATATGATGGTGAACATGGCATGATTATGAGTTCTTGGTGTTTAGGTTGTTGATATTAAGGAAGATGAAATATGAATATATGACTTGAATTAAGAGTCGGATGATTACCTATATGTTAAAGGATATTAGATTTCGTTGTTTGATAGCTATGAACATGGTTTTGGATCACTTAGTGTTCTTGATAATCATCATATGTTGATCGGTATCCGAAATACATGCAACTGTACATAATTAGCGCACGCTAAGCTTACTGCCTAACGCGCGCTAACGGAAGCAACTTAGCGCACGCTACGTTAAGTGATTAACGTGCTCTAAGAAGGCAGAAAGTGCAGTATCTTCGTGTTGTGGTTATGAATTCGTGCTGGTTTGAGTTGGATTGATCCGACTAGTGTTTAATCGAGATATTGTCAAGACGTTGGGTTTGTGATTTGGTTTTATCGATTGTTGATTGTTATAGAACTTGTTGTCTATCGATTACTGTAATAGGTTGAGAATATTGATCGGTGATTACAACCATGTGTTGAGGTTGAGCTCGAGTATGTTCGTGAATTGCTTTGGTCGGGACCGAGGGACTTGTAGATGACGGCAATGGAATTGGTAACAGCTTCATTGGTATCGAGGTAAGTTATTACTTGCTCAGTTTATAGTATTTAATGAATGGTTTTCGTTTCATTCGTTTATAATTCGTATAGCAATGTTTATAATCGTAATCACAGGAGATTTGGGATTATAAATCATATTCGAGTTTTGGGAATCTTAATCATAATGTATATGATTTACTTTTGTTATTGGTATACTTGTATATCGAGGATATATTGTGATAAAGACGGAGATATGAATTATCTGCAATTCGTGATACTTTGAACCGTCGAGTATTGAGGATAATGGTCCGTGATGGTTTAGACATTGAGATCGTTCTCGAAGGACTCAGGGCAAGTACTCTAATCATTTTTATCATTTGTGTCGATCATGTCATGATACATTCGTGTATCGTTGTTGTCATGCATTTGTGCATTGTTGTTGTCGTGTATTGTGTACTGTTGTTTTGTGCAGTTGTGCATTGTTGTCATATGTCCACCTCGTGTTGGTCCGACGGGATCATCGGCGGATCTATGCTAGCGTGCGCTGGATCATCGGACGGGTTTTCCACCTCGGGTTGGTCTGATGGAATCATCGGGGGATCTAGGCAGTGAACGCTGGATCATCGGATTGCCATGTATTGTTGTTGTGCATATGTATATTATGGGTTTGCCATAAGTATACATTGTCGTTATTGTTGTGATCATATTGACGTTGTCATATGAGTATGCATTTGTAGGTCTTGTGTTAGGACCATGTCCGTATGTTATGTTGATCTGATCTCGGATTAGACTGACGTGATTGTCATGGTATTTTGTAATCTTGAGGTATGTTCCGTATTTCCTTGGTACTTGTCTTTGATGGACAATCGATTATCATATTGGAATTGTCGATGTTATTCGATGGATTGAATTGGCCAGAGTTGGTATAATTTCCGTATCGCGAGTTATGATAATGTTTTGAGAACCTTGAGTATTGTTGAGATACCGTTCAGATATTTCGGTATTATTTTAATGTGTTGTTAAGGATACGAATCGTGGATTCTCGTAAAGTTACGACGGTAAGATTACATTGGTCGTATTCTTACTTAGTATTTCCATTGATATGTAATTATTGACGAGATGTGATGGTTATCATTGTTGGATATTATGACTGACCCCGTCGTGGGCTTTCTTTTTAGGTTCTTGGATTATCAAGCTTGCAGCGGTCGTGGAGAGATGAACTTCCCGGAGGATACTGGCAAGGGCATGTATTTGTGTTTTGAGTTTCTGATCAGTTGTTGTATTCCGCTGCTAGAGTATTTTAATTGTTTGTCTTTCGTGAGTATTTTTAAATGGCCTTTTTGGTATCCGGTAACTTAGGTTACTTTGGCAATCATTTTCTAAATCTATTATGTCGGTACGTGTAAGCGATAGCTTAACGTATGTTTTTAAACTATTGAGTTTTGGCATTTTGGGCCTTGTGGTTTCAAATGAGTTTTTACGAAGGTTTGATAAACGAGTTTTATAAATCTTCGAATGTTTTTAATAGATAATACCGTCGTTAGCCTCTTGGGCGTTTGTAAATGTTTGCGAAAATTTCCTTCAGCCTTGTGGGTTCCATATCGGGGCCCACGGCGCTGTAATATTCCCGGTCGGATCTGGGGGTGTTACAGTCCGGGCCATCGGAGTGGCCACGGCCGAGTCACGGCCGAGTCACGGCCGCACTTCTTGGAGCAGGGCCTGGCCTGGCCGAGTTACGGTCATAAGGTGCCGGTTACGGCCGTACGTGCTCGGCAGACATGGTTGGACGAATGCCGGTTATGGCCGTAAGGGCTGTCAGTTACGGCCGTACGGGTGCCAGGCAGTGTTCGGACGAATGCCGGTTACGGCCATAAGGACCTGCCGGGTACGGCCGTAATTGCCGAGTTACGGCCATAAGGCCCTGTCGGTTACGGCCGTAAGCGATCGGCAGTCGCTGGGCAGATTTTGATGAATGCCGGTTACGGCCGTAAGGCCCTGCAGGTTATGGCCGTAACCCTGTCGGCCATATATAGGCAGTGACCGGCCAGACCTCATTTTTTTCATCATTTCTTCACCCGGGTGTGGCTGGCGACGGGAAAAATCAGGAAGTAGAATTTTTGGTCGATTCCACTCGATTTCTAAGCGTTTTTGAGGATTCTTGTCGATTATATCAACATCAAATCCGTGTTCTTCGTCGAATCAAGGTATATTTCTTGATTTCCTCCAAGTTGACTTTTTGGGGAATTTGTTCTTGATTTCGATTCTAGTCCGATTTTGATGAATCGGTTGATGTTAGTAAACATTATTAATCGTGTTCTATGGATTGTATATCCATATCTTCGATTCGTTCAATTCGATTGATGATTCTTAGGTTCTTGAAGAACTTTGAACATTTAGTGTTCGATTAAATGCCTCAAAGAGTTTCCTTCGATCGATATGTTGTTTTCGATTGATATTGTGTTATTGAATGAATTGTATTTCATTCAAGGTTGTTCGAGTGCTTGTAATTATCGGAGGACGTCACTCGTTGCTCGTGGAAGGATTTCATCGCCTTCGGTTGAGGCAAGTTTTATACTTGTACTAGTCAATGAGATTAATATTATCATATATGTGTATGAATGTGTTGTATCATTTCGAGACTCAGTCTCTTCATGAATTCATTGATATTAAGGGATCGTTCGATACGACACTCTTCGGCAATTATGCCAAATGTTTATTATTGTTCATTAATGGCCGGTTCAAGGCATTGGGGTACTCGTTGTTAATGTTATTATCGATCACCGGTTCGCGGTATCGATGTATCGGTTGTTGTTGTTAATATTGATGTCGATCTAAGACATTGTTGTAATCATTGTTATTAATGTTGGCGTCCTGTCATTCATGTTGTATTGGACTATTGAAGGCATTGTCATATTCGTTCTCATCTTCGTCGTCGGTAGCCGATTAAAGGTGCCGAGGCATTCATTGTATCATTGTTATCGATTGGCCGATCTAAGACAATCGAGGAGTTCAATCATTCATTGTATCATTGTTAGCGATTGACCGTTCTAAGGCAATCGAGGAGTTCAATCATTCATTATATCATTGTTATCGATTGGCCATTCTAAGGCAATCGAGGTATTGAGTCATTCATTGTATCATTGTTATCGATTGGTCGTTCTAAGGCAATCGAGTTATTAAATCATCCGTTGCATCATTGTTATCGGTTGGCCATTCTAAGGCAATCGAGGTATTGAATTGGGACTGTTGAGGATAGTTCCCATCCGTAAGTTACTGTCGTCGTGTTGGCCGACTCAAGGCAGCACACTATCATTCTTATGAATTCGGCAATCTTTGAATCATTGCCGTTTGTGGTTAATTGTGTTTATGATCTCATTGTGGGTAAGTTTGGGGCTTGAACCTTTGCGGTTGGCTTACCAACACCTACAGCTCAGTAGGTCACGGTCGTGTTTATGATCTTATTATGGGTAAGCTTGGGGCTTGACCCTTTGCGGTTGGCTTCCCAACACCTACAGCTCAGTAGGTCACGGTCATGTTTATGATCTGATAAGTGTCAGTTTTATACACTTATCCATGGTTTGTATCGATATATTTCACCCATAATTGAGCTAGTCTACTCGGTTTTGCTTAGAATTAATTAGCTTTTAATGATTTTAATATTTATCAGATGAAGATGTAAATCTAGTCTTAATCGGATTGAATTACTGATTTACTCAAGAAATAACATGTTTATAAAATATTCTCTTTGTTGAATTTTTATGTATTCATGTTGTAGGGCTTTCCGAGACGAGTTCGGCAGTCTTTCGCACTACCAAAACAAGTACTTTAGCCGACGACCCGAAAAAAAATGGCCGACGACTATAAAGTGTCGTCGGCTAAACTGCGCACTTTAGACGACGACTCGGTTTGCCGTCGGCTAAAGGGTTTTAGCCGACGACTTGGCCGAGGTCGTCGGCTAAAGTGCGAAATAGTCGTCGGCTATATTAAAGAGGTTTAGCCGACGACCGAGATAACGTTTAGCCGATCGAAAAAAAAAAACATTTTAGCCGACGACCTGATCTCGGTCGTCGGCTAAACCCCTTTCGAAAAAAAATAATATTGCAACGGTTTAGCCGACGACCTAGATCTAGGTCGTCGGCTAAACTCTTTTTCAAAAAAAAAATTAATATACTTTAGCCGACGACTTGATGTCGGTCGTCGGCTATACCCGTTTCGAAAAAAAAATAATATTGCAACGGTTTAGCCGACCTAGATCTAGGTCGTCTAAACACTTTTTCAAAAAAAAAATAATATACTTTAGCCGACGACCTGATCTAGGTCGTTGGCTAAACTCCTTCCGAAAAAAAAATAATATTGCAATGGTTTAGCCGACCACCTAGATCAAGTCGTCGGCTAAACACTTTTTCAAAAAAAAATAATATACTTTAGCCGACGACTTAGATCAAGTCGTCGGCTAAACCTCCAAGTGAAAATTATTTATATTTCAGGGAACACCAACCCAATCTTGCCCCTCTCCCTGCTAAAGAGCACATTTCTATTCCCGATCCGGTCAGTTATTCCCGAAAAAACTTGTGATTTGCTACTTTGAGTTGTGCTAGCTGGAGTGATGAAGGTTTCTACCGGTTGTTATAATCACCATTTCGATTAAGGTACGTATTTTATTGTATTTTTTATTGTGATTTCGAAACTTTGTATTATTCATGTTATATTCGATAGCTTTTATGTAAAACGATTAAGTTTTATGATGATAATCATTATGATTAATTGTTTGTTGTGATTTCATTTATAATTTGAACAATATTAGTTAGTTGGATTTATATTGGAAAATGTATACATTTTCAGGATGGACAAGAGTTGGATTGGGTTACGAAAATGGGATCCAAGTGTAATGGATGAGATGAAGCAGTTTATGAGATTTGTAAAAGAGCACGACAGTGGTAATACGTTGCACTACTGTCCGTGTAATAAATGTAGATGTCGCAGTGATATGTTTCGTTTTCCATTTGATGATGTCTGGGAACACCTAAAGAAGAATGGTTTTTGGAGTAAATATACATGTTGGATATACCACGGTGAAGCACCGAATTCTGTTATTCCGTATGATCACAGACAATTTAGTGGTGACGACGGGTTCACCGATCTGAAGAGGAGGTTGATTGATGATGTGTTTGGTTTTCCCGAGACGTTTGTACCAACTGAGCAAATACCACGACCCCGTAGACCGTTGCCTTGCAATACTGCTGGGCTTGACAGGTACAACAAGCTAATTCAACTCCAACAGACCCCTCTATACCCAGGGTGTAACATGACTGTTCTTGATTGTGTCATGGAAACGATGAGATTAAAGGTGGAAAACAAATCATCCATCAAGTCTGTAGATTATTACTTGGAGCTTACGAGTAATATGCTTCCACAGGGTCATCATCTTCCTAATACATATTCAAAAATGAGACGAATTTTGAAAGATCTTGGTCTTTCCTACATTAAGATCCACGTCTGCATGTATGATTGTGTTCTATTGCAGGGGCATCCTAATGAAGACCTCACGAGATGTCTGTATGTGATACAGAGAGATATAGGATCACTCCTTCGGAAAAGAGAAACCGGTGAAGGTACTTTGGTATTTTCCATGAAGGACAAAGTTGGAACGGCTTTTTATGTCTCCTCACACGGCAAAAGCAATGAGATGGCATGCCGAGCCGCGCACTAATGACAGGGATACTATGATACACCCTTCGGATGGAGAAGCGTGGAAGCATATAGATAGGGAGTATCCGAATTTTTCTTCAGATATCCGAAATGTGAGGCTCGGGATTGCATCTGATGGTTTCAACCCTTTTGGTAACATGAGTCTTTCATATACCATATGGCCTGTTGTAGTGATTCCTTACAATCTTCCTCCGTGGATGTGTATGTGGAAGGAGTATAATATGTTGACTTGTTAGTCTCGGGGCCGGGATATCCGGGAAAGTGTATCGATGTGTATATGAGACCTTTGATAGAGGAGCTGAAATTGTTGTGGGAGCAAGGTCATCCCACGTACAACAGTTATTCATCCGAGACGTTCTACTTGCACGCCATGTGTATCGGCACTATTAGTGATTTTCCTGCATATGGAATGCTGTCTGGATCTGTTATTAGCGGATATAGAGGTTGTCCAGTGTGTTTGAATGCAGATTGTGCTAGGTACCACTGTAAGAAAGTTATCCGAATGCGTCATCGGATATGGCTTGAGAGGGAACATGACTGGCGTATGGATGCTGCAGCATTTAATGGCACTGTAGAAATGGGCGAGCCACCACGACAGTGGACAGGTGATGAAATACTATCAATTCTTAATGAGTACGATTTTGGTCAGTTTAGAAACCATCCTGATGTGATTGCAGCAACCCCTGAAAGGCCCGACAGGTATAAGTATTGGTCGCACAAAAGTATATTCTGGGAATTGCCTTACTGGTCCAAGTTACTGATAAGGAACTTCTTGGATGTCATGCACATTGAAAAGAATGTTTGCGAAAGTGTGGTTGGGACAACCTTAGGTTGGGATGGAAAGACCAAAGACGGGCTAAAAGCACGCAAAGGTTTGGAAGAAATGAGCATAAGAAAACATTTGTGGTTGAAAATTGTCAAGGGAAAACAAAAAATGCCTAAGGCAGCTTACACCGTCAACTGAGAAGCGAAGAACTGAGATATTTTGCTGGATAAAGATTGCTAGGTATCCTACCGGGTATGCTGGAAATATAGGAAGATGTGTTAATTTCAGGGAGAACAAGTTAACTGGTTTGAAGAGTCATGATTGTCATATCCTACTCCAACGCCTATTTCCCGTATTTATTCGACCGTACTTACCAAAACAGGTGGTCGAGCCGTGTGTTGCATTGTCAAAATTTTTCTAGAAACTATGTACGAGAGAAGTCAAGAGATCTAATTTACGGGGAAGGCATGACAATTCACTTGTTTAAGTGTCGATGGTACGACACCAGTCTTGGAACCGATATGCAAGACGACTACGGGCTGTTATCTGTTGACACTTCCACTTCATGGTATGAAAGTGATCCTTTTGTATTTGCTACATCAGCAAAGTCGGTGTATTATTTGGACGACTTGGTGAAGAAAGGCACATGGAAGGTAGTGAACGTTTTGACAACGAGGAATATTTTTAGTGCTGCTACACTGGGAGAAACAACAGGTACTAATGACGATGATGCTTATCAAGAGCCAAATATAGCAAATATTCCACCATCAACGACAATTACAATGAATAATGTTCCTGAAGGACGAGTCGTTCGACTTCGTGGTGATGCTCGCGGGTACGTTGATGTTGATACAAACGAATTACTTGAAAATTCTGATGACGATAATGTGGACGACTTGAGGCATATGTTGCCGGATATCAACTCAGATAATGAGACAGACTGTAGTGATGACTCAAACTATGAGCCATAAATTTAGTAGATGTATATTTTCATTTGTTAAATATAATTAAAAAAAATAGTAATAACAATAATCATAATCATAACATTAATATAATATCAATAATATTATTAAAAAAAACGGGGGGTTTAGCCGACGACAAGATCTACGTCGTCGGCTAAAGTTTTTTTTAAAAAAAAATTATACTTTAGCCGACGACATATAAGACGGTCGTCGGCTAAACCCCAGCAATGACCCGACCGTGTTAGACAACACGGTCAGGTCAGGCATACAGTGTGTTTTCCCATTCTGGGCAGGTGCGACACGGCCCGTGTCTCCTGACACGGTCGACTAATGTTTTTTAAAAAAAAAAATTAAACTTTAGCCGACGACTTATAAGACGGTCGTCGGCTAAACACCCGACCGTGTCCAACGACACGGCCCGTGTCGCACCTGCCCAGAAATTGAAAACACACTGTTTGCCTGACCCGACCGTGTTGTCTAACACGGTCGGGTCATTGCTGGGGTTTAGCCGACGACCGTCTTATATGTCGTCGGCTAAAGTATAATTTTTTTTTAAAAAAAACTTTAGCCGGCGACGTAGATCTTGTCGCCGGCTAAACCCCCACATTTTATACGTTTTCTCGTACCTCCCTTTTATTATTTTCTTCTTCTGGTTTAGTCGTCGCCCATCGCCCGCCGATCGTCACCCAGCCCCAACCGCCCGTCACCTAGCCCCCGTCCCGCCGATCGTCACCCAGCCGATCGTCCCGTCGCCCCGTCTTCTGGTTTAGCTGATCGTCCCGTCGCCTGTACGAGCCCCATCCCCGCCGCCCGACGAGCCCCGGTCCCATCGCCCGCCCGCCTGCCCGCCCGACGCCCTCCGCCCGTCGCCCTCCAGCCCGGCCGCGGTAACCCTTGTCCTTATTTTTTTTATTTTGTTTGTTGAATTTATTGTATTTGTTTGATGAATTTGTTTAGATTATGTGATGAATTAGATAAATTGTTTAATGAGTTGTGATGCAATATTTGATGAATTTAGTATTTTCAATATTTTGTGTTTGATGAGTTGTGAATTTGATGAATTTGTTTGAGGAGGAATGGATTGTATAGCCGGCGCTAATCGAAATATTAACGTGGTATGGCATTGATAATTACTGTTGTGTTGAATTGTGAATTTGATGAATTTTTTTAGATTATTTGATGAATTTGTTTAGAAATATTTGATGAATTTATTTGAGGAGGAAGGGATTGTATAGCCGGCGTTAATCGAAAGATTAACGTGGTTTGGCATTGATAATTACGGTTGTGTTGAATTGTGAATTTGATGAATTTGTTTAGATTATTTGATGAATTTGTTTAGAAATATTTGATGAATTTGTTTGAGGAGGAAGGAATGTTATAGCCGGCGTTAATCGAAAGATTAACGTGGTATGGCATTGATAATTACTGTTGTGTTGAGTTGTGAATTTGATTTATTTGTTTAGATTATGGATAGAATAAAGAAAGCGTTGGGGAAGAAGTCGACAAAGTCGACCACTCCCGATTCGGGGGGGAGTTCGGCAGCCTCTAGTAAGGCGGATCCCGGTACACTATACATATCTCAGAGCAGCGTTCGTACCCGCCAGATACTAGAAGCTACCGGCATGAACGCTGATGATTTTTTTAGGGCGACAGATGAGCCCGCTGCACTAGCGCGGCGTTTATCCTTTCAGACACCACGGCCGACCCCCTCGCAGCCGGAGACTCGTATGCCTCCCATCCACCGACCCACGTCTAGCCCTCACACATCAGGAGATGTACGGAGTTCCTCGTCCGCGGTGCCCCACGGTCCGCCGCCGACTCTATTCATGCCTCCGATGGTTCCGACTATTCCAGAGATCGATGAGACGGGAGCCCGAGTTCCCGTTCGATTGATTAGCCCTGACGAGGCGTACGTCTACAAGTCTTGGTCAGACAACATGTTTTGGCGGAGTTGTCGGGTTTCGAAGACGAAACTGTATGAGGAGATAGAGAGGGAGAAGGAGAAGGGAAAAAATGTAGTCGAGGAGGAGAAGAAAAAGAAGAAGACTCGTGGCCCAGCAAAGGGTCTGGCGCTCGACTCGTACGTAAGTGAGCATGGCCGTTATGAGATTCCTCTAGACAGACACGGCCGGCTGGTGATGTCTTCTGACGCTGCGGCGTCATATAGCCGTAATGTTGGCTTTGTCTTTCGGGACAGAGTCCCCGTTTTGTGGCCCGATTGGGGGGACGTGCCGCAGTGCGTGAAAGATGCTTTGAACAATGTTATGTCGGTAAGTTAATAAATATTTAATAAGTGTTTTTCAATCAACACGTAATTCTTGAAAATGCAATATGTGATGTTTTTAAATTATTGCGTATTTATGCTGTTCATAGGTGTGGTTTGTCATTCCCGACTCTCTACTACGTACTTGGTGTGACGAGGTGCAGTCTACCAAGTAAGTCATTTTAATTTATTTTGTATCTACATTGTTTGCGTAATTTTTTTTCTTACGAATGATATATGTTGTGCAACGTGTGTTGTAGGTACAAATCTTGGAAAAATGAGATGCACATGTTCTGGACAGCCTGGGGTGATACCCGAGAGGCTACCTCGGAAGAATTCAAGTTCCAGGAGTACGAGTGGAAGTGGCTACGCGCCCATTTTCGCGACCCAGAGTTCATGGTATGACTAAAATACCCTCATTTCATTCTTTCTCTTTTATTTTTTATTTTTTTGAATTCTAAATATAAACTCCATTTTTTTAAATTAATGTTTCAGAATATAAAAAATACTTGAAGTTCTGATTTTTTTAAATTAGAAAAAATCGGAACTTCGTATTTTTTAAATTCGAATATTATTAATATTAAAAAATCGGAATTTTTTTATTCAAAAGTGAAAATAAATTGTTTTAATAAAAATAAAAACTAGAATATTATTTTCCATAAAAAAATAAAAATCTGAATATTGTATTTTATTTATTAAAAAAAATGCTAGTATTTAATAAAAAATAATAATATTTCAGTTTTTATTTTTTTTGAATTCTAAATATAAACTCGATTCTAAATAATATTTTTTGAAGGCGACTAGCTTGACCAACACGACCAATCGTGGCTTTGATCGACCATCACGATGCAGGTTCGGTGCCGTTAGCCAGAGTTGCGCACGAGGCCATTTCTTCTGATTCATTGGACGCATTTGCCTACGTGACTCAGAAAGCATTTTCGAACCGTCCTGAGGAGCATGTAAGTCTTTTTTTATTTTATTTTGGTTAATAAAATAAATGCCTTTGTATCATACTTTTATTGATATTCAAATATTTATTTTCATATTAACTTAGGAGCGTGTGCGGGAGGAGTCTCAGAGGATGCTTGCTGAGATTGCTCGGGAGCAGTATCCGGACTTAGCGGAGACCGACCTCGATTCTGCCATTGGACAGATCGATCAGGCCGATCCTTATGTTCGCACTAGGGTGTGGGGTACCGTCTACCCTCCTAGAGGTAGTCGGTACCGCACTAAGATGATGGGAGCCGAGGGTCACCATGTATTGAAAGATACCCCCGGCTTCCAGCGCCCTCGCGGACGGGATGCACGGACTGCCTATCTCGAGGAGCAGTTGACGGCGGAGAGGGAGCTCCGAGCTGAGAATGAAAGGAGGACTCAGACGCGGTTACATGAGAGCGAGCAGAGGACTGAGTCACGGTTAGAGAGTTTCCAGAGACATCAGCAGGCCATGATGGACTATATGATGACGCTGACTCAGACCATTACTCAGGCTGGACTGCAGGCACCTGCTCCACCGCCTTCTCTCTTCGGACAGACCCCATCTTCACAGCCTCGTGACGAGGATCTAGGGGATGGTGGTAATCCTTCTACTACTACATTTTGACATTTAGATGATTTTGGCAGTAGATTGTAGTTGTGTTGTTGTAGTACTCTTGTATATTTATATTTGTGTTACAATTGTGTAAGTGATTTTATTGACGCTACTAGTATGTTGATGAAATTAATGTTCTTGAATGTGTTGTGCGTTGTGATGCATATAATGTTGGGCATATTATTAATGGTATTAGTTGAATGTGTTGCGCGTTGATTGTTGTTGATAATGAGAGCTGGTGTATAAAAATTGCAGGTGCAAAAAATACAGGTTTTGGGATCCCAAAATCTGAATTAAATTTTTTTTTTAAAAAAGGGTTTTAGCCGACGACATATAAGACGGTCGTCGGCTAAAGTAATTTATTTTTTTTTTTAAAAAAAGGGTTTTAGCCATCGACATATAAGACGGTCGTCGGCTAAAGTAATTTATTTTTTTTTTAAAAAAAAGGTTTTAGCCGACGACATATAAGACGGTCGTCGGCTAAAATAATTTAATTTTTTTTTTTAAAATGGTTTTAGCCGACGACATATAAGACGATCGTCGGCTAAACTCTATTTTTTTTTAAAAAAAACAGGTTTTAGCCGACCGACTCGATAAGGTCGTCGGCTAAATTTTTTTTTTCCAACAGGTTTAGCCGACGACCTTACTGTAGTGGTCGGCTAAACTTTGAACTTTAGCTGACGACTACAAAAAAGTCGTCGGCTAAACCTTGGCCGACGAATATCGGCCGACGGTTTTTTAGCCGGCGGCTGGCATGATTAGCCGACGACTTTGGGGTTTAGCCGACCACTTTAAGTCGTTGGCTAAAGTCTGATTTTTGGGGCAAAAGTTATCATCCGAAGAAGATTTGGGGCAAAAATGCAAAGTCTAAGAAATTCTGGGCTGAAAATGAAGTTTGAAACTCCATACGGGCGTAACATCATAAAGTACGGGCGTAATTCACAAAGCAAAAAGCCGTAGCCATGTTACGGCCATAACTTCTCAATGTTACGGTCGTAAGTCATCATAGTTACGGCCGTAACTCCTCAATGTTACGGCCGTAACTCTTGGCAGATTATTGATCATTGCCTAATTTTTTATACTTTTGGTCTATTATTGAGGGGATGGCTGACATTGATCCGATCTAATGTAATAATGCTGGAGTTTTGGAGATATTAGATGACTTTAGGTGTATAAATAGACCCCTTAGATCCATCATTATTCATCATTCATCTTATTATTTTCTCACTTTGTAATACTTTTTCTTTTTGTGAAAAACACACTTTTGGTCTTGAGTGATTTGTGTAAGTGTGGTTTAGTTTATGTTGTTGAGAGAGTTTATTGTTTCTTTCTCCTTTATCTACTAAGAGAGTTAGGACCAATTCTTTCTCTTTTTCAACTATTAATGACCACTCAAGCTTGTATTATGTTTATTAAACCCTTCATGGGCTAAGTTACTTAAGTTGGGATTATAAACAAGGTTAGTCATGTTATTTAAGTTTGTATAAAGATCTATTATGAATTACTTATTATTTTGTGTGATTTTCATTGTTTTACCTATCTTTATTTATTTGGCCAATAAATGACAATATTTATGGTCTTCATATGTTTCGAAAGAAAATATGTTTGATTAGATCAAATGATCTTCACTCTAAGTTGTTCTAGGGGATAGAAATATACCTCTAGACCTTAGATGATTCTTTGAGTTATTTTCATAAAACCTAATGCTATGTATTGAAGCCAATCAACATAGAAATATAGTGGATTGATTCAATATATAAGGGGCGTTTTATAGTTCGAAAGAGAAACCGTCTTTTTAAGGAAAATCGAATCTACACAACATAATAAGTAAATTCATCTTATGATCTCCTATACATCTTCTATAACTAATGATGAACTAAGTTTATAATCCCAACTATTTCATTATATCTTTTATTAATCTATTATTAGTGCAATCTTTCATTTCCTTGAATATTAGAACTATTATTGCATTTTCTTTGCAATTGTCAAACCAAACTCTTAAATTGTGTGTTTAAATCTTACAAATCTATATAACAAATAGTTAAATAGTGTATAATTCAATATATAACCTAACTTCCTCGTGGGATCGATAAACCGGGCTCAAAAAGTCCACTTACTACTTGATACGATATCGTGCACTTGCGATAGTTACACTAAAGATGTGTCAAGTTTTTGGCGCCATTGCCGGGGAAGTATAAGTGTTATTTTTGAAATCTTACATTGTAAACTATTTTTATAGATACAATTTCTCGATGTTGTAACTTAGTACTCAATTGTATTTGTCCGGTCAAGTGGCGGATAACGGTACTCCGTGACTATTAAAGTCGGAATTTTCAGTTTCCCACAACAACAGATATTTGTAGATATTTTCTCCAATTATTTTCATTTTCTTTTTCATGGAAGAAACTTTGAATAAAATTGAAAAAAGATTTCACTTTCTGAGCAAAAATGTCATTTTAAAAATTTACAAGACAAGACTTGAAAGGATGAGGTTGCTTATGAATAAAAGCATACCTTTTGACATTAGATTCATAATTGAATCCAAAGTGAGAATAGCAGGTGAATTCACAGAAATACCTACTAGATTTTTACCAGGACTAGGAAAAAGTTCATATGTCAAGAAACGACGAGCAAAGATAATAGCCATTTGCTATAAATGTGCTAGATGGAACTGTAATTTAAAATATCGATCTTTAGTAATTCCATCTACAAACAGAGAAGATAAAATTCAATTCATTAAGGATGGTCTGAATAAAGAGAATTTAGATAATATCAAAATTTCTCTTGACATGCATCCTAGTGGACTCGTACATTACGGAATTCGATGTTTGTGGAATAAATTCAAACTAGAATATGAACAACGTCTTGGGAATCTGACGTTAAAAGACCTGTTTGCCAATTTGTAAGAAAATTGGATGGGAATCTTCTCCCCGACTCATAGAAGGCGTTTAGGCCGTTTCTGAACGTAAAATCAGAGGAAGATGTGAGCCACAATCACAACTACTGTACATACACGTGAGTATCTTTAATTTTTGTCGTATGGTGAGATTTTCTGAATAAAAAAAATGTGATACATGATAAATGCATTCATTATTCTATAGAGTAGTTGAAGCGCAATCAACGCAATCACAAACTTGTTAAACAATTTTACCTCATTTTTCCTCTATAAATTAACATTGTGCTTGTTTCTTTTATTCATCCCTCAAACTTGTACTTTTCTCTTTTTCTCTCTAATAAATTTCTTTTCAAAAATGGAATCATAATCTTCCACAAAAAAATTTAGCACAGTCTGCATTTTTGGTGGAGCTAGTTATGGAAAAGAGGCATGCTTTACTGAAGCAGCCCACAACTTGGGTCGTACCTTAGGAGAAAAATGCATTCATGTAGTTTACGGAGGAGGAAGTCTAGGATTAATGGGACGAGCAGTTGCTTCTGCCTATATGGAAGGAGTAAGAGTGTTGGGAATAATTCCAAAACCTCTGACTGAAAGTAAAATCACCGGGGCAACTATTGGAGATGAGTTTAGAGCTGTAAATATGCAAGATCGCATAACTCACATGATAAATAATTATGGCACCTTTATCACCCTTCCCGGTAGTTTTGGCACTCTTGAGAAACTTTTTCATGTGGTTACGAGAGCCCAGCTAAATGTTTCAAAAACCAATAGGTCTGCTTAATGTCAATGGTTTCTTTGATGGTTTACTATCTTTCATCGACTACTCTGCTGAAAAAGGTTTTATTTCCGAGCGTGCTAAACGAATCATAGTCGTTGCAACAACACCAGAAGAACTAATCAAAAAACTCATTGAATTTGTTCCTCAACCAGATCCAGCTCTAGCTAAAATTGTCTGGATGGAAGATTTTACCGTGAGAAAACGAAAAGTGGATTCATTCCTCTCCCTTTGGTAACCAATATCGGACCTCTTGTATTTTTACTTCCTGTCGTGTGTAAAAATCGTGCTAAATGATGGCAGCTTAAGGAGTTTCTTCTTGATCTCTTGATGCGCATCTATTCGCGATTTATGTATTGTTATTTTATTGCTGGAATTTTTATTGTTTGTTTTTTATAAAAGCATTGATGGCAGCGTAAGGCGACTCTTCGGACTTTCTTGAAGCGCATCTTAAAAATTGTGTTATACTTCCGAGTATATTTTATTTTGTTGTTTGCCTCCTATATTAATTCTCTTGCATATTCTAAAAGGCGTTAGCTCAAGCATCAACTTTCATAACAGGGAGTATTCTATTTTTCTCCTTGCTTTTTTTTTTAAACTGGGGACAGTTTTATTTTCAAGTTTGGGGTGGTATGTTTTAATTATTTTGGTGTGTTTTGATTATTTTGGTTATTTGCCTTAAAATTTTATATATATATATATATATATATTATTTTGATTTTTGAGATTTCTAGATCTGGCCATAACACCAATAAGTTAGCTATATACAAGCTTCTAAAATCGTTTTAAACCGGTTAAAAAAATTGTATATTCCAAAAATTTTGAGCCTTAATCTCTCTTTCCAAGCCTTGTAATTATCATTTAAAATCGAGTCATTCGTTACCTTGAGAAAAGAAGAATCATTCGGTTGCTGAAAAATAGAACTGAAATTTACTTAATTTGTGGAGTTTTTGATTTTTCATGCTTAGCTAATAAACGATTTTCTGCAAAAATCCTATTCCCTAAAAAAAGGAGTCATTGGTGAAAAGTGCTACACGTTAGCAAATAACGGTGTGAAAGCTATCACCTAAAAAAAAAGATAGAAAATTGTGTTGGTGAAAAGAGCTACACATTAGCAAATAACGGTGTGAAAACTATCACCTAAAAAAAATAGAAAATTGTGTTGGTGAAAAGAGCTACACATTAGCAAATAACGGTGTGAAAGCTATCACCTAAAGAAAATAGAAATTGTGTTGGTGAAAAGAGCTACACGTTAGCAAATAACGGTGTGAAAGCTATCACTAAGGGATGTAGTTTATGAGCAGATTTGAATTAATTAGCGGCTGAATTTCAATACACTCAATTTCGTGGAAAATCACAATATTTGATGACGCCAATGAAATTCTTCTTCATATTGAGTCGAAAAATAAATGAGTGATCGAGAGCAACCATTAAAGGGAGTCGTGTGTATCACGAGTGGGAAAGAAATAATCAACCTTTTGGGGGAAAAAAACTTGCATTTTGGAATTACAAAATAAAACCGTGTTTTAACTTCAAAATCTTTAGTAGATTTATTTTGAATTTTGATTCATTTCTATCTACTGTATAAATCTAGTTGTTATGTATTAATAGCATTTTGTTCTCCTTTTCTCTTTATATATATATAATTATTTTTCTTAATTTGTTTATGTATTATTATTTTGTGTCTTATTTGTATTTTTATTTTGGGGTGTGATTAATAACGAGTCTTGCTCGGGACTAGCAAGAATTCAAGTTTGGGGGTGTGATAAGTGTCAATTTTATACACTTATCCATGGTTTGTATCGATATATTTCACCCATAATTGAGCTAGTCTACTCGTTTTTGCTTAGAATTAATTAGCTTTTAATGATTTTATTATTTACCAGATGAAGATGTAAATATAGTCTTAATCGGATTGAATTACTGATTTACTCAAGAAATAACATGTTTATAAAATATTCTATTTGTTGAATTTTTATGTATTCATGTTGTAGAGCTTTCCGAGACGAGTTCGGCAGTCTTTCCGGATTCAAAATTAGAGTTATATATCAAAAGTTATCATCCGAAGAAGATTTGGGGTAAGAACGCAAAGTCTAAGAAATTATGGGCTGAAAATGAAGTCTGAAACTCCATACGGGCGTGACATCATAAAGTACGGGCGTAATTCACAAAGCAAAAAGCCGTAGCCATGTTACGGCTGTAACTTCTCAATGTTACGGCCGTAAGTCATCATAGTTACGGCCGTAACTCCTCAATGTTACGGCCGTAACTCTTGACAGATTATTGATCATTGCCTAATTTTTTATACTTTTTGTCTATTATTGGGGGGATGGCTGGCATTGATCCGATCTAATGTAATAATGCTGGAGTTTTGGAGCTATTAGATGACTTTAGGTGTATAAATAGACCTCTTAGATCCATCATTATTCATCATTCATCTTATTATTTTCTCACTTTGTAATATTTTTTTCTTTTTGTGAAGAACACACTTGTGTTCTTGAGTGATTTGTGTAAGTGTGGTTTAGTTTATGTTGTTGAGGGAGTTTATTGTTTCTTTCTCCTTTATCTATGTTGTGCGGCGATTTATACGCCTCGACGGCGATCGGAATAAGTGCCAAGCGACCGAGTCCACGACCAATCAAGCTACGGCGAACTCGCCTAAGCGAAGATAACAGTCCACCTTCGAGTATCTAGCGATCGACTACCAAGGCGATCGCCTTTGGCATCTAGCGATCGACTTTGGTGCACGACCTAAGACGACCGTACTGTGCCACGAGTAAGACCTTCGTCCGTCAAAGTCTACGCAGACCGGATCCCAAAGCAACGCCCATGTGCAGATCCGCGAAAGGCGCCTCATAACATGGATCGTTGACCACAACCTGTCACCACCTTATCACCTACCGACAGACCCGCCGAAAGGTGCAAGGTGGGACCGCCCGTGACAGCGACTCAGATGCGTGTAGACTTCTCATTGGACCGCACAACTGACTGCCAGCACCTCCTGCGGACTTTAAGGAGACCAGCCCATGTGCTAAAAGACAATCGCCCGCATATTATAATACAGCAGAGGCGATCGCTCGGCATCTCCCAGTCAGTCCTATAAATAGAGAACTTCCAGCAACTGGAAAAAGGTTCTCCTCTCAGTTCAGAGAAAACGCTCAAATACATACACTCTTCCAGGCTCTCGGCTTCCTCTCTTGAATCTACCTCAGGATTTCTCTCTCAGCACATCTCATCCATAAGACGGTCGGCAGAGGCAAGAAACTCCTTGCAGTACAGATTCAACGAGACCCGCAAGCTCAGGAGCTCAAACATACAGCTAAAACACACCATGAGAGACTGTCGATTTCTCACGGTCGTCACAACTCATCAACGTTGTTACAAGAACTCACAGAGCTTCATATCTGGTTCTTCCAGCAATCTTCACGCTCAATATCTAAGATAACTAGGGTCTTTACACACATTGTAATTGTACTCTAACATTAATATTTGTACTCTAAAGTATTTGTATTAATAATATCTCGCGAGAGCATTCAAGCCTGGGACTAACAACCCCGGCAAATCTTGTGTTATTTACTTTCTCTACGGAAGTGCTCTCGCACTTTGTTTGCTATCCATCCATTCCACCAATATCTATCTCCGGATAATATTTCGGGTAGCAACAATCTACTAAGGGAGTTAGGACCAATTCTTTCTCTTTTTCAACTATTAATGACCACTCAATCTTGTATTATGTTTATTAAACCCTTCATGGGCTAAGTTACTTAAGTTGGGATTATAAACAAGGTTAGTCATGTTATTTAAGTTTGTATAAAGATCTATTATGAATTACTTATTATTGTGTGTGATTTTCATTGTTTTACCTATCTTTATTTATTTGGCCAATAAATGACGATATTTATGGTCTTCATATGTTTTGAAAGAAAATATGTTTGATTAGATCAAATGATCTTCACTCTAAGTTGTTCTAGGGGATAGAAATATACCTCTAGACCTTAGATGATTCTTTGAGTTATTTTCATAAAACCTAATGCTATGTATTGAAGCCAATCAACATAGAAATATAGTGGATTGATTCAATATATAAGGGGCGTTTTATAGTTCGAAAGAGAAACCGTCTTTTTAAGGAAAATCGAATCTACACAACATAATAAGTAAATTCATCTTATGATCTCCTATACATCTTCTATAACTAATGATGAACTAAGTTTGTAATCCCAAGTATTTCATTATATCTTTTATTAATCTATTATTAGTGCAATCTTTCATTTCCTTGAATATTAGAACTATTATTGCATTTTCTTTACAATTGTCAAACCAAACTCTTAAATTGTGTGTTTCAATCTTATAAATCTCTATAACAAATAGTTAAATAGTGTATAATTCAATATATAACCTAACTTCCTCGTGGGATCGATAAACCGGACTCAAAAAGTCCACTTACTACTTGATACGATATCGTGCACTTGCGATAGTTACACTAAAGACGTGTCATGATCTTATTATGGGTAAGCTTGGGGCTTGAACCTTCGCGGTTGGCTTCCCAACACCTACAGCTCAGTAGGTCACGGCCATTGGATGGTCTTACTGTACAACGGCTTCATGCCGTGGCTTCGGCCCCTTCATTAATTACAGCCTCGGGTTGTTCCGGTTTCAGGTGTTTATGTTGGTAGTGACTTGGTGAGTAACTTTCAGGTATTTATGACGTCTTGGTAATTTCATTGGAGCCCTCGGGCATTGTGATTCATGTTTAACTCAGTTCTGGTTTGGTTCATGTTCGTGTAATTCATTGTGGTGTTATATAATTATGATACGCCGTTAGGCATTCATGTTTTGATCTGTTGAGCAGGTATTAGTAATATGTCGTGGGCATAGTACCTCACGAATGCTCGATTCTTACCTTGGTTTGTGAGCATCTCGTATTATTATTATCATTGTATCGTTTCATTCTGCCTTTGGATGCATATCATATTATACATGTATTTGATGTTCATTATCTGGATGACTGACCCCGTGGGGGCGGAACATGTTTTCATGTTTTAGGTGCTGGCGAGGAGAGAGTTCAGACACAGGGGCATGACGATGGCGACGAGGCATTCGAGCGATACTAGTCCGAGTTGTTGAATGTTGGTCAGTCAGTTGGAGTGTACTCCAGTTTGTCAGTCATTGTCATTATGTATTACCCGAGTAGATGCTCGTGGATGTTGTATTTTATTTTTGGCCATGTAGGCCCATCGTTGTCGTTGAAATTCCTTATCGGCATATTGTGTCGGATATCATAGTAGGGACTGTGATCTCCCTTGTTGGTTAATTTAATGTATTTTAGTCATGTTCGCCTGGTGGATCTCCGGGTATGGGGTCCATGGCACTGTAATAACCCAATGAGATTTGTGGGTGTTACAGTGCGCTACTGACACCAATTAGCGTACGCTAGTACTCACACATAGCGTGCGCTATGAATTATCTGAAATCAGTTGTTGGGAAAACAAAGACCCTGTATCGAAACAGCCGGGATATCCGATCCCTGTATCGAATGGTATTTGATAAAGAGGTTTTGACATATATGCCAATCCGAATACAGTAAAGGAAACTGTATCGAAGCTTTGAGGTATTATCCTGTATCGAAGACCTACCTCGAATCAGCATATAGTGAAGCCCTTCAGTACAGCAAGAAGTCTCATAAAAGACCTAGTATGGAAACTGTCTCGAATCTCATACAGTTATCTTCCATACAGCTCACAACAGGACAAAGAAGGAATCTCCAGAAGTCAAGTCCCGTTGAATAAAGAAGTATTTAAATACTCAAGGATAAAGTATTTAAATACTATCAGTCAACAGATCTTCAAAATCCCGCTAAATCCGGATCGTGCTATAAACCCGTTGGAACGGAATCTCATTCAAACGGATACATCTCAACGGATATATATTTCAGAGACTATATATATCTTATGAAGGCATTGAAGATCAGTTACCAGTCACCTAACACTCAAGCTATCAAAAGTTATCATCAGAGCCAAACATATCTCCAAAGCTTACTGCAATTAAGATCTAAAGAGATATATAGTGCTCATCATCCTGAACAACACTTCATCAGCTGAAAGCTCTTAAAGTCAAAGTTGTTGTTCACCATCTGTTCTATACGTTGAACAAACTCAAGATCAGCCCTGTGTGGGTGAACAATCGTGCTTCTCTGGGCGTGTGTGAAGGATTTGCATTGAAGAAGACGAAGCTTGAGCGTGTGTGAAGAAGCAAGTCAAAGCATTAGCTCAAAACCAATCTGTGTGAACGGTTGAAGCTAAGATCTTTATATCAATCTGTGTGAACGATATATTGATTGTGTGTTGTTATAATTACGTAGTTGTGTACGTAGTAATTATAATAAACTTTACTCTGTGTGGAGGACCGGTGGACGTAGAGGGTTTACCTCGAACCACTTTAATTCTTGTGTTATTTACCTTGACTTTTCTTGTTTTAATTACTGTGATTAATTAAGTATACACTATACATTTAGTTGCTGTATCCACAGCAACCTACTGTATCTAAGACTTCCGCTACACACTCAGATTTAAAATCCATACAGTTTGTTGTTTAAACTATTTTCCAAACTGTATCCAGTATACTTAGTGGCCAACAAGTGGTATCGGAGCGGTTTATTCTAAAAAGAATCAGTCGTATTTTTAAACGAATCAGATCCAAAATCACTTATTTTCAAAACAGTTTCTTTCATTTCTATACTATCACATGGATACTTCTATGATCAACAAAGTACCTATGTTCTCTATTAACGGATTTGATGATTGGAGAATTAGGATGGAGGCTCATCTTGCAGCAATGCACGAAGAGATGATTTTTGTGATACAGGATGGTCCTATCAAGATCATGAAGGTGAACACGGCCGCAAGGATTGAAGGCCAAGCCCATGCTGAGATGCTCGAGAAGGAACGCGAGCAATGGACCACAGATGAAAGAAAGCGAGCCAACCTCGACAATGTGGCTAAGAACGCGTTATTTGTCACTCTTGACAAAGGCACGTTCTCGAAGGTAAAGAGCTGTAAATAAGCCAAAGAAATCTGGGATAAACTCAAGTTGATTTTTGAAGGAACTGAGCTCTCAAAAGAAAACAAGATTTCAAAACTGACTCAGCAATTTGAATCTTTCGAAATGAAACCAACTGAGACGCTTGAGGAACTTGACCTCAGATTCACTGGTATTATTGGTGAACTTGAAGCGTTGGGCAAAATCTATACCCAAAAGGAGAAGAACTTAAAAATTTTCAGATCTCTCCCAGCCCGATGGGACATTAAGACCACAGCTATGCGTGTATCTTGTAATCATAATGAAAAATCTACTTTTGATCTCTTCTCTGACCTCAAAGCTTTTGAGTATGATATTGACATAAGAGAGAAAGCTGAAGAATCTCCTTCAAAAGTTACAGCTCTAGCCACTATATCGAACCGTCGACACAGCATGCCCAGTTCGTCGAAGCCTAGTCACAAGAATCTTGTGATGTGACGACATCCTGTCTCAAGATGAAATGGCGCTTCTCATGCATAAATTCAAAAAGTTCATCAAACAGTCTAGAAAGACTCCCTACAGGCCCAAACCTGTCCATAAGGTAAGTACCGAAACATCATCTGGCGATGCTAACCTGTGTTATAATTGCAGGAAACCAGGGCATTATGCAAATAAATGTCCTCATCCCAAAGTCCAAAGATTGCCGGAGGCCGAGCAACAAGAGAGAGATGAAAGAAGACGTGCTTGGAAAGACAAGCTCAAGGCCCTGATTGGAGAATCAGAAGCCTCCCCCACACCATCCAAATCGTGAGAATGTCTTGGTGGTCATGAAGCGATTCATCCGACGATGAGTTCGATGATAAAGCATATATGTGCTTTATGGCCAAAGATGTTCCGAAGGTGAAGACAATGACGATGAGGTAAGTTCACCTCTATTATTCCACAAATGCATCTCATACTTTCGAAAATATGATGAATGAATTTAAAAACATTCAAAAGGCCCATGAGACTCTAAAAACTGAGAATATACAGATTCAATTAACCAATTTAGAGCTGAAAGATGAAAACGATTTGCTAAAAATAAATTATGAAAATATGTCTCTTGACTGTGAAACCAGCAAAGTCGATTTTGAAAAACTCATGGAGAGCAATCATCAACTTGCTCATGAACTAAATGAGGTTAAAACCCACAATGAGAGCAAGCCAAATGATTTGGTTCTACTTCAAGCCAAAATCACAACTCTCGAAAAACGAGAAATTGAACTTGAGACCATTCTGAAGTCGTTTGAGAAATCGTCCAAAAGAATGGAAGAAATTCTGAGCACTGGGCAACATGCTCATGATAAAAGTGGCTTAGGATATAGCTCATGTTCAAACAAAGGGAAAACTAGTACAGTATTCGTCAAGAGTGTGGAACACATTTCAGAATCGGAAGATACCCCTAGTCCCGTGAAGGAACCTGCTGTACCGAGAAAACCGAAGGCTGCTATTCCGCCCCCGCAATCCTATTCCAGACAGCGGAATCATAAGCCATTCCAACCTATGAGGCGAACTCAACAACATGCTCCCAGAGCATATCAACAGCACCAACAGCCGTTCAGAAGGAAGGCTATATCCAACCACCAAAGGCCCGCACGGCAGTACTATTAGTACAGCACGCCTAGGTATTGGATACAGGAGCCCCGTTATTCATCAAGACAGCAGATGCCGGTTCAGTATCAACAACAGCATTGGGAATCCAACTGGAGACCCAGAAGGCAAGCTGTTAGGCCTATGGCTCCACCTCCAAGACGGCACTCGTACTGGATTAATAATAATAACCCTGAATTTTACATGCATAATAATTATCATGATTATAACGACTACGGATATGCCCCCCGTAGATATCGCAACACTGTACCGAGTATGTCCTACAGTAAACCAATTGCTGCCAGGAAAACTTGGGTACCTAAAGGAACTAACATACATGGACCCAAAAATCAAAGGGGACCTAAATCTACCTAATTTCTTTGTTACAGGACATTCTAGAGGAGGATACCTGGTACTTTGATAGTGGATGCTCTCGACACATGACCGGAGATAGGAGCAAGCTATCTGATTTTGTAGAAGGTCGCGGTCCAAAAGTTCGTTTCGGTGATAAGTCTAAAAAAAGAACAAGAGGGAAAGGAAACCTACTTGTCGGAAAATTCAAAGTCACCGATGTTGCATATGTTGAAGGCTTACAGTATAATATACTTAGTATTAGCCAGTTCTGTGATAAACAATTCTCGGTGAAATTCTTTATAGATCGCTGTAGAGTCAAGAACATCCAAACCAAGGAAGTTGTGCTTACAGGAAGCAGATCAGGTAACATGTATATTGCTGACTGGAAGCCTATGAGCTCCTCAATTCCATGCTTTGTTGCTAAAGGCACTGCAGATCTTAGCTGGTTATGGCACAAGAGGATGTCTCACATCAACTTCAAGACAATCAACAAGCTCTCAAGACAGGGAATGGTTAGAGGTTTGCCAAATGTGTCATTCAAGAAGGACAGCGTCTGCGGACCGTGTCAGAAAGGCAAGCAAATCAAGTCAATCCTGAAGAGCAAATCCTACCTTTCAACCCAAAGAGTGTTGGAAATGCTACACATGGATCTCTACGGTCCTGTAGACCCAGTAAGTTTGGGAGGTAAGAAATACTGCATGGTTGTTGTTGATGATTATTCCAGGTATGCTTGGACGATCTTCCTTAGCAAGAAGAAGGAAACAACATCAAAGCTGCCCGAGCTCCTGAGAAAGTTGCAAAATGAAAAGGCATTGAGCATCGTGTGCATTCGTTCCGACAGAGGTACAGAATTTACTAACCGCTTTATAGAGCAATACTGTTCGGAGAATGGAATACAACACAAATACTCAGCTGCCCGTACACCTCAACAAAATGGTGTTGCCGAGCGAAAGAATAGGACGTTGAAAGAAGCAACAAGGACAATGATTGCCGCAAGCAAATTTCCACAAGATTTAAGGGTGAAGCAACCAATCTGACATGCTACACTCAAAACCATTGTATCGTCAACAAGCACCACAACAAAACAAAGATATGAGGTATGGAACAACAAAACTCCGTTAGTTTCGTATTTCCACATTTTGGATGCGGGTTATGTATTGAATAATGGGAAAGACCAACTTAGAACCTTTGATGAGAAATCAGATGAAGGAATATTCGTAGGATACTCCTCCGTCAGCAAAGCTTTCAGAATCTTTAATAAAAGGAAGCTGACGATCGAGGAATCAGTTCATGTAGTGTTTGACGAACCACACCATGACCCTACAAGAGTAGATGATATCACTCAAAACATTCACCATCTATCTATCTTGGATCCTCCAACTCCCATAGAACCTGTCGTTGATTTAGAAATCAACCCCGCAGCTGTAAGAATCGATGTGGATGAAGCCGACGCAGTACAAGCTGAAGCTGTATCCACAGAATCTTTCGATACAGTACGTGATCCTGAATTAGAGCCCGACCAAAGATGGTTGAGAGATCACCCGCAAGAGCTGATCATTGGAAACATAAATGCTGGTGTTTCTACTCGTAGGAGAATACAGAGTACACAAGGAAATGTACTTTGTGCACAAGAAGAATCTAATGCTGAAATATCACAGTTTCCTGAATGGAAATCTCAATCCGAGCTTAGAAGACTCAATATGTGCACTATTGCTGTATTCTTAGCCCAGTCCGAACCTGTTTCGACCATAGACGCTCTTAATAACTCTCATTGGATAACATCTATGGAAGAAGAGCTTAACGGTTTCGAAAGAAACAATGTATGGTATCTTGTACCCAGACCAACACATCAATCGGTTATAGGAACCAAATGGGTATTTCGAAACAAAAAGGATCGAAATGGACTTATCATAAGGAATAAATCCAGACTAGTAGCACAAGGCTATAGTCAGGAAGAAGGAATAGACTATGATGAAACCTTCGCCCCTGTAGCGAGACTCGAAGCCATTAGGATATTTTTAGCCTTTGCCGCCCATAAGAGCTTTATCGTATACCAAATGGACGTCAAAAGTGCTTTCCTGAATGGAGATCTTGCAGAAGAAGTTTATGTTGAACAACCACCAGGATTTGCCAACACAGACGGTATCGACCTAGTTTACAGGCTAAGGAAAGCATTGTATGGACTTAAACAAGCCCCTAGAGCCTGGTACGAAACCCTGTCCCAGTATCTAACCAACAACGGATTTGAGAAAGGTGCTGTGGACAAGACCCTGTTCAAGATACAGGAAAGTGATGACCTTCTAATGGTACAAATCTATGTGGATGATATTATTTTTGGTTCAACTAACCTTGCTTTATGTCAAAGGTTCTCTCATCTCATGCAAAGCAAATTTGAAATGAGTATGATGGGGGAACTTAGTTATTTCCTAGGTTTGCAGGTAAAGCAGTTGCCTACAGGTATATTTATCAACCAGGAGAAATACAGCAAGGAGCTTCTCAACAAATTTGGAATGAACACTTCCAAATCCTCGCCAACCCCCATGAGCACTTCCGTGCAAATCAGTGCTGATGAAGCCGGAAAGCCGTTTGACCAATCACTCTACAGGAAGCTCATTGGTTCGCTCCTGTACCTAACAGCTAGCCGGCCCGATATCCAGTTTGCTGTTGGAGTGTGTGCAAGATATCAAGTTGCACCTAAGGAATCACACTTCAATACAGCTAAACGAATCCTAAAGTACATTAAAGGAACAGTCGATGCAGGACTATGGTATCCTAAGGAAGGCGGATTCGATTTAGTTGGATACAGTGACTCGGATCTCAGAGGCTGCAATCTAGATAGGAAGAGTACAAGTGGAACTTGTCACTTTCTTGGACCTAGACTCGTTTCTTGGTTCAGTAAGAAGCAATTGGCTAATTCTCTTTCCACGGCTGAATCAGAGTACTATGTCTTGGTAGTCTTTGTATGCAGATTCTTTGGATGCAGCAACAGTTGTCAGACTATGGAATCGATGCCAGAGAGACTCCAATCATGTGTGATAGCACGAGTGCAATTGCAATAACGCACAATCCTGTTCTGCACTCGCGCACTAAGCATATCAACATGAAGCATCATTTTATAAGGAATCATGTCGAGAACAAGGATGTTCGCCTAGAAAAAGTTCATACAGACGTTCAGCTAGCTGACATCTTCACCAAGCCTCTCGACACAACAAGATTCAACATGCTCAGACAAGAATTGGGAATGCTACAGCCAGACTCCCTGTAAGTAATTTACTGTTTTTACTCAACAATTGAGGGGGAATGCTGTAAGACCCAAGAATACAGTATCCACCGTTAATTATTTGTACACTCAGAACCGTTAATACAGCACTGTAGTGAACAAAGAACTATGAATCCTACAGCTGACGTGTGCAATAATTAAGGGGGAATACAGTAGGACCCATGAATACAGCATTAATCCAAATATTGCTGTATGAAATTTAAAACCTATAAGCACCTTTTTAAGGGGGAACGCTGTATCGACGCGGAAAACAGCACATGCTATAGGATTTTGATTCAGTATATAATATAATATTATTTCCTTTCAAAATAATTTTTGTCCACGTGCCCTTTTTTTTATGTCAAACGTCATGTACATTAAATGCCTTACACGACATCTGGACAACTGAATCTCAAAAGCCGCAATGTTTTAAATTGTTTATTGTTTTAAAACCGCCGTTTTAGGCATTTAGGGGGACACAAATGTCAGAAGTGGGACCCGCTCAATTTTTAAATATTTCAATGGATTAGCGTACCAGTTACACTCAGTCCATCTTAACCGTTGATTTCAAAACCGGTTCCCATCCCTTAAAATCTGACCATTCGTACTCTGCAAAACCCTATTTCGCCGCCCAACTATAAAAGGACTGAATCTGCCATTAGAGACTCTTTACGCTTTCTGCAAATTCAAGAGTTCTCAAGCAAAACACTACATACTTTTCTCGCATTTCTTGCATATTTCGATTATTTTCTGCACCTTTTTATTAAGAAATCATCAAAATGGTGGACAATCTTCTTCTCTGCTCAAGAAAGCGCTAACATCATTGATGGCGGATCTTTTCAAAACCGTTGTCATCGAACGTATTCGCCGAAACCAACGACGCAGAACCAATGGAGTATATCATAACTCGTCTTCAACAACAAGGCCTCTATCGCCTTGGAAGCAAAGCTGCCGATAAGTACGACGCTCATCCGGTTGAGGAATTCTACCTCAACGCAGCCGCACGCTTTCTCTCATTGGCCCAAGGAGGACATGTCGCCGACATCACTGCTACAATCCAGGGAGTTGAGATCTGCATTGATTACGATCTACTCGAACATCTACAAAGCTACCCGTGATGGCACGACTATGGATCAACTTGAGACATTCGGGTCTCAAGAGCCGATCACTAAATTTTATGGACTATTCACTGGCTCCAAAGTTGTTGACATGGTTCGGACTACATGTCACAAGAAAAACTTTTGTCTTCCTTATGTGTATCTTCATGATTTTCTTTGCGAGATAATTGAGAATCGAACCGGTGCGTTGAAATGTGTACCAACTTGAGGTTCGGGATGATGGTGGCTATTCGACTGTGAAAAGTCAATTGGTGCCGATAATCTGAAGCGCCTACAAGAGGAGGTGTGCAAACCTGCCACCCAGAAGAAACCTTTTGGTTTAATGTTGAACCATATCCTGACGAAATGCGGACTAACGCAATCCGCCGATGCGAAGAAGAATAGCTCAAGGATATACTTAGGAGGCGTCAAGCTCTGCGTATAACGAGCACCTTGTCTTGCAACCACCCGAGAACCAGACATATGCCAATTTCGATAATCCAAGAGATGAATCCTTGAAGTTCCAAGAAGTGGAATCTTCAAAGAAGAGAAAGAGATCTCACAAAGAAGAAACGCATCCGGTGAGAAGCCCAAGAAGAGACTTAGGAGGCTTTGGAAAGTCAAATCTGCCAAGCCCTCTGAAGAAGTCTCCCCCGTGGCTCAACCCACTGACGAAGAACCCCAGGGCCCAACCCCTGTGGAAGAGGTGTCTCCTACTGTATCGACAGTAGATCCTGAGCCTTTGGCGGCTACGACGGATAATGAGACATCTGCCAACGAACAAGACTTTAGCGAGTCGGCTGCCCATTTGGAGCCAACAGCTACTTCTCCTTTGCGGGATCCCACACCCGTACAGGATCCATCTTCCTTCAGGGCACCATCCCCTGTAAGGAATCCCACTTCCATACAGGATCACATACCTGTACAGGAATCCCTCGCTACAGCGTCTCCAGACGTTGTACGCAGTCCCTCCCCTGACTCGATTATTAATCAGACCCTTCTCTCTGTCTAAATTGAACATGCCTACGAAAGATTTTTGCAATGGAAAGGCTATAGGCTAGCTCCGTACGAAACACTGTACAACTGGAGCGATTGGAGCCAAGAAGAAAGATTCGTCTCAGAAGTGACGGACTCAACAGAAATTGAGGCCCTGATCCGATGGGACAATTCATCGTGCAAGGAACTAATTGAAAGCCATCTTCTGCACAAATCTGATGCTCGGAGGAAAGGAAAGAACAAGTCAGAGGACTCTCCCACTAATCCAAAAGACGACGAAGATTATGACTCAGACGACGACGACGATGCTTTTCAAGCTGGTCTGAGGATGAGTCGTGAAGAGGCTCAAGCTAGAGACGCCTCTCCACCCAAAGGCGACGAAGGGCTTTCTAATCAAAGCAATCCCCCTTCGCCACAGCATGAGGAAACTCCCGACAAAGAGGAATCAGTCCCTCCAGTCGAGGAAGTAGAAGAAATTTTGGAATAGGCACTTGAGCCTACTGCGACCGAAGAAGTTGTACCTGAAAGACAACAGGAGGAATCAGTCCCTCCTGTATCCATGTCTACTGAAGAATCTTCGCAACAGGAAGCCACTCAACCCTCTGCCGCCGAACCAGAACAAGCTGCTCCCGCCCCTTCAACCATGGAATCCGAGGACGGTATCAAACCTGAGGATGTCCAACTTACCTCACGCCCATCCGTGAATGTAAGAAGGTTGAACAGCTCTGGAGACTTTGCTCAACCAGATTCTCCGATTTCTGCCGCTAGGAAAGAGCGCCTGCGTGCACTTGGTCTTCAAACTGTATTCATTCAGGATGCAGTGAATGCTTTGTCTTCCGTTGAGAAAGCATTGAATTGGATGCATACTTCTGCCGTGGAGGAGATGACCACTCTACAACATGAAGTATCTCGTGTTGTCGAAGCATTCGTGATTCTGCCTGAAGTATTCAAACAAGCTTTGAAAATCATGGAAGACAAGTAGGAGCAACTCCTGAAGGAAGAAGCAACCAAAACACGAATAGCTGAAGCCAAGACCGCATGTGCCATGATTGAAAACAGCTCTCAATTGCGCGCTCACGACAAATGTATCAAAGACATGTCGCAGACGCTTTCCTCCCTCGTAGATAGAATGTCTAACATTGAGACAAAATAGGATGCTGCACTGGAAATCCTAAAAGGTCTTGATGACGACAAAAAGGGGGAAGAGGCAAGAGAAGCTGCTAGGAGAATCAGGATTCAGCAAGAAAGGGAATTTGAGGCTGCTCAAAACAGCATCACTGCCGAGTTAAACAAACTAGCACCTCCCTCCCAAAGTTTTAAGATTTCAGGCTCCCGACCTGAATTTCATGATTCGAATGTTCCGTGGCAAAGCCTAATTCAAAGACCTTCTGAGATTCATCTGCCGACCAACCGCCACCCTACTGCCGACGAAGTGAAGCATTGGAGGAAGAACGAACTGATGAGATACTTTGTCAAACTCATCAGGGAATCTGCCATCTTCAAGAACTATAAAACGTTAGCGGAGGCCGCAGACAAATTTACGAAGATGTTAGAAGACGGAAAACTCCCTCTCCAAATCGAGATGAAATCCAAACACAGAAGAGGAGATCGGATCACCCATCCAGAAGACTGGATTCTTGCCTTTGACAGATCCTATGAAGGAAGAGCTATATACCTGGATCGAGGCAATGATTCTCTTCAGAACTGGTGGCGTGGTACCGATAATGACCCAGGGAAAAAGCCATGGAGGCATGCGGACTATAGATAGGAGCTGAAATCTCTGTATATTATTTTTGTTTTGTAATTTCTCTTCGAAACAGCAAATTCTGTACTCAATTCATTTTGAATATCAAATAAAAGTGTTTGTTTGTCTTGAAAGATTACAACTCGTAATCTACTGTGTTCATGTATGATTACTTAAATTGTTTGATAAACAAACTCAAGTTAGATAACTTGATTGAATATAAAGCTGTACGAACTAGTCTACGAACAGTTCATGATTACAGTTGTAAGCTTAGAATACATTGTAAGATTGTGCCTGCGCGCCAATCATAAGCTTAAGTTGTAATAATCCTTAAACTGTATCAAACATGCCTGCGAGCAGTTCATCATTTAGACTAAAGACAGACCTTTTGACGAAAGACCAAGAAATCTGCCAGAAGACATCAAAGAAGATCGCTTCATGAATAAGGTTTTGGCATCATCAAGAAGACTTGAAAAGTTAAGAAAGTAAGTCTTGGAAAATTGTCAAAAAGGGGGAAATTGTTGGGAAAACAAAGACCCTGTATCGAAACAGCCTGGATATCCGATCCCTGTATCGAATGGTATTTGATAAAGAGGTTTTGACATATATGCCAATCCGAATACAGTAAAGGAAACTGTATCGAAGCTTTGAGGTATTATCCTGTATCGAAGACCTACCTCGAATCAGCATATAGTGAAGCCCTTCAGTACAGCAAGAAGTCTCATAAAAGACCTAGTATGGAAACTGTCTCGAATCTCATACAGTTATCTTCCATACAGCTCACAACAGGACAAAGAAGGAATCTCCAGAAGTCAAGTCCTGTTGAATAAAGAAGTATTTAAATACTCAAGGATAAAGTATTTAAATACTGTCAGTCAACAGATCTTCAAAATCCCGCTAAATCCGGATCGTGCTATAAACCCGTTGGAACGGAATCTCATTCAAACGGATACATCTCAACGGATATATATTTCAGAGACTATATATATCTTATGAAGGCATTGAAGATCAGTTACCAGTCACCTAACACTCAAGCTATCAAAAGTTATCATCAGAGCAAAACATATCTCCAAAGCTTACTGCAATTAAGATCTAAAGAGATATATAGTGCTCATCATCCTGAACAACACTTCATCACCGAAAGCTCTTAAAGTCAAAGTTGTTGTTCACCTTCATTCTATACGTTGAACAAACTCAAGATCAGCCTGTGTGGGTGAACAATCGTGCTTCTCCGGAGCGTGTGTGAAGGATTTGCATTGAAGAAGACGAAGCTTCAGAACTGTGTGTGAAGAAGCAAGTCAAAGCATTAGCTCAAAACCAATCTGTGTGAACGGTTGAAGCTAAGATCTTTATATCAATCTGTGTGAACGATATATTGATTGTGTGTTGTTATAATTACGTAGTTGTGTACATAGTAATTATAATAAACTTTTTACTCCTGTGTGGAGGACCAGTGGACGTAGAGGGGTTTACCTCGAACCACTTTAATTACTGTGTTATTTACCTTCAGCTTTTACTGTTTTAATTACTGTGATTAATTAAGTACACACTATACATTTAGTTGTTGTATCCACAGCAACCTACTGTATCTAAGACTTCCGCTATGCAATCAGATTTAAAATCCATACAGTTTGTTGTTTAAACTATTTTCCAAACTGTATCCAGTGTACTTAGTGGCCAACATCGGTCCAGTAGCCACTGGACTCTTCCTGATCCGACCTTAGCGCGTGCTACACCGGCTGCATAGCGTGCGCTACTCCGACCTACTAGTGCGCGCTACTTACCATTCATAGCGTGCGCTACTTACAACCCAACTGCACTCCAGTGCCTTCTGGACTGCCTGCTTGAACTACACTAGCGTGCGCTACTGTTGAGAGGTAGCGTGCACTACCCGAACTCAATTAGCGCGCGCTAAAGAAAGTATGTAGCGTGCGCTACTCCTCACACACAGCCCACTATGAAGGTGACAAATACGGTACGATTCTCCAACTAGTTTGATGATGAATGATGATTGATACGCGATACAATTACTCTGAACGGTGAATACAATGATTGAATATGAGTGACAAATGATCATTAATGAGTGAAGATTACTGAGTGACAATTAATGAATGATAAATACTGAATGATAATGACTGAATTAAAACCGGGTATTACAATGGGTGAGTAACAAACAAAATGCGAGAGCACGTCCAAGGGAATGTAAATAACACAAGATTTGCCGTGTTTGTTAGGCCCGAACTTGAATGCTCTCGCGAGATATTATTAATACGAATACTTTGGGAGTACAGATATTAATGTAAGAGTAGAATTACAATGAGTGTAAAGACCCTAGTTATCTAGCTCTTGAGTGCTGCTCTGTGAGTTCTTGAACTGTAGGGAGTTCTCGTTTTTGCCGACCGTCTTTTGGTTAAGAGGTTCTGAGAGAGAAATCCTAGATAGAGTCGAGAGAAAAAGCCGAGAGAAAAAGCCGAGAGGTTTCCAAGTGCAGGAAGCCTTCTATTTATAGGAGAGGAGGTAGCTGGGATGTCTTGATCCCGAGCGGGCTATCGCCTTTCTTGTATTATAATAAGCAGGCGATCGTCTCAGCACGTGGGTTGGTCTCCTTAAAGTCTGCAGCAACTGCTGGCAGCCGGATGTGCGAACCAATGAGAGGGCAACACGCGTCTTAAGTTGCTGTCTTGGGAAGTCCCTCCTAGGACCTTTCGGCGGGTCTGTCGGTAGGTGAGGCAATCCTTGCCGTTGACAGCTGTTGATGGGCTGGAGTCAAAGATCCTTGTTCTGCAGCGCCTTTTCCGGATCTGCATGTGGGCCTCTATCCCGACATTTGGTCTTCGCAGACTTGACGGATGTTGGCTTTACATGTGGCATGATGTGGTCGTCCTTGGTCGGGCGCCAAACTCAATCGCCAGGTGCTAAGAGACGATCGCCCTGGATGTCGATCGCTCGGCACTTGGACTTGATCCGGGATCTCCGTTTGGCAAGTTGTCTTGGTTCATCTGATGCTGACTCGGTCGCTCGACCCTTATGACGATCGCCATCGAGGTGTGTTAATCGCGACACAACAATATCCATGAATGCAACGATGATATTAAAATCAATGATTATGAAATGTGGCTAATAAAATTTATGCTTGTGAAGTATGGATATTGGCATCCATAATTTTTGAAAACAAGGATATTGAAATCCATCGAAATTGAAATATATGCCCTTGTAATAAAAATATAATATATGGGCTTACTAAAAGTGAAAAGAACCTCCTAGGGAGATTTTAAATATATTATCAATGCATGCAATGACTCAAAATAAGGTGTGGTGAAGAAAAATTATATGTTGTACTTTTTTCTTGACTAAGGTATTATTTCAATGGTTTTCCTAGCAAGGTTTTTAACGAGACAGCTTAATCACAATTAATATGAATCTCCAAAAAAAGGATTGACATGTATTGCAATATTATAAAAATATGAGTTGGAGATGACAAATTGCACATGATATACTAATCCATGGTGGATTTTTGAAATGTTTGGGGCATATGTATATAAAATACGCATTGCACTCTTTTTTTCTGGACTGAGGTTTTGTCTCGTTGGGTTTTCCTAACAAAACTTTGAACGAGGCAACACGAACGACGTATTAGCATGACTAATGTACTCTTTTTCCTTCATTAGGTTTTTTCTAACTGGGTTTTTCCTAATAAGGTTTTAACGAGGCATCACCATGGTATAATGAGGAACACTACAGAGATCATAATTATTCCTCAAATATTTGAAAACAAAAGGAATAGTTGTACTCTTTTCATTGGATCAAGTTTTCCCACACGATTTTCTTGACAAGGTTTTGATAGGGATGGCAAAAAAAACACGGGTCCGGATACCCGGATTTTTTTACCCGAATAGGTCCAATTCGGATAACAAAATTCGGGTCCGGTTCGGTTCCGGGGCATGGGGTACCCACCTCGATATATATATATATATATATATATATATATATATATTTATATATATATATATTAAAGTAGTAATAGATTAAAATTAATAATATTATATATGTAATATTATTCCGAGAGAAAAAAAATATTAACCCACGGGCACCCGCTGGGTACTCAGAACCGAGCGGGCGGACCCGAAAAAAATTTGGCGGGTCTGGGGCCAGTTTTTAACCGCAGGTCCGGGTCTGAGTAGGCAATACCCGGCCCCGACCCGCCCCATTACCATCCCTCGGTTTTGATGAGACAACACGTGGATACTCCAACAATAAATGATATATATATGACATATTCACTCGGTTTTTGTCCCAAGAGATTTTAGTGAGGCAACTGATGAGTATCCTACAATCAATAATACACGTGGAAGAGAATTACTATTCACTCAGTTTTTGTCACAGGAGGTTTTCTGAGACGGCAGATGAATGCTCATACAAGAATGATCGAGATAAGGAGAGCAAATTTATGAGATTACAGATTGCTGATTTTTTATTCCACAGGATTTTCCCAGCAACATTATGATGCATCAAGATATGATCGTTAGAAGCTCGACTACAAACAATTTGAAAGTTTTTCTCCCACTAGATTTTACTTCAAACTAGTTCACTGGAAATTTATGTAAATAGTCATTCACTGGGGAATATTATAATATAAATTACCAGTGTAATAGTAAATCACTATTCTTGTGAAAGTGATATATAGTTTATTTTATATGATGTGAATGATTATTTTGCCCTAGTATCATTATGTAATTAGGATTTTGCAATCTGAAAATTTTCTATAAATATAACTTCAATTATTAATGAAAATCATATCATTCTCTCCATTCTCTCTCTAAATTCTTTTGCATAACACGAGTTTCATAACAAATATAATATTAACGCAACTGGAATTTATTGAAGATGGATCAAGGCGACCGCTTGCAAGCACTCTCAGGGGCTGTTTACTTGTGACTTAATCAGCTTAATAGATAAAATGTCTTATTCACTCAGACGCTTGGAGGTGTTTACTTGTGGCTTAATGGCTTATTCGCGTAAACAAAAATAGCTTCTTCATTAAGCATGAAAAGGGGTGTTGTCCCCATTAAGACAAAAAAATGACCCCCTACCCTTAATTGAAAAACACACATTTATATATACAATATAAATAATTTAGGAGCAAAAAATGACTCTCCTATTCCCATTATATATACTCATTTATATATATAATATAAAAAATTTAGGTTAATATAAATGAATGTAATATATATTATTCATATATAAATAATATACATTATTAATTTATATATAATATTTGTTACTATATATTATTGTATAAATAAACTTTTGTATCTACAAAATATCATATATATATATATATATATATTATTAATATATAAATAAATATTAAATATTACTTATATATTAACATTATTCATATGTATAATATTTATTACATGTTCTTATCTATTTAAAATATATTTCTATATCTAAATATATATTGTATATTATACATATAATTTATATATGTATTAAATATTTTATATATATCATTTATGTATAATATTTTGTTTAAATTTAAATAATATATATATAAGATGAGTCAAATTTGATTCTTCAATAATGTTTAAATTTGTCTACTTGTGTTTGAATTTGGCTACTTTATGTTTGAACTTAATTTCTTTGTGTTTGAAATTGGATTTTTAAGTACTTTATGAATTTATGTTTTGATTTTTGGATTATATCATTTATATTGCTTAAAAATAAACAACAATTTATAAAATAGATTATAATTCATATTCAAGGATAAATCGGTCATTTATGTTATTCATACAATTTATTCAGATGAAAAAGTAAACAACAGCATCAATTTACCCAAACAGATATATTTACCCAGACAGATAAATTTACCCAGACAGACGCCATTTACCGGACAAAGGCAAACAGCCCCTCACTCAACTTCCCAAGTAAGCGATTTTCGACAACCTTTAACAACCCAATGTCGGGTGTCGCAGATATAATCCCAGAAAATGGAAGAATCAGCAAACCTAGAGAGCTTTCTCCAATGGGGTGCTGCACTCGGAATCGCAGACTCTCCAAGTTCACACAACAACCCTTCTCACTCTTGTCTCGGCCAATCTTTGTCCGTCTCCCATTTTCCGGAAGCTGGCGGGTAAAAAACATCACACACACCCTACACTTGAATTTATGCATGTGTAATCATAATAGCAACGGTAGAAGTATTCTGACGATTGATGCAGGAGAGGTTTAGCTGCTGCGCGTGTTTTAAGGAAAGGTGAGTTGGTTCTGAGGGTTCCGAAGGCGGCTCGATGACTAGCGATTGTCTTATTGGCAATGACTACAAGTTGTCTGCGCTTTTGAGAAATACCCTTTACTCTCTTCTACTCAGTTAGGTATTTTTGATGTTTCGTCTTTCCGTCTCTTTGAAAGCCTTTAGGTGTTCATCCACCGAGGTAACTAGCGGGGCAAGAGTTTTTTTGGTTATGTACTTCCAGGAAAGTTCTTAGTGTCCATAATTTTTATTTTCTCAGACAGGGGACCCATAAAACGATCCTAACCATATAGTTATGATTGAAGTATTTTGAATGTAAATGTGTAATGTATGTATATCCTAATTTATGAATCATAATTTATAGTTTTCGAGTTCATTTTTTTTAATCAACCGATCTCTTTTTTTTTCTTAAATACTTGTAGATAACTCTATTTTAAACAAAATCAACTAATATTCATCACTAGATTAACATAAAATATCGTAAGAATTTATGTTATCAAATTCAAAACCCACTTGTGATTAAGCAACTAAATTGGTAAATGCTGTCACTTACTAAGAACAAACAAGTAATATAGGCTATATTCTATTTGGTTCAGATATTTTCCATTGCTTTTTTGAATGAAGTGAACAAGGGCAGGAGTTCTTGGTGGTTCCCTTACCTTAAGCAGTTTCCTCGAAGTTATGATTTGCTAGCAAGTTTTAGTCGGTTTGAGATTGAGGCTTTGCAGGTTAGTTTTGTATGATTCAGTTTTTGGCAGTGCCATTACATCTAAATATTTAAAGAATTGCTACATAAGTGATTCTCCTTTAGAAGAGGTGGTTTGATGGGAAGCATGTAAAACAATCACTTGTAGATTGATGACGCCATTTGGACTGCAGAAAAGGATGTTCTTAATAGCAAAATGGAATGGGAAGAAGCTACTCCTCTTATGCGTGAAGTTAATCTCAAGCTTCAGCTACGAATATGTTTCGAAAGAAAATATGTTTGATTAGATCAAATGATCTTCACTCTAAGTTGTTCTAGGGGATAGAAATATACCTCTAGACCTTAGATGATTCTTTGAGTTATTTTCATAAAACCTAATGCTATGTATTGAAGCCAATCAACATAGAAATATAGTGGATTGATTCAATATATAAGGGGCGTTTTATAGTTCGAAAGAGAAACCGTCTTTTTAAGGAAAATCGAATCTACACAACATAATAAGTAAATTCATCTTATGATCTCCTATACATCTTCTATAACTAATGATGAACTAAGTTTGTAATCCCAACTATTTCATTATATCTTTTATTAATCTATTATTAGTGCAATCTTTCATTTCCTTGAATATTAGAACTATTATTGCATTTTCTTTGCAATTGTCAAACCAAACTCTTAAATTGTGTGTTTCAATCTTATAAATCTATATAACAAATAGTTAAATAGTGTATAATTCAATATATAACCTAACTTCCTCGTGGGATCGATAAACCGGGCTCAAAAAGTCCACTTACTACTTGATACGATATCGTGCACTTGCGATAGTTACACTAAAGATGTGTCAAGTTTTTGGCGCCATTGCCGGGGAAGTATAAGTGTTATTTTTGAAATCTTACATTGTAAACTATTTTTATAGATACAATTTCTCGATGTTGTAACTTAGTACTCAATTGTATTTGTCCGGTCAAGTGGCGGATAACGGTACTCCGTGACTATTAAAGTCGGAATTTTCAGTTTCCCACAACAACTGATATTTATAGATATTTTCTCCAATTATTTTCATTTTTTTATCATGGAAGAAACTTTGAATAAAATTGAAAAAAGATTTCACTTTCTGAGCAAAAATGTCATTTTAAAAATTTACAAGACAAGACTTGAAAGGATGAGGTTGCTTATGAATAAAAGCATACCTTTTGACATTAGATTCATAATTGAAGCCAAAGTGAGAATAGCAGGTGAATTCACAGAAATACCTACTAGATTTTTACCACGACTAGGAAAAAGTTCATATGTCAAGAAACGACGAGCAAAGATAATAGCCATGTAATACCCGGTTGTAATTCATTCATTTTCATTCAGTAATTATCAGTCTGTAATTGTCACTCAGTGTATTTTCACTCAATTATAATCATTCATCAATCATGTTCATTCACCGTGTTCACCGTTCGGAAAAACTTCGAGTTGTGTATCGTTATTGTTCATTGTTTCAACTTTCCTCATATGAGTTCGACCTTGTTAGATCACCATTAATTTTTGGTAACTCCAAAAATTCTAAATCTTTGCAATATTATATAGCATCGAGTTAGCTTTCCAATGGTTCAAACGGTGAGTCAATCGGAGTCCGGACGAGAGAGTTATGGTCGTTTTAGCTCACCCGCTCATTTTTCAGCTTTTGGCCGATCACCGCCGACCGGACTCGGTCGTGTCGTCCGACACGGCCCGTGCCGTACTCGTCCGGAAATGCCGAAGTATCTGCCCACAGGACTCGACCGTGTCGTTTGGCACGGCCGAGTCGAACTCTTCCGGATAAGCGAGCCAGGCGCGGGACGCGGCCGTGTCCCGGGACACGGTCGAGTCATGCCGAGTCATGTCGGACGGGTCACTATCGGAAGGCCCTCGCGCCGCGCGACCGTGTCAAGCGAGGACACGGTCGAGTCCTGTCGGCCGGTATGCGACACGACCGTGCCGATCGGCACGGGCCGTGTCCGGCAGGTAGTCAACCCTATAAATTCGTTTTTGAGCATTTCACTCATTTCTTTCCCTTTTCTTCACCTACAACCGAGAGAGAGAGCTTGAGGGAGGGTTTTTCCTTCACAAATCATTTGAGTGTTTGATTTTCTTCATCTCCTTTCGATCGTGAAGCCCGGATAATCAATCTAACGCGTGTTCTTCGGATTAAAGTACTTGGATCTTCAAAGGTAATATTCTTCAACACCTTGGATTTCGAATTTTGTGTTGAGTTGTGATGTTTTGGACGTTATAATCATGTTATATGAAGGGATATGTATATGATTATGAGTTTGTATAAGGATTCATTGGATTATTGAGGAATTATTCAAGAACACCTTGAATATCGAGTTGGAATTGGGGATTTTCGACTAATTGTTGTTATAATCACGTTTTTGGACATTCATTGTAACATCCCCAAAACCATATGGGAATATTACACGCCGTAGACCCTTTCCACAAGGATCTACCAGGCTAAACATCCATAAACAACCAAATGCTTGCCCAGCCAGGGTCAAACAATAAAATGATACAGACCGATATGGTCACTTACACGTGAATACACAGACCGATGAGGTCACACAACCCAATCGATAAAACTGACTTAAATAACATTACCCACACAGGGGTCTAAATACAATACAGCGGAAGACTGAAATCAACTCTGACAACACAACAAAAATCAAAACAACTCTCGACTCATGATTTGTTTCGCTGCTCGTCATCCTCTTGTGCCAATCCTGTGACTGCTCCCCTGTATCTGCTTGTACCGGACGCAAAGCAGACATCCACCCCCCAATTACTCGGGGGTTAGTAAAACTCCACTGTTTTACTAGTGCAAGTATCAAACCATACGAAATGTAACAAGCAAATAGCAACTACGAATTTAACACGGAAATCAATTATCAAAATATTCCCGAGAAGTTTTAGAATTTTGAACTCAAGTAAGAGATATTTGAAAAGGAACACATCATCTCGGGAAATTTTAAAGCAGAAATTCTTTTGGACCTTGAGTCTCAAATTACAAAACCTTTTTGTAAACATTAGGGCCTTAGCCCGATTCTCGTTTCAAAGCACACTAGATAATATATCATTATGAGTCCGAGACCCATATTTAAAATGTTACCCAAACAATCACTGCTACACGGTCATTGTTCGTACACTTCATGTACCGAACTCCATAGGCCTCGACGGACCTTACCGGACCACACACGCCTGCTCGTACACATCATGTACCGAACTCCGAGGCCTCAGCAGACCTTACCGGACCACACACACTGTTCGTACACATCATGTACCGAACTCCGAGGCCTCAACGGACCCTACCCGGCTACAACATCGTTCGTACACATCATGTACCGAACTCCGGAGGCCTCGTCGGACCCTACGGATCACACACCTTATCCGTACACGTCATGTACCGGACTCCAGAGGCCTCGTCGGACCACTACGGTTCACACACTTTGTTCGTACACATCATGTACCGAACTCCGGAGGCCTCGTCGGACCCTACTGGATCACACACACATCGACTGACACAATTCATAATCATTAATTGTCAAGTCATTCCACATTACGCCGAAATGTACAATCTGGCATGTAAACCAAAACAACACAAACATCATTATCATCACAACGACTCTTAACCATCACAACACACATTCGGTACACAATACATTGAACAAACACGTGTACAACCATCTCATATGTACATCGCAATCTGCACAAATGGCACAACGCCTAACACATATACCAATATATCACTATTATCACAAAGCCTTCAAATTTGGAAAACACAACCAACTCAACGGAACATATTTACGGAGGCAAGCAAAATCGTCATACAAATCATACGTAATTACTATTCACAAGATACAAGTCGTATAATAAGATACTTGCCTCGATAGTCGGCACCCGAATATTGACGAATACGGCACAACCGGAAAACCCCGAACACCTACAATCCTCCGTGAAATCCAGCGGAAACACGGTTACTATGAGATTAACAATTGAAAACAAAGGAAAACACGGTCAAGAATTGAAGGGAACCCTTTGAGACATTTGATCGGATACTAAATGTTCAAGGTTCCTAAGAAAACCAAAAATCCCGATTGGGTTCCAACGAACTCAAAATACGGATATACAATCCGTAGAACATGTCCAAAACAACGGAAATCCCAACAAACTATCGAAGGGAAACTCATTGGGACATTTAATCGAACACTAAATGTTCAATAATTCCCAAGAACACTCGAATCGTCAATCGAGTTAAACAAACTCGATATATGGATATACAACCCATAGAACACGATTAATAACATCATACTACACCAATCGATGTATCAAAATCGGATTAGAAACGAAATCAAGAACAATTTCTCCAAAAAGTCAACTTGAAGGAAAATCAAGAATATACCTTGATTTGACGAAGAACACGGATTGGATGATGATATAATCCACAAGAATCTTCCAAAATGCCTTGGAAATGATTAGAATCGGCCAAGAACTCGATTTCCCGAGCCTCCCGTCGCCAGACGCCGAAAAAGGAAGAAAAATCGCGTAGGAAATGAAATCTGGCCGAGCCAGGCTATATATAGCCGGCAGGGTTACGGCCGTAACCGGCAGGCCTTACGGCCGTAACTCGGTCCCTTACGGCCGTACTCGGCAGGCCTTACGGCCGTAACCGGCATTCGTCAAAAATCTGCCCAGCACCAGCCGGACACTTACGGCCGTAACCGGCCTTCGTCAAAATCCGCCCAGCGCTCGTACGGCCGTACCCGATCACGCTTACGGCCGTAACTCGCACACCTTACGGCCGTAACCGGCACCTTACGGCCGTAACTCGGCCAGGCCAGGCCCTGCTCCGGCCGTGACTCGGCCGTGGCCACTCCGACGGCCCGGACGACCCCGAAACCCGAACCTGAGTAAAAATCGAAGATACGGTTACGAAGTACTCGCAAAGAAGAATCCAAGCACTAAGAGAACACACGATTCCGACCATCCGAAGTGTCGGAATTCGACAACGGAAGTAATTACCCCAAACTTTTGGAAATTACAAAAATGGCCCAAAACATCCGAAAATCACGATACGTGATCGAAACACCGAACCAAAGCTCGCAACATGAATAATAACATTAAATGAACTTGCGAGAAACTCGAAACGACAGTTTCGGACGAGATTCGCAAGAATCAAGCTCAAGTGCGGAAAAGTCGCTAAAAAGAACGGAACTCAACAAAACGACACCGAAACGAACTCGGATGATAAAAAGTGCAGAATTAATCACTCTCGAAATGACGAAACGGTCATGAGCGAGTCGTCAAAACGGACTTCCGCCGAAAAAAAAAAGAAAATTACCGAAATTCGAAATTGCGGATATTACATTCTACCCTCCTTAAAAGAAGTTTCGTCCCGAAACTTAAAACAAGTAGGGGGAAGCAATATACCCTGCCAGGAAAACTCGACGAGATACGCAAAAACCGAAAACTCGCGCCCGACGGCAAACGCCGCAAGAAACGCAAAGAGACATACGGCGTGAAAACACGCTCCACGACGACCAATACAACGTCGCCGTTAGGAACATAATAAAGTCAACAAGTGACAAGCGTCATCAAACAGATAATACAATCAAGTCGATTATCCGAACAATCACAAAACATATCCAACGAAAATCAATACGATTGACCAACCCAACGGTATATCAATCAAAACATGAGCCACACGCCGAACAAATACGGAATTCCACCGCCCAAGGGTTGGAAGATCGAAAACGAGACTAATTTCCCGAACTTAAGGGAATTTGAAGGAGTCCGAATGTTCAACAATCACGAAACGAGATCAACAAAATCGAACAATCAAACGATCGAACCACAAAGATCGAGACAACAAAAATCGAACGATCATGTTCGGATCACGAAGAACAATAAGGTTCAACCGACAACTCCGAGGTTCACATCTCGACTCGAGACAAAACATGATCCGGTGAAAACAACAAGATGCTGATCGCATAAGACCCACAGAAAGGGAATAACAATTGAAAAGTCACAACGACGAACGAGTAATTCGAAATAATACCACCCTCGTTCGATCAACAAAAGCAAGGTGACAAGCTCGTAAAACGTCAATGAACATAAACGAGTCGGCAGAGTCGAAAATACGAAGTTCCAAATCCGATCCACTTTGAATAAAAGAACTAGTAGAACCAAAAGATGTTACTTAGAACAAGGTTCACAAGAATCGAATCGAACTCGGAAAAGTCACAATGATACCGTGTCGACCCAAAACAAGATCACACTGCTTCGAATGATGAACCCGAAATACAAAACAAGTTCAGACGATCAACGAACATGAGCGAATCGATAGACTGGAGAAAGAGAAAATGAAGAAGTCCAAAAACAATACGGGTATTACATTCGACCTCTTATAAAAGAAGGTCGTCCCCGATACTCACAATAACGAAATCAAGGAGACGACACAACAGGCAATCGACAGAAACATCCTTCAAAGGCCTCTCAAAGCCGATTCTGATATCTGTCTTTGAAGCGCGAACTCCGAAAGTCTCGGTAGCCAATTCGCAAAACTGAATTCGGTGACCCTCGAGTCCACACTCGAAATGTGTTACTGACGAGAAGGACAAATTGCACGTACATTCCCCCGGCACATCACGGTTGAAATGCCTTGGCTCGGCATACCGAAAATACAAATGCTAGATACAATGGAACATAACACCGCAAAACAACATACCGGAGATGCCAACTCAGCACAACAAGGAATCCTAACACATAGCATATACAACGATTACCATTGTAAAGTAATACACACACAAACACTACAACAACGACGGTATCGTTTGGCGATCTCAATGGCCCGAACGATAACCAGCACGTAATACAAACATCATGAAACAATCACATATGTACACCAACGTACAAACTCAAGCTTCAACATCTCACACTCGTGTGGGACACGCAATCCACCACGAGACGACAACCATTAAGTACCAGTTCACACCTCTCACAGAGGGCTAGTACAACAAATACGTGGCAACGCCTCAACGTTCATGCCACCAACTCGATCATATTCGGGAGTTAACATCATAGCGACAAAGCCAACATCATACATACATACCCAGCCCTCAAACGGGAATGGATAGTTTTTAAAAACGAAAACCTCATTCGGAAAATAATTTAGAAAAACACCGGTCGATCTTGAGTATCACATTTCCAAAAAAAAGTAAAAACGTGAAACATCATTATCGAGACTTTGGAAAACCATTTCGCATTTGATAAAAATGAGGACACTTTCTTTTAGTGAAAAGCTTTCAGAATATTCGACCCTCGGGTCTAAGTAAAAGTGTTTATGAAACATTGAAAATATCTCAAACATTTTGGTCCTCGAGGTAGAAGAATTTTGAAACATATTGTGGCACCCTGGAAGTACCGCGAGAAAACAATTGATTTTAAACGTACGTCTCGAAATTTATTTCTAAGATACTCAAGTTTTCGAAAATAATTCAATGCCAAAGAAAAAGGACGATGCCAAAAAGGCTAGAATGCCCAAAAATTTCAGGTAATTACACAAAACTTTATAGCGCCGTGGGTCCCACGCCGGAACCCACAGGATAAAACCATTTACAAAAATGCCAACAAGGGCAATGACGGTAATATTTCAAAACTCACAAAGGCCATTTACAAAATACTAAATACCGTCATAAGAATTTCGCCAAAATGATCAAGGCCATAATGCCAAAAACTCGGTTAAGGGAATCGGTTTTCGAAATAAAACTCAGTAGGTAAAATACCGAAAGTCATTACAAAAGAACTCACGCAATGGAAAAAGGAATACACCCAACATGCACAATCCAATTGAATGCATCTCACAAAGATCTAGTTTAAACATACAACAAAACCATTCATCGGAGTTTCTCACGAACTCAATCATCGATACCTTATTCGAAACCCATCAAGGTTCTCAATTTTTACACCATACCACCCCTCACAGTGGTTCAAAGGTAAAACAACAATAGGCCCAGTTTTATACATATACTATATATCACACGTATTAAATACAACTATATTCACAACACCGTACAAATAAAATTATGCACCGCAATTAACTCATTAAGATAAAATCGAGATACACAGGTATTACGCATAAAGGAGGAGACTTACATCCACAGGCCGCACGGAGATGACGGTCGCCCACGATACTAATCTCATCCGACAACATATCCGACACATTGTGACTACGCACAACTCAACTTGTCACCTGACGACTCGAACGACAAGACAACACATTACTCGACAAACCACGACTTGACTCAACCCGACAGCCTAGGTTTCCGCAACCTAATCTCCGATACCATAAATGTAACATCCCCAAAACCATATGGGAATATTACACGCCGTAGACCCTTTCCACAAGGATCTACCAGGCTAAACATCCATAAACAACCAAATGCTTGCCCAGCCAGGGTCAAACAATAAAATGATACAGACCGATATGGTCACTTACACGTGAATACACAGACCGATGAGGTCACACAACCCAATCGATAAAACTGACTTAAATAACATTACCCACACAGGGGTCTAAATACAATACAGCGGAAGACTGAAATCAACTCTGACAACACAACAAAAATCAAAACAACTCTCGACTCATGATTAGTATCGCAGCTCGTCATCCTCTTGTGCCAATCCTGTGACTGCTCCCCTGAATCTGCATGTACCTGGACGCAAAACAGACATCCACCACCGATTACTCGGGGGTTAGTAAACTCCACTGTTTTACTAGTGCAAGTATCAAACCATACGAAATGTAACAAGCAAATAGCAACTACGAATTTAACACGGAAATCAATTATCAAAATATTCCCGAGAAGTTTTAGAATTTTGAACTCAAGTAAGAGATATTTGAAAAGGAACACATCATCTCGGGAAATTTTAAAGCAGAAATTCTTTTGGACCTTGAGTCCCAAATTACAAAACCTTTTTGTAAACATTAGGGCCTTAGCCCGATTCTCGTTTCAAAGCACACTAGATAATATATCATTATGAGTCCGAGACCCATATTTAAAATGTTACCCAAACAATCACTGCTACACGGTCATTGTTCGTACACATCATGTACCGAACTCCAGAGGCCTCGACGGACCTTACCCGGACCACACACGATGTTCGTACACATCATGTACCGAACTCCGGAGGCCTCAACGGACCTTACCCGGACCACACACACTGTTCGTACACATCATGTACCGAACTCCGGAGGCCTCAACGGACCCTACCCGGCTACAACAGCGTTCGTACACATCATGTACCGAACTCCAGAGGCCTCGTCAGACCCTACCTGGATCACACACCTTATCCGTACACGTCATGTACCGGTCTCCAGAGGCCTCGTCAAACCCTACCTGGTTCACACACTTTGTTCGTACACATCATGTACCGAACTCCAGAGGCCTCGTCAGACCCTACCTGGATCACACACACATCGAATCGACACAATTCATAATCATTTAAATGTCAAGTCATTCCACATTACGCCGAAATGTACAATCAAGCATGTAAACCAAAACAACACAAACATCATGACCATCACAACGACTCTTAACCAACACAACACACATTCGGTACACAATACATTGAACAAACACGTGTACAACCATCTCATATGTACATCGCAATCCTGCACAAATGGCACAACGCCTAACACATATACCAATATATCACTATTATCACAAAGCCTTCAAATTTCGGAAAACACAACCAACTCAACGGAACATATTTACGGAGGCAAGCAAAATCGTCATACAAATCATACGTAATTACTATTCACAAGATACAAGTCGTATAATAAGATACTTGCCTCGATAGTCGGCACCCGAATATTCCGACGAATACGGCACAACCCGGAAAACCCCGAACACCTACAATCCTCCGTGAAATCCAACGGAAACACGGTTACTATGAGATTAACAATTGAAAACAAAGGAAAACACGGTCAAGAATTGAAGGGAACCCTTTGAGACATTTGATCGGATACTAAATGTTCAAGGTTCCTAAGAAAACCAAAAATCCCGATTGGGTTCCAACGAACTCAAAATACGGATATACAATCCGTAGAACATGTCCAAAACAACAGAAATCCCAACAAACTATCGAAGGGAAACTCATTGGGACATTTAATCGAACACTAAATGTTCAATAATTCCCAAGGACACTCGAATCGGCAATCGAGTTAAACAAACTCGATATATGGATATACAACCCATAGAACACGATTAATAACATCATACTACACCAATCGATGTATCAAAATCGGATTAGAAACGAAATCAAGAACAATTTCTCCAAAAAAGTCAACTTGAAGGAAAATCAAGAATATACCTTGATTTGACGAAGAACACGGATTGGATGATGATATAATCCACAAGAATCTTCCAAAATGCCTTGGAAATGATTAGAATCGGCCAAGAACTCGATTTCCCGAGCCTCCCGTCGCCAGACGCCGAAAAAGGAAGAAAAATCGCGTAGGAAATGAAATCTGGCCGAGCCAGGCTATATATAGCCGGCAGGGTTACGGCCGTAACCGGCAGGCCTTACGGCCGTAACCGGCAGGCCTTACGGCCGTAACTCGGTCCCTTACGGCCGTACTCGGCAGGCCTTACGGCCGTAACCGGCATTCGTCAAAATCGCCAAAGACTAAATGGACACTTACGGCCGTAACTTCGCACACCTTACGGCCAGAATCGCCTTCACAAAATCCGCCCAGTAACGGCCGTACCCGATCACGCTTACGGCCGTAACTCGCACACCTTACGGCCGTAACCGGCACCTTACGGCCGTAACTCGGCCAGGCCAGGCCCTGCTCCGGCCGTGACTCGGCCGTGGCCACTCCGACGGCCCGGACGACCCCGAAACCCGAACCTGAGTAAAAATCGAAAATACGGTTACGAAGTACTTGCAAAGACGAATCCAAGCACTAAGAGAACACACGATTCCGACCATCCGAAGTGTCGGAATTCGACAACGGAAGTAATTACCCCAAACTTTGGGAAATTACAAAAATGGCCCAAAACATCCGAAAATCACGATACGTGATCGAAACACCGAACCAAAGCTCGCAACATGAATAATAACATTAAATGAACTTGCGAGAAACTCGAAACAACAGTTTCGGACGAGATTCGCAAGAATCAAGCTCAAGTGCGGAAAAGTCGCTAAAAAGCACGGAACTCAACAAAACGACACCGAAACGAACTCGGATGACAAAAAGTGCAGAATTAATCACTCTCGAAATGACGAAACGGTCATGAGCGAGTCGTCAAAACGGACTTCCAAAAAAAGAAAATTACGAAATTGAAATTGCGGATATTACATTCTACCCTCCTTAAAAGAAGTTTCGTCACGAAACTTAAAACAAGTAGGGGAAGCAATATACCTGCCAGGAAAACTCGACGAGATACGCAAAACCGAAAACTCGCGCCCGACGGCGAAACGCTGCAAGAAACGCAAAGAGACATACGGCGTGAAAACACGCTCCACGACGACCAATACAACGTCGCCGTTAGGAACATAATAAAGTCAACAAGTGACAAGCGTCTTCAATCAGATATTTCAATCAAGTCGATTATCAGAACAATCACAAAACACATCCAACGAAAATCAATACGATTGACCAACCCAACGGTATATCAATCAAAACATGAGCCACACGCCGAACAAATACGAATTCCACCGCCCAAGGGGTGGAAGAACGAAAACGAGACTAATTTCCCGAACATAAGCGAATTTGTAACGAGTCTGAATGTTCAACAATCACCAAACGCGATCAACAAAAGCGAACAATCAAGCGATCGAACCACAAAGATCGAGACAACAAAAATCTAACGATCATGTTCGGATCACGAAGAACAATAAGGTTCAACCGACAACTCAGAGGATCACATCTAGACACGAGACAAAACAAGATACGGAGAAAACAACAAGATGCACAAACGCATAATATCCGCAGGAAATGTAATAACATTTGAAAAGTCACAACTACGAACGAGTAAATCAGAAATAATACCACCCACGCTCGATCAACAAAAGCAAGGGCGGGACAAGCTCAGAAAACGTCAATGAACATAAACGAGTCGACAGAGTCGAAAATACAGAAGTTCCAAATCCGATCCACTTTGAATAAAAGAACTAGTAGAACCAAAAGATGTTACTTCCGAACAAGGTTCACAAGAATCGAACTGAACTCGGAAAAGTCACGCGATACAGTCGACACAAAACAAGATCACAGCTCGTTCGAATGATGAACCCGAAATACAAAACAAGTTCAGACAGTATCAACGAACACGAGCGAATCGATAGACTGGAGAAAGAGAAAATGAAGAAGTCCAAAAACAATACGGGTATTACATTCGACCTATTATAAAACAAGGTCGTCCCCGATACTCACAATAACGAAATCAAGGAGACGACACAACAGGCAATCGACAGAAACATCCTTCAAAGGCCTCTCAAAGCCGATTCTGATATCTGTGCTGAAGCGCGAACTCCGAAAGTCTCGGTAGCCAATTCGCAAAACTGAATTCGGTGACCCTCGAGTCCACACTCGAAATGTGTTACTGACGAGAAGGACAAATTACACGTACATTCCCCCGGCACATCACGGTTGAAATGCCTTGGCTCGGCATACCGAAAATACAAATGCTAGATACAATGGAACATAACACCGCAAAACAACATACCGGAGATGACAACTCAGCACAACAAGGAATCCTAACACATAGCATATACAACGATTACCATCCGAAGTGTCGGAATTCGACAACGGAAGTAATTACCCCAAACTTTGGGAAATTACAAAAATGGCCCAAAACATCCGAAAATCACGATACGTGATCGAAACACCGAACCAAAGCTCGCAACATGAATAATAACATTAAATGAACTTGCGACAAACTCGAAACAACAGTTTCGGACGAGATTCGCAAGAATCGAGCTCAAGTGCGGAAAAGTCGCTAAAAAGCACGGAACTCAACAAAACGACACCGAAACGAACTCGGATGACAAAAAGTGCAGAATTAATCACTCTCGAAATGACGAAACGGTCATGAGCGAGTCGTCAAAACGGACTTCCGCCGAAAAAAAAAAGAAAATTACCGAAATTCGAAATTGCGGATATTACATTCATAACGGATTATTGATCGTATTGGAGATGTTTTGTTGGTTTGAAACACTTCTTGGGGATTTGAGGTTGGTATTGTTGAGGTTTAGTTGTAAACAACCGGAGTTTGGCCACAACGTATTCGATATAATGCCCCAATGAACTTAATTTAATCGTATCGACGTTTTGAGTTCGTTATATTCGTGTTTGATTCGTATATTGAACGAGTTGTTGGATATTGTATAATTCAAGGTTGTTCGAGCGACCGATATCTCAATTAGGACGTTGTTCCTGGAAGGATAATTGTCACTGGTATTGTGTAAGTTGATTCTTACTCAGTTATAAGGATATTCATTTCCTTTTGTTGTTGTTCATTCATAATCGTAACTCATTCATCATTGTGTTAACCGTATTAAAACTTGTCATTGTCAATTAATCACTTGACCACAAGGAGCGGTTTCCAATCATTTTGTTGAGCTATCATTCATTTCACTATCATTTTATCTCGGTGAGTCATTATTCGTTTCCGATGTCACTTTTGTTATATCGTGGCATTCCGGTCATCTTGGCGTGCCGTTGGTATGTGTAGGATTTTCATGTCGGGCACAATTATGTCGTGTGTTGGTTGTTGGCCTCACATTGGGTACTGCACACGAGTCGATTGCTTCGTGAGGCGATTAGGAACAAGAACACGTGTGTATTCGAATGATACACGTTGGTGGCTAGAGCACGGACACATTTCCATCCGGGCGTAGTGTGGCGCCACCCTTTGAGCAAGATCTTGTTAGTTGATTCATTGAGCTTGTTTGATTGCGTATGTTTTCAAGTAGATTGTGTTTTTATCTAACCGCTTCTTTTTATTCGTTCTTGTGGTTTATACTACATATTTATATGATTGTGTTTATTCAACTCTGGAGGATTGTTGTTCTGTATAACTGACCCCGTTTGGGGATATTTGTTTCTCAGGTCATGGCAAGGCAAAGGCACAGGGAGAGCACGTTGACGGCGAGGAGTCCCAATGATACTAGAAGGGGGTCCCAGTCTGTTCAGTCATTTATTCAGTCATTTATGTTTCCTTTATTTATTCCGCTGCAGACATTCCGTTTGAATACTCATTTCATTCAGTGTTGTGTATTTTATCGTCACATAAAATACACATGTATTCTATTTTATCCTGGGTATGTTGTATGAAACTCCTAATCGAAGTAATTGATGTTGTAATGTGGTTCGGTACTACATTTACCCTGTGTAATTCATCCTTTTTCATTTGCCTGGTGGGTCCCAGTCGGGGGTCCACGGCACTGTAATATCCGCCTAGTTTGGGGTGTTACAGAGTTGGTATCGGAGCGTGGTTTTGAATACTACCTTCCGAGTCATGTCTCATTTGAAATCATCGTCATCGGGCTAGTATCATTAGACTTTCGCGTCACGTGTGACCTGTGCAGATGCCGAGCCAATCAGACCGAAAGAACTGTAAGATTTCTAACGCCATGGTATAATTTCTGGCAATTATCATTCATTCATAATTTATCAGTTAACAATCCTCAAACATCATTTTCATTTTGACCAGGACGGTCATTTTAACTCATTAATCACTCAATTCATTTCATTACTCGGTTGTTGATCTGGAAGATCATATAATTAATCTTGTTAACTTGTTCAAGATAATCATTTCAATAATTTCATCAGAAATCATGTCACCTCGATTAATCGTTCATGTAAACACTGTGTTAGAGCGTATGCTCATTTTCATCACCTCATGTCATAGTCATAATGTGATATTCATGCGAGAGATATAATCATCATGTAACTTTCCACTTCAGTATGGAAAGAGCTGGCAGAGGACGAGGAGGACGAGGCCGTGGTGCGGGCCGAATCCCGAGAGCTCGTGTGAACACACGTGCGAATGCGAGAAACAATGCCAATTCATCGAGCAGCGACGCTGCCACTCATTCACCTGGGCGTGATCATTCACTATCGGGGAGTCGTACCCAGGACACGGCTCAGTCAGAAGGTGTTCGGGTGGACCCACTTGCTTTTATGCAGGGCATGATGGCCCAAATGACGCAGATGGCACAACTTATGGAGACGATGCACAATTCAGTCAATCAAAATCAACAGGCTCCTCCGCCGCCGCCTCAGAGGCAAAAGAGGGGTGTAAGCAATATCATTAGCGATATCTCTCGCCAGCGACCACCTACCTTTGAAGGCTCATCTGAGCCGGCGGATATTGTTCATTGGCTCGAACACTTCGAGAAGTTATTTGCTATGGTGGATTGCCCAGAAGGGCATAAAGTTTCAGTCGCGGCTTACTATCTTGGTAAGAGCGCTCATTCATGGTGGTTATCGGTGAAGCCCACACACGGATCATGTACTTGGGATCAGTTCAAAACTCTCATGATGGAGAGGTACTATCTGTTGGGATTCGGTGCCTAAAACGAAGGCCCAGCGGAAGCGGTAAAACGAAAATTAATTCGATCCGAATCCCTACGAGGATCGATCGAGCTACGTATATACGAATATATAAAGAAAAGCAAGAGTCGTAAGAAACTAACCCTCGAAGTCCGTTGATTAAATGGTAACCTTCTCTTGAGCTATTCCCCAAGCTCTTGAACAATCCAACGCCGAAAGCACCGCGTCTCTACTTGCCACGCGCCGGAGAAACAACCGGAACGACGATCACCTTGCTATCCTCCGAGGATACGGCTAGAGCTAAATGATGAAGCTATATATGTAAAGATTACTACACTCTAAGTGTTTTAATCTCTCTCTCTCTATATATGATTTTCTCTCAATTTTTCTCCAAGAAAAATGAAGAAGAAATGAATGAAGAAGATGAAGATAATTGAGAAAATAGTTTTTTCTCTCTCTCTCAATCTTACTCACGTTGAAAGTGGCTTGGAATTCACTAGTGAGAGATGTCTTCATCTTCATTTATTTAACTCTCCACATGCACATCTCATAATTATGAGAATCAAAGCCCCACCACTTCAATGATCAAAACATTAAAGAATGGAACAAGGGTCCATATGAAAGTGGGTGGAAATGAGGGGGGCGGCCCATGTAGAAATCGTACAAGTTCGGTTCGTTTCGGACTCCCGCGAGTCCAAACAGATAACTCCGATTCCGTTCCGATGTATTTGTGTCGTTTAATTAATCCAATTAATTAAACCTATCAAATACAACATAACATAATTAATTTCTCCAAGAAATAATTATTTTCATGAATTAAATTAATCACCCAGTGAAATATTTAATTCATTAGGCCGTAAATCAATTTATCCAATAAATCGATTTAGACATCCAATGTCCCAAATTAGATATCCAATATCTAATATTCATAATGAGAGAATTAGCTTAATTCATTCCATCGTCAATCCTAATGCGCGACTCGGTAGGTCCGTCTCAGTCAGCAATGGGAGGAACCAAAGAGTAGTAGCACCACCTAGCCAGCCTGGCGGCCTACACTGTACCCCAACTGAGAACGAATGATTGGGATCATTCAAGAACCATTCTGTCGTGAATACCAGTATATGTATAAACCCTTCTTTCAAATGTCCCGATCAAGTTATAGGGTCACGGTCAGTCAAACCCTATCTGTACTTGACGCTATGCATGCGTTAATGCAAATCGAGATCATCGAGCTGTCGTGTATCTAATACAACTAGCTCCAATGCTTTGGCCAAAGACTTATGATCTCATTTGCCAATAACCGCATAGGACATATAACCCGCTCACTAACGGGAGAAAGAATTCTATCTTGGTATTCAGTAGGACCTGCTACTTGCCTGTCAAGATGCACGTCGAGGTTGACCCCCGCCTTCCGGTTTACAGGGTCGAACTACTCTAATGAAAATATTGACGTCACAAGCACATCCCTACTAAATCCTCAAGTCGAAGGTTCACGAATACCTATCACAACCTTTCGATTCCGTCATTGACTGTCCCAGAGTGAAATCCATGTGACGAATCGAGGGTGAGTCGGTTCGAGTATACTAATCCAATTAGCATACCTATAACGTGTGCTCCCACTAACCATTAGTGTTCGACAGGCACTCTCCATGTCAAAGAACACGTCATACAAGTCTTCACATAAACTTAACGCCCAGTCAAGTTTCATCGACTTGCGAACGATTAAGTATTTGAGCTATAACCTTTCCAATGCCGACCCCCTTATCCAATAAGGAGTAAAACGTTTTGCTCTCAAATACACGGACTAGTTTCTATATGTTTATTTACGAGTTAGGAATGCCAGTAACTACCAGTAAATAAAGAAACATTCATTTGCCTTATATAAATGGTTTACATAATTACAAGTACAATGCCCTCACTCAACAACCTCTGAGTGGCATTCGAGGGCATACTCCTAACAATCTCCCACTTGCACTCAATGCCACACACTATGGTATCTAATACCTATGTTCTCCAGATGACGCTCCAAGCTAGTCTGAGAAAGTGGCTTGGTCAGTGGATCGGCGACGTTGTCGGCCGAGTCTACTCTGGCAAGACAATGTATCCCTTGCGAACAAATTCTCTTACGAGATGATACTTCCTCTCAATATGTTTGGTGCTGTTGTGAAACCTCGGCTCCTTGGCTGCGCTACTGCTCCGTCGTTGTCGCAAAGACAAATGAACAGCAAATAAAGCACATGGTATCATTTGAAGTTCTCCTAAACTTCTTAATCCGAACCCTTCCTTGGAAGCCTCCGAGGCCGCTTGATACTCGGCTGACAGTGGAATCGGCCGCGCTTTGCTTGGCACTACGCCAAGATCTGCTCCTCCATTAAGAGTAAATATGTAGCGAAGTGGACATCGAGTCGTCCTTCGGTCCTTGGAAGTCCGAATCGGTGAATCCCACCACATCCAAATCTCCACCGCCATACATAAGAACCATATCTCTCGTTCTTCTCAAGTACTTGAGAACGTTCTTTCTGACAATCCAATGTTCCCTACAGGGTTTGCACGAAACCTACTCACCACGCTTACAGCATGCGCGATGTCAGGTCTTGTACACAACATAGCATACATAAGGCTACCCACGGCCGAAGCATATGGTATATTACTCATTTCCTTGCGTTGTTCCTCACTTTGAGGACACATCTTCAAGGTGAGTTTTATTCTATGTTGCATCGGTAGGAACCCTATTTTAGAATCATCCATCTTAAATCGCTTTAAGATCTTATCTATATAGAGGGCTTCGGAAAGGCCTATTGTTCTCTTCGCTCTATCCCGGTAGAGCCGAATACCAAGAATATAGGTTGCTTCTCCCAAGTCTTTCATGGAGAAATTACTCGAAAGCCAAGCTTTCGTAACCGAGCATTCCTACATCATTTCCTATTAGTAGAATGTCATCTACATATAGTACTAAGAATGCGATCTTGCTCCCACTAACTTTCTTATATACACAAGGTTCCTCTTCATTTTGCACGAAGTCAAACTCTTTGACCGCCTCGTCAAAACGAAGGTTCCAACTACGCGACGCTTGCTTCAGTCCATAAATGGAACGCTGAAGCTTGCACACTTTCTGAATATCGACTTCAGACACAAAGCCTTTAGGCTGCTCCATATAGATTTCCTCCTCGAGGAATCCATTAAGGAAAGCCGTCTTTACGTCCATTTGCCATATCTCATAATCGTGGTACGCAACTATAGCAAGCATCATGCGAATAGACTTGATCATGGCTACGGGCGAGAAGGTATCATGGTAATCGATCCCTTCCTTCTGGGTATAACCCTTTGCCACAAGCCTGGCCTTATAGGCGTCAACCTTGCCATCACCATCTGTCTTTCTCTTGTAGATCCACTTGTTCCCAATAGGCACTATGCCCTTAGGGCGGTCTACTAGAGTCCAGACCTGATTGACATGCATCGAGTCTATCTCAGCTTCCATAGCTTCACGCCATTTCGCGGAGTCTACATCCACCATCGCTTGGTCATAGGTCGTCGGGTCGGTCTCTTGGCTATCACTTGGAACCTCATGGAGACCCAGTTCCTCCAAGTGCACAAGCCCATAACTCTCAGGTAAATGAGACACCCTACTAGACCTACGAGGTGGTTGTACTTGTGTTTCAGAAAGTTCGGTTCCAGTTTCTTGCACAGGTGTCTCTCGAGGAGTTTCATTGTATTCTTCTAAAGAAATACTTCTACCTGCTCCGCCTTCCTGAATGAACTCATCTTCCAGGAAGTGTGCTTGTAAAGCAACAATGATCCTTCGATCTTCGGGCATGTAGAATAGATATCCCATCGTCCCAGACGGGAATCCAATGAAACGTCCTTCGAGACCTAGCTTCCAACTTTTCCACCTTAGTCTTCTTGACATAAGCGGGACATCCCCAAATCCTAATATGATTAAGACTTGGTTTCCTTCCTTCCCACATCTCATGTGGAGTTTTAGGAACGGATTTGGAAGGACATCTGTTCAAGATATACGCGCGATCAGTGCATACCCCACGGGTAAATCGGCAAGTCGGTATAGCCCGGCATGGAACGGACCATGTTCAACAGGGTCCGGTTCCTTCTTCGACACACCATTTAACCGAGGAGTACTGGAGGTGTTAGTTGTTAAACTATTCCATGTTCCTTAAGGAACTCGTCAAACTCCGTACTCATATACTCGCCACCTCGGTCCGACCGAAGTGCTTTGATATGATTACCGGTTTGTTTCTCGACTAGGGCCTTGAATTCTGGAATTTCTCAAAGGCCTCGGATTTATGTTTCATTAAGTATACATAACCATACCTAGTATGATCATCGTAAGCGTAATGAAATATTGATATCCATCACGTCTTTGCTTCAAGCACCACATACATCGGTATGGATTAATCCCGGTTTATCGGCGACTCTTTGAAATGTCCTGTGAAGGGGACTTAGTCATTTGCCTTTAAGGCAAGATTCACAAGTAGGAAAGGGATCCGATCCCAATGGACCCATAAGTCCATCTTTTTCCATCTTGTAAACCTTGGTCTGACCAACATGACCAAGTCTAAGATGCCATTTCAAAACTTGATTGGTTTCATCCCTACCGCGTTTTCTAGTTATAGTATTCACAACTACTTTGTTGTTGAGATTTAGATGATACAATCCATTCAACAATGTAGCAGTACCCACTAGTTTATTTCCAAAATAAATTTTGCAGGAACCATCACCAATGAAAAATGAAAAGCCTTTTCGGTCCATGACCGGAATGGATACAATGTTTTTGTGCCCCTTGGGCAAAACAAGTACATCTTCTAAAGTCAAAACAAAGCCGGATTCTAAACCCAAAAGAAGTGATCCTATGTCGGTCGCCTCGACACTATGCCCGCTTCCGACTGTGATCATAACTTCTCCAGCTCCAAGCTTCCTACTTTGTTCCAGATCCTGATTCACGGTACAAATATGAGAACTAGCACCAGAATCCAGTATCCAGGAAGTAGAAAATACGAGCGTAACAATTTGTTTCCAAAACTAAAAGTTCTGTACCTGAAGTGCCATGAAGAATCGAACAGTCTCTAGCCCAGTGGCCCAGCTCACCGCACTTGAGACAAGCATCCTTCTTCTTCTTGTTCTTTGGAACCATCGGGGCCTTGCCCTTACCCTTAAGGTCCTTAGCTTGTGGTCCAGTCCGCTTCTTGGTCTTTTTCTTCTTATTCTTAGACTTCCGAAGTCCAGAAGAAATCACAAGTGCAGACTCCTTCATCCGCGGGGTCTTCATCTGAGACTGAGCGGTCACCAGTTTGTTCATTAGCCCAGCTAAGTTACATGCAATCTCATTGCAGTTAAAGTTCATAACAAACTGTGAGAAGGAATCAGGGAGAGACTGTAGGATAAGGTCGGTTTGGAGAGAAGTATCCATTTTAAAATCAAGAGCCTCCAATCTCTCGATCATGGATATCATTTTGAGGATGTGTTCCCCAACCTTCTCACCTTCCTTCATCCTTGCACCAAACAGTTGCTTGGATATCTCATATCTAGCAGTTCTGCTGTGCTCACCATAAAGCTCGGTTAAGTGAGATAGAATCTGCCTAGCATAAGTCATTTTCTCATGAGCTCTTTGAAGCTCATTAGACATGGAAGCCATCATATAAGCACGGACTTTCACATCATCCTTAACCCACTTTTCGTGGTTTTCAATCTCTTCCTGATTGGCTCGGGTCCGCACAGGAGGCGCCGGAATGTCCGTCTCCAAGACGTATCCCAGTGCCTCTATACTGAGTACAATCATCAGATTGCGGAGCCAATCCACAAAGTTAGGTCCCATTAAGGTGTTCTTTTCGAGTAGAATTGCGAGTGGATTCATTGTCATATTGAGATTTATGCATTAAGTATAACAGATTAATTAGTGACTTGTTATATTATGTTCTGAGTATAGAATTAAGGTCTTTTCTATTCTTGTTACCCAGCTCCCACTATTTTTATCGGAATAACACACTCCCATGTGAAATCCGGAAGTATCGTCGCTCTACTTCATAGTGGTGATCGAGTTCTTTATAAATCTTAATAGAGGGCAACCGAACAGGTTTCTAGTCTATTAATTTTCATAAAGTGGTGTCCAACACCAACCCATCTAATGTATGATTCGATCTTCTTTTTCCCCTTGATCATTCCCCTCAACCTATACGGTTTCTATGGTTCGTGAACAAGTTAAGTTTATACCATCAACGCAAATCAGTTTCACAATTGAATCTTATCCGGTAACCTATCAGGTTTCTAGGGATAAAATTTGCTCCAACCGAAGGCATCCAATGCGCTCCCGGTAATTAATCCGTCCTCCTCGAACGACTACCCCGATAACTCGGAAGCATAGCACATCCGGTTTGGATTTCAATTTCCCGAAAACTCGATGGAGGGAAGGAAAACCTTGAAACCTTATAAACTTAATTATTTGTTGTGGGAGAATTATCGCGATTAACGTTACACTTTGCACATTAATCGTTTAAGCGCGTTTGTGGCATTCATACAATATGAAACAACCATTCACAACCTAGTTGCTACCAACATGTGGTTCATGGACCGTTCCTAGAAAACAAAAACTCCGTAATCTAATTACAAGTCTTCGTCTTGAATCTTCGTCTTCTCGAAATGGATCTTCCTCCGGTCTTCGTCATTACATATAAATTTTACATCGAAAATTGCATCCTAGATACAAACATTTCTAGTAAAATAAATAGGCTCAAAACGGCCTTTACAACCCAATCGAATAAAACGAACGATTCAAAACTAAGTCCACGAACCACATCCCCATTCAAAAGCATTCATTCAATAAATACTAAATAAATGGAAAGCGTAGAGATACATTGATCCAATCAACAATACGAACCGATCCAATCGATTCACCTGATCGGTAATATGATAACGTTCAAAATAATTGATCGACCATAAATATTCCAATTAATCAAATTTCCCTTATAAAATGAAATACCATAAATCATTTTAATCATATTAAATCTAATTTAACATGCGGAGATTAATTTTCAAGAATACGAAAAAATCAAGCCGGGCGAAATTGGCTGCCATGGCCGAAGTCATCTGCCGTGACATGCTTGCAGACATGCAGCATGGCCGATCACGATCGGCGGTGCCGGCACGCGGCCGTGTCTCTTGACACGGTCGGGTCCGCTGGCGGTGGCACGGGATCGCTGACACGGCCCGTGTCACTGTTTCGGCCGAGTCACCTCGCGACAACACCGCCCTTTGTCCGAAAAATCGTCAAGCGACGATTGAGCTCGATTTTCGACGGATATCGATATCAATATTTTTCAACATTCATATCTTCAATATAAATCATATTTCCAAGAAATTAAGATTTATATTTAGACATAAACTTACGAAAAATATAACTACAACGAACGTAAAAATATATACCACGATTATGACTAAAATGATTCCAAATCATTCACCATCTAATCAAGCATTCCAAATGCCAATATCGTATATACGATCGCAAGACCTACGCTCGATACCCTTTGTTGGGAATCGGTGCCTAAAACGAAGGCCAAGCGTAAGCGGTAAAACGAAAATTAATTCGATCCGAATCCCTACGAGGATCGATCGAGCTACGTATATACGAATATATAAAGAAAAGCAAGAGTCGTAAGAAACTAACCCTCGAAGTCCGTTGATTAAATGGTAACCTTCTCTTGAGCTATTCCCCAAGCTCTTGAACGATCCAACGCCGAAAGCACCGCGTCTCTACTTGCCACGCGCCGGAGAAACAACCGGAACGACGATCACCTTGCTATCCTCCGAGGATACGGCTAGAGCTAAATGATGAAGCTATATATGTAAAGATTACTACACTCTAAGTGTTTTAATCTCTCTCTCTCTATATGATTTTCTCTCAATTTTTCTCCAAGAAAAATGAAGAAGAAATGAATGAAGAAGATGAAGATAATTGAGAAAATAGTTTTTTTCTCTCTCTCAATCTTACTCACGTTGAAAGTGGCTTGGAATTCACTAGTGAGAGATGTCTTCATCTTCATTTATTCAACTCTCCACATGCACATCTCATAATTATGAGAATCAAAGCCCCACCACTTCAATGATCAAAACATTAAAGAATGGAACAAGGGTCCATATGAAAGTGGGTGGAAATGAGGGGGGCGGCCCATGTAGAAATAGGACAAGTTCGGTTCGTTTCGGACTCCCGCGAGTCCAAACAGATAAACTCCGATTCCGTTCCGATGTATTTGTGTCGTTTAATTAATCCAACTAATTAAACCTATCAAATACAAAATAACATAATTAATTTCTCCAAGAAATAATTATATTCATGAATTAAATTAATCACCCAGTGAAATATTTAATTCATTAGGCCGTAAATCAATTTATCCAATAAATCGATTTAGACATCCAATGTCCCAAATTAGATATCCAATATCTAATATTCATAATGAGAGAATTAGCTTAATTCATTCCGTCGTCAATCCTAATGCGCGACTCGGTAGGTCCGTCTCAGTCAGCAATGGGAGGAACCAAAGAGTAGTAGCACCACCTAGCCAGCCTGGCGGCCTACACTGTACCCCAACTGAGAACGAATGATTGGGATCATTCAAGAACCATTCTGTCGTGAATACCAGTATATGTATAAACCCTTCTTTCAAATGTCCCGATCAAGTTATAGGGTCACGGTCAGTCAAACCCTATCCATACTTGACGCTATGCATGCGTTAATGCAAATCGAGATCATCGAAATCGTGTATCTAATACAACTAGCTCCAATGCTTTGGCCAAAGACTTATGATCTCATCGCGATAACCGCATAGGACATATAACCCGCTCACTAACGGGAGAAAGAATTCTATCTTGGTATTGATGGGACTGCTACTTGCCGTCAAGATGCACGTCGAGGTTGACCCCGCCTTAGGTTTACGTGGTCGAACTACTCTAATGAAAATCTTGACGTCACAAGCACATCCCTACTAAATCCTCAAGTCGAAGGTTCACGAATACCTATCACAACCTTTCGATTCCGTCATTGACTGTCCCAGAGTGAAATCCATGTGACGAATCGAGGGTGAGTCGGTTCGAGTATACTAATCCAATTAGCATACCTATAACATGTGCTCCCACTAACCATTAGTGTTCGACAGGCACTCTCCATGTCAAAGAACACGTCATACAAGTCTTCACATAAACTTAACGCCCAGTCAAGTTTCATCGACTTGCGAACGATTAAGTATTTGAGCTTTAACCTTTCCAATGCCGACCCCCTTATCCAATAAGGAGTGGAACGTTTTGCTCTCAAATACACGGACTAGTTTCTATATGTTTATTTACGAGTTAGGAATGCCAGTAACTACCAGTAAATAAAGAAACATTCATTTGCCTTATATAAATGGTTTACATAATTACAAGTACAATGCCCTCACTCAACAACCTCTGAGTGGCATTCGAGGGCATACTCCTAACACTATCCGGCCCCACTCAGAGAGGCCAAGCTGTCAGAGTTACTCACTCCCGACCCTTCATCAGACGCGGATGTTCTCGCCAGTGCCGAGAAATTTCAGGAACTTCTTCCGTTCGCCTCATCTATCATTCGCTCTGAGGAGGACAAGATCAAGTATTTCAGCAAGAGACTGAAACCTCGGATGCGGCTACAGCTGCTTAATCATAATTGCACCACGTTGGCCGAATTCATTGAGAAAGCTCTTACTTACGAGCTTACTGTTAAGGAGATTTCTAAGCAACAACCTTCATCTGCTGGCAAGAAGTCTAAGAACCGTAATCAGTCTGACGGAAGTCAGGCCACCTTCAAGAAACCGCGGGCGGGCTCTACTTTTTCTGAGCGACCTCCCCTGGCGTCTAAACCCGCGGAATCTCAGTCTCGAGCGGCCAGTTCGGCCGTCACCTGTTTCAACTGTGAAGAACAGGGTCATTTCAGCACCAAATGTCCGAAGCAGACTGTCACGTGCCATAACTGTGGAATTGCTGGGCATCGGGCCCGTTTTTGCCGAAGGGACTCTAAACCTACTCCGGCGTCATCTCAGGCCCCAGGTCATTCAGCAGTGCAGAATCAGGCCACTCAGTCAGCGTCGTTCAAGACGACAGGAGCTAAAGGCGGAGCCAAGAGCTATCAGACGGGAGCGTCCGGCTCTGGGGCCGGAAAGCCCCGAATTTATGAGATGAAGAAGACCGACGATCCAGAGGCCCGGATGATCTCAGGTACACTCGATATTCTATCTCAACCTGTGTGTACCCTTTTTGACACTGGTGCATCGCATTCATTCATTTCCGAGTCATGTTTGCGTAGACTACGTCTGGGTAGTGCTACTAGTTGTGAGCCTTATGTCATTGGCCTACCTGACGGTAGACGAATTATCGGTAATCGTGAGATTCAGAATTGTCCGATTCAGTTTTATGGTCGTGTATGGCCAGCGGACCTAATCGTAGTAGATTTGCCGAGAGGCGACGTCATCTTGGGTATTGACTGGATGGATCGTCATGATGCCATCATTAGTGTCCGTAAGCGTATGGTCACTATCATTTCAGACGATGGGGTTGAATGTGTTTTTCAGGGAGGTAATCCCGGCTGTTCTGGTAAAGTCATTAATTTGATGAAAGCAGTGCGATTACTCAGTCAAGGATGTGTCGGTTATTGGTGCTATATGACCAAAACCGAGGAATCATCAGTAATGTTGTCGGATATTCCGGTAGTAAGGGAATATGCCGATGTTTTTCCAGACGAGTTACCTGGTTTGCCTCCACAGAGAGATGTGGAATTCACGATCGAGTTGGAGCCTGGTACGTCTCCGATATCGAAGGCACCGTACCGGATGGCCCCAACCGAAATGCAGGAGTTGAAGAATCAACTTGAAGAATTGTTCGAGAAAGGTTATATCCGACCGAGTGCGTCCCCGTGGGGAGCACCAGTGCTATTTGTCAAGAAGAAGGATGGTTCGTTCCGTTTGTGTATTGATTACCGGGAATTGAACCGGGTGACGATCAAGAATAAGTATCCTTTACCTCGCATTGATGATCTTTTAGATCAACTTCAGGGAGCTTCAGTATTTTCCAAGATCGACTTAAGATCCGGATATCACCAGTTACGGATTCGAGAGTCGGATATCACGAGGACGGCGTTTCGGACACGCTATGGTCATTATGAGTTCGTAGTTATGCCGTTCGGGCTAACTAATGCACCTGCGGTATTCATGGAGTTAATGAATCGGGTTTTCATCGACTTTTTGGATCAGTTTGTTGTTGTCTTCATCGATGACATTTTGATTTATTCTCGTAACCGAGAGGAGCACGAGGTTCATCTTCATCAGGTTCTCGACGTGTTGAGACGAGAGCAACTTTATGGAAAGTTTTCCAAATGCGAGTTCTGGATGTTCGAGGTGACTTTTCTCGGACATGTAATTTCATCAGACGGAGTTCGTGTCGACCCTCAGAAGACGGAGGCTATCCGAGACTGGTTACCTCCGAAGAATGTTAAGGAAATCTGAAGTTTTCTCGGATTAGCGGGCTACTATCGGCGATTTGTGGAGGGATTTTCTAAAATCGCTCAACCCTTGACGAACCTTTTGCGGAAGGATAAGAAATAAACGTGGTCCGACGCGTGTCAACGGAGTTTTGAGGAACTCAAGAGCCGGTTAATGTCAGCACCTGTACTTTCCTTACCGCAGGGGACGGAGGGATTTGTAGTTTATAGTGATGCGTCCAGACAGGGTCTCGGATGTGTGCTCATGCAGAATGGAAAGGTTATTGCCTATGCTTCACGGCAATTGAGACCTTACGAGGTTAATTATCCGACTCACGATCTGGAGCTAGCGGTAGTGGTGTTCGCTTTGAAAATTTGGCGTCATTATCTTTATGGCGTTACATCGGATATTCACCGATCATAAGAGTTTAAAGTATATATTCACTCGGAAGGAGTTAAATATGCGGCGAGGCGGTGGTTAGAACTAATCAAAGATTATGATATCGAGATCCTTTACCACCGGGCAAGGCGAACGTTGTCGCGACGCCTTGAGTCGTAAGTCCGTGCGGGAGCAGATGCTTACTCGTTTAATGATTCGGAAGGAGCTTGGCGGGAATTCCGTAGACCCGAGATCGAGGTCCGGCTCCAGTAATTCGGGGACGGCTTTGTATGTTGGAGATTTCATCGTCACTTGAGGAGAAAATCAGGGAGGATCAAGGTTCAGACCCAGCATTGATGCGCATCCGTGAAGATGTGGCTCAGGGGAAAGCCCCTGGATTCGTGGTCCACGAGGATGGACTTTTGAGGTTTAAGAACCGGTTGTGCGTACTGGCGAATGACGAGTTGAAAAACTCTATTTTGAGAGAAGCTCATGCTACCCCTTATTCTGTTCATCCGGGGTCCAGCAAGATGTACAAGGACTTGAAACAAAATTACTGGTGGAGTAATATGAAGCGAGAAGTCGCAGAATTTGTTTCGAGATGCTTAACCTGTCAACAAGTTAAGATTGAACATCAGCGACCGGCGGGTATGCTGAAACCTCTTCTTATTCCCGAATGGAAGTGGGAAGACATTTCTATGGATTTCATCACGAGCTTGCCGACGAGTCGTCGTGGCATGAATACGATCTGGGTGATTGTGGACCGCTTAACTAAATCAGCTCATTTTCTTGAGATTAAGGATACTTGGGGTCCCGAGAGACTTGCCCAGTTATTCATCAAAGAGATAGTGAGACTGCACGGTACTCCTAAAAGTATCGTTTCCGATCGTGACGGACGGTTTGTGTCACATTTTTGGAAATCAGTTCATCATGCTATGGGAACTCAGCTTAATCTCAGTACTGCCTTTCATCCTCAGTCCGACGGACAATCAGAGAGGACTATTCAGACATTAGAGGACATGTTGAGAGCTTGCGTCCTCGATTGGAAGGACGATTGGGAAGCCCAACTACCGTTAATCTATAGGTCACAAGTCGTCCAGGAACAAGTCTAGAGGGGGGGTGAATAGACTTGTTGAAACTCTTGAACTCTTTTTCTCGAAGAGTGAGTTTCTTCAGCTGATGATCAAACAAATGACTTGGAGTCGTTGGTTCTTGGATATGTGCGGAAGTCAGCTGATGACGAATATAAATTAACTTAATGAAACACTTAACAATGTATGCAGCAGTTAGAGTATGATGCAGTAAAACAGTAAATAACACAGGCAGTTATAGTGGTCTCAGAGGTGGGGTAATCCTCTACTAATCCACTTTTCTCCAAACCAGTTGGAGATGAATTCACTATAATTTTCAACCAGTGATAAATATTACAGTGATTCACAACACACTACAACAGCTTCCAACTAGTGGAATTCCGTGCCGTTGTATACACACTTGACTGCCTTGCACCTCTTGATCCTCGATCCTCGGATGCCCTTACAGTCTCTTACTTCAACCAGTGAAGTACCCCGTACTCAAGATTTATAGACAAGAGTGTTTGTCTTCTCCAACTTAAGAGCTTCTTTAAGAATGAACTTCTAGATCTGCTCTTCTCACGATGCTATTTGATTGCTTGAGGTTGCTTTGTTTGCTTTGATCGCTAGAGTATATGTTCGCACCGGTAGTTGCTCAGTTTCAAATCTCTGGATATATATAGATCACGATCTCTGAGCTTCTTCCTTGTAGCCGTTGCAAATCTGAACAAATCCGTCCGTTGGAGGGAGACTTCATTGTTTAATCTTTTCTGAACGTTGCAAGGCTGGATTCCCATTATTTTATTTTATCTTCCGACCGTTGTGAGGACTTCTGCATGTGAGCGCCGAATCTTTTGAATATAAAAGGATTAAAGTCTTCACGGTGGGTCAGGATGATTTAATTAAATCATATCTCTAGCGGGAATCACTCCAATTTGTCTCTTCACGTTGCATGTGAGCTTTCCGTAATATTTGACTTTTCAAAGCATGCTGACGTGGACTTGGAGTACTAGGCTGTAGTTGAGTAGGCTGATGTGCAGCTTACATCTTCTGCAGGTAGATCCTCTTGGTACATTCCTTGTTTGTGACTTGTCCGATCAGTGACTTCCCCGAGGTACCTAGAACAGTGATCTGGTCAAACTTCTACGATAAATTTTAGTTGACCGAGCTACTCGATCGAGTCGATTTGTACTTCTACGATGGACTAGGCTGTGCTTTAGTACTTAGCCGATTTTCAGCCTAACTAACTTTGGCCTACAGAAGACACTCATTTGGTTCTTCTTTACATTTTGCCAAGTTATACTTAACATATTTTGGCCTATGGAAGATACTCATTTGGTTCTTCCTTACATTTTGCCAATTAATAAACATTTGATTTTAAATTAATGACATCATCAAAATCTAACAAGTATTCCTAACAAATTCCCCCTATTTTGATGATGGCAAAACTAAGTAAGAAATCAAATAACCAAGTCTGCACTTAGGTGCGAGACAAAAACTGAAATCAGTCTAATATTGAGACAACTGGAAAATTGTCATTCAACAGACTGTTCATAAAATTTTCTGACTTAACATTGAAATTTTACAAGAATGTTTTAAGTACAAAAAAAATAAAATTACAAGTAAGAAAAATAACTAAGGTCATCTGCCTCTTCCTCTGCCTCTTCGAGTAGGCTGCTTGGCAGGCTTGAATGGTTTGGCTCCGATAGGTCTTACCTTTACTGGAGCAAGACCATATTTCCTTTTCACCACGAGTGCTGCGAAATCCTGCTCCTGCTGAGATCTGAATCTGTTCTCAAGGCACACTAGCTTGATTTCCTTTTGAAGTTGTAACTCATCAAGTTCACCATCCATGCGGATTGGTGCTTCTTCAGCTATGAATAAGGGAATCATAGGAAAGGCATTTTGCTCCTTAGCGTGCTTCTTCAGAATAGCCCAAAGATTCGGATGGACTTCTTCCATGAAGTTTATGAAGATTTCCTGTGGGGAGAGTTTGTCATCTTGAAGTAGTTCCCAGACATAATAGTCTTTGATGAACCTCTTCTTAGCAGCTCCCCACATTTCAAGAGCTTCAAATGGGATGAAATCCTCAACATACCATAGCTCCATCCCTTCCCATTCAAGAGTAGGTTCAAAGCTGCCTCTGGTCCTTCTTCTTTTTCCTACAGTGCCTGGCTGGTCTTACGGGTCTTGACTTCCTTTCTTTTCGTGGAGGGTCCTTCAACTGAGGGACATCCTGCTTCTTCTTGCTTCGATTTCTCTTTCTTCCCTGAATCCTCACTTCCCCCTTTTTGCCAAAGATCAATAAGGGTTGTCAGCTATTGTTCCATGCGGCTCATCCAGTCAGACATGCCAAAAGGCATTCTGTTGTTTGTAGGAGGAGGAGGCTGAGGGATTTCTCGCTGAAGTAGGGTGTCAATCTTAGCATTTATGGTTTGAAGGTCAGGAGTGACCTGAGTTGATAGCAGCTCCCCAATAGTGTCTCTGACAATTTGCTTGATCGGCTCGGTCATGGTAGGTGATAATCGAGGCGATGGGGAGTGCTCTCCGAACCTTCGCAAGAGAACCACTAGGCTGCAGGCTCTGGCCGCAGCAGGTAGGTCGATTGGGTTTTCTCCGGGTCCCCGACTGGAGTCTTCGCCCGACTCTGCGTCTAGCCGTGGTGTCTGGGCGAGTACAACAATCTATCTGCTGACTTCATGAGTTGCCTCGCTCTGGCTCGCTCTTTGGCTCCTTCTCTCTCTCCTTCTTTTCCTTCTTCTTCTCCAGTTTTCTTTCTCTCGCTTCTCAGTTTTCTTTCTCTTCTTCTCCAGATTTTTCTTTCTCTTTTTCCTCATCTTTTCTTTTTCTTTTCTGCTCCTCCTTCACCTCCATCATCATTATCATCATCATCATCATCATTTTTATCATCATTTTTCTCCTTCTCTTCTCCTTCATCATCCTCATCCTCCTTATCTTCTTCATCTTTTTCCTGCTCTACTTCTTCTCCTTCTTCTTCATCTCCTTCATCAGCTACTTCTTCTGTTTTCTCAATCTCCTCTGTTTGTTTTTCAACTGGTATATTTTCTTGATTCTTTTTCTTCTTCTTCTTCTTCTTGACCTCCAAATTGATAATTTCATTCTCACCATCAACTTCTTCAATCCTAATCTCCTTCTCTACTTCCTCTTCCTCCTCTTCTTCAAAAGTGCCATTAAAAATACTGAGCATTATAGAATGGATAAATTGGTCCATGTTTGTCTCAAAATGTGACATGAACCAGTTATCCTGGAGGAGTAAAGCTAAATCGACTCTTTGCAAAAATCGGTGAGAACATCCTCGATGGCTTGGGGATATTCCCAACCACTAGTTTCAATAAAGATTTGAAAATTTGTAAAAGACATGGTTTTGAGAGTTTTCCACTCTTTAAAAATATTTACAAAGGAGTGTTTTTCGCTTGCGGTTTGACAAGTGAAGTTGCTCAATAGAGAGATTAAAAGTATTATTTTCTAAAAGATTGAAAGTGTAATCGCTTCAGAATAGAGATAACAAGACCTGCTTCCTCTTCTTCGGTTATGTACACGGAGGTGTAATAACGGGTACAATCCGAGTTTCGATGTAAAAGTGCGGGCAAGTCTGGATGGATTGGTGACTGGGTGATGGTGGTATGGTGCTCGTGCTCTCCCTCGCTGACTGCAGCTTCCTTGGCCTCTTTGGTGAGGGTTCGGGTGATGACTGCAGTTAGAGGTCTCTTTGGGGCTGGTCCGTCTCTTGAATCGGATGGCGATTGGTGTATCGTCGAGACTCATTCCGGACTTCATTGCGATTCCGATCTCACCGCAGTTGGTCCGAGTCGATAAATCGTATCTTGGGCAATAGCTTGAGTCCGCAAATCCTTCAACAATGGTGCTCTCCCGGTGACTCAACTCTCTTCTTGTCATGGTCCATGTGACCAAGCCTCTTGTTCGGGTGGAAAGGGTCAATATTTCCCTTGGCCACTCGATTTTCTCCAAAGCCAACTAAGATGCGTTAGACGCCAACTTAGTTTTGAATTTCTTCTCACCTTCAAGCCATTCGACCTTGTTCACCTCGCGAACAAGTTGCACGAAAATATAGTCCGCCCAATCAACTTCTTCTTCTTGGATCAACGCACCCAACACCATGAATTTGGATGATGACGGTTGGTCATAGTACCGCCATCCCCATCACTATCTTGTTTGTGATGTCCAAGGCAACTCGATAAATCCTTTTCAACTCATTCCTCTTATTGTAAACTTCAATTTCTGGGATGTTTTCGATTTTGATCGTCTTCCGTGTTTGGCGGGTGATTGTTTAAGAGCTTCGACCGCCAAGCCGCGATGTTTCATCCCGAATACGGAGCGGATCTTCTCTCGATCTATGGTGATAGGGGTTCCGCGATCGAGCCGTTAATCCGTCTTTGAATCGAGAGAGGCATTACGATAAAATTCGACGACATCTTCCTTGAACAAATGTTGCGGGTTGATGTCGAGAAACGGGTAGATTCCGTTCAGCTTCATCGCCCGGATTAAATTAAGCATATCGAAGTCCTCTAGATTTGCTTCCAATAAACCTTCGAAGTCGACGACCATGGAGAAGATGACTTGGTCCTTCACCGCCTTCAAGTTTACGCCTTCAAAAGATGCCATTTCTGCAAAAAGAATTTTAGGATTTTTTAGTGTATATTTTGCTCTGTAGATTCTAGGGTTTCTGTAAGCGTAAAGAGTAAAGTGAAAGGTTTTCTTCCTTATAAAGAAGATGAAAAGACGTTTGTATTAGTTTATTATAAATTTGAACGGTGGTACGCCTTTTGATATCCTTTTGAATTTCAAATTTGAATCGGTGGCCCCATTTAAAATTTGACGGTTGATTCTGATTGGCCACCGTAGAGGTTAATTAAATAGGCGTGTGACGCGTGTATTTAAAATTGCCACTTGGCTAATAAAGATGTATATTTTAAATGCCATTTTAGCCAAAATAATATTTATAAATGTGACAGATAATAATTAAAAATTTAGAGATTAGTTTAGAGAACTTAGCTGGTCTGATTTCGTTGACTGTTGACTGTTGACCACTCTGCAATCGGTGAGTTTGACTTCTACTTTGGTATTACATGCGGACTAAGTTGCTTCGTCGGCCTTCGTCTTCTTGCTGCATCGGCTTAGGTGATTCGAGTGTCCGTCCTTCCTTCAACTTGCTTGAACTAGATTCCCAATCTAGTAATCCAAGGTCTCTGCTAAGCTCTAGGAATCTTTCTTCGGCAATGGTTTGGTGAAGATGTCGGCTATTTGGTAGTCTGTGCCGACTCTTTCAACTCTAACCCTTTTGTTAAGCACATGGTCTCGAATGAAATGGTGCTTAACGTCAATGTGCTTCGTCCTTGAGTGCAAAACCGGATTGTTGGTTATTGCAATAGCACTATTGTTGTCACACCATATTGGAACTTCATTGGCAATAATATTATAATCCCTTAACTGTTGTCCGATCCATAGAATGCATACTGCTGACTACCTGACTAGGTATTCGACTCTGTAGTGGAGATAGAGTTAGAAACCTGCTTCTTGCTAAACCAGGATATCGATCTGGTTCCTAGGAATTGACACGTTCCACTAGTGCTCTTCCTATTGATTTTGCATCGTGAAATCCGCATCGAGTATCTGACGGCTCGAAGTTGTCATCCTTGGGGTACCACAGTCCAACATTAATTGTAGACTTTAGGTACTTAATTATTCTCTTGTTTGCATCTAGGTGTGATTGCTTCGGCTTGGTGGAATCTTGCACACACTCCAACCGCATATGATATGTCCGGCCTGCTTGCGATTAGGTACGAAGAGATCCGATGAGTCCTCTGTAGTGGGTTGAGTCCACCGATATGCACCTCGTAAATGCGCATCTAGGTGAGTACTTGTGCTAATTGGAATTCTTGCGGGCTTGGTGATTCCATTCCATATCTCTTGATAAGATCTCTAGTATACTTTGCTTGGTTGATGAAAATTCCTTTTTCCATCTCGCTTAACTTGTAATCCGAGAAAGAAGTTAAGCTTTCCCATCATACTCATCTCGAATTCTCCTTGCATGAGGTTGGAGAATTTCTCGCATAGTTCTGGATTGGTTGACCGAATATGATGTCATCCACATAAATCGAACTATTAAAATGTGGCCTTCGTGTTCCACTCTGAATAGGGTCTTGTCCACTTTTCCCTTGCAAAATCCATTTTTCTCAAGAAACACAGACAGTGTTTCATACCACGCTCTTGGTGCTTGCTTGAGTCCATCTGAGCCTTCAATGACTTATAGACTTTGTCTCCTTTGACAAAACACAGGGGTTGCTCTACATAGACTTCTTCTTCTAGGATTCCATTGAAACGCACTTTTACATCCATCTGGTAGACTTCAAAGTCCTTGAATGCGGCATATGCGAGGAATAGTCGATGGCTTCTAATCTTGCAACAGGTGCATAAGTTTCATCAAAATCTATTCCCTCACCTTTGTGCATAACCTTTGCTACAGTCTGGCTTTATTCCTAACAACAACTCCGTCTTCATCACTCTTGTTTTTATACACCCATTTGGTGCCAATAACTTTCTTGTGATCAGGTCTGTCTGTTAGTTCCCAAACTTTGTTCCTTTCCATCTGCTCCAATTCCTCTTGCATGGCATTAATCCATGAATAATCTTCCAAGGCTTGTTACGTGGTCTTGGGTTCAATTTGTGACATGAAACATGAGAACATCGCCATTCCCGCTGGTAGAGTTGGTGTCTTGTCTTGACTCCATCGACCAACTTTCCGATAATTTCTGAATTGGATGATCCTTGAGCCATTTGGGGATCTCGTCCTCTTCGGGTTTGTTCCCCTGTTGGATTGCTCTGGTGGTTATCTGCATCAATTTGGATTACAGTCAATGGATCATCTACCGCCTTGTCATCTGCGGCTTGGTTACAGGCTGCAGATGAGTCTTTGTCACTCCGGATGGGTCTTCTTCGCGGCAAGCTGGATCGGATAGGTTTGGTGATCTGTCGATCTGTGATTGGTTCTTCGTCATTTGCGGTTGGGTCATCAGTGATCCAGGTGAGTCCACCATTCCAGTGTCATGTATAATGACTTCTTCAAGGGTTGCTGACTTGAGCTTGTTCTCAATTTGCTCAAGTTTTTTCCTGTACTCAACGGTAGATTCATCAAAAACAACATGGGGTGTTTCCTCCACAACTAAGGTTCTTTTGTTAAAAACTCTATATGCCTTGCTTCTTTGGGAATATCCCATAAATAGACCATCATCAGTTTTAGCATCAAAGGCATTTAGCTGTGTTTTACCGTTGTTGTGGATGAAACACTTACAACCAAAAACATGAAAGTAAGCAACAGTAGGAGTTCTATTATTCCAAACCTCATAGGGAGTTTTGCCATGTCTCCCTACTATCATACTCATGTTCGGGTGTGGCGGTGTGTTGTGACTTGACCCGAACCTCTTGGGTAGGTCATACGCAATCATGGACCTTCTTGCTTCCTTCGAGGTTCTGTTCCTTCTTTCAGCAACACCATTTCTTTGGGCGTCTGGCCGCAGAGCTCATCTTTGGATCCCATTCGATCATTGAAATCAGTTATCGCCTTGTTGAGAAACTCTCCTCCTCTATCTGATCTGATCTTGATTATAGAGAGGGATTTCTCATTCTGGATCCTTCTCAGCAGCTCAGGTAACTTGGTCAGGGTTTCACTTTTCTTGAATAGAAAAATGATCCAAGTGTACCTTGAATAATCATCTACAATCACAAGAGCATGCTTTCTCCCGCTCAAAGTCCTTGGTTTGATAGGACCAAATAGATCCATGTGGAGTAGATCTAAGATCCTTGTTGTGAGCGTTGTAGGCTGAACTGGCTTGAACGATGCCTTAGTCTGCTTTCCCTTCTGACATGCATCACACAGTGCTTCCTTCTTGAATGCTTCATTTGGAAGTCCTCTGACCAGCTTCTGAGAGCTAATCTTGTTGATGGCTTTGAAGTTCAGGTGACATAGTCTTTTGTGCCACAGCCATCCATTCTCCTCTGATCTTGGATAGAAAACAGGAGTTAGGTGTTCCTGTGTTCCAATCAATCATGTATACATCTATTCTTCTGAATCCTTGTAGCTTTATTTCTCCAGATAAGATGTCTATCACCATACACTTCAAGATGGTAAAGACTACTAGATTCTTCTCGTCACAGAACTGGCTTATGCTCAGGAGGTTGTACTTGAGCCCTTTGACATAATGAACTTTGGATATTACAATGTTTCCTCGGTGCAGCTCTCCAAAGCCTTTTGTCTGTCCTCTAGAGCTATCTCCAAAGGTTACATTGGGACCTCTTTCTTTGACATATTTGGTCACATCTTCTTGTTCCGGTCATATGCCTCGAGCATCCAGTCTACAAACCATTCTTCACCTCCAAAATTTGAGCTTGAGGAGATGTGGTTGTAGTCCTTCCACCTTTACGCAATTAAACAAGCATAGATTTAGGTACCCAAATTTGTGTGGGTCCTTTGGGGTTAGATGGTTTCTGGAGAATTGATTTCTCCTTGGATTATGGAAATTGTTATTATTATTATTATAACCCTTATAAGGTGCACGTGGTCGAGGTCTAAATCTCTGGTTGGATTGTATCTGGGATATTCCTCAAAATAGTGTGGGCCATTTCTAAATCTAAGTGAGACCATTTATTAAATCTTTGTGGTCTCCACACTTGTTCATTTTGGTAATTTGGATAACCTTGAGGTTTCCATCGCCCCTCCCATTATGAAATCTATTTTTGGGGAGTTGTTGGTAATAGTGGGCATGTTATGCAATTTCTTTGCTTTTGCACGGAGCCCTTTGCTTAGTCGCTGTCTAGGTGGGTCATGCAGTGTAACCCGATTGCAGCTAGACGTTTGACTCATTTGCTGTTTTTGAATATCGGTTTATACAGGCTCGTGATCGAGACCATTGTTTATCCCTTGATAAACTTGGTTTGAGAACTAGAGGAGTGTGAGAATCATATCCAAGGCTGATTTGGTATATAATGACCTCTTATAAGTACACAATTCGCCCCGAGTTGAAGACGCCTTGAGGAGGTTATTTCCTGCGCTGAGTTTTATTTATACATGCCGACTTAGTAAACTCAGCTTTGGCATGAGCAAGTGCAGCTGACTTTTCTTTAAGTAAAATATTTAGCCGGTCTATCTCAGCTGTATTGACACTTGCCTGGTTTTTAAAGTTAGCTGTAGTTGTCTCAACCTTATTTAAATCTAGGCTGAGTTTTTCGAAATCATTTTTCAGCTGCCTATTCTCATCTTGCAACTGAGTCTTCTCTGCTGATACAGCTTGGTGTGCAGATTTAAGTGTTTCAAAATCTTTGAATAACTGATTTACCGATTCATGTAAATCCATATCTTGTGACATGGCTGAGCTATTATTTGAACCGGTAGGTTTAGAAGTTACCTCTTCATCAGCTAAGTTTGCCATCAGGCAATCATACTCCTCGTCTTCATCAGAAAAGAAACCGCCGCTCGATTCGACATGCTCCTGATCTTCTCCGATGAGAGCTTTTCTTGTCTTCCTTTACGCCCACCTCCTTTTTGGTTTCGTCCTTCTTGAGCTCGGGACAATCTATACGGATGTGTCCTATTTTGTGACAGATTGTAACATTCAACTTTCCAGTTTCGACCTTACGGTTCCTTCTAGGATTCTCCTTGTAGTTTTTCTTATACTTGGAGTAGTTCTTTACGAAATTCTGAACCTTTGCATTATGAAAGCCATTTCTTCCTCAAAATCTAGTGGATTTGGAGGTTTCACATCGAATAGGCTCTTAGCGGGGACTCATTTGCAAATGCGATTCCCTTCTCTGCGAGCTCGATTGAGGATGAGCTTGGAAGCTCGAACTCATAAGCCTTTAGATCGAGAAACAGACTCTGAATTTTTATCTTATTCGGGTCTTTGGACTCTCTCATAGCTACTGACCTTCATGCTCCATTCGGGATTTAGAGATCGAGGACCTTTAGTGCCATTTCCTGTTGCCATAGGTTTTGCCCGGGGAGTTGATTTCAATGATAATTTCAGTGAACCTTGTGAAAACTTGGTCTATAGAGTCTCCAATCTTCAATTTAAACTTGTAAAAATTTAGGATCGATAATGAAAACTAGATTTCCTTGATCAGCTCAGTACCATCACACAATAGAGCAAATGTGACCCAAATCTATTTGGCATACTTACAATTTATGATCTTGAAAATTGTTGATTTGTCAAGAGTTTGGTATAGCACATCTCTGGCCCTGTTGTCAAGATTGGCCAGCTTTCTCTCTTCGGGGGTCAGCTCCGTTCTCTTCTTAGGAATCTTTTCGGGCCTCCCAGCTGCGATCTCCTCGGCTGTGTTGTCCTTCTCGAAAATGAATGGACCGTCTTCAATGATGCACCACATGTCGTCATGGATTGAAGATAAGTGTGCCTGCATTCTTATCTTCCATAGATCATACTCGTCAACTGAAAAGACAGGGAGTCTAGAGTGCATGTGTTCCATTATAACGTGAGAGATAAGATATATATCTAGTATAGATCTGGTTCGTGAGAAAAAATGAACCAACCTCTCCGATACCACTTGTAGGTCACAAGTCGTCCAGGAACAAGTCTAGAGGGGGGGTGAATAGACTTGTTGAAACTCTTGAACTCTTTTTCTCGAAGAGTGAGTTTCTTCAGCTGATGATCAAACAAATGACTTGGAGTCGTTGGTTCTTGGATATGTGCGGAAGTCAGCTGATGAAGAATATAAATTAACTTAATGAAACACTTAACAATGTATGCGTGATTTAGAGTATGATGCGGTAAAGCAATAAATAACACAGTGATTATAGTGGTCTCGGAGGTGGGGTAATCCTCTACTAATCCACTTTTCTCCAAACCCGATTGGAGATGAATTCACTATAATTTTCAACCGGTGATAAATATTACGGTGATTCACAACACACTACAATGACTTCCAACCGGTGGAATTCCGTGCCGTTGTATACACACTTGGCCTTGCACCTCTTGATCCTCGATCCTCGGATGCCCTTACAGTCTCTTACTTCAACCAGTGAAGTACCCCGTACTCAAGATTTATAGACAAGAGTGTTTGTCTTCTCCAACTTAAGAGCTTCTTTAAGAATGAACTTCTAGATCTGCTCTTCTCACGATGCTATTTGATTGCTTGAGGTTGCTTTGTTTGCTTTGATCGCTAGAGTATATGTTCGCACGGTAGTTGCTCGGTTTCAAATCTCTGGATATATATAGATCACGATCTACGAGCTTCTTCCTTGTAGCCGTTGCAAATCGAACAAATCCGTCCGTTGGAGGAGACTTCATTGTTTAATCTTTTACGAGCGTTGCAAGGCCGGATTCCCATTATTTTATTTTATCTTCCGATTTGTGAGGACTTACGCATGTGAGCGCGAATCTTTTGAATATAAAAGGATTAAAGTCTTCACGGTGGGTCGGGATGATTTAATTAAATCATATCTCTAGCGGGAATCACTCGATTTGTCTCTTCACGTTGCATGTGAGCTTTAGTAATATTTGACTTTTCAAAGCATGCCGACGTGGACTTGGAGTACTAGTCAGTAGTTGAGTAGGGTGATGTGCGGCTTACATCTTCTGCAGGTAGATCCTCTTGGTACATTCCTTTGTTTTGTGACTTGTCCGATCGTGTGACTTCCACAGGTACCTAGGGTGCATGATCTGGTCAAACTTCTCGATAAATTTTAGTTGACCAGAGCTACTCGATGGAGTCATTTGTACTTCTCACGATGGACTAGGCTGTGCTTTAGTACTTAGCCGATTTTCAGCCTAACTAACTTTGGCCTACAGAAGACACTCATTTGGTTCTTCTTTACATTTTGCCAAGTTATACTTAACATATTTTGGCCTATGGAAGATACTCATTTGGTTCTTCCTTACATTTTGCCAATTAATAAACATTTGATTTTAAATTAATGACATCATCAAAATCTAACAAGTATTCCTAACATAATCGAGTTCACATATAATAATAGTTGGCATGCTTCCATTAAGATGGCACCTTACGAGGCCTTGTACGGTCGTCGTTGTCGATCTCCTTTGTGTTGGGATGACTTGTCAGAATCAATCGGCACCGAGCCCGATATGCTTATAGCCGCCCGGGAGAAGGTAGCTTTGATCAAGAGTCGTATGTTGACAGCTCAGAGTCGACAGAAATCATATACAGATAATCGTCGTCGACTACTAGAGTTCGAGACGGGTGACCACGTTTTGGTCAAGGGAGGTATTTTCCGTTTCGGAAAACGGGGGAAGTTGAGTCCGAGATTCATTGGACCGTTTGAAATTTTGGATCGAGTAGGCGAGTTAGCTTATCGATTGGCTTTACCTCCGGCTTTGAGCCGAATTCATAATGTGTTTCATGTCTCTCAGTTGCGAAAGTATGTTGCCGACCCGAGTCACATACTGCAGTTCGACGAAATCGAGATCGCCGACGACCATTCATATGAGGAGCGTCCTATACGAGTCTTAGAGCGGCGAATCAAACAGTTGAGAAATAAGTCGATTCCTTTGGTCAAGATTCAGTGGTCCAGACACGGAGTCGAAGAGGCTACTTGGGAAACCCAGGATAGTATGCGGGAGAGTTATCCCGAGTTGTTTGACCCTTAGTTTCGGGGACGAAACTCTTTTAAGGGGGGGTGTATGTAATACCCAGTTGTAATTCATTCATTTTCATTCAGTAATTATCAGTCTGTAATTGTCACTCAGTGTATTTTCACTCAATTATAATCATTCATCAATCATGTTCATTCACCGTGTTCACCGTTCGGAAAAACTTCGAGTTGTGTATCGTTATTGTTCATTGTTTCAACTTTCCTCATATGAGTTCGACCTTGTTAGATCACCATTAATTTTTGGTAACTCCAAAAATTCTAAATCTTTTCAATATTATAGAGCATCGAGTTAGCTTTCCAATGGTTCAAACGGTGAGTCAATCGGAGTCCGGACGAGAGAGTTATGGTCGTTTTAGCTCACCGCTCATTTTTCGACTTTTGGCGATCACCGGCGGACTCGGTCGTGTCGTCCGACACGGCCCGTGCCGTACTCGTCCGGAAATGCCAAGTATCGCCCGCGAGGACTCGACCGTGTCGTTTGGCACGGCCAGTCGAACTCTTCCGGATAAGCGACCGACGCCAGACGCCGGCCGTGTCCCGTGACACGGCCGAGTCATGCCGAAGTCATTTGTCGGACGGGTCACTATCGGAAGGCCCTCCGCGCCGCGACCGTGTCAAGCAGGACACGGTCGAGTCCCTGTCGGCCAGCTGTGCGACACGACCGTGCCGATCGGCACGGGCCGTGTCCGGCAGGGTAGTCAACCCCTATAAATTCGTTTTTTGAGCATTTCAGCTCATTTCTTTCCCTTTTCTTCACCTACAACCGAGAGAGAGAGCTTGAGGGAGGGTTTTTCCTTCACAAATCATTTGAGTGTTTGATTTTCTTCATCTCCTTTCGATCGTGAAGCCCGGATAATCAATCTAACGCGTGTTCTTCGGATTAAAGTACTTGGATCTTCAAAGGTAATATTCTTCAACACCTTGGATTTCGACTTTTGTGTTGAGTTATGATGTTTTGGACGTTATAATCATGTTATATGAAGGGATATGTATATGATTATGAGTTTGTATAAGGATTCATTGGATTATTGAGGAATTATTCAAGAACACCTTGAATATCGAGTTGGAATTGGGGATTTTCGACTAATTGTTGTTATAATCACGTTTTTGGACATTCATAACGGATTATTGATCGTATTGGAGATGTTTTGTTGGTTTGAAACACTTCTTGGGGATTTGAGGTTGGTATTGTTGAGGTTTAGTTGTAAACAACCGGAGTTTGGCCACAACGTATTCGATATAATGCCCCAATGAACTTAATTTAATCGTATCGACGTTTTGAGTTCGTTATATTCGTGTTTGATTCGTATATTGAACGAGTTGTTGGATATTGTATAATTCAAGGTTGTTCGAGCGACCGATATCTCAATTAGGACATTGTTCGTGGAAGGATAATTGTAACTGGTATTGTGTAAGTTGATTCTTACTCAGTTATAAGGATATTCATTTCCTTTTGTTGTTGTTCATTCATAATCGTAACTCATTCATCATTGTGTTAACCGTATTAAAACTTGTCATTGTCAATTAATCACTTCAGTCACAAGGAACGACGGTTCCAATCATTTTGTTGAGCTATCATTCATTTCACTATCATTTTATCTCGGTGAGTCATTATTCGTTTCCGATGTCACTTTTGTTATATCGTGGCATTCGGGTCATCTTGGCGTCTTGGTTGGTATGTGTAGGATTTTCATGTCGGGCACAATTATGTCGTGTGTTGGTTGTTGGCCTCACATTGGGTGTGCACGAGTCGATTGCTTCGTGAGATCGATTAGGCACAAGACCACGTGTGTATTCGATTGATACACGTTGGTGGCTTGTGCACGGACACATTCCATCCGGGCGTAGTGTGGCGCCACCCTTTGAGCCGTCTTGTTAGTTGATTCATACGGCATGTTTGATTGCGTATGTTTTCAACAAGATTGGGTTATAATCTAACCGCTTCATTTTAATCGAACTTGTGGTTTATACTACATATTTATATGATTGTGTTTATTCAACTACGGAGGATTGTTGTTACGTATAATCGACCCGTTTGGGGATATTTGTTTCTCGTGTCATGGCAAGGCAAAGGCACGGGGAGAGCACGTTGACGGCGAGAGTCCCAATGATACTAGAAGGGCCCACTGCATTCGATCATTTATTCAGTCATTTATGTTTCCTTTATTTATTCCGCTGCAGACATTCCGTTTGAATACTCATTTCATTCAGTGTTGTGTATTTTATCGTCACATAAAATACACATGTATTCTATTTTATCCTGGGTATGTTGTATGAAACTCCTAATCGGAGTAATTGATGTTGTAATGTGGTTCGGTACTACATTTACCCTGTGTAATTCATCCTTTTTCATTTGCCTGGTGGGTCCCAGTCGGGGGTCCACGGCACTGTAATATCCGCCTAGTTTGGGGTGTTACAAGCCATTTGCTATAAATGTGCTAGATGGAACTGTAATTTAAAATATCGATCTTTAGTAATTCCATCTACAAACAGAGAAGATAAAATTCAATTCATTAAGGATGGTCTGAATAAAGAGAATTTAGATAATATCGAAATTTCTCTTGACATGCATCCTAGTGGACTCGTACATTACGGAATTCGATGTTTGTGGAATAAATTCAAACCAGAATATGAACAACGTCTTGGGAATCTGACGTTAAAAGACCCTGTTTGCCAATTTGTAAGAAAATTGGATGGGAAGCTTCTCCCCGACTCATAGAAGGCGTTTAGGCCGTTTCTGAACGTAAAATCAGAGGAAGATGTGAGCCACAATCACAACTACTGTACATACATGTGAGTATCTTTAATTTTTGTCGTATGGTGAGATTTTCTGAATAAAAAAATGTGATACGCGATAAATGCATTCATTATTCTATAGAGTAGTTGAAGCGCAATCAACGCAATCACAAACTTGTTAAACAATTTTACCTCATTTTTCTTTTATAAATTAACATTGTGCTTGTTTTTTTTATTCATCCCTCAAACTTGTACTTTTCTCTTTTTCTCTCTAATAAATTTCTTTTCAAAAATGGAATCATAATCTTCCACAAAAAAATTTAGCACATTCTGCATTTTTGGTGGAGCTAGTTATGGAAAAGAGGCATGCTTTACTGAAGCAGCCCACAACTTGGGTCGTACCTTATGAGAAAAATACATTCATGTAGTTTACGGAGGAGGAAGTCTAGGATTAATGGGACGAGCAGCTGCTTCTGCCTATATGGAAGGAGTAAGAGTGTTGGGAATAATTCAAACCTCTGACTGAAAGTAAAATCACCGGGGCAACTATTGGAGATGAGTTTAGAGCTGTAAATATGCAAGATCGCATAACTCACATGATAAATAATTATGGCGCCTTTATCACCCTTCCCGGTGGTTTTGGCACTCTTGAGAAACTTTTTCATGTGGTTACCAGAGCCCAGCTAAATGTTTCAAAAACCAATAGGTCTGCTTAATGTCAATGGTTTCTTTGATGGTTTACTATCTTTCATCGACTACTCTGCTGAAAAAGGTTTTATTTCCGAGCGTGCTAAATGAATCATAGTCGTTGCAACAACACCATAAGAACTAATAAAAAAACTCATTGAATTTGTTCCTCAACCAGATCCAGCTCTAGCTAAAATTGTCTGGATGGAAGATTTTACCGTGAGAAAACAAAAAGTGGATTCATTCCTCTCCCTTTGGTAACCAATATCGGACCTCTTGTATTTTTACTTCCTGTCGTGTGTAAAAATCGTGCTAAATGATGGCAGCTTAAGGAGTTTCTTCTTGATCTCTTGATGCGCATCTATTCGCGATTTATGTATTGTTATTTTATTGCTAGAATTTTTATTGTTTGTTTTTTATAAAAACATTTATGGCAGCGTAAGGCGACTCTTCGGACTTTCTTGAAGCGCATCTTGAAAATTGTGTTATACTTCCGAGTATATTTTATTTTGTTGTTTGCCTCGTATATTAATTCTCTTGCAGATTCTAAAAGGCGTTAGCTCAAGCATCAACTTTCATAACAGGGAGTATTCTATTTTTCTCCTTGCTTTTTTTTTTTTAAACTGAGGACAGTTTTATTTTCAAGTTTGGGGTGGTATGTTTTAATTATTTTGGTGTGTTTTGGTTATTTTGGTTATTTGCCTTAAAATTTATATATATATATATATATATTATTTTGATTTGTGAGATTTCTAGATCTGGCCATAACACCAATAAGTTAGCTATATACAAGCTTCTAAAATCGTTTTAAACCGGTTAAAAAAATTGTATATTCCAGAAATTTTGAGCCTTAATCTCTCTTTCCAAGCCTTGTAATTATCATTTAAAATCGAGTCATTCGTTACCTTGAGAAAAGAAGAATCAGTCGGTTGCTGAAAAATAGAACTGAAATTTACTTAATTTGTGGAGTTTTTGATTTTTCATGCTTAGCTAATAAACGATTTTCTGCAAAAATCCTATTCCCTAAAAAAAAGGAGTCATTGGTGAAAAGAGCTACACGTTAGCAAATAACGGTGTGAAAGCTATCACCTAAAAAAAGATAGAAAATTGTGTTGGTGAAAAGAGCTACACATTAGCAAATAACGGTGTGAAAACTATCACCTAAAAAAATAGAAAATTGTGTTGGTGAAAAGAGCTACACATTAGCAAATAACGGTGTGAAAGCTATCACCTAAAGAAAATAGAAATTGTGTTGGTGAAAAGAGCTACACGTTAGCAAATAACGGTGTGAAAGCTATCACTAAGGGATGTAGTTTATGAGCAGATTTGAATTAATTAGCGGCTGAATTTCAATACACTCAATTTCGTGGAAAATCACAATATTTGATGACGCCAATGAAATTCTTCTTCATATTGAGTCGAAAAATATATGAGTGATCGAGAGCAACCATTAGAGGGAGTCGTGTGTATCACGAGTGGGAAAGAAATAATCAACCTTTTGGGGGAAAAAAACTTGCATTTTGGAATTACAAAATAAAACCGTATTTTAACTTCAAAATCTTTAGTAGATTTATTTTGAATCTTGATTCATTTCTATCTACTGTATAAAGCTGGTTGTTATGTATTAATGGCATTTTGATCTCCTTTTCTCTTTATATATATAATTATTTTTCTTAATTTGTGTATGTATTATTATTTTGTGTCTTATTTTTATTTTTATTTTGGGGTGTGATTAATAAAGAGTCTTGCTCGGGACTAGCAAGAATTCAAGTTTGGGGGTGTGATAAGTGTCAGTTTTATACACTTATCCATGGTTTGTATCGATATATTTCACCCATAATTGAGCTAGTCTACTCGTTTTTGCTTAGAATTAATTAGCTTTTAATGATTTTATTATTTACCAGATGAAGATGTAAATATAGTCTTAATCGGATTGAATTACTGGTTTACTCAAGAAATAACATGTTTATAAAATATTCTATTTGTTGAATTTTTATGTATTCATGTTGTAGGGCTTTCCGAGACGAGTTCGGCAGTCTTTCCGGATTCAAAATTAGAGTTATATATCAAAAGTTATCATCCGAAGAAGATTTGGGGCAAGAACGCAAAGTCTAAGAAATTATGGGCTGAAAATGAAGTCTGAAACTCCATACGGGCGTGACATCATAAAGTACGGGCGTAATTCACAAAGCAAAAAGTCGTAGCCATGTTACGGCTGTAACTTCTCAATGTTACGGCCGTAAGTCATCATAGTTACGGCCGTAACTCCTCAATGTTACGGCCGTAACTCTTGACATATTATTGATCATTGCCTAATTTTTTATACTTTTGGTCTATTATTGGGGGGATGGCTGGCATTGATCCGATCTAATGTAATCATGCTGGAGTTTTGGAGCTATTAGATGACTTTAGGTGTATAAATAGACCCCTTAGATCCATCATTATTCATCATTCATCTTATTATTTTCTCACTTTGTAATATTTTTTTCTTTTTGTGAAGAACACACTTGTGTTCTTGAGTGATTTGTGTAAGTGTGGTTTAGTTTATGTTGTTGAGGGCGTTTATTGTTTCTTTCTCCTTTATCTATGTTGTGCGGCGATTTATACGCCTCGACGGCGATCGGAATAAGTGCCAAGCGACCGAGTTCACGACCAATCAAGCTACGGCGAACTCGCCTAAGCGAAGATAACAGTCCACCTTCGAGTATCTAGCGATCGACTACCAAGGCGATCGCCTTTGGCATCTAGCGATCGACTTTGGTGCACGACCTAGGACGACCGTACTGTGCCACGAGTAAGACCTTCGTCCGTCAAAGTCTACGCAGACCGGATCCCAAAGCAACGCCCATGTGCAGATCTGCGAAAGGCGCCGCATAACATGGATCGTTGACCACAACCTGTCACCACCTTATCACCTACCGACAGACCCGCCGAAAGGTGCAAGGTGGGACCGCCCGTGACAGTGACTGAGACGCGTGCAGACTTTTCATTGGACCGCACAACTGACTGCCAGCACCTCTTGCGGACTTTAAGGAGACCAGCCCATGTGCTAAAAGACAATCGCCCGCATATTATAATACAGCAGAGGCGATCGCTCGGCAACTCCCAGTCACTCCTATAAATAGAGAACTTCCAGCAACTGGAAAAAGGTTCTCCTCTCAGTTCAGAGAAAATGCTCAAATACATATACTCTTCCAGGCTCTCGGCTTCCTCTCTTGAATCTAACTCAGGATTTCTCTCTCAGCACCTCTCATCCAGAAGACGGTCGGCAGAGGCAAGAAACTCCTTGCAGTACAGATTCAACGAGACCCGCAAGCTCAGGAGCTCAAACATACAGCTAAAACACACCGTGAGAGACTGTCGATTTCTCACGGTCGTCACAGCTCATCAACGTTGTTACAAGAACTCACAGAGCTTCATATCTGGTTCTTCCAGCAATCTTCACGCTCAATAACTAAGATAACTAGGGTCTTTACATACATTGTAATTGTACTCTAACATTAATATTTGTACTCTAAAGTATTTGTATTAATAATATCTCGCAAGAGCATTCAAGCCCGGGACTAACAACCCCGGCAAATCTTGTGTTATTTACTTTCTCTACGGAAGTGCTCTCGCACTTTGTTTGCTATCCATCCATTCCAGCAATATCTATCTCCGGATAATATTTCGGGTAGCAACAATCTACTAAGGGAGTTAGGACCAATTCTTTCCCTTTTTCAACTATTAATGACCACTCAAGCTTGTATTATGTTTATTAAACCCTTCATGGGCTAAGTTACTTAAGTTGGGATTATAAACAAGGTTAGTCATGTTATTTAAGTTTGTATAAAGATCTATTATGAATTACTTATTATTGTGTGTGATTTTCATTGTTTTACCTATCTTTATTTATTTGGCCAATAAATGACGATATTTATGGTCTTCATATATTTTGAAAGAAAATATGTTTGATTAGATCAATTGATCTTCACTCTAAGTTGTTCTAGGGGATAGAAATATACCTCTAGACCTTAGATGATTCTTTGAGTTATTTTCATAAAACATAATGCTATGTATTGAAGCCAATCAACATAGAAATATAGTGGATTGATTCAATATATAAGGGGCATTTTATAGTTCGAAAGAGAAACCGTCTTTTTAAGGAAAATCGAATCTACACAACATAATAAGTAAATTCATCTTATGATCTCCTATACATCTTCTATAACTAATGATGAACTAAGTTTGTAATCCCAAGTATTTCATTATATCTTTTATTAATATATTATTACTGCAATCTTTCATTTCCTTGAATATTAGAACTATTATTGCATTTTCTTTACAATTGTCAAACCAAACTCTTAAATTGTGTGTTTCAATCTTATAAATCTCTATAACAAATAGTTAAATAGTGTATAATTCAATATATAACCTAACTCGTGGGATCGATAAACCGGACTCAAAAAGTCCACTTACTACTTGATACGATATCGTGCACTTGCGATAGTTACACTAAAGACGTGTCATGATCTTATTAATGGTAAGCTTGGGGCTTGAACCTTAGCGGTTGGCTTCCCAACACCTACAGCTCAGTAGGTCACGGCCATTGGATGGTCTTACTGTACAACGGCTTCATGTCGTGGCTTCGGCCCCTTCATTAATTACAGCCTCGGGTTGTTCCGGTTTCAGGTGTTTATGTTGACTGACTGTAACACCCCCAAGATATTCGAGGTGTATTACAGCGCCGTGGACCCCTACATGGGATCCACCAGGCTAACACAACAGAACACCTCTCGACTAACCGTCTCGGTTAGCAAGGAAACAATTATTAACAACAAGAACACAAAACAACACGTCCGGTACAACCGGCATAATAAACATCAACCGACAAATATAGTAACTCCAACGAAGTCCAAACACAACCAGAAAGGAAAAGCCTAAGTACTCGCGAGTACAATCTATAAGTTTAGAAATATAGGAAACAACCATATCGAATTAGACAAAGGAAATAAGACGACCCAAATGCACATGTCAACGACCCTGGCCGACATCCTCGTACTGTCCCGGTGCTCGCTCGTCCGGATAACCATAACCTGAAATCCATAACAAGAATTTCCCCGAAACGGGTCCCCAAAGGGGTTAGCATTTACGCTAGTACAAGTAATCAAGGCAAACCAATCGCTTACACATTTCATAGTACATGCACCGATATCATTTCAAAAACCAAAACTAGACATGTCTTTTCCGGAAACAAACAGTCAAACAATTTGCCTTGGGAACAGAGTAATATCATAGATTCCCGCACGAGGCCTCTAAGGACCCTCCCGCGCTGGCTATATTATAAAAACAAAACACACACATGCATCGCCGTGGGAACAGAGTAATATCATAGATTCCCGCACGAGGCCTCGAAGGACCCTCCCGCGCTGGCTAGCTATACAAACTCGTGAATCGAGGACTCAACCCTTTCGATTCCCTCCTTGATCCCGTCGGACCAACACGAGGTGATCAAATCACACACAAAATACATTACCATTCTACGTTAAGCATAAAGGTTTCCAAAAATACTTGCCTTGAATTATTGACGACGCGAAGAACGGAAAGGAAAGTCACCGACGAACGCTAGGAACCAATGAAACCGAACCTAACGATTCGAAGAATACAATCACAACCATTTCTAAATGAATACGGAATTGGAATACACCCGAAAACCCGCCTACGATTCATGTATATTCGTATATAAACAACAACGAGGGCGGACCACAACCAAACCCTCTCGATTCCATAAAAATCACGAAATATACCATGAATCCGTAGGGAAACTAAGAATACCAACAAGATTAATCATATTCATCATGAATCCATCAACAAAATGGAACGGATCGGAAGAAAAATCCCAAAACCCCCAATTTATCGAAAAGTAGGGTTCTAAGAGATTTACCTTGGATAGTGACGAAGAACACGATTAGAGGTTGATAATATGCTCCAAAAACTCGAAGGAGATGATAGCTCGGAGTTAACAAGCTTCAAGTCACCGGAAAAACCAAGGAAATCGCCTAGGAGTCGGATGGGGAGGAGAAGGAGTGAAAATGGCCGAAATCGGTCAACCCCTGGGTTTATAAACCCAGGCCTCGTTACGTACGTTAGCCACCACATGCTAACGTACGTAAGCAATATTACGTACGTAATCCATAAGGGCCTTACGTACGTAACCAAAAAGGCAGAATCGCCTGAACTGATACACACTAGGGCGTTACGTACGTAACCAAAAAGGGTGTTACGTACGTAACCAAAAAGGCAGAAGTGCCTGTACCGATTACACTAGGACGTTACGTACGTAACCAAAAAGGGTGTTACGTACGTAACATTCCTTTCTGTGGAGTACAGGCCAGGAATGAAAAGGGAGGTACCGAAAAAGAATCGAAATACAACGGTGAACAATTCACGATGGTACGGACGTAAGGGGCCTGAAACGACGAACTTAAGTGCCGAAGGAAAACATATTCCCGACTACTCAAAGGTTCAGAAAAACAACATCAAACGTAAATTTCCCAACCTTTGGGAAATTTACAAAACGATCCAAACATGTGAAATATACGAAACATGGTCGAAACACCAACAAAACTCACAACGCCCACAATAACATGAGATCGATCTTCGGCAACCCCAAAACGGCGGTTCGAGCAGCGATTATGATAACACACCAAATAGCGACGGAAACAACATGAAACACCGACTCGAGTAAAACGAGTCCGAAACAAGCTCGAACGACAAGAGTTCAATATTAAATATCCTCAAAATGTTAATACGGTTACAAACGAGTTGCTAAAAACGAAAATGCACCAAGATGAGAATAATAAGAGAAGGGAAAAATGCGGATATTACATTCTACCCCTCTAAAAACAAGTTTCGTCCCGAAACTTAAGAAATAAACAACTCGGGATACTTAGCACGCATGCTATCCTCGGTTTCCCAAGTCGCCTCCTCGATACCATGTCTCGACCACTGCACTAAGGAATGGTTTTATGCCTCAGTCGCTTCTCACGGTGCTCCAAAATCTTCAAAGGACGCTCCTCAAAAGTAATATCCTCGGCAACGTCAATCTCCCCATAGTCGATGATGTGACTAGGATCCGGGACATATTTCCTCAGCTGGGAAACATGAAAAACGCTATGAACATGACTCAGGGCCGGGGGTAACGCCAAACGGTATGCTAACCCACCGACTCGCTCGAGAATCTCGAAGGGCCCAATAAATCTCGGACTCAACTTCCCCTTCTTCCCGAAACGGAAAACTCCTCTCGTCGGCGACACCTTCAGCAAAACGTGGTCTCCCACCTCGAATTCTAAAGGTCGATGACGGACATCGGCATATGACTTCGCCGACTGGGCGATCAACATCCGTTCTCGAATTAATTCTATCTTCCGTCTCGTCTCTAAAACGACATCCGGTTCGGTCCCGACCAAATCGGACGCCTCATTCCAACAAATCGGCGATCGACATCGTCGCCCATAAAGTGCCTCATACGGTGCCATCCGAATCGACGCGTGCCAACTATTGTTGTACGTGAATTCGATCAATGGCAAATGCTCCTCCCAGTCGCTACTCCAATCGAGGGCACAAGCACGCAACATGTCCTCGAATGTCTGGATAGTGCGTTCCGACTGTCCATCTGACTGGGGATGAAAAGAGGTACTCAAATGCAAACGGGTACCTAAAGCCTTATGCACCGCCTGCCAAAAGTGCGATATAAAACGGCCATCACGATCCGAAACAATAGACTTCGGAGTACCGTGAAGTCTCACAATCTGCGCGATAAACACACGAGCCAATTTCTCCGGGCCCCAAGTGTCCTTGATGCCCAGAAAATGTGCCGACTTGGTTAGACGATCAACAACCACCCATACCATATTCATGCCCGACCTCGATCTTGGCAAACTCGTAACAAAATCCATCGATATATCTTCCCATTTCCATTCCGGAACGGGAAGTGACTGCAATAACCCAGTCGGTCGCTGATGCTCGATTTTGACCTGCTGACAAGTCAAACATCTTGCTACAAACTGTGCGACCTCCTCCTTCATATCATTCCACCAGAAATTTCTTCTCAGGTCCTTGTACATCTTACTCGAACCAGGATGAACGGAATAGGGTGTGGAATGGGCCTCACGCAAAATACTCTGTCGCAACTCTGGATCGTTCGGCACACAAAGCCGACTCTGGAATCTCAAAACACCATCCTCGTGAATCACAAACCCAGGAGACTTTCCCTTAAGAACGTTCTCTCGGATTTGAGTAATCATCGGATCCTCTAATTGCTTCAGCTTAACTTCATCGATCAAAGACGATGAAATCTCTAAAGCACAAAGTTGCCCGACAGCTCCAGGCAACAAAACCTCAACATCTAACCCGATCAAAGCCCTCCGAAGCTCAGACTGAGGCGTAAGGACCTCAAGCGTTCGCAACGCAATCGGTTTCCGACTCAAGGCGTCGGCCACGATGTTCGCCTTGCCCGGATGATAAAGGATTCCGAGGTCGTAATCCTTAATCAGCTCTAACCACCTCCTCTGCCTCATATTCAACTCCCGAGTAAATATGTATTTGTGCTCTTATGATCGGTAAAAATCGACATGCGAGCCGAAAGATAGTGATGCGATCTTGAGCGCGAACACAACGGCCGCTAACTCCAAATCATGGGTAGGTAGTTCGGCTCATACGGCCGCAATCGTCTCGATGCGTAAGCAATGGTCTTGCCGTCCGCATCAATACGCACCCAAGACCACGACCGAAGCATCGCTATAAACGGCGAATCCTCGTTGCCACATGGCAACGCCAAAACCGAGCTGAAGTCAAACGCTTCTTCGGTTCCTCAAAACTCGACTGTCTCTCGACATTCCAAACGAACTTCTGATTTGAGCAAGCGTGTAAGTGGCCGAGCTAGTTTTGAGAAACCTCACGAACCTACGGTAGTAGCCATCCAAACCCAAGAAACTACGGACCTCCTTTACATTAGTGGCGGTGCCCAATCCAACACCGCCTCAATTTTCTGCGGATCCACACGGACTCCCTACCGAAATCACGTGACCCAAAACATCACTTCCTTCGGCGGAACTCACATTTCGAGAACTTCGCATAGAGTTGCTCGGTCCTCAAAATGTCTAACACTATTCGCAGATGATGGGCATGCTCTTCCTCATTCCTCGAATAGATAAGAATATCGTCAATGAAGACGACGACACACTTATCCAAATACTCGATAAAGACTTTGTTCATCAATTGCATGAACACCGCGGCGCATTAGTTAACCCGAAAGGCATAACTACAAACTCGTAATGTCCGTATCTCGTCCGAAAAGTCGTTTTGCACGTCAGACTCTCTCACCGGAGTGATAGTACCCGATTTCAAATCAATCTTCGAGAATACCGCAGCTCCTTGCAACTGGTCAAACAAGTCATCGATTCTCGGCAAAGGATACTTGTTCTTGATGGTCACCTTGTTTAGTTCGCGATAGTCGATACACAAACGTAGTGAACCATCCTTCTTCCGCACAAACAGGACCGGTGCGCCCCAAGGCGAGGCACTCGGTCGAACATACCCCGACTCAAAAAGCTCACTCAACTGCTTCTTCAACTCTGCCATCTCTGAAGGTGCCATGCGATACGGCGCCTTCGAAATCGGAGCCGCGCCCGGCTCTAACTCTATAGCAAACTCAACCTCACGATCCGGTGGCAATCCCGGTAACTCGTCAGGAAAAACATCAGGAAACTCACTAACGACTGGAATCGACGAAAGCTCGACTCCACCATTCTCCGCCTTCAAGGCATAGCACCAATAACCAGTACACCCCTTTCGCAGGAGGCTCATTGCCTTTAAGGCATTAATAACGAACTTCTGGTTTCCCCTCTTTCGCCCTGCGAAAGAGTGTTTGGTGTCGTCCCCGGCTAACATAGTGATGATTCTCGTGCGGTAGTTCATGATTGCGCCATGCCGCTCGAGCCAATCATCCCCGAGAATCAAATCCTCACCCACAATACTAACGACAATAAGATTAGAGAGCCAAGCTCTCTCACAAATAAACACAGAGCAGTCTCGGACTTCTCGATCACCGACAATTCTGTCACCGCTAGGGAGTTTAACAATGAAAGGCTTGCAAGGTGACAAGCAGTCGAGACTCAGACGACGTACACACTCTAGAGAAATGAATGAATGCGTAGCACCCGAATCAAAAAGCACACCGACGGGATGAGAATGGATATAGGCACTGCCGCCACGAGAGTTGGGTCATCGGCCCTCCTCATCTCGTATATACGCGGCTGGGCGGAGCCGACACTGGAAGCTCCACCCCTAGCAGGCTGACCCCGACCCCTACCTCGGCCGGCACTCGGTGGAGGCGGCGGATCAAACGAGCCCTGGTTCACACTCGGCTCCATAGATGCTGGGTGAGAAGAACGGGCACCACGAAGCTGTTTAATCTGCTCACAAAAAGGGGCCTTGTGGCCTAGCTATCCACAAGTATGACAGGTAAACTTCGGACTAGAACACTGTCGGCTCCTATGGCCATGCGCACCACAGTTAAAACATGTGGGCTCCCGAGCGGAGGTTCCGGCGGCACCCCGAAAGCTCCCAGAGAAATGAGCCGAACCGCCCGTAGAAATATTCGCAGCTTGAGATTTCTGTTGGCCTCCACTCTTGGGACCAGAAAAATTTCCGATCGACTTCTGCTTCTTGCTCTCACGAGCCAAATCACTCGCCGTCACTGACATATCATAAGCGAGGGCCCTACTCTGATAATCCTTCAAGGTAGTGCAGACGAGTCCAGACATGTAGTCTCGAATGGGCAGCTTCATCCTCCTGGAAAAATGGAAAATTTTGTCGCTCTCAGCGACAACTTGGGTCTTCACATAACCCAACTCCTTGTTAAAGTCGGCAATGGCCTGAGATACGGGGATATCCCGTGGTTGAGCATCATAGAAAGCATGCACTCGAGCCTGTCTGACCGGCCACGGACAATATTCGGTCTCCATCAATTCTTGAAATTCGGCCCACGAAGCAACATGATCTTTGGGACCAACGGCCTCCCACCAATCCGTAGCATCTCCCGTGAGAAAGTATTGAGCAATAGGGACCTTACGGTCCTCGGGGCAGTTGGTAGCAGTGAAGACTTTGGATATCTCCTTGATCCACCCTTCCCAGCCGATCGGGTCCGAAGCTCCCGAAAACTGAGGGGGATGCATCTTAATGACATCCTGAAGCCAGCGATCCGCTCCGCCTCGATTAGAATGGGCCTGATCGGGGTTCTGGACCACTCGAGCTATAGCCGCCATCTGGTTAACCATTTGCCGCATAATGGCCGCAATACCAAGATCGGCGCGCTCCTGGGAAGAAGCATGGCTGTGACGGTCGCGGTCTTGCCGGCTCTGAAGAGTGTGACGTGGCCGCCCACCGGCCGCCCACGTCCTCGGCGCGTCCACGACCACGACCAAGACCACGGTTACCTCCGGCATCCATACTGATGTTGAGAGATAACAAAAGTACATCGATGATGAGTAAGGGAGGAAAAGCAACTACGATTCAAAAGTGGAAATACAATGCAAGAAACAAAGGAGCTGAATAAGAAAACTTACGAGCACTGGAAGTACTGGGATGCTGGCAGCGGTGTGACAATGTGCAAAACAAAACACGACTAGACCCAAATAACCAACAAACCTAGGTATCCATAAACCTAGTGCTCTGATACCATTTTCTGTAACACCCCCAAGATATTCGAGGTGTATTACAGTGCCGTGGACCCCTACATGGGATCCACCAGGCTAACACAAGAGAACACCTCTCGACTAACCGTCTCGGTTAGCAAGGAAACAATTATTAACAACAAGAACACAAAACAACACGTCCGGTATGATCGCTGGGATTCGCGTAGTATGGTTTTCAAATCCGATCAATTTTAAAATTTGTAAAACCTCGGAGTATTTCCAAGGTGTCGAACCCAAGGGAATTGATGTGTCGAAAATAAAGGAAGTAACTCTACTCAAAATTGATCGTTATTTAGAATCCGAAATATTGGTTTGTTTCTAATTATCTAAATTTAAAAATCGAAAAATAAAAATTAAATAAAAGATGTAATATCTAAATTAAGCAAATTAAGCAAATTAGCAAGATAAAATCACAAGTCGAAAGGTAATTGATCCTAGGGTAGTATCATCTAATTGAGTTCACACAATCCATTCACTTGATTCCTTTTCCCCAAATTTTAATTCAATCCTAGAAATAATCACTCAATCAATCTAGAATTCCGATCAAGGCAACCTAGAAAGATAGTTAATCTAAACCCTTTTCGCTTGTGGCTCAAAGAATTTAAATCACTTAAAAGCGCCAACTTATTTATCTATGGTTTATCTTTCTCCGTCAGGTCTCAAGATAAAATCATATTGTGCATCAAGTATTTCCACTAATCAATTACTCCTTAGGACAAAATCAATTAGCTAACATGCATCGATTAAGGGCCCTTTAATCTAACATGAGATTTAACACAACTTGAACACAAGCCTAGGATGAAAGGTCAAAAGGTAATCAAAGGAACATCATGTGAACATCAATTAAAATTACTAACCCTAGAATCAATCAATGATTTAGCCAGACATACTTGAAATTAAACAAGAAATTGATGAAGAATGCATATTATTAATATGAAAAGAGAGATTACAACCCTTACGGATGAACTCCGAGTCTTCAATCTCCGAAAAACAATAATAATTCTGCTCTCCAAAAAGTTCTTGTATCCCAAGAATTAATCTTGCTAAAAAGATGTAAAATTATAAAAGATGAAAAAGAATCGTAAAAGATAGATGATGGATCCCCAAACTAGGTCTTAAAAAGAGGTTTATATAGCCTAAGGGGGTTACAATCCCGATTAGCCCTAATCTAGGAAATAAAATCTATCCAAAAGAGTCAAAATTCGTCAAAACACGAGAGTCCATGGGCGCCTATCGGATGGCCTACCGGCCGATAGGCTGGCCGATAGATGGTTCGTCGATCTCTTCACTCGATAGGGCAGGGACTCCTTTCGGGCGCACCTATCGGCCGATAGGCTGGGCCGATAGGGTGGTCTGTCTCTCGCAAAATTCCGTCTTTTCCGTCCGTGACTCGACTCTCGGTCCTTTGTCTCGCTTTTGGGTCCTTTTGGCTCTAAAACCTGCAAACACACTAAAACCAACCCAAACGCGTAATACGGCTCGACTAATCATAAATAAGCCAAATACGAGCACATTAATCACGAAACGAGATAAAAACCTAGTATAAAATCCTAGAAAAATGTGGTAAAATTACCACTTATCAAACCCCCCCAAACTTAAGCCTTGTTCGTCCCGAACAACAAAAAGAAAAGAAAAAGAATGTCGTGAATCATCGTGCAACTCATAGTGTTCAACCTAATCAATACTATCTGTAATTCTCTCTAAATAATTCGAGTGTCGTAAAAGCGAGCCGCACTCGTAATAATTATTCCGCAAAGTAGTCAAGTTCATCCTAATCATTCGCTCATGAAGAAAATCCATTTCAAAGATTAACAAAACGTGAGTCAAATCGACCACAATATGAAAGGCTAAAATAAACAAGCTAGTTCGTCCTGTTACACGGTCTAGTGGCACAATTTTAACGAGTTTCATAACAAATAAACCTCACAAGTATTCCCTTATATATATGTTCAACTATTTGATTCGAGTTGACCACTAGGTTAGGATCTCGGGATGTTTCATCGGGGTAATCCTAGGGTGGAACTTCCATTCTCATGTATTAGGAAACCGTTTGACGTAAAAGACACTCATGGGGCACATGGATGCTTCTAGTTACTAAGTTCCCGTCTACAGCGGGGAAACAACTCGAATATATAATTTCCGCATGTCCGAAGCAAGGTCGCCGTTTTACGCGAGAGTAAACAGCGGGTCACGCGAATACCCCCGATTACTAGGTTCCCTATCCTTGGCACATGTGAAATATCTAAATCACTAGTCTAATCAGAGTCGTCGTTTTACGCGAGGGTAGACAACGGGTCACGCGAATGCCCCCGGTTACTAGACTTCCCTTCATAGAACAACATTATCTCAACTTTTGGGAAAAACTGACCGACACTAAACTCAATCTAAGTGCCAACACGACTAAAGAAACAGTACGACTCACTATCCGGAAGATGTAACCAAACGTATTGACGGTGATTTTAAAACAAGTATGTCTCGTCTCTTATCTTGCCAAGACCTCTACAATCACGAAAAATTTTGGACCTAAATGAATACTATGCAAAACAGAAATTACTGACTACAACTCGACTAAAACTCGACCGTTTCTTCAGAGAGAAAAACAGTGTCGTAACATCGGTATCACACAATTAGAAGCACGAAAAATTCACGAATAAAGAAAAAAAACTAAGACAAGCAAAGCTATCTAAAAAAAAATTAAAAATCTACCCAAGCAAGGCATCAAAGCAAACAACGAAAAGCAAATAAAAGCAAACACGAAAGCAAAAACTACTACGACCTAAAAAAATAGAAAATAAAAACTAGCAAACACACCAAACGAAAATGAATAAAAAAAAACTAAAAACTAAGCAACAAAAGCCAAAACCACGCAACACCAATATGATAAGCACACATAAAAACAACGGGCACCGACACAAGCAAATAAAGATACAAGGCAAACAAGGTACTCACACGTAAAGAAATTAACAAAGCCGCACTTCTTCCCCCCCCCCCCCCAAACTTATTTCGCATCCCAAAGGAGGAATAAGTTTGAAAAGAGAAAGGAGTGGCTTTGTTAATGGAGTACCTGATCACTGTGGCGGAAATGGCGGGTTTGTCGGCGAGCTCGGATCATAGCGGGCATGTGAATCGGGGAAAGGAGCAAAGTGGTACATCTCGTGTAGCATTCGGTGGTAGTGGTCCTCCGGGCCCACCTATCTTCCCCGCCTCTTCCTCTCTTGCTCCCTCCAAGCAATCTCCTCTTGTCGCCACGCTCTGTCCTCTTCGGCTGCCTCTCCACGAGCTCGTACAACTCATTGACCCGAGTGGCAACAACACCCACCCGAGTCTCAACCTCGCCACCCGAGTTCCCAAAGAACCAAACTCACCACAAAGAACGCATACTCGCCAAATGATAGTTGTCTTGCGCTTGCATACTCTCTTCGTGCATCTCTCTCTCTCTCTCAAAAAACCTCGTCTCAAAATCATCAAAATGGAGCTCTCATCCAAAACTACTACCTCCACCGGTGGGAATCTCACACTTACCCCCCTCGGGTATATCATCCATTTCCTCCTCGGCTCCCTCCAAGAATGGCTCATCAATGGTCACCTCCCGGCGTTGCCTCTTACGAGACGCATCCAACGGTCGGATAAGTGCCACATGAGCCGCGGAGCTCATACTCCACCTCGCATATACATCGGGCGCGTCGCCCATCACAGAAGTCAAGGTCGGAGAGGGAGTCGGAAGAGGGACACGGTTTTGTTCCGACTGCAATTTCCAAATCGAACCCCTGAAGGCAAGCATCTCTTGCCTCTGCAGTGTCGGTTTATCCAAATAGATGTCTCGACACCGGCTCTCCTCTAATGTGCACCCCAAGATGCTCCGCGATAGGGTCACAAACGCCCAATCCCAATCCTCTGCTTCCCGGCCACCGGCTTGTTTCTCCATGTGCTCAATCAGAAAACATCCGGCGTGCTTCCGTGTACCGTTCAAGGCCGACCATAAAAGGTGAAGATCGGTGGACAAGCACGCCCCGAGTCGTGACGGCTCAAAATCGTCGAGGTGAACAGTAGGTGGATATAACGGAGAACCGGGTTCCCGATCGAGGAGGCCTTGGCATATGTCGGATTATAAATGAGGAGCGTCTCCTCCCTGCGGTAAATCATCTTGGACCACAGCTCTAAGTTTTCTTTGGCATGATCGCCCTGCTGGAATGACCCGTCCTCGGCCCCGTTGATAATGGCATTAACTTCGTCGGCCGAGAGCTCCCTTTCTATGTTGTCGAGGTTGAAGCGAATGGATGCCGGAGTCCCGTTCTCCCTAAAAACCTCAAGTGTGGACAGAAACTCCATGGTGAGCACGTGGTAAGTGAGATAGTTTGCCCTAAATATTTGCTCAAACCCGCACTGCCTCGCTAGTAGCACAATATCATCATATATTCCCATACCCCGAGCCGTCTCCTCATGCAAAAATCGGCAATGCTTGTGTGACATTCCGATAAGGTGCGACCACCTTCTTTTAGACTCGCCCGGCCAATCTTAGCTTGAATTTCTTGGTCGAGCGCAAATGGATCGGAATAGCCGGCACTACCTTCGTCGGAGCCTTTTCCTTCTCTGGTTGCCTTAGATTTTCCTACTGTACTCGGATTCGACTTCTTGCTTTGCTTTCCCATTTCAAAGTTCCTACAAAACAACCATCCAATTAATATCCAATAAGCAACTCATAACACAAACATTCAACAAGCGTCGACATAATCCAATAATCCCACAATAACATCTAAGACCCCTATAAATCACACAATCTCCCCAAACTTAGACTCCCCATTTCATATTTAAAGGATCAAAATCACCACCCACAATAACAAAACAACACACTACGATCATATTAGGGCAAATTCTCTCCAATCCAATCTAATTCATCAACAATTCAACTCATATCAATCCCAATTAACCATTCAATTCAACAAATTCACCCAATTTCAACAAATTCGAAATTAGGGTTCTTCCAATTTGGGGGTTTTTTCAAAATTCGTTCAATTTCATCAATTAATCCCCAATTCAAGTACCCATTAACAATCAAGCATAGATAACATGTTTCCATCAAGGTTCTATCAACAATCGGGCATAAAATTCAAAGAACATCCAAGTCTAACAAAAGCCCCAAAAAGTGGATCCCCAATTCGATTTTCATCAAAACTCCAAAAAGAATCCGTCATAGTGCTTCAAAACATGTATAGAATTGAAAAACAAGAGGATTAAAAGTCGAAACTCCGTACCTTGATCGAGTTTGAAGGAAGAAAAGTAGAAAAAAATCGCCTTTCGTTCTTGTGTTCTATCGCCGATAAGTGTGTAAGTGTGTGAGAAAATCGGGTGTGAAGGTGTTTAAAAGGGGTATTAATCAACCGGGTCGAAGTGGATCTTGGGTATGTTCCTATCGGCTGGCCTATCGGCCGATAGCCGGGCCGATAGGAACTTCGTCTCTTACATACCTCATATCGGGTGGGATATCGGTCGATTGGCGCACTTATCGACCACCGCTTGTTACAATAAAAATTTTTTAATTTCCTCACTTATCGGCCGCCTATCGGCCGATAGGCTCGCCCGATAGGATTTTCTGTCTCAAAAATTTTTTTCAGCCTTCTCTAATTCGCACACTTGGTCCCGTTTTTGCTTGGATATGGCGATTAAAGACCTGCAAGTATTCGAAACTCGGCGTGCATGGATAAGAACTTAACAAAAACTAGCAAAGCTACTACGAAACTAGAAACTACAAAAATCACGCAAACGAAAAATCGAAAATAAACGAATAAAACGAACTAATATACATACGTTGGGTTACCTCCCAACAAGTGCTACGTTTAACGTCTTCAGCTAGACGATACCTCATTCATTCCGGGTCTTCAGCGACAACTCCCCCTTGAACGGGTTTGTTGATATCAAGATAGCATACGTTCCTCTCATTAGACCGACTCTCGTTCGCCTCCAACATTCGAACATACTCTGGCAAATCCTCGGAAATTTCATCAACATCAGAATGTGAGTAAATGGAGTGTGAAATGCAATGCTCCAACAAGTCGGACGGGGGTGGCATAATAGACTCAATTTCATAACATTCCTCGGGCGCATCATCGGGCTTCTTCATCGCGTCATAGATGGAAATTTTCAGATTTTGATCATTAACCCGGAAAGTAAGATCACCCTCTTGAACGTCGATAAGTGCTCTCCCCGTCGCTAGAAACGGTCTCCCAAAGATCAATGGTTGATTCTCGTCCTCGGGCATATCCAGAACTACGAAATCGGCCGGGAAGACTAAGTGTTGGACTCTAACTAACACATCCTCCACAATTCCCCTCGGATAAGCGATCGACCGGTCCGCCATGAGTAGAGAAATGGTAGTCGGCTTCATCTCCCCAATCTTCAACTTCTTAAAGATGGATAGAGGCATAAGATTGATGCTTGCCCCGAGATCACACAACCCATTACGGAACGTTTGGTCGCCAATCTTGCATGTCAAAGTAAAACGTCCTGGATCCTTCTGCTTGAGCAGAAGCTTGTTTTGAATGATAGCGCTACACTCCTCTGTCAAATTTATTGTTTCAAACTTCCCCAACTTCCTCTTGCTTGCCACAGCGTCTTTCAAGAATTTAACGTACCCCGGCATGTCTCTCAAAGCGTCCAGAAGTGGAATGTTGATATTCACCTTCTGAAACATGTCGATAAATCGTTGAAGCTTTTCATCATGTCTCGACTTGGCCAATCGCTGTGGAAATGGAGCTTTAACCTCAAAATCTTTCACATTCGAACTTCCAGGGACCTTTCGGCCGATAGGGGGTCGATAGGCTTAACTGTCGGCATTCTCATGCAGGTATCGGTTGGGCTATCGGCGACAGTGGCGATAGGTTCTGCTGTGTTTCAACTGCCTTCTCGTTCTCGGCTCCCGTTTCTAGTACATCCTTGTTTCCAGATTCCTCAACTTCAGCCCCATGATTAATGTACCTTGTTCCACTCCGAAGCTCGATTGCGTTGCATTGTTGCGTCTTCGGGTTGGTCTCGGTGCTGCTCGGAAAATGCCCCGGCTTATGAAATCCGGCTTGGGCGTTCGCCATTTGACTCATTTGGGTCTCCACCATCGACATCTGCTTTGTCAAAGCTATCACTGAGTTTCCAATAGATGTCACACTATGCTCGAGAGCCCCGAACCTCTTGTCTACTTTATAAATAGAATCTTTTTGGCTCGCCTCCAATCGTTCCAACATCTCTTCCATAGGTGTCTTAGCAATCGGCTCTTGAATAACCCCGTTCTTCACGTTAAATCCCGGTGGTGGCTGAAAAGCATTGTTCGGGTTGGCGTAGGAGAAATTAGGGTGGTTTCGATTGTTCGGATAATAGTTCCCCATATTTCCCCCTTGCCAGAAGTTTCCTCCTTGCATGTAATTCACATCCTCCTTAACTGCAATAGGCTCGTTTAGCTCCTCAAAAACTGAATTGACTCCCAAAGTATTCTTTCTTAGCATCTCAAGTTCTTTTTGTTGTCTTTCAAATTTCGCCTTCAAATCACCGTAGGCGTCCTCGTCACCGGATGGAACCTTTCTTCTCGTCATCTTCCTATCGGTCACCTCCTCGTAATCATTGTTGACCGCTAGCTCAATGAGATTCTTGGCCTCTTCATAATCGTTAGCAAGAAATCCCCCTTTCGATGAATAGTCCAACTCTCTTCTAGCCTTCCTCGTCAAACCCCGATAAAACCGAATATAGATTTCCTCCTTGTCAATTCCATCTTTGTCAGGCATTTGCGAAGTAGCTTCTTAAATCGGATCCATGCCTCGTATAAGTATTCATCCTCATATTGCTCGAATTGCAAGATATCGTTGATTTGTTTTTGCACCTTCGAGGGAGGATAGAACTGTGCTAAGAACAACCGGGTCATCTCTCTCCAAGTACCAATTTCCTTCCGATCTAGGCTCTTGTACCAATCTAGCGCATCATCTTCTAAAGAGAACCGGAATAGGTGGAGCTTAATGACATCCGGAGGCACTCCGTTTTGCTTGATGGTGGCACATATGTCCAAAAACGACTCAAGGTGAGCGTTTGGATCTTCATTAACTCCTCCTCCGTATGTTTGAGACTTCACTGTAGCGATGAGGGACGGCTTCAGCTCGAAGTTGTTGGCATCAATTTTTCCCCAACCTCCTTCTTGATAATCGTCCAGCTTAGGTCGAAAGCGGGCATTCAAAGGGATTTTCTCGGGACGAGCGAGTTCTCGTGGTGGGTCAACAATGCCGGCCATGGTATCAATGAAAGGTATAGAAAGAGTCTCGGTTCTCGCTTCTTGCTTCTTCCTCCTCAAAGACTTCTCGATTTCCGGATCCAAAGGAAATAAGTCCTTTCCTTGGGATCTTGTGATCATGCACCGCTTACAAAGAAGAGAAAACAAGATGTGAGGAAACGAGATTGAAAATTAATAATAATAGTAAACTACCTAACGTAACAATCTCTTCTTTTTCGAATTATCTCTTTAAGTATTCTATCAATTCCCAAGACAGGCGCCAAAATTGATCATTTGGGATTCGCGTAGTATGGTTTTCAAATCCGATCAATTTTAAAATTTGTAAAACCTCGGAGTATTTCCAAGGTGTCGAACCCAAGGAATTGATGTGTCGAAAATAAAGGAAGTAACTCTACTCAAAATTTGGTATTATTTAGGAATCAAATATTGGTTTGTTTCTAATTATCTAAATTTAAAAATCGAAAAATAAAAATTAAATAAAAGATGAAATATCTAAATTAAGCAAATTAAGCAAATTAGCAAGATAAAATCACAAGTCGAAGGTAATTGATCCTAGGGTAGTATCATCTAATTGAGTTCACACAATCCATTCACTTGATTCCTTTTCCCCAAATTTTAATTCAATCCTAGAAATAATCACTCAATCAATCTAGAATTCCGATCAAGGCAACCTAGAAAGATAGTTAATCTAAACCCTTTTCGCCTTGGCTCAAAGAATTTAAATCACTTAAAAAGCGCCAACTTATTTATCTATGGTTTATCTTTCTCCGTCAGGTCTCAAGATAAAATCATATTGTGCATCAAGTATTTCCACTAATCAATTACTCCTTCGGACAAAATCAATTAGCTAACATGCATCGATTAAGGGCCCTTTAATCTAACATGAGATTTAACACAACTTGAACACAAGCCTAGGATGAAAGGTCAAAAGGTAATCAAAGGAACATCATGTGAACATCAATTAAAATTACTAACCCTAGAATCAATCAATGAATTAGCCAGACATACTTGAAATTAAACAAGAAATTGATGAAGAATGCATATTATTAATATGAAAAGAGAGATTACAACCCTTACGGATGAACTCCGACTCTTCAATCTCCGAAAAACAATAATAATTCTGCTCTCCAAAAAGTTCTTGTATCCCAAGAATTAATCTTGCTAAAAAGATGTAAAATTATAAAAGATGAAAAAGAATCGTAAAAGATAGATGATGGATCCCCAAACTAGGTCTTAAAAAGAGGTTTATATAGCCTAAGGGGGTTACAATCCCGATTAGCCCTAATCTAGGAAATAAAATCTATCCAAAAGAGTCAAAATTCGTCAAAACACGAGAGTCCGCTGGGCAGCCTATCGGACTGGCCTATCGGCCGATAGATGGTTCGTCGATCTCTTCACTCGATAGGGCAGGGACTCCTTTCGGGCGCACCTATCGGCCGATAGGCTGGGCCGATAGGGTGGTCTGTCTCTCGCAAAATTCCGTCTTTTCCGTCCGTAACTCGACTCTCGGTCCTTTGTCTCGTTTTGGGTCCTTTTGGCTCTAAAAACCTGCAAACACACTAAAACCAACCCAAACGCGTAATACGGCTCGACTAATCATAAATAAGCCAAATACGAGCACATTAATCACGAAACGAGATAAAAACCTAGTATAAAATCCTAGAAAAATGTGGTAAAATTACCACTTATCAGGTACAACCGGCATAATAAACATCAACCGACAAATATAGTAACTCCAACGAAGTCCAAACACAACCATAAAGGAAAAGCCTAAGTACTCGCGAGTACAATCTATAAGTTTAGAAATATAGGAAACAACCATATCGAATTAGACAAAGGAAATAAGACGACCCAAATGCACATGTCAACGACCCTGGCCGACATCCTCGTACTGTCCCGGTGCTCGCTCGTCCGGATAACCATAACCTGAAATCCATAACAAGAATTTCCCCGAAACGGGTCCCCAAAGGGGTTAGCATTTACGCTAGTACAAGTAATCTGTAATACCCGTAATTTTTGTTCCCCGGAAATTTTCTATTTTTGGCGGAAGTCTATTTTGACGACTTGCTTGGGACCGTTTCGTCATCCTGAGAATGATTAATTCTACACTTTTTGTCATCCGAGTTCGTTTCGGTATCGTTCTGTTGAATTCCGTGTCCTTAATCGACTTTTTCACGTGGGAGTTCGACTTTGTTAGATCACCATTAATTTTTGGTAACTCCAAAAATTCTAAATCTTTGCAACATTATAGAACATCGAGTTAGCTTTCCAATGGTTCAAACGGTGAGTCAATCGGAGTCCGGACGAGAGAGTTATGGTCGTTTTAGCTCACCCGCTCGTTATTGGCGATCATCGCGGCCGAACCCGGCCGTGTCGTCGACACGGCGGCCGTCGAACCCTTCCGGATAAGCGAGAATCGTCGCCCGGCCACGCCCGTGTCGTGCAGCGCGATCGAGTCATGCCGAGTCATTTGTCGGACGAGTCAGCTGTCGGAAGGCCCTCGCGCCGCGGCCGTGTCAAGCGGTGACACGGTCGAGTCCTGTCGGCGGTATGCGACACGACCGTGCCCGATCGGCACGGCCGTGTCCGGCAGCGATCAACCCTATAAAAGGCCCCGCAGACGTTTTTCTTGCCATTTTCACCATCTTTTACTTCTCTTCCGCGGTCGGGTTGTTCCTATCATGGAGATATGTTGTTGGTCAATACATCCATGAAGTCTTGGAGTTCATATCATCAATCATTCGTCCGATAACATCCTTTGATCGAGCGAATCAGGTCAGATTTTCTAGAAATCTAATTTTGGGGATTTTGGGTATTTTGTTCGATTTCGTCCGTTTAATCCGATTTAACTTAGGATTGTGAAGGATTGATGATTATTTAGATGTATTGTATCATTTCCCTTGTTATCCCATGGTTGGATCATATCGATTCGTTGTTTTGATCGAGTTCTTGACCGACGCCTTGAAGGTGTCCGGTAAAATGTCATAGAGGGGTTTTCGGGCGTTCTACGATTATTCTTCCTCGTATGATCGATGATTTATTGAATTTATGTTGTTAGGGTCGAATTCTTGTGAAGAACTCGAGTCGAAACCCTTCCGCTCGTTGTCTTTTCGTGGTTTAAGCTTCCGGTCGAACCGTGTTCTTGGGATCTTGATAACGTTTATTAAGGCAAGTATACATTTATGATTAGACGTTCGACTTTGAAAGTAAGAAATATTGATGGCATATCATGAACGAACCGTTTTTACGGCATTCATAGATATATTAATTGGCATGTAATGAACGAACCGTTTTGACGGCATTCCTACATGTATCGGCGTATGAGGTGAACGAACCGTTTTGACGGCATTCACATACATAACGGCGTATGAGGTGAACGAACCGTTTCTACGGCATTCACATACGTCTTATGAGATTTTAGTTATTCCGGAATACTAGTCTTATATTGATGAATTGACGGATATTGATGAATTGACGGATTACATTTACTTTATTGTCGAGGAGTATCATGTTTCATATTGTTATACTTGCATTAGCTATTCGACGGCTAACCCCTTTATGGGGGAAATACGTTTCATGTATTTCAGGTTCCAGGAGAGCGGATGAGGCAGTGCAGGTCGGCATGAAGATGATGGGCAAGAGTGATACCGTGTCTTGTCTCGGTTATTTTCTTGGATTCCTCCATTCGGTGTTGTTGTCTTGGAATGGATTTTCAATACTCGAGTATTGTATTTCGGTTCCTTGATGTTCCTACTGTGTTGCCGAGGTATTGATTTGTGCGGTGATGTATATGGTTTCATTGGTTATGGTTTTGAATACCATTTGTATCGTCTTTCATTCTATTGTATGTAGACCTTATCGGTCAAGTTTATAGTTCCGCGTATGTTTAGCCTTGTGGGTCCCACGGCGGGGCTCACGTTGTAATATACCTGAATAACTTGGGGTGTTACGAATATGGTATCGGAGCTTAGGTTTATGGATACCTAGGTCGGTCTTTTGGGTCGATTGAGTCGGCATTTGCCCATGATATCACTACTCGCCATCATCACGGTGCGACGGTACTTGTAAGTCCTCTCACTCTTCTCGTATTTTTCTTAATCGTTTCGTTTATAGCTTGGTATTCTTGGGAATTGGTCACTTCGAGAATGTGCGATTCGGATTATACTTATGCACGTGTGTGCCTTTCAGAATGTTGGCTGAAAGTAGGAAGAATCGTGGCCGTGGTCACGGACGTGAACTCTTCCTTGAGATTTTGATAGGTTGCTAATTGCGATAATGGTGTGTATCGGTATTATGTTGAGACTTTGTTTAGGAGTCGCATGCTAGTATCACGGGAGATCTTCGACTTCGCAGACTTGTAAGTATGTTGTTCGGATTATTCGATAATTCTTGGTGAATTTGAATTCCCGTTGAAATGTTGTTTGTGCGAGTGTTTGCGAGTTTCGAGGACGAAACTTGTTTTTAAGGGGGGTAGAGTGTAATACCCCGATTTTCGGATATTTTTTTTTTCGTTTATATGTTGGATGTCGTTGATGGATAATTGTTCTTGAGGATGATGTGAACGTATGACAATGTTATTGAATGTGTTTATGTATTCTTTGTGCCGTATGATCGTTTGGTATGTCGAGATGTTGGTCGAGAATAGCGAAAAATGGCTAAGTACAGCTACGTTAGCGCACGCTACAAGGTATGCCTAGCGCGCTAAGATATATACTTAGCGTACGCTACGGTGCATACTTAGAGCACGCAAAGAGGTACTATTACGTACGCTAAGGAGGACCCCTAACGACGTAACGACTTCTTGGGGTTAGTTCGGAAGGCGGACGAGTAGGCCTGTGTTGATTTTTATATTCAGTTAGCGCACGCTAACGCATGTTGGTTAGCGCACGCTAACACCATATCGCTATTAATGGAACCTTAACTTTCGGCGGAGGATGTTGACAGGTGAGTCAACGTACGTGTTACGTACGTTATACAAGACGTGTTACGTACGTGACACAACCATTGTACTGTAGCAAGTTAACTGGTATATTACGTACGTTGTATGGTATGGGTTACGTACGTAATGGACTGCACGGAATGAGACAGTGAGTTGGTTACGTACGTTATGGATTTTGGATTACGTACGTTAAAGTTGTTACGTACGTTAAGAAAGGACACCTACGTACGTAATGAGAGTGCAATTTATATATTGAAGTGTTGCTTTTCATTTCTCTCACGATCCTTTGAGATATTTCTCTCCAAAACTCGTCCCTCTTTACTTTTAAGAGTGTTCTAAACGCTTTTAACAGGATTGTGAGCTTGGAATCATGGAATTAGAGCTTGGTTATGGAACTATTGTTGATTCTTGAAGTGATTTCTTGTGTTATCCATATTCCATGAGGTTTATGTTGAAGGAAGATAATGATATGCTTTGAATATGTTGATTATGATTATGGAATCATAGAGATCTTGATGTTCTTGAGGCCATATGATGACTATGATGATTTAATGATTCTTGGAATGGAGTTCAATTATTCTTTCTTCGTGGTTTGTCCATACAAGGTAATCCTCGTATCCCTTTGATAGTGGCTCTTTTTTTTTCTTTTTGGATTACTACTTGGGAGGGAGTATGTTGGGAATCGTGTATTTTGATGTTCGTCTTATTTCAATGAAAATGCATAAATTGGACTGTACTTTTATCCGCGGCGTGAGTATTTTTGAAATGGATTTTTGGTATTTTGCCAACTGAAATTTTATTTTGTAAAACCGATTCCCTAAACTGAGTTTTTGGCATTTTAACCTTGATCGTTTTGACGGTACTTGGAAAATTATTTTTTTTAGTATTTGAAAAATATTACCGTCATCGGTCTTTTTGGCATTTTTGAAATAACGTGGAAAATTGTGCTTAGCCTGGTAAATCCTTGTGAGAAGGGTTTACGGCGTGTAATATTCCCAGGAGGATCTGGGGTGTTACAATTATGGTATCATGTGAGAATGTTATACGAGATTTATTGGAATTGTAATAAGAGATTTCGGATGTTGATATGATCATTGAGATCTTCTTCATATGGTGATAAGGGTTTTGTTGCGATTCTTGAGATTGTATGAATGACATGATGAAGAAAATGGTAACATGGAGATATATACCTCGGATATGTTGTTCTGAACGTGATTTCGGATATTTCATGTTCTTGAAGAACTCTTGAATTATACGAGGTGAAAAAAAAAAATTTTTTAGAAGTGTTGACGTTTTGAAAATGAATATGGAATATTCATATCTAGAGCTAAACTATGTGTTGGAAATAATATTCGTATAAGAATACGAATGTGATTACGAGTTTGATGAGACTATTATTCATCTCTGAATTTGGAAACCCATACGTATGGAGCAAATATTCTAATCGAATGATTGGATTGTTTGATAACCTTTTTAATATGATTATCTATTGTTTTGAACCAGTCGGATGATTCGAATTGATGACGGTCATAAGTAAATTTTAACGATGGATTTATGAGAAGGGAACCTTGTCAATTCGTATTTAAGAATTGAGTTTGGAACATTTAGACCCTTATTATTGGTCCGAATTGGTTGCTGATATGATCATCATATTTCGACTCGTATTGTGGACAGGATTTGTAAGTGTCTGAGTTGGATTGTTCAGACTGTGATTAGTCGAGATATGGTAAAACGATTGAGTTCGTGGTTTGGTGGTATTGATATTGGTCATCATCGAACCGATTGATTATCAATCCTTCGTTTTACAGTAAGATATGATGTTTGATCATAGATTATGACTTTTGTGTTGCGGTTAAGGTTGAAGGGTTCGTAGATTAACTTGGTCGAGACTCGTAAGACGAAATCGACTGAATTGGTAACAGTTCGTTGTATTGATATCGAGGCGAGTTTTATACTCGTACTAATCAATGAGACTAATGTTATTGTGTAGGCGTACGAATGTGTGTATCATTTCGGGACTTGGCCTCTTTAAGATTGTATTAATATCAGGGGATCATTGATACGACGCCCGTCGGAAAATTATGCCAAATGTTACTGTTGGTTGTAAATGGCCGGTTCAAGGCATTACGATACTTGTTGGTAAAGTTGCTGTCGATAACCGGTTCGCGGTATCGATGTACCGATTATTATTGTTCGCGATTAATGTCGTTCTGAGACATCGTTGAATCTTTGTCGTCGAATTGGAACGGTTGCTATGATGTTGCGTTAACCGATTGGGGACGTTTGATATATCCTTTTGTCATCTCCGTTTTGGTGGTTGGTTTAAGACACCGGGACATCTATTCTATCGTATCATTGATTATCGATTGACCGTTCTAAGGTAATCGATATATTGAATTGGGATTATCAAAGATAATTCCCATCCGTTGTCAAAAATATTCTCATCCGTTGTATCATTGTTATCGATTGGCCATTCTACGGTAATCGAAGTATTGAATTGGGACTGTCGAGGATAGTTCCCATCCGTTGAATTATTATTGTCGTGTTGGCCATTTCAAGGCAGCACACTATTATTCTTGTAAACTCGGTAATTTTGTGATCGTTGAAGGTTGAGGATTTTCCCGAACTGTTGTGTTGTAATCGTTGCTCGTATTAATAGGTCCTTAGGGAATTCTGATCCCAGGATGGTTGTTTTGAATATCGTTGGTCGTGTCGATCTTTCATTATTCGTGTGTCATCGTTCACTTGGTGAGTCGTATGATCCATATCGATGTTTTATCCCTTGAGTTTCGTTGTCATGTTGTATCGTGGCATATCCGGAATCACGTCTGCGTGCAATTGGTTATGTGTAGAATTTTTAGCCGGGCACATGATGGTCATGCGTGGATATTTCCGCATTGGACCGTGCACACGAGACGTAGTTCTTGAGGCTAATTAGGTACATTGTCACACGTATATTCGGATTCCGTATACGGGGTGGACATGTGCACGGACACATTTCGGATCGGGCGTCGTGATGTCCCTCTTGAGCTTTATTGATTGATCGCTCGTAGTCCATGTTGTATTGGATATGTCCGACGATTTGCGATCGGGTTGTTCATACGCCGAGGTATGTCCGATGATCAGTTTGCTTCTTTGAGATCTATATTGTGATGATTCTGATTTGGGGTACATTCGGCTTTCAGGCCATTGTGATGTATCGGTATTTCCGTTGGAGCCTTCGGGCATTGTGAATTCGTATCTTTTTCGGCATTGGTTTGGTTTACCTTCGGGTAATGTATTGTTGTGTTCTATATTGATGATTCGCCGTTTGGACGTATGTTTCGGTTCTTGTGCATCTCGTTGAGTTTTCAGGCGAAATATTTCTTCCCCCTACCTGTTTTAAGTTTCGGGACGAAACTTCTTTTAAGGAGGGTAGAATGTAATACCCGTAATTTTTGTTCCCCGGAAATTTTCTATTTTTGGCGGAAGTCTATTTTGACGACTTGCTTGGGACCGTTTCGTCATCCTGAGAATGATTAATTCTACACTTTTTGTCATCCGAGTTCGTTTCGGTATCGTTCTGTTGAATTCCGTGTCCTTAATCGACTTTTTCACGTGGGAGTTCGACTTTGTTAGATCACCATTAATTTTTGGTAACTCCAAAAACTCTAAATCTTTGCAACATTATAGAGCATCGAGTTAGCTTTCCAATGGTTCAAACGGTGAGTCAATCGGAGTCCGGACGAGAGAGTTATGGTCGTTTTAGCTCACCCGCTCGTTATTGGCCGATCATCGCGGCCGAACCGGCCGTGTCGTCCGACACGGCCCGTGCCGCACTTGTCCGGAAATGCCGAGTCTCGCCTCAGGACCCGACCGTGTCGTCCGACACGGCCCGCCGAACCCTTCCGGATAAGCGAGATAAATCGTCGCCCAAGACGCCCGGCCGTGTCGTGCAGCGCGGTCGAGTCATGCCGTCATTGTCGGACGAGTCATCTGCCGGAAGGCCCTCCGCGCGCGACCGTGTCAAGCGAGGACACGGTCGAGTCCTGTCGGCCAGGTATGCGACACGACCGTGCCGATCGGCACGGGCCGTGTCCGGCAGCGATCAACCTATAAAAGGCCCCGCAGACGTTTTTCTTGCCATTTTTCACCATCTTTTACTTCTCTTCCACTACCGGGTTGTTCCTATCATGGAGATATGTTGTTGGTCAATACATCCATGAAGTCTTGGAGTTCATATCATCAATCATTCGTCCGATAACATCCTTTGATCGAGCGAATCAGGTCGATTTTCTAGAAATCTAATTTTGGGGATTTTGGGTATTTTGTTCGATTTCGTCCGTTTAATCCGATTTAACTTAGGATTGTGAAGGATTGATGATTATTTAGATGTATTGTATCATTTCCCTTGTTATCCCATGGTTGGATCGTATCGATTCGTTGTTTTGATCGAGTTCTTGACCGACGCCTTGAAGGTGTCCGGTAAAATGTCATAGAGGGGTTTCCGGGCGTTCTACGATTATTCTTCCTCGTATGATCGATGATTTATTGAATTTATGTTGTTAGGGTCGAATTCTTGTGAAGAACTCGAGTCGAAACCCTTCCGTTCGTTGTCTTTTTCGTGGTTCAAGCTTCCCGGTCGAACCGTGTTCTTCGGGATCTTGATAACGCGTTTATTAAGGCAAGTATACATTTATGATTGTACGTTCTCGACTTTGAAAGTAAGAAATATTGATGGCATATCATGAACGAACCGTTTTTACGACATTCATAGATATATTAATTGGCATGTAATGAACGAACCGTTTTGACGGCATTCCTACATGTATCGGCGTATGAGGTGAACGAACCGTTTTGACGGCATTCACATACGTAACGGCGTATGAGGTGAACGAACCGTTTCTACGGCATTCACATACGTCTTATGAGATTTTAGTTATTCCGGAATACTAGTCTTATATTGATGAATTGACGGATATTGATGAATTGACGGATTACATTTACTTTATTGTCGAGGAGTATCATGTTTCATATTGTTATACTTGCACTAGCTATTCGACGGCTAACCCCTTTATGGGGGAAATACGTTTCATGTATTTCAGTTCCGGGAGAGCGGACAGAGGCAGTGCGGGTCGGCATGAAGATGATGGGCAAGAGTGATACTGTGTCTTGTCTCCGGTTATTTTCTTGGATTCCTCCATTCAGTGTTGTTGTACTGGAATGGATTTTCAATACTCGAGTATTGTATTTCAGTTCCTTGATGTTCCGGCCTGTGTTACCGAGGTATTGATTTGTGCAGTGATGTATATGGTTTCATTGGTTATGGTTTTGAATACCATTTGTATCGTCTTTCATTCTATTGTATGTAGACCTTATCGGTCAAGTTTATAGTTCCGCGTATGTTTAGCCTTGTGGGTCCCACGGCGGGGCTCACGGCGCTGTAATATACCCTGAATAACTTGGGGGTGTTACATAATCAAGGCAAACCAATCGCTTACACATTTCATAGTACATGCACCGATATCATTTCAAAAACCAAAACTAGACATGTCTTTTCCGGAAACAAACAGTCAAACAATTTGCCTTGGGAACAGAGTAATATCATAGATTCCCGCACGAGGCCTCTAAGGACCCTCCCGCGCTGGCTATATTATAAAAACAAAACACGCACATGCATCGCCGTGGGAACAGAGTAATATCATAGATTCCCGCACGAGGCCTCGAAGGACCCTCCCGCGCCGGCTAGCTATACAAACTCGTGAATCGAGGACTCAACCCTTTCGATTCCCTCCTTGATCCCGTCGGACCAACACGAGGTGAGCAAATCACACACAAAATACATTACCATTCCACTTTAAGCATAAAGGTTTCCAAAAATACTTGCCTTGAATTATTGACGACGCGAAGAACGGAAAGGAAAGTCACCGACGAACGCTAGGAACCAATGAAACCGAACCTAACGATTCGAAGAATACAATCACAACCATTTCTAAATGAATACGGAATTGGAATACACCCGAAAACCCGCCTACGATTCATGTATATTCGTATATAAACAACAACGAGGGCGGACCACAACCAAACCCTCTCGATTCCATAAAAATCACGAAATATACCATGAATCCGTAGGGAAACTAAGAATACCAACAAGATTAATCATATTCATCATGAATCCATCAACAAAACGGAACGGATCGGAAGAAAAATCCCAAAACCCCCAATTTATCGAAAAGTAGGGTTCTAAGAGATTTACCTTGGATAGTGACGAAGAACACGATTAGAGGTTGATAATATGCTCCAAAAACTCGAAGGAGATGATAGCTCGGAGTTAACAAGCTTCAAGTCGCCGGAAAAACCAAGGAAATCGCCTAGGAGTCGGATGGGGAGGAGAAGGAGTGAAAATGGCCGAAATCGGTCAACCCCTGGGTTTATAAACCCAGGCCTCGTTACGTACGTTAGCCACCACATGCTAACGTACGTAAGCAATATTACGTACGTAAGCCATAAGGGCCTTACGACGTAACCAAAAAGCGAGAATCGCTGAACGATACACCTTGGGCGTTACGTGCGTAACGAAAAGGGTGTTACGACGTAACCAAAAGGCGAAGTGCATGCAGGTTACACTAGGACGTTACGTACGTAACCAAAAAGGGTGTTACGTACGTAACATTCCTTTCTGTGGAGTACAGGCCAGGAATGAAAGAGGGAGGTACCGAAAAAGAATCGAAATACAACGGTGAACAATTCACGATGGTACGGACGTAAGGGGCCTGAAACGACGAACTTAAGTGCCGAAGGAAAACATATTCCCGACTACTCAAAGGTTCAGAAAAACAACATCAAACGTAAATTTCCCAACTTTTGGGAAATTTACAAAACGATCCAAACATGTGAAATATACGAAACATGGTCGAAACACCAACAAAACTCACAACGCCCACAATAACATGAGATCGATCTTCGGCAACCCCAAAACGGCGGTTCCGAACGACGATTATGATAACACACCAAATAGCGACGGAAACAACATGAAACACCGACTTGAGTAAAACGAGTCCGAAACAAGCTCGAACGACAAAAGTTCAATATTAAATATCCTCAAAATGTTAATACGGTTACAAACGAGTTGCTAAAAACGAAAATGCACCAAGATGAGAATAATAAGAGAAGGGAAAAATGCGGATATTACACTGACAGCTTCGGCTGAGTAACTTTCAGGTCTTTATGACGTCTTGGTAATTACATTGGAGCCCTCGGGTATTGTGATTCATGTTTAACTCAGTTCTGGTTTGGTTCATGTTCGTGTAATTCATTGTGGTGTTATATAATTATGATACGCCGTTAGGCATTCATGTTTTGATCTGTTGAGCAGGTATTAGTAATATGTCGTGGGCATAGTACCTCACGAATGCTCGATTCTTACCTTGGTTTGTGAGCATCTCGTATTATTATTATCATTGTATCGTTTCATTCTGCCTTTGGATGCATGTCATATTATACATGTATTTGATGTTCATTATCTGGATGACTGACCCCGTGGGGGCGGAACATGTTTTCATATTTTAGGTGCTGGCGAGGAGAGAGTTGAGACACAGGGGCATGACGATGGCGACGAGGCATTCGAGTGATACTAGTCCGAGTTGTTGATTGTTGGTCAGTCAGTTGGAGTGTACTCCAGTTTGTCAGTCATTGTCATTATGTATTACCCGAGTAGATGCTCGTGGATGTTGTATTTTATTTTTGGCCATGTAGGCCCATCGTTGTCGTTGAAATTCCTTATCGGAATATTGTGTCGGATATCATAGTAGGGACTGTGATCTCCCTTGTTGGTTAATTTAATGTATTTTAGTCATGTTCGCCTGGTGGATCTCCGGGTGTGGGGTCCACGGCACTGTAATAACCCAATTGGATTTGTGGGTGTTACAGTGCGCTACTGACACCAATTAGCGTACGCTAGTACTCACACATAGCGTGCGCTATGAATTATCTGAAATCAGTCCAGTAGCCACTGGACTCTGCCTGATCCGACCTTAGCGCGTGCTACACCGGCTGCATAGTGTGCGCTACTCCGACCTACTAGCGCGCGCTACTTACCATTCGTAGCGTGCGCTACTTACAACCCAACTGCACTCCAGTGCCTTCTGGACTGCCTGCATGAACTACACTAGCGTGCGCTAGTGTTGAGAGGTAGCGTGCACTACCCGAACACAATTAGCGCGCGCTAAAGAAAGTATGTAGCGTGCGCTACTCCTCACACACAGCCCACTATGAAGGTGACAAATATGGTACGATTCTCCAACTAGATTGATGATGAATGACGATTGATACGCGATACAATTACTCTGAACGGTGAATACAATGATTGAATATGAGTGACAAATGATCATTAATGAGTGAAGATTACTGAGTGACAATTACTGAATGATAATTACTGAATGATAATGACTGAATTACAACCGGGTATTACAATGGGTGAGTAACAAACAAAATACGAGAGCACGTCCGAGGGAATATAAATAACACAAGATTTGCCGGGTTTGTTAGGGCCGAGCTTGAATGCTCTCGCGAGATATTATTAATACAAATACTTTGGGAGTACAGATATTAATGTAAGAGTAGAATTACAATGAGTGTAAAGACCCTAGTTATCTAGGTCTTGAGTGTTGCTCTGTGAGTTCTTGAACTGTAGGGAGTTCTCGTTTTTGCCGACCGTCTTTTGGTTAAGAGGTTCTGAGAGAGAAATCCTAGATAGAGTCGAGAGAAAAGCCGAGAGAAAAAGCCGAGAGGTTTCCAAGTGCAGGAAGCCTTCTATTTATAGGAGAGGAGGTAGCTGGGATGTCTTGATCCCGAGCGGGCTATCGCCTTTCTTGTATTATAATAAGCAGGCGATCATCTCAGCACGTGGGTTGGTCTCCTTAAAGTCTGCAGCAGCTGCTGGCAGCCGAATGTGCGAACCAATGAGAGGGCAACACGCGTCTTAAGTTGCTGTCTTGGGAAGTCCCTCCTAGGACCTTTCGGCGGGTCTGTCGGTAGGTGAGGCAATCCTTGCCGTTGACAGCTGTTGATGGGCTGGAGTCAAAGATCCTTGTTCTGCAGCGCCTTTTCCGGATCTGCACGTGGGCCTCTATCCCGACATTTGGTCTTCGCAGACTTGACGGATGTTGGCTTTACATGTGGCATGATGCGGTCGTCCTTGGTCGGGCGCCAAACTCGATCGCCAGGTGCTAAGAGACGATCGCCCTGGATGTCGATCGCTCGGCACTTGGACTTGATCCGGGATCTCCATTTGGCAAGTTGTCTTGGTTCATCTGATGCTGACTCGGTCGCTCGACCCTTATGACGATCGCCGTCGAGGTGTGTTAATCGCGACACAACAATATCCATGAATGCAACGATGATATTAAAATCAATGATTATGAAATGTGGCTAATAAAATTTATGCTTGTGAAGTATGGATACTGGCATCCATAATTTTTGAAAACAAGGATATTGATATCCATCGAAATTGAAATATATGCCCTTGTAATAAAAATATAATATATGGGCTTACTAAAAGTGAAAAGAACCTCCTAGGGAGATTTTAAATATATTATCAATGCGTGCAATGACTCAAAATAAGGTGTGGTGAAGAAAAATTATATGTTGTACTTTTTTCTTGACTAAGGTATTATTTCAATGGTTTTCCTAGCAAGGTTTTTAACGAGACAGCTTAATCACAATTAATATGAATCTCCAAAAAAGGATTGACATGTATTGCAATATTATAAAAATATGAGTTGGAGATGACAAATTGCACAGGATATACTAATCCATGGTGGATTTTTGAAATGTTTGGGTCATATGTATATAAAATACGCTTTGCACTCTTTTTTTCTGGACTGAGGTTTTGTCTCGTTGGGTTTTCCTAGCAAAACTTTGAACGAGGCAACACGAACGACGTATTAGCATGACTAATGTACTCTTTTTCCTTCATTAGGTTTTTTCTAACTGGGTTTTTCCTAATAAGGTTTTAACGAGGCATCACCATGGTATAATGAGGAACACTACAGAGATCATAATTATTCCTCAAATATTTGAAAACAAAAGGAATAGTTGTACTCTTTTCATTGGATCAAGTTTTCCCACACGATTTTCTTGACAAGGTTTTGATAGGGATGGAAAAAAAAACACGGGTCCGGATACCCGGATTTTTTTACCCGAATAGGTCCAATTCGGGTAACAAAATTCGGGTCCGGGTCCGGGCCTGGGGCGGGTAGAGAAAAATAAATTCGGGTCCGGTTCGGTTCCGGGACATGGGGTACCCACCTCGATATATATAAATATATATATATATATATATATATATATATATATTAAAGTAGTAATAGATTAAAATTAGTAATATTATATATGTAATATTATTCAGAGAGATAAAAAATATTAACACACGGGCACTACTGGGTACTCAGGCAAAGGCGGACCGAAAAAAATTTGGAGTGCAGGGCCGCTTTTAACCGCAGTCCGGTGCAGTAGGCAATACCCGGCCCCGACCCGCCCCATTACCATCCCTAGGTTTTGATGAGACAACACGTGGATACTCCAACAATAAATGATATATATGACATATTCACTCGATTTTTGTCCCAAGAGATTTTAGTGAGGCAACTGATGAGTATCCTACAATCAATAATACACGTGGAAAAGAATTACTATTCACTCAGTTTTTGTCACACGAGGTTTTCTGAGACGGCAGATGAATGCTCATACAAGAATGATCGAGATAAGGAGAGCAAATTTATGAGATTACAGATTGCTGATTTTTTATTCCACAGGATTTTCCCAGCAACATTATGATGCATCAAGATATGATCGTTAGAAGCTCGACTACAAACAATTTGAAAGTTTTTCTCCCACTAGATTTTACTTCAAACTAGTTCACTGGAAATTTATGTAAATAGTCATTCACTGGGGAATATTATAATATAAATTACCAGTGTAATAGTAAATCACTATTCTTGTGAAAGTGATATATAGTTTATTTTATATGATGTGAATGATTATTTTGCCCTAGTATCATTATGTAATTAGGATTTTGCAATCTAAAAATTTTCTATAAATATAACTTCAATTATTAATGAAAATCATATCATTTTCTCCATTCTCTCTCTAAATTCTTTTGCATAACACGAGTTTCATAACAAATATAATATTAACACAACTGGAATTTATTGAAGATGGCTCAAGGCGACCGCTTGCAAGCACTCTCAGGGGCTGTTTACTTGTGACTTAATCAGCTTAATAGATAAAATGTCTTATTCGCTCAGACGCTTGGAGGTGTTTACTTGTGGCTTAATGGCGTATTCGCGTAAACAAAAATAGCTTATTCATTAAGCATGAAAAGGGGTGTTGTCCCCATTAAGACAAAAAAATGACCCCCTACCCTTAATTGAAAAACACACATTTATATATACAATATAAATAATTTAGGAGCAAAAAATGACTCTCCTATTCCCATTATATATACTCATTTATATATATAATATAAAAAATTTAGGTTAATATAAATGAATGTAATATATATTATTCATATATAAATAATATACATTATTAATTTATATATAATATTTGTTACTATATATTATTGTATAAATAAATTTTTGTATCTACAAAATATCATATATATATATATTATGAATATATAAATAAATATTAAATATTACTTATATATTAACATTATTCATATGTATAATATTTATTACATGTTCTGATCTATTTAAAATATATTTCTATATCTAAATATATATTGTATATTATACATATAATTTATATATGTATTAAATCTTTTATATATATCATTTATGTATAATATTTTGTTTAAATTTAAATAATATATATATATATATATAAAAGATGAGTCAAATTTGATTTTTCAATAATGTTTAAATTTGTCTAATTGTGTTTGAATTTGGCTACTTTGTGTTTGAACTTAATTTCTTTGTGTTTGAAATTGGATTTTTAAGTACTTTATGAATTTATGTTTTGATTTTTGGATTATATCATTTATATTGCTTAAAAATAAACAACAATTTATAAATTAGACTATAATTCATATTCAAGGATAAATCGGTCATTTCTGTTATTCATACAATTTATTCAAATGAAAAAGTAAACAACAGCATTAATTTACTCAAACAGATATATTTATCCAGACAAATAAATTTATCCAGACAGACGCCATTTACCGGACAAAGGCAAACAGCCCCTCACTCAACTTCCCAAGTAAGCGATTTTCGACAACCTTTAACAACCCAACGTCGGGTGTCGCAGATATAATCCCAGAAAATGGAAGAATCAGCAAACCTAGAGAGCTTTCTCCAATGGGGTGCTGCACTCGGAATCTCAGACTCTCCAAGTTCACACAACAACCCTTCTCACTCTTGTCTCGGCCAATCTTTGTCCGTCTCCCATTTTCCGGAAGCTGGCGGGTAAAAAACATCACACACACCCTACACTTGAATTTATGCATGTGTAATCATAATAGCAACGGTAGAAGTATTCTGACGATTGATGCAGGAGAGGTTTAGCTGCTGCGCGTGTTTTAAGGAAAGGTGAGTTGGTTCTGAGGGTTCCGAAGGCGGCTCTGATGACTAGCGATTGTCTTATTGGCAATGACTACAAGTTGTCTGCTGCTTTTGAGAAATACCCTTTACTCTCTTCTACTCAGGTTAGGTATTTTTGATGTTTCGTCTTTCCGTCTACTGCTTGAAAGCCTTTAGGTGTTCATCCACTGAGGTAACTAGCAGGGCAAGAGTTTTTTTGGTTATGTACTTCCAGGAAAGTTCTTAGTGTCCATAATTTTTATTTTCTCAGACAGGGGACCCATAAAACGATCCTAACCATATAGTTATGATTGAAGTATTTTGAGTGTAAATGTGTAATGTATGTATATCCTAATTTATGAATCATAATTTATAGTTTTCGAGTTCATTTTTTTTTTTAATCAACCAATCTCTTTTTTTTTTCTTAAGTACTTGTAGATAACTCTATTTTAAACAAAATCAACTAATATTCATCACTAGATTAACATAAAATATCGTAAGAATTTATGTTATCAAATTCAAAACCCACTTGTGATTAAGCAACTAAATTGGTAAATGCTGTCACTTACTAAGAACAAACAAGTAATATAGGCTATATTCTATTTGGTTCAGATATTTTCCATTGCTTTTTTGAATGAAGTGAACAAGGGCAGGAGTTCTTGGTGGTTCCCTTACCTTAAGCAGTTTCCTCGAAGTTATGATTTGCTAGCAAGTTTTAGTCGGTTTGAGATTGAGGCTTTGCAGGTTAGTTTTGTATGATTCAGTTTTTGGCAGTGCCATTACATCTAAATATTTAAAGAATTGCTACATAAGTGATTCTCCTTTGGAAGAGGTGGTTTGATGGGAAGCATGTAAAACAATCACTTGTAGATTGATGACGCCATTTGGACTGCAGAAAAGGCTGTTCTTAATAGCAAAATGGAATGGGAAGAAGCTACTCCTCTTATGCGTGAAGTTAATCTCAAGCCTCAGCTACGAATCTTCAATGCATGGCTATGGGCTTCTGCAACTGTAAGCACCTCTCATCTGGTTCAAGATCAAATACATTCGCTCTATTTCGGAAATTTACTCCAGAATAAAGTATGATTGTAGATGCCCTTAGACCGACTAAATGATCTAGAATTTTTGGATTAGAGTGTCTGATTAGATTGAAGTTTAAATATGACACAAATGTTTTCCCTTATTTTGGTAAGTTATTGTTCAATCTCATATCTCTCTTATTCTTAAATATGAGATTTTATTAAAATTGTTTATTTAAATACTTAGAAAATGTTTTAAACTTAGACATTCATTGTACTTGTTTGGCCAATATTTATCTGTTGTATGCATTAAAAATCAGGATTGAATTGCCTGATTCACTTTTTTTTGTAAGGCATTTTGAATTACTCCTTCTGTTCCATAAGAGTGTTTCACTCTTTATGGGCACGGGTTCTAATAAAAGTTGGGTAGTGGTGGATTTGAGTGGAGAAAGTGTCCCACTTTTTGTTGTAGAGGTATGTTAATTGTTGTTGATTATTAAAGAAGAAAGGATGTGGGCCATCCTTGGTATTGTTGGAAATGAGTTGAAAAGATGGAATAAAAGTATAAAAGGATATTTTCTAAAAATGGAATGGGCACTCTTGTGGGACGGACGAAAATGGTAAATTGAGCATACTCTTGTGGGACGGAGGGAGTGTTGTGTATGGGAGCGCTCATGCTCTACTAGTAACCAAGCCCCTAGCCTCAAGTGGTTGAATATGGTTGACATGAGAAGAAAATTAGGCGTTACAGAGTGTTGTCCCCACACACAAACATGCATAATCATCCCCTAAACATTAAAGAAAACACACATATATATCCATAGTTCATGTATCTCAGTTGATTTCTTCAGTTATTGTCCAGAAAACATCTATTTATCATTCAGATACTTTTTTGTTTTTATGTAAAACATAATGACAATTGAATGCCAACAAGAGTAACATTTCTGTGCCTTAAAACATTTGCTTATGATATTTGTGGCTTCATTATGAATTGTTTTTAAAAGATATCCTCACGCTCAATGCATATACCATGGGACACTGCGGGTTGTTTATGTCCTGTGGGGGATTACTTTAACTACACGCCTCCTGAAGAAGATCCGTGTCATTTGAACACTGCAAAGGTTCGTGGTGTAACCTTTTCTTTTGAAAGAGGTAGCACAGAAGATTCAATAGAAGACCTTCCAGATGCAAACACAGATAGATTAATAGATGCTGGTTATGATGAATCAGTTGCTTGTTATTGCTTCTATGCTAAGAGATACTATGGTGCAGGAGAACAGGTATTGCTCATATCATCCTTCTTTTTACTTGTCTAGTTTAGTGCTGCAAGTGCCAACTCCCTATGCGGTCATCATATGAACTTAATAAGAATTATTTTGTCTTTTCGTTTTTTCTTTTTGTGCTTCACTATGTGGTAGAAAGACTTCTTTATTCTATTGAAGAACATTATCTGATTGCATTCAAGTTACTTATTTAGTTTCTTAATGTGCTATAAGTATCTCATTCTGATTTTTTTTTTGGTAGTTTTGTCTTATAGTGTTGGGCTGCAGACACTAGATTTAGATTCGGACAAATGCTGAATCTAATAATTCTTGGTCATTTATGTTTTAGGGTTTTCTCCTTCGTATGAAGGTTGCGACCTAAAGGGCATCCGGCGTAAGACTTAGCTGCTTTGTATTTTGCATGATTTATAGTGTTAACTAATTTTGACCATTATTTGACACTATAATTTTCATGCCACCAGCCCAAAATAGTTGGGATTAAGGTGCAGAAAATGATGATGATGATGATTATGTTTTAGGGTTCATGCATGATACTATATAGAGCGTTTAACACTATTGTCACATACTGTTGAACTGTCAAAATTTTAAATGTTGATTTACATTTGGTAACTTACTTTTGCCACCTTAACTGTGAGTCTATGACCCTTCTTTGAATTTCCAACCTAAGCGTTATGTTGCTTCTCTTTTTATGTTTGACAACTCACTATCTAACTTACATGGATTTTGTACATTACCTCTTGGGCCTTCATGAAATCATATAGTATGGTGAATGTCATTGTACATTATCACTCAAACTTTGCATGATTTCTCAGTTTTCCACCCACACTCTTCACGATTTTCACTTTGCCACCTCACTTTCAAAAACAAAATGAATAATTGTTATTATGAACTTTCTTAACCCCTTCCTACACAAAATTTGAACATACCTAGTACTAGGTGTTATGAAAAATATAATGCGACTTAATTGATTCGTTTTATATTTACCTTTTAACTCCCTTCTTATACTAAGAATCCCATTCATTAGGTTATTTATTATATATTGGGAAAAAATACAATGGTAAAATGAAAAGGAGCAAAACATACAATATTATGCATGTTCAGATACTATTTTGCATAAGTTTAGATACTGTTTGCAGATATATAATGACTAACTACCATTGCAGCCCAATGACTATTGTTGCATTTGTTGTATGGGACATGCACAACCATTGGACATGCATATTAATGTCACATAATGCTTGAGTCATTTTTTTAAGTCTAGTATCACAAGTGTGCTTAGATATAATGTTAACGATAGCGAGCGGGATGCAGTTAAGACAGAAATTGGAGTAACAAAAACAAGAAGTGAGAGAAAATCAATACCAAAAATCAATAATGTCAATAATAATAATTGAATAAAAATGCAGCTCTTAAGCTTTTATTTATAGGCAAGAGTACTAATTAGACTACTAGGTTAAGGAAATAAAATCATAAATATTAAAATACTACACCTAAAAGGAAACTAAATGTAATAATATTTAAGATACTAATCCTATTGTCTAGGATTTCTCCTAAAATAAACTTTTGACCAGAATTGATTTCTATCATCTCCCTGGGCTTGGAAGAACTCGTCTCCGGAGAGTTAGCAGCAAGATACTGATCGACCAAATCTGGAGCTAAAGAACGCAACTCTTCTTCACGCATCCACGAGTCATTCGAAGGTGTGAGACCCTTCAAATGGACAAGGAAACGCTGGAATCCTCCGGCATTGGTACTAACAATCTCATCATCAATAGTGGCCTCAATCTCTTCTTTGGCTAAAGGTAAAGTAGGAGGAAGCTTCGGTATCGAGACTGTTGCACTAGCGGAGAAAGTGGGGGCCTAAAAAGTGCCTCAGTAAGCTATTAAGTCCTCAATATTGAAATCAGGACGTATCGATAAATTGGAAGGTAAGTCCAATAAAAAAGCATTAAGACCAAGATGTTTCATAATATGAAAAGGTCCTGAAACTCTTGCAAAATTTTTAAAAACAATTATTCCGCAATCGTTCAGACTAATGCGAACAAGCACATAATCACCTTTGTCAAACTCTAACTTCCTTCGATGGACATCAGCAGCCAATTTATAAGATTCATTACCTTGTGTAATCTTTGTCTAATATAGGCATACAAATCATGAATATACTCTGCAAATATTTGAACAAATTCAGCAGGTTTTAGAATACCTAGGTAATGGCACTAAATCAATAGGAAGTCAACGACCGCCATCACTGACAATTTCAAGTAGGCCCTTTTTCGTGGACTTGTTAAGAATTAATATAAGTAAATTCAGATATAGGTAACACCAAATCCGAATTACCAGGCTTTTCTCCTACAAGACCCCTAGGTAAAGAGCTTAAACTACGGTTAACAACCTTAGTTTGCCTATCGGTTTGCGGGTGAAATGCAGCAGAAAACTTGAGATTGTACCAAACAATTTCCGAAGTGTTCGCCAAAAATGACTAACAAACTTGACATCCTTATCCGACACAATAGAAGAAGGGTCTTATCTCTACCTAAATGACCTGCAAGTCCCTCATCACGTAATCCCAATTTAAGAAATCTCGAAGGGAAGTGTCGAGAATACACAACTTAGACCTAGGAAACAAGTAACCATCAATGATAATGTAGTTAACAAAATATCTACGATTACCACTAAGAACCTATGGGTAAATGGTAGAAAAATCAGAACATGTCTTTAATGCAAGAGACATAATCTGCTTAATGCACTAGCTACCACATTCTCTACACCAGACTATTGTTTCAACACGAAGGAGTAATCTTGTAAATTTTTAACCCACTTAGCATGCTTCTCTCTTAACTTCTTTTGATCATTAATAAATTTAAGCGCATCATGATCACTCCACAAAACAAACTTTTTTGGCAACAACTAGTATCTCTCCTAGAGTCATTGAGTTTTTCGCTAAAGAACACTATTGGATGATTATCTTGACTCAATACACCACATATACTTACTCCTGACGCATCACAAGCAACTTTAAAAACTTTGTTAAAATCAGGATGACGTAAGATTGGGGGCTCTGTCATTTCCTTTTAAGCACATTGAAAGCTTCTCTAGGCGACGTAGACCACTTAAACTCACCCTTACAAATACAACCAGTAATAGGAGCCAAGGTGGTGCTAAAATCCTAATGAAACGCTTATAAAAAGTGGCCAATCCAACAAAACTGCGAACCTCAGGCACAGTCCTCGGTCAGGCCAATTAACAATTGTCTTTACCTTCTTAGGATCAGCAGATACGCTTTCAATAGAAATGACATAACCCAGAAAGACTACCGTCAATTTTAGAAAAGAGCACTTATGTAAATTAACATACAATTTCTGATCCCTAAGAACGTCAAAAACTATGGATGAACTGTACAACAAGATATCATCAAAATAAACTACCAAAAACTTCCCAATAAAGTGGAAATGTGTCATAGCTCGCATGAAGGTGCTAGGAGCATTAGTCAAATAAACCATCGGGAGTTATAAAGCAGTTTTCCATTCATCTCCTGGTCTAATCCTTAACTGATGATATCCCGTCCTAAGATTAATTTTATTTAGACCTTGCAATGTAATCAAGCATATCGTGAAGTCTCGGAATGGGAAATCTATATTCGACAGTAATCTTATTAATGACCTAATATCAATGCATATTCTCCAAGAGTCATCTTTCTTTGGACGTTTTGCCAATATCTCTTAGTAGAACCGATAAGTTTTATTTTAGTAAAACGGACTTTATGGAGATTGGTCATACTGTGGAAACTCAAAGTAGTCCTCAAGACGACCTAACCAGTCAAGAGAGACGTTGGGATCATGAGTTCCGTCAAAATCAAGAACCTCCTTTCAAATTCCTAAGAACATCGTAAGGAACCTCACAGTGTTGTCTAGGATAGTCAAAATCACGTCTATGCGGCGGAAATATGTTAGGTTGACCTCTATAGGGGTGGTATACCGTACCGTATCGATTTATTTTACTCATACCGTATACCGTACCGAAACTTTCGTTATATTAAATTACATACCGATACTGTACCGAACCGCTCGGCATACCGAGACTCGGTATACCGAGATATCGGTATGAAACATAACACATACCGATGCCGTACCGTTTTTCGGTATAACACACGGTAATTTGGCATACCGTATATTCAAGGTATACCGAAATTACCGTCATACCATTCTATACCGAATCGACATATTGATATATTCAAAACAATATATACATCCACGATTTGAATAAGACACCATGATTCCATGACATAAAAAAAGCAGATGAACATAAAAAAAAATCTTAAACACGCTTCAACTGTTTCAACAAAAAAATAGTTTCAACTGCACTGCATAGGCTTCAGCAAATCCTCTGCTATCAGTAGGTTCATCATGGGATGAATCATAAGTGGGCTGTTCAGCAAAAAGATAGTAAACAAAAAAATAGTTTCAACAGGCTTCAGCGAAAAGATAGTAAACAAAAAAGTCTTAAGCAGATGAACCAAGCATTACAATTCAAAAATTACAACATCAGGCTCACTGCACTCACTGCACTGCTTGTAAACAAAAAGATAGTTTCAACTAATGTTTGCAAACCACCATCACGAACGATCTTGAACAGCATTTGCAGCTGTAAAAATAAATAAAATTATTAGTACGCATCAAATTACATTACACATAAACAAATATAATTTATATTTACATGTAATTAAATAAAGGAACTCTTACTCTTTTCAATTTCTTCAATTTCCTTATATAAAATAAGGTCATCTTCGGTTGGATCCTTACGAAAGTCGTAATCCGCTCTTAACCAATCATTAGTACACACCAAAGCTTCTACCATTTTAGGACTCAAACTACTCCTAAAAGGATCCACAACTCTTTTTCCCAAACTAAAAGCGGACTCACTAGCAACGGTTGAACTTGGAATTGCAAAAATATCCTTTGCAATCATTGAAAGGAGGGGGTACCTAGCTTCACTTCCTCTCCACCACTCCAACAAATTGAAAGATTGATTAGACCGTTTTTCAATCTCATCGGCTAGGTACTTGTCCACTTCATTGGATATCTCTTGAAGTTGTTCCTCTTCATTTTGTGCTTGAACATCATTAAACAATTCATCCCAAAGACCGCCACCGGTACTAGTACTACCATCTCCATCATTACACCCTATTTGGACACACCTCCTCTCAATATCTAAGGTATCATTTATTCCCTTGTACTCCACCCACAAAGTTACAAAGTCTTTTTTAACCTTATCAATGAACTCTTGGAATTTTGTTGAATTAGCCCCCAATTTTTTTATGCTAACTTTGATCATTTGAAGCTTGTTTCTCGGGTCCAAAATATTGGCAATAAAGATCGAAGGATTCATATTATCCTAATTCCCCCAATACTTATCAAATTTCAATTTCATCGCACTTGCAACCTTTTTAAGAATTGGATCCGAATCGTCATTGCTCTTTTTCTCGATCTCAATTTGCAATGCAATCATTGATTGGTATATCAATTGGGAGGTGGGATTTTTTGATGCACTTAGCTCTAAAGTGACATCGTAGAAATTTTTTAGAAAGTATACAAAAGCATTTGCATTTTCCCAATCCTCTACAACCGGCGGCCCTACCCTTTTTTACCTTTTTCATCCCTTTCACGAAAATAATTCATAAAAGGCAACCACTCCTCGGACATCCTTTCAAACACTCGTCTATACTTCAGTGCAACATCAAGCATTTTATAAGTTGCATTCCACCTAGTTTTGACATCCATAGGTACAGTTGACGTACTAGCAAACTTGGCTAGTATGGCAAATTCCCTAAATTTATTCAACCTAGAGGGGGAAGAATGAATAAAAATGACTACATTCCTTATAGATTTAATTGAAGCATTAAGCTCCTTCAAGCCATCCTTAACAATTAAGTTAAGTATATGACAAGCACACCTCAGATGCAAGTATTTCCCTTCAAACAATAATGTATTTTCACTTTTCATTCTTTTTTTCAAGTAGTCAATTGCAGTATCATTAGAAGAAGCATTGTCGACTACTATCGAAAATAATTTATCAATCCCCCAATCTCTCAGACAAACCTCAACCATCTTACCAATTTCTTCCCCAATATGACTAGTGATTTTTGTGAAGTTAATTATTCTTTTATGCAACTTCCAATCACTATCTAAAAAGTGAGTTGTGATGACCATGTAATTGATATTTTGGATGGATGTCCAAGTATCAGTTGTGATACTTACTCTATGGCCACTAATCACACTTTGTAACTTCGCTTTCTCAAGCAAAAATAGTTCAAAAACCATACCTGCAACTTTCTTTCGGTTAGGGATGACGAATTTCGGTTGTAATTCATGCAGAAGGTTTACAAACCCTTTGCCTTCGACAGCCCGGAAGGAAACTTCATCAATAATTACATATTCTACTAACCTCATTTCACACCTTTTTGGATTATATGTGTGATGAACCAAAGCGCTTCCTTGCCCCGTTGTCTCGTTCGTCAACACAGATTGACCTTTCTGGCTTTCATTTGCTTCATATATTGGACTCAACTTGCACCTCTTCACTAAGTGCTTTATCAACCCACTTGTACTTCCGTAGTTCACAGGGATCTCAGTTTTACAATATTTGCATATCCCTAAGTTCTGCACGCCTCCATTATCTAACTTCCTTGACCCTTTATCACAATGCTCCCAATATTTACTCCTTTGTTGTGGGTTTACAGGAGGTTTTGATGTCGAGTTTTTTCTTCCTCGTTTTCGACTTATACACTCATTACGTATTTCAGATTCTGTAGTATTTGGTATTTCGGGTGGACTTGCCAGAGAATGAGAAGATTCAGATTCCATTTATATGATCCACTGTAAAAAAAAAAAAAAAAAAGAGAGCATCAAGTCAGATTATATAAACACAGAGCATCAAGTCAGATTATCTAAACCCCTTCACAGAATCACAACAATATTTTTGCACATATATTTTCAAACTACATTTCATACTTTTATTTATTGGAAGAAAATAGTATTTTTATATATTGGATAAAAATATTATATGTAATTAGTTTTAAAAATTCCGAAAATACACAGAAAACTTTCCTCAGGTCCAGCATACTTTGAGAAAAAATGAGACGTTACATTTGTATACCTCACATATCACATCGGTTAAGTACGAGAATATATTTAAAGATTTATAATCCAACCAAAGATTTAAAGACCCATCCAACATGATCAATCACAGTACTACATTTACATATTTGTCAAAACAAACTAGTTCAACTGGTTACCCAGAACACTTTAAGACCAGTGGTGATGGGTTTCAACAAAAACAATACCGCACAACATTTCTTCTGCTACCTTTCAATCATCATGGAAAAATAATTCAAGTGCAAAACTTCTTGACATTTCCTGAACTGTTTTGACAATTCATCAAATGTGAAGTAAAGTGTAAAACTATCGATAGCCAATTTACTCTACAGCACACCTGCGATATAATGTTGCTACTACCTCGTCTAAACACTAATTCACATTCAGACAAAACTACTGAATTCACATTTAGAAAAACTACCCAAAGTATTCCGAAAATACACAGCAAGTGCAAGTCAGATTACAAAACAAAGAGAGCCAAATTTATTCTATACTTAGTCGATTAATTAGAGAAATAAGAAATTGGGGATTAAGATTCGGTATTATATTCAATCAAAATTCAAACTCTATAAATTGAAGATTGAGAAATAAGAATCACCACAAATTTAAGAGACACTAGAACTCGAACTCACCACAAAAATACGGACTGACTGCCCGTCGTGAAAGAGCTCCGCCGTGAAAGAGCTCCGTCGTACTGGTTGATCCGCCGTGAAAGAGCTCGTCGGGCAGATTTGTTGTCAGACTCTTCGCTGTGAAAGAGCCTCAGAGTGAAAGGAATTTGAAAGGAAATGATTTCATCGCCGTGAAAGAGAATCGCCATATCGTTGTGTTGAAAGTGAAGGCACTGTGTCAGTAGGTGAGGTGAGTGAGAGTCGTGAAGTGAAAGTGAAGGCTGCTGTGACTTTGTGAATTAGGTTTAGGTGTTAATATTTTAAGATAATATAATTTATATATATATATATATTATTAATCTTACAAGTGACGGTACCGGTATGGCATTTAGCAATATACCGTGTTTACGGTACATATCGTACCGCGGTATATACCGGTACGTAACGGTGTACCATTTTCGGTACGGCACGGTATACCGCCGGTATGCAAATATTCAAACCGTTGCCGTACCGAAAATGTCCGGTACGGTAATATACCGTACCGTGTCCTACGGTATACCGATAATTCGGTATTTTTTCGGTATTTTTCGGTACGGTAACTACGGTATTTCGGTATTATTTCCCACCCCTAGACCTCTATACCTATCTCTAGGCTGATAGGGCTGGAATTCATTGAATTCGTCGAAAGAGTACTCATCCCCTCCAAGATCCTTAACATAAGGGGCACGATTCCTAGTGTTAGGCTCAGGCATATGATTCCGACGACCTATATGACTCTAATTACATGCAGAAGGGTTCAATTGATTAATTTCTCGTGAGACACCTTTACTCTTATCGACCTGAGTTGGACCAACACTAAGGGTAGACATACAATTTTCGAGTTTCTTATCAACCCATGCATTTCTCCCGGAATATTTTTATCAAGCCATGCATTTCTCCCGGAATATTTTTGACATCATTAACTTCGGATGAAAGGTCATTTATTTTCTTGTCATATTCCTCGAATGTCCGACCTTATCGTAGTATTAGTCATGATGAAGATGTTTAAAACTGCAACTAGTCAAATATGAATAAATTGGCCGATATTAACCAAGTGCACCAAGTAAATTACTTATAAAATGATACCAAGTGCACTAGCAAGCTAAAGCAAACGAGATAATTAAAATACTTATTCATATATATATATATATATATATATATTTTGACCTAATGCAAATAATTAAACAAATCAACTAATAATTAAAAAGTCTTAAAATCAATAAAAGGATAGACTATACCAAAATAATTTGAGGTGCCCAAAATCTTGGTAACGAGACCAAGTAAGTATGCTGCTGGTTCAACCTAGAATTGACAAGTCCTACAATAACCAGAAGCCCACTCCAAAATTTAGTCCAAGGGCTAAATAGGATTCTAGCCCAATAAAATGTTTATCTGCCCAAATCAACAAAACAGACTTCAAGACTTCTAAAGTGAAACTCGTCTTCACAACGCGATCGGCTACTTGAGACTGGCACCCAAGGGACTCAGAACGAGGTATGACGGAGGACTGTGGTCTGGAAGCACACTAGCGGCGGCGGAGCTAGGTACACTACCGACGATGGAGCTCTGATTGTTTGACTGCAGAAGATGAAATTGCAGAGGTTGCAATTCTGGAATCTGCGGAAATAACTCGAGATTCAGGGTTTCAGGACCGGTCCTGACATTTCGTTGGCCCTAGGCGAAGGCTGATAAATAGGCCCCTAACTTAATCTAATATACGTCTAAATTTTTTTTGAAGTAAAACGGAGTAATGTATAATGAGTCTCATTAAAACTTTGTGGCGCAAAAGTGAAAACAATCTTGTCGAACTTTAATATTGTTTTTTGTATGCAGACTCGCTAATCTTCAATGGGTAGATATCTTTTTTTCAATTTTTGGGTCGTGTATTGAGTAGGGGTGGTAAAATATTATTTTTTGGGCCCATGTTTGAGCTGGGCCCTGGGCCGGCGCACTCATGGCCTACCCCCAGGGCCGGCCCTGCAGGGTTTCTTTTGGACGACGGTTGGAAGATACTGATGGTGGTACGGTTGGCGGAACAAGTTAGACTTGATCTGGTGGTAAATAATCGCGGTTCGGACCGACGAGTGGGAATTGCGAAAAGGTCGTGATCTGAGGTCCTTAGGTGGCGGCGCGACGATTGGACTAGGGGGCGAGGGAGGCTGGATATAGAAGTGGTGGTTGTGGATGGTGTGAGCTAGGGTTTGTTGAAGGCATTTGTGATTTTTTTTTTGAAAATCAAAGACAACAAATTTAGGTTTTTTGTGTTTCGATTTTTTTTTTTTGTGCGAAAATTAGAAACTGAAATGGATGTTCAAAAACTTAAGAACGAACTTGGTTGCACTGGAAATAAATAGGATGGGATGCAGTTAAGAGAAAAATTGAAGTAACAAGAACAAGAATGTAGAGAAGAGGAAATTCAATAACAATAATCAATAATGTCAATAATAATTGAATAAGAAGAAGCTCTTAAGCCTTTATTTTTAGGCTGAGTCCTAATCAGATTAGGAAACAAGAATCGTAATTAGACTAGGAAACTAAGTAGGTTAAGGAAACAACTTACCTGGACGGGGTCGATGGGTGATCAAGAAGGCCCATGGCCTAGGTTGGTGACCTCCATTGCACTATAGAGGGGTGCCCCTTCTAAGGTCGGCCCAAGTGGTCGAGCCTACGTCATAATTTGTGGTAGAGGGGCCTGCGTTCGCGCGGCTCCTGCAAAAAAATAAAAGGAAACAATCATAATTTTTTTAAATATTATTCCTAAAAGAAAACTAAATAATAGTAATATTTAAAATATTAATCAATCCTATTGTCTAGGATTTCTTCTAAAATGAACTTTTGACCAAAATCATTTCCTATCAGTTAATTACAGTATTAGCCACAAGTTTGATATCATATTTTTATCAAAATTGATATCATAATTCCAAGATACATGCACAATAATGTTAATGAATATGCACAATGATTTAAAATGAATGACCGGTGCCTCCGGCAAAACGAATTGCCGGCTTTCCTGGTAAAGAAATCCCAGGTGGAAATTTCGACACTTATAAGACCGAGCTTGCCTCGGCATGGTCCGAACCCGCCTTGGTACAATTTCTTTTCAAGATAAATCAAGCGACAACGACCGAACCAACTCGGCCTCAAAACAAGAGAAAAAGACCAAAGAACAAAACATGTATTCATGCGAAAAGACTTTTATTTATTCAAAATTATTAAATAAACAGGCCAAAGGCCAAGCATGGCAAAAAATAAGGGGCACGCAGGCCATTGACAAAGAAAAACTCCACGGCAAGCACCTGACTACTCTACACCCCCGCCCTGACCGGCTGCCTCGAACGACTGCCCCTCACTCTCGTCAGGGCCCCCTGACCGGCGACCTCCCCTAGATTTGCAAATTGGCCTCTTGGCCCTTAATGTATGCGCGAACTTCCTCAACCGATTTACCCTCCTTCATGAGCTCTAACATCACGTAACATGTAGAGATGTAGTTAAGGTTGAGCAGCTCCTCATACTCGGCCGTCTTCTTGAAGGCCGTCGCCCCGACAGCCATCTCGTTGATGTATCCTTTGGCCTCGCTGGTGTCTATCTGCTCGGTCATGCGTTCAATCCGGGCATTTGTGTCCTTCAGGAAGCTCTCATGCTCAGCCCGGACTTCCTCATACGCTTATGTATGGCCTCAGCTGACTCCGTCATTACCTGGCCTTCTCCCTCCAAAGGTCAGCCTCACTCGCCCGGATTGCCAAGGCCGCGATCTCCTCCTTCAGGGCTGAAACTTCGTCATCCAAAGTCTGAACCAGGGATGGGCAGACATGGTGCTCCTCCCGAAGGGCTTGAAGTTCGGCAACCATCTCCTTATGTTTCTCAACGAGGGCTTGAAACTCCCCAGCAGCCTTCACGTATGTCCTTAGAGCGTGGCCCAGCGGAGCATTCCCAAACTGGATCTGCTCGGCTGCATCCATATCATTTGTCACCAACTCCATCTTCGGCGTCTAACCCCTGTATTCGGCAACGGATGGTGGGACCCTATCAAGCATCTCAATCGTTGGAGTAGCAGCCTTGACGTAATTAAGGAACCAACGCGTCCTCTGTCCCTTCATGCCAGCACAGGGGTCCTCCCGATCCTCCAGATCGATGACAGCCTCTTTGCCCGCCGCTCGGCCAGTCTGGATAGGGCTCGACATCTGGGGAAGCTCATGAGCTGGTGAGGCCTTCGCCTTATTAACACTGGCCTCCAGTATCCTCCCTCTTCCGCTTGCCCCCGCCGCGCCTCCTCCTCTCGACTGCTCTGTCTGCTAGCCTCTTCACACGTTGAGTAGGGGTTTTCTTCCTTCCAGGAGCGGCCCTTGTCCAAGAACCTGGGTAAGAGACTGCAGAAGAGAGACAGAGGCCGAACAAAAAAAAAGAAGGAAAAAAAACTTACCAGGGACATGGGTAAGAGACTGCAGAATAAAGACAGAGGCCGAACAAAAAAAAAGAAGAAAAAAAAACTTACCAGAGACGGACTCAGACATAGTTCACGGATCGGTGGATCAAGACCGGCTGCCCAGAGATTCTTCTTGGTGGCCAAAAGATATGACTTCCTCTGCTTGAGTGGAAGTTCCAACGGCTTGTCAACTCGGTCGTCGAACTCGGGAGACGTCTCCTCCACAAGGATATGATTTGCACAAGAAACAAATGATGAGCGTTAGCAAAGAAAAAAAAAAAAAAACAGAACCACGAAAGACAAGTACTTACGGATCTTGGAAATAAAATGTTCTTGGACCCTCAGCGGCTCATCCATAACACTGAGCTCGCCCTCCTACGGGCTCATCAAGTCTCCCTCAGCATAGAACCACTGCTCCGTTCCAACTGTGGATGTTCTCTGGCACGTCCACCACCTCTATATGCATCGTGTGCCGAGCGGTCAAATAAAACCAACTCGAGCTGGATCTACCGACCGACCTCCACAGAGAAAGGAGTCGGCTGGAACCACCCCTTCTGATTAAAAAGGCCCCCTCTCGGGGACAACGAATCGGCCTCCGAATTGGCGCCTCCCATTTTATAGGTAGGTAATGTTAAAATCGTACCCAATTAACTTCGCCACCCACATTAGTTGCATGGGCTTTTCTTTAGTTGTTTTAGGCTGTGGTGATCCGTGCGTACCATAAATCTCCGGCTGATCAAATAGGGCCTCCAATGCTGCATGGCAATTGATGCCATCAACTCCCGCTTGTATTTGGATTTTGAGAGTGTCGAGTCTACTAGAGCCTTACTGAATTATGCTACCAATCGTCTTCCTGCATCGACACCACCCCCGTGCAGGTGCCAGGGGCATCACATTCCACCCAAAATGCTTTGAAACATTCGTCATACGCAAAACCGTGGTGACTGTCAGTGCCGTTTTTAGATCCGTAAACGCCTGATTGGGCCGCCGAGGTGATATATTCCTTGCCGGATGAATATATGCAATGTAGACTATATGCCCAAGATCGTTCGCTTCGCGGAATTAAAAGGAACCAGATAGGATGGAAATCTTCAAGCCCTGCCATAGTATCACGAAAACCCCTAGCTATGATTTAAACCTAAAAATCCCTAAAGATTACGTAACGGAAACCTCAGATCGGTGGATGAGGCCACAAACGGGGTGATGATCTGTTTGGTAAGTCGAATCCAAACTTCACGGTGAACTGTTAATTCAAAGAATAATAAAGAGATAAAATCTCATAAATAATATTAATCATCAAATTTAGATTAGATATTTACAATGACTAAAGAAGTCATATAGAGAGACTAACCCTAACCTAACTTATTGACCAATCGGACTTCGTATGAGAGAGTTATTACCAAAATACCAAATTTGCTACGAATTCATAAGATGTGCCGGAATTGCCAACTCTGTCCACTTTCTGTCAATCTTTCCTCTTCGACTCAGTAACTTGGGCCCCTAACATGTAGCCTTACTACGACTCTCAACATAAAATAAAAGACTTTAATATAAATTACAAATAAAACTAAACTAAGATAAATAAATACAAGAACTTCGAGAACTCGAATACAATTTTTCAAGAACTCATATTTGAAGTTCTGGATTCTCGTGATTGGATTCTCATCATGAGGTCCACTCAAACGTGTCCGGGGCCTCGTTCAATAGTTGCGTCAATGGTCGTGAGATCGCCCCATACTCCTTCACGAACCGCAGATAGTAGCCCTTCGGTCGAAGAAACCCGCGCGCACCCCTTTCAGTGACTGGGGCATCGGCCACTCGACCACGGCGCTCACCTTTGCGGGATGCATCACCACTCCCTCGCTGATAGAATATCGCCACTACACTCCACCTGTCGTACCCCGGACCACATATCTTCTTATTGGTCTTAAATTGATGCTGCCAAAAATTTTTAGGACTCGTTCTAGATGCTTTACATTCTCCTCCTCAGTGATACACCAATATATCATCAGAATATACCAAGACGGACCTCTTTAGAAGAGCCGAGCGGTCATTCATCTCGACTAGGATGTAGCTGCGGTTCATCAAACTGAATGGCATCACCAAAAAGGCATATTGACCATTTATGCACATCTTCCAGCATCACCCGAATCTGATGATACCCCGATCGTAAGTCTATCTTCGAGAAAAAGGCTGCCCCTGCCAACTCATCAAGCATCTCCTGTATTACCGGAATCAGATACTTATCGGAATCGTGACCTTATTCAGTTCTCGTATCCACACAAAATCTCCAACTATCGTCCTTCTTGACCAAGAGAACCGGACTCGAGAAAGGCTCGATCTTGGCTGTATGATCCCTGCCAACAACTTATCCGCCACTAACCTCTCGATCTCATCCTTCTGCGCATGTCCTTACCGACACCGACTTAGAGTTCGCTCCCGACGTCAACTAAATCTGTGATCCGTTTGGTGCCGAGGTGGCAGGCCCTGCGGCTCCCGGAACACCTCGCTGAATCTTTCTAACAACTCGTCCAGTCCTGTCTTCGTCCGATCCTCCTCTGCATCTGACCCGATCATGGCTCATGACTCCCCGGTACCACGGCCCAGAACTCCACCTCACTCTCTCCCCTCAACAAGCATACTCGGTGCGCGGCACAGAGCCGGCACAAAGAGGGGTCACCTTGCAAGGATATGATGTGGGACACTCCATATAAGACATCATCTTCCTCCAGTTCACCCTGACATAGCCAATCTCTCTAACCAAGCTACCCCAAAAAAATAGCAATGCCTCCCATAGGGAATATGTAGAGATCGGCTCGAATCTCACACTCCAGAAAATTGATCACTACCTCCTGGCGCTTCTGGCCGTCCCCCACACGGTCAAGGAAATTCCCCGTCACGTCGAACTGTAGACGCAACTCTTTTCTACCAACTCCTGTGGTATAAAATTATAGCTTGCACAGCTATCTACTAACGCCGAAACCAACTGACCTCCCAAGCTTCCCTTCAGCCGTAGGGTATTGGGTCCTGAAAGCCCTGCTATGGACAGGAGGATAACACTCCTCCCCGCTCTTCCACCACTCTTGCACATACTCGGTTCATCCCACACCTCTAGTAGTTTCGCGTTGGGGATACCCTCCTCCCATGCATGCATCACTCTCAATTGCTTACTCAGGCATTTGTGCAAGGGACGCTAGGGATTCCAGCAAGGGAATCACAATTTTTTTTCCTGGAGGTTGCTATATTTCTGCTGCAAAAGCTTCCTCATCGGGGCTGGACCACTGGTGGTTCGCTGGCGGACGGGTCCTCCCGCTCCATTCCCCAGCCCCTGGTGAGAAAGTCCCGACATATCGATGCGCATTCGCTGGGCGAACCCTCCGGTTTCGCACATCGAACTTCCGAACCAGCTTTCGAAAACTCCTGCCACAAAAGATTCCCCTTCCTCGAACGTAACCAGCAAACCAACCTAGGGCCGTACCCTCCATGGCAACCATTGCCAAATTGGTTCGCTGGGAATCAGGGATGGCATGAAACTCGAATTGCTGCTCTGCCCGAGCCAGCCACCCATTTGACTACTGTGGTTCACGATGCGGCCTCTCCTCCGCCTATTTCAATGGCCGCGGCTGCACAATCGCGCCCCGAAGCTGTCGGTGCTGCTTCGCCTCCTTGCGCCGCCGGCTGCAATGTGGCGATGGCCGCGATAATCTTCGACAAATGAGCACCATACCCTGCCTCCACGAGTCGGTATCCCCTCAGAGTTGAATTTGTTCCTCTGACATCACGCTGCCTCTAACTCAACAATCTTGGTTTCACCTCTTATCATGATCCTGTCTTATTCATATATGGCATGTCGGACCAAAATGTTACGAAGGGATTCACAAAATATATGGTAATGATTTTATTCGACAAGATAACTTCTTTGCTCCAAACCAAAGCTTCCATCAACAAATCCTAATACACTTATATATTATTCCCTATACTAGGAAAGCAATAACCAATAATTAATAAACTTATCCTTATAAGGACTCTTTATTTATTTACCCACTATTAAATAGATAAATAATAATGCTGCTCTCAACTCCCCCACAGTACCCGCCCTGTTTCTTCCTCTGCTCAAAGGGGGATCTGCTCTCCTTCTCCTCCTTTTGCCCCTTGTCCCGCACCCTATCAATAGTGTGTTGTTCCTAAAGGGCACAACGAATTTGTAGTTGGGATTAAAGTATCTTTTGTAATTTTAATTGATTCTTTTATCACATTGTGATATTTTCCATCGTTGAATGGACCCATTGGAAAATAATTGGATGATGGCAAAATTATTAACGATTGGAATCCCATATTTCTATTCAATAACGTATAAATATTTTTTTAATTTTTATTAAGAGGTTATTGAATCAGATCATATTTCCCTTATTTCAACAAAAGAAGCCTGTGTCTCTTAACTAGAAGCACTTTTTTTTGTCTTGGTCCCAATTCGATACTAAACAAGTTCGAACTAATTGAATATTTGTATCAGAAATTCATTTAATTGGTTTACCATTTCCATAGAAGACTCAATAAAAAGTTGTACACTCACTGACTCTTCAAGTGGGACAGAGGGAGTATATATCTTTGGAGTTGTCTACTTGCAAACAGTGTGAGCTGTCTTCAGCAAGTCGTTGCTCGCTGATGGGCATGGTTGTCAGCCTCATTAATCATGCTCCTCTTACGTTGCCCTTTTTCTTTTTTCCTTTTTTCTTCGAGACATAGATTTCGTGGTGCATTGCCCGTACCTCTGGTTAGTATGTGTACATATACAAGTTTAATGGCCCAACATTTTACTCGCCTATTTTTATTTTAAAGAGAAAATTAAAAGCAATAGGTGGGGAAGGATCCCCTCCTGTTCGTGTCAAATATATTATTGTACTTGAGCAAATAGTAAAACAGTTCATCCTCAATCGAGAAACTAAAACTTAAGCTTAAGCCACCTGTAACTTAAATATTAAAAAGAAAAAAAATAAGTGAAAAAAACCTTTTGTTGAATAGAAAGAATGACCATTAATAAAGAATGTAGTTATTTTCACCAGCTTGGAAACCAGTAGTTTAATAATAGAATGTTGGATCAATGAGATCACTTGATTAACTTATAGTAGTGCACTTGAAATGTTTTAGGAATGGCCGATCTCTGATTTTATGCTCAGAAAAAATTGTTCTAAGTTTCTGATATAAAGGTCTTTTTGCTCTGTCTCATTGCAGTATTATTATTATTATTATTATTATTATTATTATTATTATTATCATCATTATTATTATTATTATTATTTTCATCTGCAGGTTCTTCTAACCTACGGTACGTACACAAATTTGGAGCTCCTTGAACACTATGGTTTTATCCTTCAAGAAAATCCAAACGACAAGGCCTTTATTTCCCTAGAAACCGAAATGTACTCCCTTTGTTCATGGCCTAAAGAGTCGCTGTACATTTCTCAAGATGGGAAGCCATCCTTTTCTCTACAATCCACCATCCGTTTGTGGGCAACCCCTGTGAACAAGCGTCGATCAGTTAAACAGATTGCATATTCTGGCCAATGTATCTCAAATGAGAATGAGGTTGCAGTAGTGGAATGGATAGCAAAGAAGTGCCAGACATTGTTGAGCAGTTGTCCGACCTCAATTGATGAAGATACTTTGCTTCTCAAGAGCATGGACAATATTCAAGTTTATACGGGGGAGGCAGAGGGCCTGCCTGTGTCGTGTGATGAAATTCGTACTTTATTAGGAAACAGTTGCATGATGAGGGGAAAAGACTCTTCTGAGTTGGAATTTTCTTCAAAGATGAGGAGGTGCATTCGTAGGTGGAAGCTGGCAGTTCAATGGAGACACAGGTACAAGAGAATTTTATATAATGGTGTTTCTTATTGTACTAAGGTGTTGGAGAATCTTTGATGATGATATTATTCAAAGATATATCTATGAACAAATGGATTCCGCAGAAAGAAAGCTTATGGAGTGTTTTCAAATACTAGAAAAAAGATGGTCCTTAGATTTCAGCTGGAAAAATTCACTTGTGTTACCAAATGCTAGTTGTTCTCTGCGTGTTCTGGGATTTAAAAATCTGGTATTCAGAATCTTGGATATGCTGAATGCTGTGAATAGTATGAAAACTTGTTTGTTTTAGGATTTAGAATCCTACTTCTTATTGTAGATGACAAATCATGTCCGAAAAAAGTAGATGATTTGTATTACTATATAGTATTAGTTATATTATTTAAAGTTAAAAATAGGAGAGTATGGACTTAGTTGTATTTTTTTAAATATAAAAAGAGGAAAGAGAGAAGTAATTGTATTTTCTTAAATATAGAAACAGGGGAGAAAAGGAATTTTATTTTTAAATATAAAAAAGGGGAGAGTGAGATGATGCGATATAGAGTATATAAAATGTAAGGTGTGCAAGAAGTTGTTGGTTGTGTATTTGAATATTGAGTCCTAGAACAATGATATTGTGATTCCGGATTCTGAGTCGTAGTACAAACATACAATTCGGAAAATATGTATTCTTCTTTCCCTAATTCTTTCCAGAACAATGTTAAAACATACAATGTGTTACTGTTGGTACGCCGCACATATCGGGTAGCACACCGAGCAAAATAACTATCAATTGATATTTAACAAGAACAATATTAATCAAAGAGGACTTAGCAAGTGAACAAACTCAACACGATGATACCAAGTCTGCTTCATTGTCGAGGCACAACATTACGTGCATCATCACCACAATATCCAAATTACGTAATGGCAGTTGAGTTGTCTTCAACCAATTTCAGAGTAATACTTAGCAGTGGAAAGTTGCAATTCACCAGTTCGCGTATCTTCAGTCTCTTCCTATCAGTCTAGCTCCTCATTTGGGCAATGGGGGTGAAGGTGGTGGGGGGTGGTGGGGGGGGGGGGGGGGTTGAAAATAAAAAACAGGTATCAGAGGAGTTGAGGTAGCCCAGCTCGATAGATAAATGTTTGGACGTTGTGATTGTTTTTTAATGGAATTGCTAGTGATTATTTTAATCGGGGTTGCTTGAATGTCAAAAGCTTGTCACAGAATTCCTGCCTTTTCTTTTTGGAATGAGTTGAAGGCCGGTAGGCATTATCGAGACGAGAGAAACATCAAATCCAGATACGAAAATTCTGAATGAGCGAGTGAACATGTGCAGATGTGGCACAAATTTGAAAAAATGAGTATGTTAAAACTAGGGTATTATTAAACACCGCCCAAAATTACTAGTCACCGCCCTATAAGATTATCTTTTTATTCATTTCAAGTCTTTCATTATTTCTAAACACCACACCACACCAAAATCTTTCAAGCTCAAGTTTTTCGAATTGAAATCTAGAAACAATTTTTCATTTATTCTACAGAACACACAATCAAATATACATCGTCAATATTATCGACAACTACGAAAATGGACGAGAATTCGCATCTGGAGGTAATTTTTCGGAGAAAATGACGCAGGCGTCTGATTATTCCGCCTGTTCCATGGTATAGGCGTCCCCAGATTCCGCCTGGACCATGGTACATGCGTCTGGTGCGGACGCTCCGTCCTAGGTCTAGGCGTCTAAACCAGACGCCTGAACCATGGTCGGGACGTCCGATTCAGACGCCTGTTCCATGGCTAGGCGTCCGATTCAGACGCCTGTACCGTGGCCAGGCGTCCAAGCCAGACGCCTCGGCCATGGTCCAGCGCAATTTGACGCCTGGACCCTTTTTTTTGCTCGATTTTAAATATTAATAATAATATTATTGGTATTATTATTAACATTATGTCAATTAAAAATTTCAGGTTATATTGGAAGAATTTGAAGGCGACGGCATTGATTATAGTGGTTATTTCGTTAATGACGAAATATTCGCTAGTGATTGTGATGCGATTGGTTGGGCGAAAAAATTGCTCTTCAAATTGGTTTCGAGTTGATCATTTCATCGCAAGAATAAAGGAAAGACAAAGCTATTGAGATGTAACCGTGGTGAGCAGTACGGAGGGGTATTAAGAGATTTGGATGTCATTGCTCGAAAGGACACAAAGACGAAAGCATGCAAGTGTACATTTCAGATAAAGCGAACAATTGCATGACTTGAGTGGTTGGATAATCGACCGATCTCTCGGGAGTAAGGGTATGCACAATCACTCATTTATTGTTTATCCAGGAGGGGCATCGTCAAATGAGTGGATCGAGTAAATCGACCAAACAAGTTGTTCGTGAGATGAGTCTTTGCTCAAGCTGCCGTGCCATCTTGGCGGCCATTCGAATAAATTTCCGAGGACAAACCGACTAGACGACATATCTATAATTATAGAGACCACTTGAAGAAGCATGATTTTGAAGAAAGACATGTCGTCGGTCGGTTCACCATTCGTCGTGACGAATAACTACGTACATTGGACGCAGGCCGACCCGGATACAAATGCTGTTACCCACGTGTTCATGGCACATCCAACATCCATCAACTTAATCCGGACCTACAGATGGTTCATTGGCATGGATTCCACCTACAAAACGAATAAGTATAAGATGCCATTTCTCGAGATAGTCGGGATGACTCCATGTAACAAGAACTTCCTAATCGCCTATGCAATTATGAAAGATGAGACCGAATCGAGCTATGCGTGGGTGTTACAGAAGTTGAAAATTTTGCTTGGGTTTGATGTTCATCCGACGGCTATTGTTACGGATCGTGAGTTGGGACTGATGCGTCCTATTGAAGAGATATTTCCACAGAGTGCCCACTTACTTTGCACATGACATATTAATAAGGATGTTGAAGACAAGGTCTACAGAATTTGTGGAAAAGATAAAGAAATGGGCCAAAGGCTTAAAAATGGGAAATGGAAGAAAATCATGGAAGCGGCGACCGAAGAGGAATATGATCAAGCGGTGCAACTCATGAAGGATACATGGAGATGGATACCTAAGGTGATATCCTACGTTGAGGGTACATGGCTAAAATACAAGGAGATGTTCGTTGTTGCGTGGACGAATAAAGTGCTTCATTTTGGAAACACAACCACTTGTAGAGTTGAGAGTGCACATGCCGAGTTAAAGCAATGGCTTAATTCTTCCACCGGAGCCCTCGATACCGTCTGGACCAAAGTGAACCAGGAGATTGAATCACAACTTACGCCGATCAGATACACACTTGAACAGTCTAGGTGTCGTACAGGCGTGGTGTATTCTGGTTTTCCGTTCAACTACTTGCGCTGTCGTGTTTCCCATCATTGTCTGCGATTACTATCGAATGAATTGACACGTATGAGAGAATTAAGTGATCAAGTGTACCATCGTTGCGGTTGTTCACTCCAAACCACCCATCAGATTCCTTGTGCGTGTGAGCTCAAGAGACTTATGGAATCGCGGACCCCATGCAGTATTAGTCGTCTTCACATATTTTGGCAAACACTTATTATTAGTGATGGTGGGGACACGACCGAATTTGTCGATCCTTCTACCGGTGCTGAATCGGAGGACCAGCGGTACTTTCAGGCCCTTGTCGATGAGGTCAGACAGAGCGATACTGCAGTTGTCCGTAACGTATCATTTTTGATCCACGATCATCTTCACCCTGATCAAACGCGTTACGTTGAACCACAAGTGAATACGGCAGTTAAGGGTCGACCAAGAGGAAGTTCATCGACTAGACGCGATCCTAGTGGTTGGGAGTATAGCCAAAGGGGTCGTGGTCGTTCCCGCTCATCCAGTGGTCGTGGCCGCAGCTCTTACGCATCGATCCACAATGCCTCTTCATCGGTATGAACAAATTTATTAATACTGTGTCTTTTTTATATTGGACTAGGATACTTATGTATTACATGTTAAATAAAAAGATAATTTTTATTAGAAACAAAAATAAAAATAGTCTTCTTGACTAATTTTTTATATTTATATGTTACAAGTTAAATAAAAAGATAATTTTTATTAGAAACAAAAATAAAAATAGTCTTCTTGACTAATTTTTTATATTTATATGTTACAAGTTAAATAAAAAACGTTAGGAATAAAAATAAAAAAATCCAGTATGCAAATTGTCTTTTGAATTTTTATATTTCTTTTAATATATTGCCAACATATAATAATTCCGTCAATTTATGAGAAATTTTTTTGTAGATGTATTATTTTTTGAAGTTTTTCAATGAGTTGTATCTTTTTAAGTTTGATATTATTTCGATAATATGTAATATATTGAATATGTGTTTGCAGATGGACACCACCGAGTGGAGATTAGTAACTATCACCATATCGACAAGATACCGGGAATTATTTTGCCGTTTGTTGAAGGTTATCTCGGTGTCCCCAGAGACGGTAATTGCGGATTTCGTGTTATCGCCGACTACATATTTGGCGACCAAGATAAATGGCGTATTGTACGTGTATGCATTGCAAATGAAATTATGGCTAACTGTACACTCTACCGATCGATCTACTATGATGGGATTGAACCTGAGGTTCGACGTATTACATGGGATGGTGGTGCGTGTGGATCGGATCATTGGATGGCTGTTGCTGAAGATTTATTCCCTATTGCTACTATTTTCAATGCCGCTGTCATACTATTCGGATTAAGAAACGGTAGATCTTTATTTGCATGTCTCACTGTGCTGCCGTTGAAAGCACCCTCAACGGCAACACGGCCTAGCCAAGAGATTGTCATTTGTCATTTAGGAGCTCGTCCCTACCCTCGGGCTGGACACTCCATGTAGAAGCTCGAGGCTGCGTGGAGTCAACAATCATACGCTCTCGATGAGGTCGAAAGCAGGGAAAATACTCATAAATCCAAGCCTGAACGAGGGTAAGGCATCCACAAATCCCCATGGAGTCGCCGCGACTAGCGATACCGAGCTGACGGTACATGAAAGCCAATGCGGCCGAACCCCATGAATACTGACCGGTAGTATCCATACCGTCCCTCACCTCCAATATGCAGGAAGGCCTAATCCGGTTACCACTCTTGTCAACAAACAAGGTGGATCCAAATAACAACCACACCCAAGCTACGGCCTGGGTGCCCTCCACTCGACCTCCATCGCGACATGACCTGAAAATCGAGTCCATAAGTACGCCGCCACCCCCCAGTGAGTACTCAGTAGCTCCAACCGCGATACTCCAAGAACCTCCATATTTTCCTCTGCAAAAAAACTCTCCCGTCGTGAAACGGTCCCACAACTCAATATTTTCCTCTGCAAAAAAACTCTCCCGTCGTGAAACCCTTCGCCGGACAGAAAATGTCGAACTCCGACTACCACAGAGTACTTCCCTCTTTACCGTATTTAGAGGAGGATGAGGCTGAGTACTACTACCTGAGCTTTGAGAATAGCTCGCCATATGACGTTAAGTTCATTAAGCCTGTAAGAATAGCTGTGAAGAATAAAGAGGATGAGCCTGCGCCGATCCCGAGGAAGAAAGTTATGGATAGGTTGAAGAAGGTTGCTGGAAAATTGATTACATATGAGTCGGCACATAAAGTGTCGAAGCGACGTCGGCAGAGTACCCCACCAGTAGATGGTGCAGAGACATCGGACCGGGAGAGGCAGCCAGAGAGGGTGTGTTGTGTCCACAGACTTCCTTGTCCGAACCACACCCAGGACACGAGCAGGGATGAGTACTTCGATCGCCGTTTGAAGGTGATCTTGTACGACGATTCTGAGTCCGGATTTATTGCTCGAGTTTCTCGCCGGGTGCTTTCTGGGATCGTGGATTTCTTCGGACCTATGCATAGACGCTCTAGGAGCCCGGTGCACTACTCAGCTGGGAGCCATGATAGGCCTCGTCATTCTGCATCTGTTAGCAGCGCCCAGCGGAGGATTCCTGACCCTCCACGTCACTCAGTCTCTGGCGCAGCCCACAGTCACCATTCTCAGCGTCAGCCTAGTCATCATTCTCAGCGTCAGCCGAGTCACCATTCTCAGCGTCAGCCGAGTCACCATTCTCAGCGTCCGCCTACCCACCATTCTGAGGTTCAGCACAGTCACCATTCTCATATTCATCATTCTTTTGAGCGGACTCAGCAACCCCTTGATTACGAGCATCAGTATGAGCCATTTGAGGCGCCGTTTCAGCAGTATGGGACGATGTTCGAATGGTTTCAGGACGAGCATAATTATAGTGCGATGTTTCGAAGTGAGGGTGGTGGTCCTGAGCAGCAGCCTCCATTTCAGATTGAGCAGCCAGTTTTTGAGATCGAGCAGCCGACTGTACAGCTCTCTGATCGTTATAGTTGTGAGAGGGATGTTGAGGGTGATGAAGATGGTGAGAGTGCCGGAACGCAGCATTTGGGTGAGCGTAGTCTTCCACCGCGAGTGAGTCGACCATCTGCTGCTCTTCGGGAGCCTTTTGTGGTTGCGCCTCCAAGAGATAGCGAGGCTCTGACGAAGTTGTACCTACAGTTTAGGAGTGAGCAGCCACGTGATGCTATTGTCCGGTGTTTGGAGACTGGGCATGCTCTCACCCAGGCGTTATTTGATCGGATAGAGTCTAGCCGTGAAGACTTTGATGCCGAGGTGATAGACTGTTATGTGCTTGCGACTCGAGCGAGGCTTCGGAGGGGAGTCCGTAGTGTTGGTGTCGGTAGAGTTGGCACTGTACTTGCCGGCTCCCTATTTTACGTAAGTTCTATAACCTACTCGCTTGTATATCATTGGTGTGATATGGATTTTTTTTTAATTTTGTGGTTTGGGTTTTTGTAGTTAGTTTTGGCCAACGAGTTTGCAAGACTCCATCCGGATGATCCACTTGGTATCAAGGTGACGGGGAAGCCGGTTTACAAGGATTGGAAAATTCCTAAATGCATCGAGAACTACATGACATGTCTTGATACACCACATGCGGTTCCATGGTTAAATTGCAACGAAGTAAGTTTGAAATTTATATTTATAAATAATTGACGATTTGTTGCCATTTGAAATTTATATTTATAAATGATTCGCTATTTATAAATGATTCGCTATGTTTAATGTGATGATCTTATATGATTACATGTTTTGTTTCAACAGATCATTGCCATTTGTTGCCTCGACCAGAGCCACTGGGTGACTATCAAGATTGACATCATAACATGGACCGTGGAGTTGTACGATTCCTTGTCACACCACCACGAAGATGGTCGATACCGATTCAACCAATTGCGACCGATTATGCGTCTGATGCCTCGTGTGCTAGCTCAATCCGGGTATTGGCTGAACAACCAATCGAAGAAAAAGTATGACACGGAGATGAGTTTCAAAATTATGCCACGAGAGCTACAGTTCATACAAAACGACAATCACAGTTGTGGCCCCTTCGCGTGCATGTACTTGGATCGACTCGTCTCTGCAAACCCAGGAGCAAGGCACCAAATCAAGGAACTTAATGAAAAATATATTAAGAAATATCGATATGGTTTGGCTGCTAAAATCTTTATGTTGTCTTTAGACATGTAGAATGGTTTATGGTGTGTTGTGTTGTGACAAGATTAATGTGTCGTGTTGTTAAATATTTATGTTGTATTTAGACAGTTTTGGCAATATGAATGTGTCAGTGTTGTTAAATCTTTATATTTTGGCTCTGTGTTACACACGATGGATGAACACGATCGTGACCATCGTGGGTCACGATCGTGTTGTGTTGTTAAATCTTTATGTTTTGGCTCTGTGTTACACACGATGGATGCACACGATCGTGGCCATCGTGTGTTACGATCGTGTGCAACCTACCCACGGTCATGTGTTGATGTTGTCGTGTGCGCACGATGGCTGGCATGACCGTGTGCACACGACCGTGAGTACCATCGTGGGCACGGCCGTGCACACGATCGTGTGTCCCATCGTGGGCACGACCGTGTACACGGTCGTGTGCATATGAACTTTTGGTATTTTTGCCAATTTGATTTATTGTGTTATCTAGAATGATGTTTTGTGATTCAAACATCGCCTGTTCAAACATTAATTACTATATAGCTTCTTATACAAACTCCTATTTGTCATTTCGTTGTAATTCATTAGTATATGAGATATTTCATCCAGATGATTGAACTTATCCATACGAACTAATACACTGAGAACAGATAGACGACACATGATATGCAATATATTATGTTAATTCAATCAATAACTTTTTAAATAAGTGTATCGTTAACAAATAATTGTTAATATATAAGTAACAACACCTAAATTGACGAGTAATTTGAGAAATTGGTGAAATGTTTTGATGTTATTGTGCACACGATCGTGTGTCCCATCGTGGGCACGACCGTGTACACGGTCGTGTGCATATGAACTTTTGGTATTTTTGCCAATTTAATTTATTGTGTTATCTAGAATGATGTTTTGTGATTCAAACATCGCCTGTTCAAACATTAATTACTATATAGCTTCTTATACAAACTCCTATTTGTCATTTCGTTGTAATTCATTAGTATATGAGATATTTCATCCAGATGATTGAACTTATCTGTACGAACTAATACACTGAGAACAGATAGACGACACATGATATGCAATATATTATGTTAATTCAATCAATAACTTTTTAAATAAGTGTATCGTTAACAAATAATTGTTAATATATAAGTAACAACACCTAAATTGACGAATAATGTGAGAAATTGGTGAAATATTTTGATGTTTTTGTGCACACGATCGTGTGTCCCATCGTGGGCACGACCGTGTACACGGTCGTGTGCATATAAACTTTTGGTATTTTTGCCAATTTGATTTATTGTGTTATCTAGAATGATGTTTTGTGATTCAAACATCGCTTGTTCAAACATTAATTACTATATAGCTTCTTATACAAACTCCTATTTGTAATTTCGTTGTAATTCATTAGTATATGAGATATTTCATCCAGATGATTGAACTTATCCGTACGAACTAATACACTGAGAACAGATAGACGACACATGATATGCAATATATTATGTTAATTCAATCAATAACTTTTTTAAATAAGTGTATCGTTAACAAATAATTGTTAATATATAAGTAACAACACCTAAATTGACGAGTAATTTGAGAAATTGGTGAAATATTTTGATGTTCTTGTGCACACGATCGTGTGTTCCATCGTGGACACGACCGTGTACACGATCGTGTGCATACGTGGATACAGTGCCAATTTGACACCAAAGATAACGTGACACCTGGTTGCCAACGTGTCACACGATTGGAACACAGGATCGCGGCGATCGTGTGCGCGATCGTGTTTACTGCAAAGGTCAACACCAAATTATTTTATTATAAAATCTCATCGTGGGTCGGCCCCCCCCCACCTTTTCAATATAAGCCCATCTTCATTGACTGAGAGTGAAATACATGTACCGTAGCCCCCCTTTTCACTTCAAACCCTAATCAATTAACATCAGTTAAAATCTATTAAAATCAAATACGCGAAATGAGCGGCCGATTACGAGAAAGCAATTTAGGAGGAATCGAAGCACCACCACCAAAAAGAAGAAGGAGGATACCTCCTCCCAACCCACCATACAGAACTAGGCCGAGAGGAAGATACTCAATGCTCAGAGTAAGTTTTTTGATTTTGTTGTATGTGTAGTGACTATCATTGCGAATTAATGTGTTCCATGAAACAGGGTCTATTTAAAAACACTGCGAGCACTCCAGTCATACTAGATGGTGATGATGATAATGATTTGGAGATTTCTGAGAAGAAAAGCAAAGAAGTTATTTTAGAAGAGGAAGTTCATGAAGATGGTGATACAAGACTAAAGATACAGCAGCAGATGGGGGAAAAAGGATCCAAGTGATTTTTTTTTTATGTTATTATTAGATATTTTTGTGTGATGGTGATTAAATTTTGTTTTGTAAAGTTATATGTTTTGGATATCCCTTTGCTGTAAACTATTGCTCTTTGAAGTGAGCTACTTTGTTATGGTTAATGTTTGGCTCCATAATCACCTTTATTTGCTTTACATAACTGAACACTTAAATTTCAATTCAAAGGTAAAGAAAATAGACACAAAATTATGCATTTCAACTAATAATCAGAATACTGAATCAATACATGGTCCATCGAGGATCAAAATATCAGCACATGATTGTTGCTAGTAAGTAACAAAATATAAAAATACATAACCAATTTAAGTTTCACGGTATGGACATCCCCTTATGTCATGGTCATCATTACGGCAAATGCTACACCTCTTCTTCTGCCGGTGCCTTTGCCTCGTTTGTTCATCCATTCCTTGAGTTTCTTCAGGGATATTCAAATCCACACCACCTACCGGAATGAATACTTTGCAAGATTTTCTATTGTGGCCGGTTCCTTTACACCTACCGCACACCTGAGGCCGTCCACCTGCGGGCAAATTTTCAACAGCGGACCGTGCGCGACTCATCCTTGGTCGTCCGGATTGTCGTAACCCCTCTGGAGGTACGCAAACAATGGATGAGATCTCCGGTGGGACATTCCACTCATCAGGATGTGGGATGGGACTAATATGCTCCTTATAAGTCTCTCTAAGGCCTTGTTGCTTGAAATAACGACTAACAAAATCATACACAGACAAACCATTGCCGGCGCGCCTGTTACAATAAGCAATTATGTCAAGGATGTTGTATAGGATAATGTATTTTTGATATTGATGAGGTGTAGGATAAATCCAGACCAGCCCTGTTTTCCACACGATGGCAAAACACGATCGTGCCGATCATGTCCCATCATAGGTTACGATTATGGCGATCGTGGGTTACGATCGTGGGTTACGATCATGGCGATCGTGGGTTACGATCATGCCCATCGTGGGTTACGATCGTGCCCATTGGGTTACGATCGTGCCTATCGTGAGTTACGATCGTGCTCATCGTGGGTTACGATCATGCCCATTGGGTTACGATCGTGCCCATTGTGGGTTACGATCGTACCCATCG